>JAESUZ010005157.1:2299690-2916880 GCA_017311185.1 Proteles cristata cristata
AGTCCGGACCGTGGGGCCCGGTGGGCTCAGCGCAGCTGCTTGTGGTCGCTCAGTCTGACACCCGCCGAGGAGAAGGGGTCGTTGGGATCCGTCCTTGAGATTCGGGGAACACAAGTCCTTCGTGTGCAAGGAGGAGAGTCCCGGTGACGTCTATGGGCCTCGAGGACTTTTCCAGCCATGACTTCGTTTTGTCCTCGTGTTGAAGCGAAACCACCTGTCCATGTCTCGTGGAGAGAATCCGCATCCGCGGTCAGTGGGGTTTAAACACGTGCCCTGAGCTCTGTGTGAGCGGGGCCGGGCCGTTCGCTCCACCTCGGCGTCCGCAGCCGCACTGGACAATGAGTACATAGATTTCATGTAATATATGGGGACCGCAGAGCTTTCTGTACAGTATTTTGAATGTGAAATAAGCGTTAGGACTAAGTATCTTTTTAACGAGAACATTTGCAGTATTTTAAATTAAAAATTGTGAACCCATTAGAATTCATTTAAGGTTGTGTAAAAGAAGCTGGTGAGACCGAGGGAGGGTGTCTTCCTCACCCCAGAGCTGGCGGATTTGGCTTTGCTACCTCACGCGCAGGTGTCTGTTTTGCCTTTATAAACTATTGCAAATAGAAAAAAAAAGAATAAATATATATTTTTGGAGTAACAGCACTATTTAAACATTTTTACACAGATTGGTTTTTGAAAACTTGCCATTTCAGGCTAATATTTTTGTATGTTTTTGACTTTTTTAAGATAAAACTGTGATTTTGCTACTGTTGAGGCCGTGCTGTTTATACTGTACCCGTACGTTCCCTCTCCACGCGCTCCTCGCCGTCAAGCAGGGCGGCGGTCATCTTTAGAAGCCTGTTGGTCTACACGTAATTTAAGGGCAGAGCCTCTTTAGGTTTTGTTCAGTTTAATCGATGTGACGGGGCAGCCGGAGCCGCGAGGTCCGAGCCGACACGGTCTCCTTATTGATAGTCCCGTACAGCAGGCGCGCTGGAAGATCGTGTTCAGTTCAGTGGTTCTCGGGATGGAGGAGAGTGTCTGGGCTGCTGCTGCAGTGTGTAGACGAGACACAGGTGCGTGGCCGTGGGCGCCGTGTGTGACTTTGTCGGCTCTGGCACCTGTGGTCTTCCAGTGTGTTCTTTGTATGGACGTAAGCAAGTGGCTTTTATTATGCTTTTCTCCTGCATCAGAAAGAGTGTCTCATTCTGTACTCGATTCACCAGCGAGGCTTGGGGAGGAAGGAGGAGATTTAAGTCTTTCTCCGGTTAAGATGTAAAATGTAAAAAGACAGGTTGCAGTTTGTGGATATCAGCTATGGTGTGTGGTTAATTTTTGTTTTTGAAACGTTTGACAAGTTTTATAATGAAGTTTTAAGTTGGAAATAAAGTTGGAAATAAAAAAGACGTGGTGCTTCGGAGCCTCTTCCTCCTGCTGGTGACTCTGGGATCGTTGGGGCTGACGCAGGAGCCCTTGGGTGACCCATCCAGCCCGCCTGCGCCGGGGCTCTCAGCGGCCGGGCACTTAGTCCTGCTGTTTGAGGAGATGGAGTCTGAACGGTTTGGTCTTTTCTCTATCGCACTCTCACGTGAGTTTGTCGGGGCCACAGAAGCATCTAGTAGGTGGGAGGCCCGTGTGTCAGTGAGGTGAGCGAAATCCTCGGTGGGAGGAGGTCGGGTGAAGCCACGAGACCGCGTCTCTTCAAGGGAAGAAGTCTGTGATCAGGTCAGCGGGGTCAGCCCTGTGCTCCGCGTGCGGCCGGGGAAGTGCTCCCGGGGACCCCTCGTGGGTTTCATCTTATGTCACTGCAGACGACACGCCTCGCTATCTCCTGAGTGGAACCCACGGCGCCTAGGCAGGTCTCACCTGCTGCACCTGGGACGCCACCCCCCAACTCACCTGGGAAGCAGCAGCCAGAAGAGTCCACTGTGGGTACAGAGGGAGGGCGGGCCACTCGCACCTGTCCAGCGTGGCTGAACCCGCAGGTGTTTCATGGAGGGTGCTGGGTCATACCGCTCAGACACACAGTGGGGGGTTTGGTGCACATGTTTATTTCTCCCTTTTCTCACACAGCAAGGCAACCCGCATGGTGACCCAGTGACTGGGGGGTCTCTTCGTAGGTAAGTGCACGGAGGTCAGGAAGTCCGCAGGCGAGCCGGTGGTGGTCAGAGTTCTCGACCGCTTGGGCGTCTGATACACCGGGCACTCGAATGTGTGGAGCTGCGGGTCGGTCTGGTCTGAGGCGCCTGCTCGTTCTGTAGAAAGCTTAAGAAAAATCCGACAATGAGATTGCAAAGCAGGAGCTCGTGTTTCCACGCGCTAGATTTGGGGGGACGGCCGTACACACGACTGGTCAGGGGTTCTGTGGCTGGATGACCCGTGTGACCGTCACGGCCTCCAGAACAGTCTGGAGGAGCAGCTGGGTGGTGGGAGAGCGTTTAGCAATGTTCTGGCTTACAGTAAACGTTGGCTGTACAGGGGCGCCTGGAGGGGTGGGGGGCACAGTCGGTTAAGCGCCTGACTTCTGTCCAGGTCATGATCAAGTTCCAGGCGCGCATCGGGTGCTGACAGCTCAGAGCCTGCTTCGGACTCGGTCTCCCTCTCTCTCTGCCCCTCCCCCTCTCAAAAATAAACATTATAAAAGATTTTTTTAACCGTTTGCTGTCTTACTGTCTAAAGCGTTTCGTAAAATGTCCCTCGTGAAACCCCAGGGAATGGGGATAGGAAGGAATGGCTCGTGTCCCCACGGGAAAGCCCAGAAGGCTGACTTCACAGTAAACTCCCCTGTTTACCTTTGTTGGCAGGAAGTAGATGTCAGGAAAATCGTAACAGAGCTCATGAGGCAGCGAGTCCTCTAGTATGTTCTGTTCCTGATTCCACCTAGCCCCCTCGATGAATAAACCGAAAACATGAACTCCGACGTGAGTGCGGTCCGTGTCCTGGGATGAGAGAGGGATGCGGTTAGTGGATCCCTGGACGGGGTGCTTTCTTTAACAGAGGCTCTGTCCGGGGAAGGGTCATGCGGGAGACAGAGCTGCCCTCCAAGACCACCCCCCATCCAGATGCCAGAAACCAGCTTGCCCGACGCGGACCAGGGTGTCTACACTCATGCACCAAGCCCGGTGTGGACCGCGGTCCCCCCACATCCACACCCCTGATGTGGTCTAGTGTATAAACAGGACCCAGAGGGGGTGACAGCAGTAACTAAGAACAAAATAGAGCAGTTGTCACAATACACTATGATGAACACCATGTGAATGTGGTCTGTCTCCCCCCACACATCGTGTCCTGTGCCCCCCTTCTTGTGGTGACGTGAGATGACGAAACACCATGCCAAGGTGACACGATGCAGCGTTGGGCTGCTGCCGACCTGATGCTGAGTCGGGAGGAGGATCACGTGATCCCGACTGGTGACCGCCAGCCACTGAAGCCATGGAAACCATGGACGAGGGGCGCTGCCATGTTCTGAACTGGCCACCACACAGATTAGCCCTGGAGACGCTGTGCCGAGTGAGAGGGGCCAGTCGCAGGGACAGATCTGGAAGGGCTCCTGTCACCAGATTTACAGGGACAAACGGCAGATGCCATGAGGACAGGAGGGCTCCAGCCCTGGAGGTGGGGCGTGAGGGCCGCCACACAGCCCGGCCGTGCTTAAGGCCACCAAGCGTAGGCTTAGCGAAAACGAGGGTGCCTGGGGGGCTCCGTCGGTTACGCCTCTGACTCTGGGCCGTGGCTCAGGCCTCCATCTCACAGTTGGCGAGCTCACGCCCACATGGGGCACTGCCCCGACCGCGTGGAGTCTGCTTGGGTTTCTCTCCCTCTCCCTCTCTCTGCCCCTCCCCACTTGCACACTCTTGAGCTCTCTCTCAAAATAAGGAAGTAAACTAAGAAAAGGCAATAGTTGAAATGGTAAGTGTTACCTTATGTATATTTTTTCACAGGAAAAAGTGGTAAAAATAAAGCTGCCTGAAAAAGTGGGCGTGGGGTGGGGATGAGGATCCCCACACAGCTCTAGAACTCGCGTGGCGTGCGGCCCAAGGGAGGCAGGGGGAAGGCTGGCGAGGGAAGGACCAGCCGCACAGTCACTCTGTCCAGTGCCTTAAGCGTCCCGTACCTTAAAGGCTCTCCTGACGGTGTTGAGTGTCCTGTGGGGTGCGGAGAGCTCCTGGTCCGCGGTGCCCGCGATCACACGGTGGGCAAACGCGAGGGCATCGAGAGCGACTCCTTGGGACCGTCCGTAGTCCTGAAGCACAGCTGTAAGAAAGGCTTTGGGGGGAACAGCAGCTCCTTGTGAGTCTGGGGGAATGAGGGGTCCCTGCTGCCTCCCGGCGATGGCTTGGGGCCCAAGGGCAACGAGAAGACCCGGGCGCTTCAGAGTCTTTCTCGAGAAGCGGCATACAGATGCGGGGAAAGGCAGGCACCTTGTCCTCTGGGGCTGCTAAGCTGTTGGCGGCTGGTCTCCCCCCGACTGTGGGGAGCTGCTGTGTGCAGCTGAGAAAAATGAGGCCAAGGTAGAGAGGAGACAGAGCCAAGATAGCAGGTGGCAGAGGACCATCGGTCACCGGGATCCAGCCATACCTGAAGCTAAACCTCTGGCCTTCCTCTCCACTCGCCTGAGCCTATAACCTGCCCTGCTTTGCGCAGGCAGGTTTGGCCCGCGCCCTGCGTCTCTACGCCGGGCCCGTACGCCAGCTCCTCCCCTTGTTACTCCGTGCGACGCCCCTGCCCAGAACCCACCACACCAGTGCTCCCCACCCTAGCCGGGCAGTGAGGCCGCTGCCGCGCGGGAAGCAGGGAAGTGCCTGCATCGGCGCCCGGCCGCGCCTTCGCTCCTGCCCTCCTCCTGTGACAGGCTCCCCGATTTCCTCAGAAGTTTCCCAGGCCCGAGAGGCTGTGCCTGCCCCAGGCCTCTGCCGGCGCCTCTCAGAAGTCCGCAGCCGCCAGGGGACAAGACCCGCCTTTGTGCTTCTGGCGGCGGCCGGCACCCCTGGCCCTGTCCCCGGGGCTCAGTGCGGCCGCCACGCGTCTCTCCCGAGCACCAGCCCCCTCGAGCCACTGCTCCCCGCCCACGTCTCAGACCAGAGAGGTGACGGCCACCTCACTGCCCGTCCCTTTGCTCCTCTCCCTGGGTCCCCATCTCAGTGAAGGACGTCAGCCGCCACCCAGCTTGGGGAGCCCGGGCCCGGGGCCTCCCTCTCAAGCACGGGCCCAGGCGGCTCTGCTCCCAGTGTCCTACGACTGTTCTCTTCCACCCTCTCCCTTCCAGGCCTCCACCAATTCCTGCCTGGAGAATAAAGCAGACGCCTGAGGGCCCGAGTTTCGGAGTCACATCAAGGCCCCCTGCCTGAGGCCCGGCCTCTAGTTCCATCCCACACCTTCTCTCCTGCCCGGGGCACGTGCAGTCAGAAGAGGGTGGTCCTGCTGCGGGGTGGGGGTTGGGGGGGTGAGGAAGGGAAGCGGAGGGAGGGAGGAGAGGACCCCCCCCCCAGTGGTGCCTGGGGTTGTAGGGCTTGGGCCTCACGCTGAAGGGGAGGGGGAGGCTGGGGGCGGGGGGCACGGCCGTGCACAGGCCGGGCGGGAGCCGGCCCTGCTCTCACACTCACCTTGCGGAAAGAAGAAAGCTGGGAGCCAGTATCTCGCCGGAAATCCTTCAAAGAAATCACTGGTTTTGTCATTAGAGTATCTGGGGGTCTGGGTGGATGACGAGCTAGGCCGCTTCCAGGCGGTGACAAGCCTCACATACCTGCAGGGGGCAAGAGCGAGGGCCGGGAGCTCAGCGGCACTGGCACCAAGTAGTTCACGTGGCCAGGAGCTCCCCGGTCTCCCCACTCCCCCGCCCTGGGACCCTGGGCTCATCCTTCAGCAGAGACCCCGCTGTGGCTCTACGGGTGGGACCGTAACTTGCTGGGCAGCAGTGGATTCAGGCAACGTGGGTTGGCTGACTCTGAGGACAGGTCCTAGTGTCCGCTCGGAGGTAAGTGGCACCAGCAGACTTTCCACGTTCAAATCTCAGTGCTCCTACGTGCGGCTATGAGATGCTGGGCGGGCTGCTCATGCCTCGTTTACTCCCTCCAACAGGAGGGGCGGGAACGGCCAGGCCCGTGGCCTCTCACAGGGCGGCCGTCAGCTCCGTGAGGGCCTGTGACACGTGGGTGCTCCTGGAGTGTTAGCTGCACTCGTGCCATTCACATGGTTTTGATTTACGTGTTAAACACGTTTAAAAATTCCCGTAACTAATTCTTACTTCCTTCTGCACTTCCCCCTGCTGGGGTCACGGGACAGAGTGTAGAATGACAGAGAGAAAGTACCAAGTCTGGTCTTATCTGTCCTCGACTGGAGGGACCATGGACGGGTTCAGGGCATCTTGTGTCTCCAGGTCTCCATCCTCAACTGAACACCACTATTCCCCCTCCACCTCCCCCCCTCCGCCCCCTTGCTTAATTCACATGTTGCTCTGAGAACCCAAAAGTCCAGCCATATGAAATTACATGGTAAACCGTTACGTTCTAAGCAAAATTAAGGAAGAGATGCAAAGCGGATTTCCTCCATACCGATGGTGTATTGCGGTGTAAGCCATTTTGGCCCAAGTGTTGAAGAAATTAACTCGCTGGATGAGATCATTAACCCAGGAGCTCAGGGGCTTACAGGACTTGTAGGCATGTTTCTGTTGGGATGCAGACACAGGCATGTCAGTTTTTAATTTTTTTTTTTTTTAAGATTCGTCTTTGGGGTCATTGGGACATCTCTGCAAACTTTGGGAACAGACTCGCCAGGGAGACACATGGCAGGAGGAAGCCATTTGCCAGCGCAGAGCACCCAGTGGGGAACCCAAAGACCGACACCCAGGGAGAGCAGTGTTATTGTAACAGTGCTTCGGACAGAGTGCCTGACGTTTCCATTCTGGCCAAATGCCTTTCTCGCTCTTTTTAAGTCCATTGACCTGCTCCTCCCCCCTGCTCTTTATGTGCCATTAAATGTGACCAATTCCAGCTCCCCCCGCCCCCTCCCAAATACCATAACGCATTCACCAACTACTGATGAGTTGCCTCTTCTCCTTCCAGCTGGACCCTGCCCCATGCACAGCCTCTCTGGAGTATATTCTCTCTTCCAAAGCTTCAGCTTTCCATGTTGCACCATGTTCATTAATGTGCTCTTATCCTAAATACACAACCACCCAACACTCAATCCTCCTTGTTTGATCATCAACAAAATACTAGCAAATGGGATTCAGGAACATATTAAGAGGATCATAATTCGATCGAGTGGGATTCATTCCTGATGCCAAGGATGGTTCAACCCTGGCAAATCAAACAATGTGACACAGCACAGGCATAGAATGGAGGATAAGAAATCCTATGATCATTTCAGTAAACAGGAAAAGCACGTGAAAAATTCAATATCCTCCCATGAGAACAGCTCTCAACAAACTAGGCAGAGAAGGGATGCGGCTCAGCATAACAGAGGCCACAACGTGACAAGCCCGTAGCTGACATCACACTCACAGGGAAAGGTTAAAAGCCTCTCCCTCTAAGATCAAGAACAAGACAAGGATGTCTACTCTTGCCATTTCTATTCAACATGGTACACAAAGTCCTACCCTCAGCAATCAGGCAAGAAAAAGAAATCAAAAACATAAAAATTGGGAAGGAAGAAGTAAAATTTCTGTTTGCAGGTGATATCTTATATACAGAAAACCTTAAAGGGGCACCTGGGTGGCTCAGTTGGTTGAGCATCTGACTTCGGCTCAGGTCATGATCCTATGGTTCATGGGTATGAGCCCCGCATTGGGCCCTGTGCTGACACCTCAGAGCCTGGAGCCTGCTTCCGATTCTGTGTCTCTCTCTCTGGCCCTCCCCTGCTCATGCTCTGTCTCTCTCAGTCTCTCAAAAATGAATAAACATTAAAAAATTTTTTTAACACCCCTTTAAGATTCAAAAAAACTGTTAGAACTAATAAATGAACCCAGTAAAATTTCAGGATACAAAATCAACACAGAGAAATTAGTTGCATCTCTACACATTAACAAGAAACTATCTGAAAGAGAAATCATGAAAGCAATCCTGTCTGTAGATAGCATGAAAAATAACAAAATGCTTAGGACTGTATTTCAACAAGGAGGTAAACGACCTATACACTAAAAACTATACAAAACTGGTGAAAGACCTTGAGGAAGACACAAATAAGTGGAAAGATTTCCTGTCTTCTTAGATTGGAAGAATATTGTAAAAAATTCTTTCTACAGGAAAATCTGTAGAAAGTGATCTATAGGTTCAATACAATTCTAACCAAAATTCCCATGGCATTTTTCACAGAAATAGAGAAAAAAAATCCTAAAATTTGTATGGAACTACAAAAGACCCCAAATAGCCAAAGCAAATCTGAAAAAGAACATCAGAGCTGGAGGCATCACACTTCCTGATTTAAGGTATCTTACAAAGTTATAGTAATAAAAACAATATGGTATTGGCATAAAAACAGGCATATAGACCAGTGGGATAGAATAGAGAGCCCAGATAGAAGACCCGGCATACGTGGTCAGCTAATTTTTGACAAGGTGCCAGGAACACAGACTGGGGAAAAGAACAGTCTCTTCAACAAAAGAAGCTGGGAAAATGGGATATCCACATGCAAAATAATGAAATTGGATCCCTATCTTTTACCACTCATGAAATTGAAGAAGAAATGGACCCACAAATGCCAACTAATTTTTGACAAAGTAGGAAAGAATATCCAATGGAATAAAGACAGTCTCTTCAGCAAATGGTGCTGGGAATACTGGACAGCGACATGCAGAAGACATAACCTGGACCACTTTCTTACACCATACACAAACATAAGTTCAAAATAGATGAGAGACCTAAATGTAAGACAGGAAGCCATCAGAATTCTAAAGGAGAAAGCAGGCAACAGTCTCTTTGACCTCGGCCGCAGCCACTTACTCAACACGTCTCCAGAAGCAAGGGAAATAAAAGCAAAAATGAACTATTGGGACCTCATCAAAATAAAAAGCTTCTGCACAGTGAAGGAAACAATCAACAAAACTGAAAGGCAACTGACAGAATGGGAGAAGATATTTACAAATGACATATCAGATAAAGGGTTAGTGTCCAAAATCTATAAAGAACTTATCAAACTCAACACACCCAAAACAAATAATCCAGGGAAGAAATGGGCAGAAGACACGAATGGACACTTTTCCAAAGAAGACATCCAGATGGCTAACAGACTCATGAAAAAATGCTCAACATCGGTCATCATCAGAGAAATACAAATCAAAACCACAATAACATACCACCTCACACCTGTCAGAATGTCTAGAATTAACAACTCAGGCAATGACAGATGTTGGGAAGGATAGTTCCCACAGCACTGCTGGTGGGAATGCAAACTGGCACAGCCACTCTGGAAAACACAATGGAGGTTCCTAAAAAATCAAAAACAGAACCATCCTATGACCCAGCAATTGCACTACTAGGTATTTATCCAGAGGATACAAAAATGCTGATTTGAAGGGACATATGCCAAAGTATGGAAAAAGCCCAAATATTCATTGACTGATAGATGGATAAAGATGTGGTATATATATACATGGATACACACACACACACACACACACACACACACAAAGTGGATATATATATACACACACACACATATACATACACACATATACATAATGGACTATTACTTGGAGATCAAAAAGAATGAAATCTTGCCATTTGCAACAACATGGATGGAACTAGAATATATTATGCTAAGCAGGATAAGTCAGAGAAAGACAAGTATATGATTTTACTCGTATGTGGAGTTTAAGAAACACAACAGATTGAACATAGGGGAAGGGAAGGAAAAACAAGATAAAAACAGAAAGGTAGGCAAACCATAAGAGACTCTCTTCTTTTTTTAAGTGTTTTATTTATTTCTGAGAGAGAGAGAGACAGCATGAGCAGGGGAGGGTCAGAGATAGGGAGACACAGAATCTGAAGCAGGCTCCAGGCTCTGAGCTGTCAGCACGGAGCTCGACACGGGGCTTGAACCCATGAACCGTGAGATCATGTCCTGAGCTGAAGTCGGATGCTTAACTGACTGAGGCACCCAGGCACCCCGAGACTCTTAAATGCAGAGAACAAACTGAGGGTTGCTGGAGGGAATTGGGGGGGATGGGGTAGATGGGTGACGGGCACTAAGAAGGGCACTTGTTGGGATGAGCAGTGGGTGCTGTATGTAAGTGATGCATCATTACTTCAGGAGTAGAGTTTCTATTCCTGAATCTAATACTATACAATATGTTAACTAATCTGAATTTAAATAATTTTAAAAAAGTGAAGTAGAAATGAATCAAAGACTGTAAAATGTGATACTATAAAACTTCTAGAAGAAAACCTATGGAAAAAGATCCTTGACACTGGTCTTGGCAATGATTGCTTGGATAAGATACCAGAACACATTCAACAAAAGCTAAAATAAACATGGGACTAGAATCCTTCTGCAGAGTAAAGGAAACAATCAATTGGAAAAGCAAGTTACAGAATGGCGGAAGATATTCACAACCCATCTCTCTGACAAAGGGTTAAATCCAAAGTATATAAAGCATTCATCCAACTCAACAGCCAAAAAAATCAATCTGATTAAAAAATGGGAGCAGGACCTTGAAGAGACATTTTCCCAAGGAAACTACAATGGCCGATGGGTACATGAAAAGGTAGTCAACATCAGTCATTAGGGAAATGCAAACCAAACCACAAGAAGAGATCACCTGACACCTGTCAGGATGATTAATATCAAGGGAACAGGTGATGACAAATGGGGAGAATGTGGAGAAAAGGAAACCCTTAAACACTGTTACTAAGAATCTAAAATGGTCAGTCATATGGAAGACAGTATGGTAGCTCCTTAAAACTTAATAATTGAATTATTAGGGGCTCCTGGGTGGCTCAGTTAATTAAGCGTCCGACTTCGCCTCAGGTCATGATCTCACGGTTCGTGAGTTCGAGCCCCACGTCAGGCTCTGTGCTGACAGTTCAGAGCCTGGAGCCTGTTTCAGATTCTGTGTCTCCCTCTCTCTCTGACCCTCCCCTGTTCATGCTTTCTTTCTCTCTCTCGCTCGCTCAGAAATAAATAATAACATTAAAATTTGAAAAAAAATAATTGAATTATTACATGACCCAGCAATCCCACCCCAGATCACGCATATGCAGGGACTGAGATCAGTATTTTGAACAGATATGTGCATTCCCACATTCATTGCAGCTTTATTCACAACAGCGCGGATGTGGAAACAACCCAAATGGCTTTCCATGAATGACCGGAAAAGGAAAACGTGGTGTGCGCACACACAATCGAGTATCACTCAGTCATAAAAGAAGAAGGAAATCCTGCCATTTGCAACAACATGGCCGGACCAGAGGGCATTATGCCAAGTGGAGTAAGCCAGGCAGAGAAAGATATTGGATTCCCTATGTGTGGAGTCTAAAAGGCAGAAAACCCAATTTTGTAGGGTCTGAGAATAGGGTGGTGGTGGCTGGGGGTGGGGTTGGGAAATGGGGGTGATGTTGGTCAAGGGACACAAATCTTATGAGATTAAGTTGAGCTAGTGGACAACATGGTGACTATGGTTGGTGACATGGTGTCTTGTGCTTGGACGTTGCTGCCAGTAGATCCCATTCCTGCCCCTCCCACCCCCCAGTTAACTCTGTTACCTGTTCATAGATTCAACCTACGGCCTTTGTCACTTCTTTAGAAGTCACCAGCAGCTTCTACTTTCCTTATTCGTACCCACCCCTCCCGCCCGTCCTGCTCCGCACCCATTCTAAGCAGCTTCTGACTCTGCGCATCACCGCCGCCGCCCGCTCCCCACCCCCCATGACCACTTTCTATCCTAACCTTCTCTCCAGCTTTCCTCCCTGGCTCCTCCACCGCTTCCCTCCCTCTTCCGGTGGGTGTTGCCTAGACCATCCCTTCTCCTCCTCCGGCTGCTCCCAGATTTAACCCACGGCTGTGTTAGATCTCGGCTCACTCAGCGCTCGTTTCCAGGGCTCATCCACGCCACTGCGTGTCTGTACTTCGTTCCTCTCGCTGGCTAATATTCTCCTGTATGTTTGTGTTTCTATCTTGATCTTTATCTACCAAGATCTTGCTCTGTGGCCCATACTCTCATCCAGTTTTCTTCGGTAGCTGCACCTGAAAGCACTTCTAGACCCTCCGATGCTCTGTGTCCTCATCAGGCTGGGGTCATCTGCCCTCAAAGAGCAGCTCTTTCTGCCCACTCCGTGCATGGCCCCGCTGCCCACCTTGTGTCCGAGCCAGACATTCCTCCCTGGCCAGTGTCAGCCCGGATCCCTCTGGCACGGAGGTGGACTCAGCCATGGGTGACTGTACAGCTAGTGACCCACGGGGGCCGTATTCTCTCAGCCTGACCTTGAACTCATGGGCATCCCAGACCTGTCACAAATGAGCTTCTCTGTGTCTCAGTTCCCGTGTCTGGAAAGTCAGGGTGCTGGGGCAGGGGGGCCCCGCGATCCTCTTGAGCTCTGAAACCTTATCATTCTGACCGTGAGAAGTCTGTGGACCCCGCAACCTTCCGTGCCAGTTTGCATAGTGGTCATCGCTTTCTGTGACTCTGGGTTTTGTGGGCAGGTTTTTTAAAACTTTGACATAGAACTTAGATAGCATAAAATGTTCTCACTTAAATGGATTTTAGTACATTCATCAGCTTCTGGAACCATCACCACAGTCAATTTCAGAACATTTTCATCCCTTAAAGACAAAACCCCACACACCCGTAACGATGCTCTCACCAACCTCCCCTCCCCCCACCCCACCCCGGGTGATGGCTCATCTCCTTCCCAGTTCGGCGGACTTTCCTATTCTAGACATTTCAGAAAGAAGTGAAATAACATATAGCCTTTCCGGGCTGCCTGCTTTCACTTCCTGTACTGTTTCCCAGGGGTCACTCAGGCTGTAGTATGTCCGTACATCAGTCCTTTCGATGGGTGAATAACGTTCCGTGGTATAGACGTGCTTGTGCGTATCATGTCTGCGTACCTACGACATTCTGTCTCCATTCGCCAGGAACGCTGGAGTGCTTTACAGATCACGCTGCTGTGAACATGCCTGGCAGGTTTTGGCGTGACTGGGTTTGAGTTTCCCTGGGCCATACGCCTGAGGTAGAAGTGCTGGGTAGGATGGTGGCTGTTCACCTTTCTGAGGCGTTCATAGACCGTTTTCCAGAGCGGCCACACCATTTTACATTTCCAGCAAGCACGCAAGGACTCCACCTTCTCCACATCCCCGCAACGCTTGTTATTATCTGACCTTTGGATTCTGCTCCTCCAGTGGGTGCAAAACTGTATCTCACTATGGTTTTAATTCACATTTTCCTGATGATAAATGATGTTAACCATCTTTTGATATATCTATATAGGTTTTTTTTGAAAAAATTGAGGGAAGGAGAGCGAGAACACGAGTGGGGGAGTGGCAGAGAGGGAGGGAGAATCCCAAGTAGTGTCCTTATTGTCAGCACAGAGCCTGATGCATGGTTTGAACCCATGAACCGTGAGATCATGACCTGAGTCGAAATCAAGAGTCAGACGCTCAAGTGACTGAGTCCCCTGGGTGCCCCACTATACAGGTGTTTAATCTGGTGTATTCAGGGTTTGAGGGAGACTAGTGCTAACCATAAGTGGAGAATTTAACTTTGGGAGCAACGGTTTTGTGTTCGACATCATGTTACCTCTTCAATAATCCTTGCCCATCTCCTTCCCCACGCTGCCAGAGCTTCACAGCTGATTTCATTCTTGTTCTAATACATTTTGTGCTTCTATGATCTGGTTTTCCACTTAGGGCTATGGGCCACTCATCATTCATCTTTCTGTTTTGCTTCTTTTTATTTTTTAATTTAAAAGGGCCATGCAGTTTTTTCCTGTCTACAAAAAAGCAATATATTCTCACTGTCTAAGTATGAACATATAGAAGGGACAAGGCAAAAACAGAATCATTCAGAATTCTATCACCCAGAGGAAATTTGTCATGTTTACACATTCTCTTCCAGCCCTCTCTCTCTGTCTATAGCTCTGCACATAGCTGCTGCACCTTACGTGTCCTGAAGCCGCCATGAACACTGGATTGGTGAGCGCTGAGCTATTGCTGCTGTTCACATTTCTGTCACCTAATCAATAAACGATCTTGTTGTACGCGTGTTTGTGTTTAAACATATCTCGATGGTATTGATTCATTAATACTGAACTCATGCCAATAGCACCATAACTCATGAGCGAACAAAGCTTATCTAACACATGTATTTTCTCTATAAAGCACAGCACAGCCTTCTGGGCAGGAACTCCACACAGCATTTCAGCATTGCCATTTTAAGCAGCAAAATCACCAACCAAAAGTACAAACGTGAAAAATGTGGCACTAAACAGATGATGAAGAGAGCACTTGATACTCGGAGAGCTAGAACAAGAAGCTGGATGTCACCTGTTTGATCTCAGTGGGGAGTATGCATGGAGGGGACTGAAATGTTTCACCACTTAGCACCTCTGTAAATGACTCCCCAAGCATCATGAGTAGTTTTGGAGTTAGAAATTAGTTTCAACAGCAGCAGAGTTGGCAAAGACATAATCCATGAGTGGTGAGGAGTGACCTGTATACATAAGGGTTTTTGTGTGTAGTTTTGTCATCGTCTTTGAGTTTCATCCTGTTGATGAGGCTGTGGCTGTGACTCATTCACTTGCATGACTGTATCATCTGTTGTATAAATATACCATGTATTTATCCATCCTGTTGTGGGTGACACGTTGGAACTGTTGTCAGTATTTTACTGTGACAAACAATGTTCTGAATATCTTTGTACATGTCTCAACACCCATGTGCAAGGGTTTATGTATTTGTGAAGTCGAGATCAGACTGTGTATGCCATCTTGGATCTTAAAAATTCTTCATTTACAAACAACATAAGCAGCTTCTCTCTGTCGTCTGAGATTCGGGAAGTTGTACAATTTTTTTCTGACTGCTTTAGTGGCTACTCTACAAACCACAGCACGCATACATAAGCCGTCCAAGTCCACAGGTCATTGTTAAGTAGCCTCCGTCTTGATAATATGAGACCTAAAAATTCCATACACTCCCCAGGCCTCGCCTATCCGAGGTGTGTCCACCTCAGCTGGTCTGCATCCTGTCCTGCTCTGAAAGGTGGACACTCAGCCCGATTTCTGTCGGGATCGATTTACCACTTCCTTTCCTCCTCTCACTTAGGCCTTCCTTTCCCCTCTGCCCGCAGTGCGTCAGTGAGCTCCCATTATTAGCATTTGCTAATGATGAATTCTCTCTGTTCTTTTCTCTTTTTGGCCTGTTTTATTTCATCTTCAGTTTAGAAACCAGAGTTTCACCTATATAGTTTTGTGTAACACTTCATTTCTTCCAACATATTGAAGATGCTGTTCTCATGTCTTCGAATGTTACTTTTCCTCTTGCTTCTTTTTGAGATTTTCCTTGGATTTTCTGCAGTTCTGTGATCATGTATCTGTGTGCAAGTGTTTTTTTGTTTTTTTTTTAAGACTTTATCTTGCTTGGGATTGAATTTCTCACTTCTGTTAATTCTGGGAAATTCTCATCTCTTTCAGTCACTGCCTCTGCTCTGTCTGCTCTCCTCTCCCTGGACCTCTCGCTGTCCTGCTTCTCACTTTGCCCCCCGAATCCTAACTGCTCTTTCATATTTTCCATCCTTCAGTCACCATGGGGCTACGTTCTGGATATGTGCTTCTGTTCCATTCTCTGGCTTACTAATTCTCTTTTCAGCAATGGCCAACCTCCTGCCCAACCTATGTATACTATTATGTTCTATTTAATGTAGTTTTCATTTCTGGATTCTTATTCACATCTGCTCTGTCATTTTTAATGGTTTCTTATTCCTTTAAACTATGTAGCTTGTTTAAATATCTTTGTTCCTTTAAACACAGGAAGTATTTTGTTGTAATCTATATCTGATGATTCAAATGTCTGAAGTGTTTGGGTCACTCTGTACTATTTTATTATTTAGTTATTTATTAGTTTTTAAAATATTTTTTTATATTAGAGAGAGGGAGACAGAGCATGAGGGGCCAGAGAGAGAGGGAGACAGAGCATGAGGGGCCAGAGAGAGAGGGAGACAGAAGCCGAAGCAGGCTTCAGGCTCTGAGTTGTCAGCACAGAGCCTGACATGGGACTTGAACCCATCAATTGTGAGATCATGACCTGAGCTGAACTCTGACACTAAACCAACAGAGCCCCCCAGGCGCCCTGTACTATATTTTTGCTATGGTTCTCACACACGGTTCTTTTATGTATGTTTGGCTATTTTTGCAAAATATGTGTGTGATTCCTTGGGGCTTACATTGAAGGTCTCTTATGCTTTGAGAGGCGTTCTGATTGCGTTTCCACGTGCCCTTCACCCTGGACTTGGGCTGCAGAGCCTTTCAGGGGCGGACTTGGAGTTGACCACGGCTCAGGGACAGGCTTTCTTATTTTACCCCCTGCTCCCTACTTACTTTTAATCAAGGGTTTTTAGTTGTTTTCATTTATAAATTGGTTCAAATAACCAAGCTTGCTTTACTGGAAAAAGTAGCTTATGTTTTCTTTGGAAATATTTGAAATTTTATACAAATTACCAGACATGAGGCTTCTGGGGAAGAAGGTGGAACAGGAAGACCCTGCACTCGCCCCATCCACGGATATGACCAGGGGGTCCCACATCAGTGTCAGCGAACAGAAAACAACCCAACAACTGGCAGGACAGACCCGTCACAGCTCAGTGTAGAAGAGGCCACATCAAAAAGGGCCAGAAGGAGACACAGTAGCCAAACAGACCCTTGGTGGGAGGGAGGGAGGCAGTGGGTGCAGAGGGGGAAAAGGAGGAGACCCCACCCAAGGCACCTCAGGCACGGAGCGGGGGGCGGGGGCGGGGGCGGGGGGGGGGGAATGCCGCACAGGGAAGACGAGTCCCTAGAACATGTGGCTTTTTGAGTTCTTACAATTGGTCCTGGAGCTTTAACAATCAGCAGCTCTGCTCTTGGGAGAGCCAGGAGGGCAACAGAAAACTGAGTCCCTGCCCTTAAAGAGACAGAACAACAAATAGCCTGTGGAGATTCAGCGCAGAAGCAGCAGTTTGAAACCCCCTGGGACTATGAGAGGGAGCTTTGTTTGTTAATCACAGAGCTGGTCCTGGGGGGACAGACACGCCTCCACGACCCCAGACCCCAGGAGCGGGCAAGCACCATCTCCCCCCACCCCCCAGCCTAGACACACGGGTGGGAAGCAGGGATGCTAACAGTGTGCCCCACCCCCTCCAGCCCATCCTCTGCTGCAGGGCCTCCCACCCCCCTCCCACAGCAGACCATGCAGATCGCCAACACTGAACCACGCACCCCTGCTCTTCTGCAGATCTGCCACTTCCAGCATGCCCTTGGCAGGAGCCCATCCAAGCAGCACCACAAGCCAGCAGTGTACGAGCAGCCCAGCCAGGGGCCACAACACTCCACAGTGAGTCCTGCCCCGGGGAGAGGGGAAGATAATGTACACACCAGTCTGACTGTGGCCCCAGCGGTGGGCCGGGGGCCGACATGGGGTCTGACTGCAGCCCCGCCCCCCAGTACAAGTTTCTGCAACAACACAGAGACAGTGCCCTGCAGTTGGGAGCTATCCCATCTCTGGCAAACTCCTGGTCTGGGCTGCTGCCGCCCCAGGCTGGCCCACTAACAGCACAGGGATGGGACCCTGCCCACAGCAGGCAGAGGACCATTGCAGACGACTGGATGGAAGGTGAACACAGCTCGGCCGCAACAGTCAGACACCCTGTAGCAACAATACACAGGGGACACCCCTGAAGCACCAGGTTCTGGTGAACAGGGAACGCTGTACCATGGGCACTACAGGACCTCTTCTTAAGGTCATTACTTTCAAGAGCAGGAGATGTAGCTGACCTTCCTCACACAAACAGACCCAGAGAGTTAGACAACATGAAGAGACAAAGGAATATGTCCTGAGTGAAGAAACAGGGCAAAAATCGCAGCAAGAGAACTAAATGAAATGGAAATGAGTAATGTGCCTGATAGAGAATTTAAAGTAATGGTCATAAATATACTCACTGGATTTGAGAATGGAGTGGAGGACCTCAGTGAGACCCTCAACATAGAGACAGAGAACATATAAAAGAACCAATCAGTGACAAAGAACACAATAACTAATATTAAAAATACACGAGATGGAATAAGTAGTGGAGCAGAGGAAGCAGAAGAACGGATCAGTGACCTGGAGGACAGAGTAATGGAGTAAGCTGAGTAGTTGAGAGAAAGAAAAAATGAGAACAGGTTAGGGCAACTCAGTGACACCATCAAGCATAATAACATTCGCATTATTGGCGTCCTAGAAGAAGAAGAGAGAAAAGGGGATGGAAAATTTTTTTGAAAAAAATGACAGCTGAAAACTTCCTGAATCTGAGGAAGGAAAAAGAAGTTGAGATCCAGGAGGCACAGGGAGTCCCTAACAAAACCCAAGGAGGTCCACACCAAGACACATAGGAATGTAAATGTCAAGAGGCATGGATCAAGAGAGAGTTTTAAAAGCAGCAAGAGAAAAGAAAACAGTTGCATACAAGGGGGATATCCCATAAGGCTATCACTCCATTTTCAGCAGAAACTCTGCAGGCCAGAAGGGAGGAGCGTGATGTGATCCAAGTGCTAAAATGAAAAACCTGCAGCCAAGAACACTCCATCCAGCAAGGCTGTCCTTCAGAACAGAAGAGGACATAAGGGCTGCCCAGACAAATGAATTTTAAAGGAATTTATGAGCACTAAACCAGCCCTACAGGAAATGATAAAGGAGACTCTGAGTGGAAAGGAAAGACCATAAGCAGAAGTAGGAAAAGCAGGAATCACAAAGGCAGTAAAAATAAGTATACATGCAAAAATATGTCAAGGGATTCACAAAAGAAAAGTATGACCCCAGACACCCAAACCATGGGGAAGAGTCAAAATTGGTGCCTTTGCAATGGGTCAAACTTAAGCAACCGTCAACTTAGTATAGACTCCTGTATACCTAAGGTATTCTATACAAACCAAATGGCAACCGCAAATCAAAGCCCAGTAACATATGGAAAAATAAAGAGAAAGGAATCCAAATGTGTCACTAAAGAAAGCTGCAGACATCTCAAAAGAAGGGAACAGAGAAGAATTACAAAAACAACCATAAAATGAGTGACAAAATGGCAATAAGCACATACCTATCAATAATTACTCTGAGTAAATGGACTCAATGCTCCAATCAAAAGACACAGGGTGACAGCATGGATAAAAAAGCAAGAGCCATCTCTATGCCGCCTACAAGAGACTCACTGCATTCCCAAAGACACCTGAAAGTGAAGGGATGGAAAAGCATTTATCATGCAAATGGAGTGAAAAGGAAGCCAGGGTAACAATTCTTGTCAAATGAAATAGACTTTAAAACAAAGTCTGTAACAAGAGACAAAGGACACTATATATATATATATAAAGGGGACAATCCTACAAGATCTAACAATTGTAAATATTTATGCACCCAACATAGAAGCACCCAAATACATAGAGCAGCTAATTATAAACACGAGGGATGCAATTGATCTGGATACAGTAACAGTGGGGACTGTAGCATCCTACTTACATCAGCGGACAGATCATCCAAACAGAAAATCAGCAAGGAAACAGTGGCTTTGAAGGACACACTAGAGCAGATGATCTAACAGGTATATTGAGAACATTCCATCAAAAATCAGCAGGACGCACATGCTTTTCAAGTACTCATGGAACATTCTCCAGACTAGATCACATACTCAGCCACAACACAAGTCTCAACAAATTCTAAGACTGAAGTCCTACCATGCATCTTTTCTGACCATAACTCTATAAAACTGAAAGTCAACAAGAAAAAAATCTGGAAAGAACACAAATACATGGAGGTTAAATACACACTACTAAACAATAAATGGATGAACCAAGAAATCAAAGAGGAAATAAACACATGGAGACAAGTGGAAATGAAAATATAAGGGTCCCAACTCTTTAGGATGCAGTAGAAGCTATTTTAAGAGGGAAGTGTAGAGCAACACAGGGCTACCACAAACAGCAAGAAAAATCTCAAACAGTGTAACCTTACACCTAATGGAGCTAGGAAAAGAACAAATAAAACCAAAAAGCAGAAGAGGGAAGGAAATTAGAGGAAAAACAAATGAAACAGAAATTTAAAACACAGAACAGATCATGAAACCAGGAACTGGATTTTTGAAAAGATCAACAATATTGATAAGACTATCCCAGACTCCTCAGAAAAAGAAAAAAGAAAAAAGAAAGAGAGAGACTTAAATAAATAATCAAATCATAAATGAAAGAGGAAAAATAACAACTGACAGCACAAGATAACAAAAGATTATAGGAGAACAGGATGTAAATGCTCTGCCAACAAGTTGGGCAACCTAGAAGAAATGGATACATTCCTAGAAACATATATGCTACCAAACCTGAATCAGAAAGAAATGGAAGATTTGAACAGATCAATTACTAGCAATTAAACGGGATCAGTCATCAAAAAACTTCCAACAAACAAAAGTCCAGGACTAGAAAGCTTCATAGGCAAATTCTACCAAACATTTACATTTAAAATTTTTTTAATGTTTATTCATTTTTGAGAGAGAGAGAGAGAGATAGAGCATGAGCGGGGAGGGGCAGAGAGAGAGGGAGACACAGAATCTGGGCAGGCTCCAGGCTGTCAGCACAGAGCCTGATGCGGGGCTCAAACTCACAGCCTGTGAGATTCTGAGCTGAGCCAAAGTCGGTCATTTAACTGACTGAGCCACCAGGCGCCCCCACTTAAAATTTTTAAATATTTATTTATTTTTGAAAGAGAGACAGAGCATGAATGGGGGAGGGGCAGGGAGAGGGAGACACAGAATCCGAAGCAGTCTCCAGGCTCCGAGCTGTCAACACAGAGCCAGATGTGAGGCTCAAAGTCATGCACTATGAGATCATGACCTGAGCCGATGCCGGATATTTAACCCACTGAGCTACCCAGGAGCCCCTAATTCTACCAAACATTTAAAGAAGAGTTAACATCTGTTCTTCTCAAACTATTCCAAAATATAGAAGAGGAAAGAAAGCTTCCAAATTCATTCTGTGAAGCCAGTATCACCCTGATACCAAAAACCAGAAAAGGACACCCCAAAAATTAAAAAAGAACTCAGGTCAATATCCATGAGAAACACGGATGTAAAATCCTGACCAAAAATAATGAAATTCAAGCAAACTGAATTCAGCAATACATTAAAAAAAATTACCCACCATGATCAAGTGGGATTTATTCCTGGGATGGAGCGGTGATTTAATATTTATAAATCAGTCAACATGATACATCGCATCAATAAGAGAAGGGATAGAAACTATACGATCCTTTCAGTAGATGTGGAAAAAGCATTTGACAAAGTACAATATCCGTTCATGACAAAAACAGTCAACAAGGTAGGGTTAGAGGGAAAGTATCTCAACTTAATAAAGGCCATATATGAAGAACCCGCAGCAAACATCATCTCTTTAATGGGGAAAACAGCTTTCCCCCTAAGATCAGGAACAAGACAAGTATGTCCACTCTTACCACTTTTATTCAACATAGCACTGGAAGTCCTAGTGACAGCAATCAGACAAGAATTAAAGGCATCTAAATTGGCAAAGAAGAAGTAAAAATTTACTATTTTTGGTGACATGATGCTGTATATAGAAAACTCGAAAGATTCCGCCAAAAAATTCTACAACGAATACGTGAATTCAGTAAAGTCACAGGATACAAAATCGACATACAGGAATCCACTGCATTTTTATACACTAATGATGAAGCAACAGAAAGAGTAATTAAGAAAACAGTCCCATTTACAATTGCACAAAAATAAGAAAATGCCTAGGAATAAACTTAACCAAACAGGTGAAAGATCTATATCCTGCAAACTGTAGAACACTGATGAAAAAAATTAAAGATGACACAAACAAACGGAAAGATGTTCCATGCTCCTGGATTGGGAGAATAAATATTGTTAAGATGTCCATCCTGCCAATAGCAATCCACATACTTAATGCCATCCCATGAAAATACCGACAGCATTTCTCACAGGACTAGAACAAAGAATCCCGAAAATGTGTATGGAAGCACAAAAGACTCCAAAGAGCCAAAGAGATCTTGAATAAGAAGACAAGAAGTGTAAGTATCACAATCCCAGACTTCAAGACCTACAACGAAGCTGTAATAATCAAAATAGGGTGGTGCTACAGTCAAGCAGACACCCAAATCAATGGAACAGAAGAGAGAGCCCAGAAGTGAAACCACAATGACATGGTCAATTAATCTTCAACAAAAGAAAAAGACAGTTTCTTCAACAAACAGTGCTGGGAAAGCCAGACAGCTACAGGCAGAAGAATAAAACTGAACCGCTTTCTTACACCATGCACAAAAATAACACTCAAAATGGATTAAAGACCCAAATGTGAGGCATGAAACCATAAAAATCCTTGAAGAGAGAAGAGGCAGTTATGTCTCTGACATCAGCTGTAGCAACATTTTTCTAGACATGTCCCTTGAGGCCAGGGAAACAGAAGCAAAAATAAGCTATTTGGAACCACATCAAAATAAAAAAAGCTTCTGCACAGCAAAGGAAACAGTCAACAAAACTAAAAGACAACCTACTGAATGCACAAAGATACTCACAAATGACAGATCTGATAAAAGGTTAGTACTCAAAATATCTAAATAACTTGTACAACTCAACACCAAAAAATAATACAATTAAAAAAATGGGCAGAAGTAATGAACAGACATTTCTATAACGAAGACATCCAGGTGGCTAATAGACCCATGAAGAGATGCTCAACGTCACTGATCATCAGGAAAATGCAAATCAAAACTGCAGTGATATATCACCTCCTACCTATCAGGATGGCTCAACTCAGCAGCATAAGAAACAATAAGCATTGATAAGGATGTGGAGAGAAAGGAGCCCTCATGCACTGTGGGTGGGAATGCAGATTGGTGCAGCCGCCGTGAAAACAGTGTGGAGGCTCCCTCAAAACTTTAAAAGTAGAATTACCCTATGATCAGTAATTCCAGTACTGGGTATTTACCCAAAGAAAACAAAAACATTAATTCAAAAAGCTACATGCCCCTTCCGTGTTTACTGTAGCATTATCTACAACGGCTGAGGACGGGGGCGCCCATGTTCACTGAGAGACAGATGGATGGAAAAGGAAGACGTGGCGTGTATATACGCAATGGAATAGAAGTCCACCATAGAGGAGAATGAAACCTTGCCATTTGCTACAACATGGATGGATCTGGAGGGTTTATGCTAAGCGAAAGAGGTCAGGCAGAGAAAGGTTTGCATTTCACTCAAATGTGGAATTTAAGAAACAAAACAAAAAAAGAGGCAAATCAAACACCAGACTCTTAACTAAAGAAAACACACTGCTGGTCTCCAGAGGGGAGGTGGGTGGGGGGAGGGGTGAAATAATTGATGGGGACTCAGGGACGCACTTGTGACGATGGATACAGGGTCAGGAATACAAGTGTTCAATCACCGCCCTGTGCACCCGAAGCTAATCTAACACTGTGGGTCAGTTATATGCAATAAAAATTTAAAAAGACATGAATTTGATAAAAAAATCAAACTAGTACAGTAAGATACAACAACATATAAAATGTAAAATTAAAGCCTCTTTCCCACCCACAAGACCCCCACATTTCCCTCATATAAGGACACCACTGGGAAGGGTTGTTTGTACATTTTCTTCTAAGACTTTCCGTTGGGAGTTCTTGAATTTAATGCATACGTGTGTTTTTATAAGCACATATATGCATACATCAGTATATAGGTTTTTATAATCTCTAAAAAGGACATTATTTTCTGAAACTTAAAAACACTTAAGATCTTAAATTGATCTAAGCAGAATTGCCAAATTGCCCTCAAAAAGGCTTTATTAATATAGACTCACAGCAAAGGTACGTCAGCATCTCTCAGTATGTAATATTTCATCGGGTGCCACGGTAAACTTCCCCCCGCGTGCCCCGGGACACTTAAGGCGCTCGGCAGGTCACAGGGAAGCGTGACATCCTACCTGCCACAGCATAGGCACTCTCGAGTTAAGGAAAGACTCATATATTTCCTCCACTTCTTGGGTGAGGAGGATTTTTCCTTTTAGCGCAAGTTGAAGGCCTTTCAAAGATTCATGCACAACAAATAAGAACGTATCAAATCGCTCAATTTCTTGGCTCAGAAAGGTTAGCAAGGCACAGTGGATAAGGGGATCGTAGCCTGGATGGGAAAAGACAGAAAATTAGCTTATTCTTCAGATGAAAGGAGGCTTCACGTGGAGAAACAGAGGTTTTGGAAATGGAAGGAACGTCATGTGTGGAGACCAGGGAGTGCAACACAGTTCCTGCCAAAAATCAGGACCTATTTCAGGTTCCGTGGCCACCCTGTCTGTGCCACGATTGGGGGCTCTGCTTCCGTGGCGTGAACACAGACGCAGACATACAAAAATGAAGATGCGTGGCCACTTGCCAATAAAGTTTTATTTGTGCAGCTCTCAAATTTGTCTCCCATATGATTTCTATGTGTCCTAAAATAGTCTTCTTCTCTCGGTTTTTCCCAGCCATTAAAGAATGTGAGAACTGGGGTGCCTGGGTGGCTCAGTTGGTTAACTGAGGCTCAGGTCATGATCTCATGGTTTGTGGGTTTGAGCCCCATGTCGGGCTCTGTGCTGACAGCTCAGAGCCTGGAGCCTGTCTTCAGATTCTGTGTCTCCCTCCCTCTCTGATCCTCCCATGCTCATGCTGTCTTTCTTTCTCTCTCTCTCTCTCTCAGAAATAAATAAAACATAAAAAAAAAAAATGTGAGAACCATTTTAGCTCTCAGGCTGTCCAGGAGTGAAGAGCTGGGCCTGGCCACAGCCCAGTGCACCAACCACGGTCCCGACTCAACTGCGGCACTGATGTCACCGACCACTGCTTAGCCCAGGGCTCCCAATGAACTTTCTTTAAAGGTTTAAGGCACTGAGGCGCCCGCGGGGCTCAGCTGGTTGAGCATCTCACTGGCTCAGGTCATGATCTCGCGGTGTGTGGGGCCAGGCCCCGACGTCGGGCTCTGTGCCATCAGCTCAGAGCCCACTTCGGATCCTCTGTCCCTCCCTCTCTGCCCCTGCCCTGCTTGGGCTCTCCCGAAAATAAGTAAATGTTTACAAAAATTAAAATAATAAAGGTGTTAATGTTGAGAATTTAACTGGGCCCTTTGCCACCGCCCCACACGTTGGCCCCGGGCTGGGCGGCTCTGCCTCCTCTGGGCCTGGACCTGCCCCGTTTCCGGGTCCTCAGGCTGGGGGCCACCTGGGAGGGACCCATGTTCCAAGCCGCTCGGCAGGCAGGCAGGGCAGGGACCCCCGAGCTGCTCTGGAGCCTCAGGTGGGGCATCTCCTTCCTGCTTTGCTACAAGCTATTGCTTCACTTTTAGTCTCAGGGCCGCGACCTCCCCTCCAGCCTCTGCCCCCACAAAACCAGAAGGGGAAACAAAGCTACGGCGTCCTCTCCTTCTCTGCTCCCCGTCTCTCCGTCTTTCCGCTTGGAGAGAGGAGGGGGTGGGAGAGACCGCACTTCCCATCCCACTTGGCCTGGCCGCCAGGGCCTTGTGGCAGAGTCCTTCCCGAGGACGTGCACGCCCCGTGCCTACCTTGGACGCTCTTACAAAGAGACTCCCAAATGGGGCTGGACATGAGGCACCTCAAGGTGCTGGGAGGCGCCACACATTTCTCCTTCTCCACGGACACCGGCAGCCGCTTCAGCAGGTCGGAGAGGATTTCCATCACCAGTTCGTCGTTACTCTGCTCATGGCTACAAGACATCGAGCGATGCGGATCTGTGTGACCCAGGACAGCCCGCCACTCAGGCCTGAGGCCAAACAGAGCTTCACAACCACGGGACTACGATACGCACCTGACAGAGTCCATGGCATTTTCAGATGAGAAAATGGCCGAGGAGGCCGACACGGGGCTTGACCTATGAACTGTGAGATCATGACCTGAGCCAAAATCAAGAGTTGGAATAAAACTGGCCCCTTGCCCTGCTTCCAGAGGAATTGTTATTTTATTTATAATTTTAAATTTTAATTTATTTTTTATTTTAGTAGGCTCCTAAGCAGCGTGGAGCCCAGTGTGGGACTTGAACTTGATGACCCTGTGATCAAGAGTCAGACGCTTGACCGACTGAGTCACCCAGGCACCCCCTGCACTTCAGACATTTACAAGAAAATAATGTAGTTTTAAAGTTTTCTTAAGATTTCCATGTCAACGATTTGCCCTCTGAACATCTGCGTGAAGTGCCGACACTGAAATGAAGATGCAGGAGGCGACCTGACAGCACGTGCTTGTTACCAAATGCGTGTCAAGTTCCTTGGGGGATGTGCTGAGTGGGCGGTGTGGACACAGGTCTGGACGAGGCTGGGACACTGAACGAAGCCGTAAAACACTAAAGCTGGAGGAAACTGGGGCTCCCGATGTGTTACCGGGTGAGAAGGAAACGGGGCACACCCTCTGAGCTGCTGTCACTCTGACTGCTGGTACGGACTGGTCTCTCACAGCCAGAGTGTCGTGCCAACAGCCTGGAAGCCACACCATGCTCACCACTCACACCTACTAGTAGGTTTCCCTACTTTGTTTTCACACCTAGGTTGTGACTTTAAAGCAACTTTAGGGGCGCCTGGGGGCTCAGTAGGTTGAGTGTCCACCTTTGCCTCAGGTCATGATCTTACAGTTCATGGGTTCAAACCCCACACTGGGCTCTGTGCTGACAGCTCAGAGCCTGGAGCTGCTTTGGATTCTGTGTCTTTCTCCCTCTCTGCCCTTCTCCTGCTCGCACTGTGTTTCTCCCTCTCTCTCTGCTCTTCCCCTGCTTGTATTTACTATCTCTCGCTCTCTCAAAAATAAATAAACATTGAAAAATAAAAAATAAACAAAGCAAGGTTACTCAGTGGAATTCATCCAAAGTAGCTTCTGATGATTCAAAAGACTTCAAAAATCACACATCTTCTAAGGGCAAATACTTGCTACCCCTGAGGATGTGAGGGCGTTAAATCAAACGGGACGGATCGTTTAGATCCAGTCACGCAGAGAAGTTTCTAGTATGTTTTGAGCTCAGGCAGCATGACCTCAGCCTTCCAGAATGACCAGAGGGGCACAATAAACATACTCGACATGGTCGAGTCGCCCGGGCACCAGCTCGTCACTCACTGTTTGCTGGAGGTACAGCGTCAGGACTCAGAGGCGAGGATGCACAGGGAACTGAACCTGATATTTGGGGGACGGACTGGGAGACTCCCAGTTAGCTACTCCTCTTTCTCTGTGTTCACCTCTCCTGCCACATGGCAAGTAGGACACTGTCACTCATTCAGGGGTGGGGGAGGGGGCGTGGGCGGAGGGCTCAGTTACACCTATTTCGTGTCAGTAAATGGCCTGGGAAGAGAGCACCAGAGAGTGGGCCAAAGCCAGAGTTAGAATCTAGTCAGAGACCGTTTAATACGAGTTTCGTGGTCCAAAGAGACAGAAAGAGGCTCCTGGGGGCTCAGTCAGCTGAGCGTCCGACTCTTGGTTTTGGCTCAGGTTATGGTCTCACAGTTTCATGGGTTCGAGACCTGCGTTGGGCTCTGTGCTGACTATTTGGGATTCTCTCTCTCTCTCTCTCTCTCTCCCTCCCCTTCTCGTTCCGTTTCTGTCTCTCTCAGGAAAAAAAAACCAAACCCAACAACAAAGAGACAAGACCGAAGAGTACAGGATTCCAGTGGGTTCAGAGGTTTTAGAACTAAGTGGAAAAAAATATACGTGTCTATTAAGAGGCTGTTAGAAGGTGAAGGTCAGTTCTGTATGCTCCAGACCGAGAGGACCATTTACAGAGTTTAGAGTTTTACTCCAGGTAAATTACTAATGGGGGCGGGGGGCCCTGGGGATGGAAGATCCCGGCTGCACACAGCCATTCTCCACAAAGCCCGGAAGGAGGGGGGTGAGGCTGTGTGGGCACCTGTGTCCGGGGCGGCTGCGAAGGAGCCCGGGGAACGATGTCTCAGAACAGCAGGAACTCACTTTGCTGGAGAGGCAGTCGAGCCCTGAGCTCCTGCCATGTCACCGTGGCCTTGACAGACATGACCTTGTTTTCTAGGTACAGGCTGAGGAGGCCTGAGAATTTGGGTTACATCTGTTACAGCTTTTTAATGTTCATTTATTTTTGAGAGAGGGAGACAGAGTGCGAGCAGGGGAGGGGCAGAGAGGGGGGCAGACACAGAATCGGAAGCAGGCTCCAGGCTCTGAGCTGTCAGCACAAAGCCCAACATGGGGCTCGAACTCACAAATCTGAGATTGTGACCTGAGCGGAAATCAAGAGTCCAATGCTTGGGGCGCCTGGGTGGCTTAGTCGGTTAAGCGTCCAACTTTCGCTTAGGTCATGATCTCGCGGTTCGTGGGTTCGAGCCCCACGTTGGGCTCTGTGCTGACTGCCAGCTCAGAGCCTGGAGCCTGTTTCAGTCTGTGACTCCCTCTCTCTGACCCTCCCCTCCTCACGCTGTCTCTCTCTCTCTCTCTCTCTCTCCTAGAAATAAATAAAACATTAAAAAAAAAAGAGTCCGATGCTTAACCGACTGAACCCCCCAGGAGCCCCCACTACATCTTAGACTTATTTGTCTATAAGTTCTGCATTGTAGCTCTTCAAATTCTTAAATATTCATCTAACGCTTACTTATTTAATAGAGTATTTAATAGTTTCCAACTGACGAGTGTTGTAGTGAGCTCTCACCGGATCACGAGATGGGCGGCGGCCCCGGGTTGCAGGGCAAGGAGACTGTCCACGAGGCGTTGGCCCTCAGCCTCCCTGCTGCTCCGTACAGCCTCCGGGTGCAGCCCCAGCAGCTCTGGCGTGTCGTCGTCGGGTAAGGACTGGACGAGACGGACGTAATCCCTCAAGCTCACGGACTTTGGCACCGGCTGCCGTATCTGAACATTTAACCATTTGTTAGTTTTTGTCCAGAGCGGTACCTACGTTCAGTGACCCGTGAAGATACTTCTTCCCGTGAAACTTATGCAGGAGCCTCCTCTTACTTCCGGGTGGCATATTCTAGACACTTGTCAAAAGCTACAGAATATGCCTGTGTTTGTAAAGTGCAGCTCCGCAGCACGCACAGGAACGTTCTTCTTGGGAAAAGAGAGAGAAAAAGAGAACCCACTCTGGAGGTGAGTAGCCTCTGACTGCCTGTGGCCTCGGCGAAGCGTACTCACAGGTAATGGGCGCCGTCAGGCCTGAACAGACCACCTTCCTTTGGTGAAACTACAGAAGGAACGTGACAGTGATAATCTGTCTGACCACTTGGAGGGACGGGCAAAATGGGTAAAGATGGTCAAAAAGTATAAAATTGCAGTTAGGAAACACATAATACATTTTTTTAAATGGAAAAGCGACTTAGTGGCGTGGGAGAGCCCTTCTGGCTGTCCACCAGCTTTTCCTTCCCGCCATTAGCCGTGACTCAGTCCTCCTCTGTGGGGCCGACCCTCAGAGCCACAGCCAATGGGGAGGAAACGGGCCTCCTAAAACCTGTCCAGTGATAATGACAGACAGGACTATCCTGGTTAAAAAGACGCCCACTGCGTCTTGGACGTGATCCCTGTGACCCGTGGGACCCGAGTCTCCTCTCCCTGAACGGACGCTGACCGTTTGGCCTGCTTCTCGCACAAGCAAGGGGACAGTCTCACTCCCAGGCCTTCTCTGGCCTTGAGAGTACATCTGGGCAGATGAAATGTCAGTTGAGAGAGTAACGGCTAATAAAAGCCGTGAAAAGTGAACACGAAAATGTTTAAATGCAGACTTTAGATAACGCACCCTCATTTGGGAAACTGAGTGCTGTGGGTCAGCGTGTTCTCCCACCTCATCGCTGCAGAAGCTGACGTCCTCCCTCAGCACTTCTGGGTTGCAGAACTTGTAGAGAAGGGCATTGAGACATTGACTGTCCCAGGTGTCGGTCACTCGGCCGCCGTAAGTCACTTCCCCGATCAGGTAGCGCAGTTTCTGCCACGAAACGCTGCTCTGGGTGTTCAGGGCGCTTTCCAGCACCTTCATGGCGACCTGCAGAAAGGCCCCGGTCTGTGTGGTCTCGGAAGGTGTTTGTGGCCCACTCTGAGGTGTGGACATAAAGCCAACAACTCTCCAACAGCTGCCTGGATTTCCTCTTTAAAAATATCGTTGACCCTCGCACAACCATGGGTTTGAGGTAGGTGAGTCCCTGCACATGAGAATTTTTCACCGTTCCCGTAAATGTATTTTCTGTTTCCCATGATGTTCTTAGTAACATCGTCTCTCCCGGAGCCGCCTTTATTGTAGGCATGCGGTGTATCATGCACACAACACACAATATATGTATTAATCGACTGTTCATGGGAGGCTATGAGTAAAGCTTTGGGGGCGTCAGAAGTTATACTTGGATTTTTAACCACACGGTCGGTACCCCTCACCCCCACATTGTTCAAAGGTCACTTGTATATGGAAATAGCAAGAGGGATAAAAACATCAGGATATACATTTTCATCCATTAATTCTTTTTTGTTGTTGAACACTGATTTACTAAATCAAAGTTATGATTGCTATTACTTTGAATAGACACCGTAAGCTGGTGGCACTAGACCTGGAAGGCACAAAGGGGTAAGCAAAGGGACGTGTCTCCTGTGACCCCTGCTCTCGCCATCAGACCCGTCCCGGAGACCCCGCTGGCCTTGGGAGGTTTCTTGGGCCCCTTCGCACAGATGTTCTCTGCACTCCTGGCACAGACTTGACCTCATTCCTCCTTCTCTCTCCTCCCCTCCCTCCCTTTCATCTTTTTTTCTTGTTTTCTTTTCTTCCAAAAATGCTAATCCAGGGGCGCCTGGGTGACTCAGTTGGGTTAAGCATCCGACTTTGGCTCAGATCATGATCTTCTGGTTTGTGGGTTCGAGCCCCGCGTGGGGCTGTGTCCTGACAGCTCGGAGCCTGGAGCCTGCTTCGGATCCTGTGTCTCCCCCCCTCTCTCTGCCCCTCCCCTGTGCATGCTCTGTCTCTCTCAAAAGTAAATAAATATTTAAAAAAATTTAAAAAGTAAAGTTTCCTTGCTTTAAAAGAATGCTGGTCTGGCATTTCCTTTTTATTCCCTCATTCTTAGTATGGATTAACATGATTTGACGTCATTAATGTGAATTATGTCATTTTCTTATTGCCTTGACCAGAGCCTCTGAGGCAATGCTGAATGTTAATGCTCTGATCAGCACCCTGCCTGATTCTTTTTGTTTTTTTGATTCTCTATGTTAATAAAAACAACTTCAGTGGTGGCTGTTTAAGATATTTGCGGTAGTTTTTTGGTAGGCTTTCCCATATTTAAGTAGTCCCTTATAATCCCTCTATATTTTTGCGTTCATGCCAGGAATGGTGTCTGAATTCTTAACAAGAGACTTTTCCACATCTACTGATGTGATTATGGAAAGCGAGTTACAGATTTCCAGAGAGTGAGCCGTTCTTGTGTTCTTGGACTCCGCCCTCAGTGCTCATAGCAGATTATGCTTTTGACTCATTGCTGAAGCTTATCAGTAGTTTATATAGATTTTTACACCAAGTCCTAAGTACAATTAGCCTATATTCTTACGTATATTATTTTTTTATCAGGTATTCACACTAATACTATGGTTTCACAGAATGGATTGGGGAGATCAACATTATATTCATTTGTCCCTTTTGTCATTTTTTTCTAATTTCTTAAGATATTAATTTCCTGAATTTCCTCTTTAATAATGAAGATACTTAAGGCCATAGTTTTTATCTGGGCATATTTTATACCATCATATTTTCGGTATGAAGTAGCCTCATTTCCTTTGTGTTTGGGATACTTGGTGATTTTCCTTTTAATATCCTCTTTGACAAAAGACTTACCTTGCGGCATGTTTCTTAATTTCCAACTTAAGATTTTGGGGGTCAAATTTTTATTTCTTCTTAGATTATGATCAGAGAATATGGCCGATACAATAATTAAAGATTTTACTCTGTGGCCATGTTCCTGGCTGAGTTTTCCAAGAGTTCCTGAGGTATATGAAAAAAAGTGTGCTGTGTGCTTAGGGGGATGTTGGGTTCTACCTTATTCTATGATCTTACTCTTGCTCATGAGAGCGCCCTCATTCTGAAACGGGTTTTGAAAGTGGTGGTGACACAGGAGCGCACACACGTGTAATCACACGCACGTGCATGTACGTGTCCCCGGTACCCACATACACGTTTGCGCACACGCTACTGCAGGCTACAGTCTGACCCGTGTCAGGACCGAATCGTGCAATATCCGAGCGCACAAACTCCGAAGCCAGACCATCTGGGGTTCAAATCCCGACCGCCAACTCCCTCAGCCTCCTGTGCGTCAACCGCAAAACGTGGTAAGACCCCATCTTTCCAGGCTGACGCGAGGGTCAAGGTCATGAGCCCACAGAGCACTGCGAGAGGCACTCCGCAAAAGGTAACCATTCTCACACTGTTGTTTCTTCACAAACTGTGTCTCTGTCTACTATTTGGTGCTTTTTCAGATTAAATTCGTTCTTGTCTGATGTTATCATTGCCACTTCCTGCTTTTTTGCTGTTTTTATTTTCTTGGTAGTTTTAAACTTTCTTCATTAACTTAAGTGTTTTTCTTATAAATTGCACGTGCCTCCTCAGGAAGGAATGCAGTCCACTCACGTTTCACACACTCCTTCCGTGTTACTTTGCTGTCATTTATTCTACTTTGTTTCTCTCCTTCTTCCTTTCTGACAGTTTGATCACATTGTGTGCCCTTTGCTTCTTTGCTAATTTAGACATCAGAGTGTTTCCAACACAGGCAACCTTTCCTTTCCTTGAATTCTTATTAAAATAACATTTCTTTTTTCCCTGCCCCCAGTGGGAACAGTTCCCACTTCCTCCTCTGCCTGCCTAGCCTCCCCCTTCCTGTCCTCAGGGGACCCCTGCCCGCCCCACATGCCCCTTCTCCCCGACCTCTGGGTTCTGCTCAGATAGTGTTTTTAGCCTAAGAGATTTTTCTTGTTGAATGAGCCGTCCTTTTAAATAATCTGTGTTAAACACTTAGACCACTCACCCTGAGCAGCTCATTATTATCCACGTGGATTTAACAATGTGGCGAGGCTCACAGATTTCCTGCTTTCCACACTTGCCACTCAGTCACTTCCCTTCATTGTGAGTCTCCGCCTCCACCCTGATGCAGTTGCACACAGCAGCTACTGTGCTTGTACAACCGAGAGTGAGAGCCAGGCTGGGCCATGCATGACCCCTCTGTGCAGGACCCGCCTGTGCAGGACCCCCCACTCCAGCCCCCCCGCCCGGTGGATCCCCTGCACGCAGCCTCCTCCGGGGCTGTGTCTGCTCTCCCACTGCCTTCTGGTGGCAGACCCCTGACAAGGTCACCATGGGTCCTCACGGCTCAGAATTTCCCAGCTCGTGTCCCAGCTCGTGTCCAGATGCGTGCGGGTTTTCAATCTGCAGACTGATCTGTTGTCATCAGTGCACAGAAAATAAAACCGCTTTCTTCCTGGTTTGTTTTTCTCCAACTAGTCCATCTTCTCGGCTGGAATTCCTGTCTCTTCAGACATCTTAGTTGTCCCCCGTGATTTCCATCGTTCTGTCATTTTCTTCTCATGCTCCTGGTCTTTCCAGCTGTTGACTCAACTTCCCACCCTGACCACTCTCCCCTCCGACTCAGTATCTCATTTTGTTTTTAGTTCACAGCAGTCGCTGTGAGCAGAGCCCGGATTTGCTGAAGACGGTGCGTGGAGTCCAGGCACCGATGAGCTTCTTCCCTGCACCTGTGACACGGCTGAGCACCCTGAGCCCCCACCCCCTGCCCTTTTAACTCTGTGATCCTGAATATCCTTTAGAGATGATGTAGATCATAATCAGAGCTGTTAAGACAAAAAAACCAAAACCCCAAAATGTGGGAGTGGGCAGAAGGGCAAGCACGTGCCTTTTCCACGTCAGACCAGGCAGCATCCGGCGCCCTTTCACGGACGACCAAGTGATCTGGGATCACCGGCTTTTGTTCAGATGTGCCTGTGGTCAGAACACTCAGAATTCCGTCAGAGTAGATACTGATTCCCGGACAGCCGATGGCTTGCGATTCCTTCTGAGAAGAGTGCGGGTGAATTCTGTTCCACAGACACGGACGGTGTCCGGCTCAGCAAGAAAATCACAAGCCAAAGGCACCGTTTTATTGCCTGCAGGGCATTTATCGGTTTGCCATGTGACTTGGCAAACGTGTTTCGTGACTATCTCTCTCGGTTTATAGAACTTCTTTCCTATATATTTAAAAGTCAGTTTTACCATCCTGAGGGTAAAGAAGGTTAAAAAGAAACGGACATGCGCTCACTTAAAAACATCGCGTGTCTGGAATACGTGTTCGTGCGCGTGTGTGGCTGTGTATCCTCATGGTCTCTTACACCTTCCTGTCCCATTGCTTGTTCTTTCCTGCTCTTTCCCTTTGGCCATCAGGTCTCACTGGATGCATTATTTTCGTGGTCTCATCACTGGGGCTCAGGTCCAGGTTTTGGGGAGCTGTCAGGGGCCGCTGCCTGGGTGTGGTAGGGCGGTACACTGATGCTTGGCCCTGTGGGCTAGGGGACAGCACCAGCCAGATGGAGGGTCCCCCAGGAGCCCCTGAGCTGCCTGACTACCACCGGCTGGCTGGGCACACCCCCCACTGGGAGGAGCCTGTGTCCAAACTCAATTTCCCAGGGAAGTAGAAGTTTCCGCTTCCTTAATGAGGGGGCTGTGCCTAAATCCAGTTTCCCACAACGTTCCCAGTTGGAACTTCTGGACCCTCAGCTCGGCACCCACAAGGTCTTTGTCTCCTACATGCTGCACAGTGGGGGGGAAGGAGGAGGGGGAGGTGGGGGAGGAGGAGGGGAGGGGGAGGGGGAGGTGGAGGAAGAAGGAGGGAGGAGGGGGAGGAGGAAGGAGGGGAAGGTTGCCTCTTCTGGACACCGGCATCTGCCTGCAGCCTCTCTGCAAAGCTCTGAAGAGCAGCGCCCCAGGAACGCCAGCCGGCGCCAAACTCACACACGCTCTGTGGGTGACACAGTGCCTGCTAACACCCCCTTCCTGCCGTTCATCTCCCCCCAAGATGGCCTAGGATGCTTTTTAGAAAACTATCCGTAAGAGAAATGAGTTCTGTGTAAATGCAGAAATGAAATCCTGTGGACGGGCTGTTAACACCAGTTTTACCAGTCAGTCCTATAAATGCGACGATCTCTTTCTAAATCAACGATAACAGGAATTCCTTGAAGAATTTTGATACACACCACCAAGCTGCCTTCCGGAAAGTTAGTGACCATTCCCAAGAGCAGCGTAAGATTGGACCTGCCTCTCTGTGTCGTCGTTGTAGCCACCGCGGTGGGGAAAGTGGCATCTCACTGTGGCTTAACGAGCACCTCCTCGACGACTGTACCAGTCGGTCTCCAGAGGACCGAGGTGAGGAGCACACGCATAGAAACTGACTATTAGGCCCTGGCTCACGTCATGACGGAGGCTGACGAGTTTCCAGGCGTACTTCCGGTCTAGTGGCCCAGAGCGAGCCAGTGTTTCAGTTCAAGTCTAGAGGCTGCAAGAAGCCGGTGTTCCAGCTCAGAGGCAGTCAGGCAGGACGATTTCCTTCCTGTTCTGGTCAGTCCTTCAACTGATTAGATGAGGCCCACCCACATCAGGGAGAGCCATCTGCTTTACAATCTACTGGTTTCACTACGAATCCCACCCAGAAACACCCTCACAGACATACTCAAAATTACATCTGACCAAATACCTGGGGGTCTTGTGGTCCCGTCAAGTTGGTGTAAAATTCACATCACAACTGCTCATGGAGTTGAACAGATTTTCGTCATCTTACTGCCTTTTTGTATTGACACCGGGAACTGCCTTTCCGTGTCCTTTGCCCACTGGAATATTTTTCTCTCTCTTGTTACCTTGCAAGGAATCTTCATACAGTTGGCATGTTAGCCACTGATGTCATATATGCCACAGACATTTCCCCCAATATATTGTTAGGTAGCCTGTTGACTGGGTGAGGTTCGGACAAAGTGTGCTTGAGCCCATACCCTGACAGAAGCCCAGAGCACAGCCGTTTTGTGTCCGTCTGGTTAGGGGCACACACTGACTTGCAGAGGGCGTGAGAGCCTAGAAGCCCAATGAGGACATGGGAGAGGTGGAGGGCGCCCATCCGGGCAGGTCTAGGTGCTGGACACCCAGAGGCAGAATCTGATTTTGCTCAGGTTTTTGGCCTCTGATCTAGCCTGGGGGAGAGTTTAAGTAGCTGTCACCACATGTTTACTTTAGCAACAGAAAAACACCCTGTGACGTGAAGCAGATAGAAGGTTCTAGAAAGAAAATAATAATAAAGACCACTAAGCTGTGCGCCTCCCCCACAGCGGGTCAGTGCAATCTCTCTTGCTTTACACAAACCCAGTACAAACCACAGACATTTTGCAGTGGTTTCTGAGTGTTGGGCACTATGCTAACTTATCTATGTTAATTAGTCGGCCTGGTCAATGCCGTTTGAAGTGGGTGTGACATTTGGCTTCCCTTCCCTTATCCTGCTTTTTTTTCTTTCTTAGCCAAGAACCAAATCCCCAAGAGTTACTGAGCTGTCCAACAGAGTGAATACTTGCACATCTACAGACCGGGAGCTGTGATGTGTTTCCGGAAAAGCGGGCAGGGAGGTGCAAGCTTTTAGACACTAGCTTTTGTTACCGAGTTACAGAGTTCATTTCCTGGCCACCAGGGAAAACACCCAGTGTCTGTACAGACAAACAGCAGGCAGTTTGTATATACCGTTATTCATTGGTTGTTACTATTTGTTTTGAAGACCTAACACTTACCTCCAAGTCTGAAGAGCTAAATTTGTAAGCAGCATTCCAGCCCAGTAGTCCATAGTTTTTTCTTTCATTGATTAGTGCATTGAAGAAACATAAGCTGAATAAAAGTTTTTTCCACCAGGGTCCACAGTCTGGTTTTTCAAAAATCTCTTCTGTCACGTCCCCACTTCCGCTGTGTCCAAACGTCTGGAGTAAATTATTTTTCAGTCCGTGGGGGGTTTCCACTGCAACCTTGAAAACAGAGGTGAGTAAGGAGAGTGTGCGCAGACGCAGGCACCTGGTGGGGGGACAGAGCCGGTTAGGGAGCTGGCCGAGCGTGAACCTGCAGGACTCAGCAGCACATCAAATATCTCGTGTTGATTCTTTTTTCACTTGAAGTTTCTGTGAGAGGATTGTACCAAGATTTCCTATTGTTCCCATTCAGATGTTAAAATGAAAAGTAAACACCATTAGGGCACTGGTGTGGGGGGGGCTCAGTTGGTTGGACGTCTGACTCTTGATTTCGGCTCAGGTCAGGATCTCACGGTGGTTCGTGGGCTCGAGTCCCGCATCAGGCTCTGTGCTGATAGCGCGGGACCTGCTTGGGATTCTCTTTCTCTCTCCCTCTCTCTCAAAATAAATAAACTTAAAAAGAAGTAAGATAGAACTCAATTAAAAATAGAGTGTGGCTGTGGACTCTGAACCTGTGGGGTGTGTGAAATGCCCCCTGTGTGCATGTCAGACACAAACACACAGACGCGCACATGTATGTTCATATGTACAAACTGTGTGCGTGCTCATGTGAGGATGTGTGTGGGGCGTATGGTGATCCATGGATCTGCACGCATGTGATCGGGAGGTGTCTGGGTCCAGGCTGGGACTGTTCCCAGAGCCGCTCTCGGGCCCCCTCCCCCATGCTCTGTTCCCCCTCCTGGGCGACCCAGTGGGAGCCTGATGTATCCTGAGTGCTGTTGGGGTCTGTGCCCCAGCAGGGGGACCTGAGGGGTGAACCTGGCTGGCGGCCGCCCCTCCTCCTCCCCGGATTTGCTCCGAAGCACCAATCCCTTCTGGGGAGAGAGAGGGAGGTACTGGGTTCCCTGTCCTATCCCAGAGTGGAAGCCAGTGTCATCGCCCTCACCTGCGGCCTGGGTCCTGGAAAGTGCCCAGGAGAAGGGGGTATTCTCTACCTTCCCGGCCATGTTGACCTTTTGAATACCCTTCGGTGCAGATCGCCGGCAATTTTTACCAAGAAAGTGCTGTGGATGCGGGAATGAGGAGTGTTCAGTTTTGTTCCCTGTCCTGACAGATCTTTGCAGACTCGGCTTGTGTCTCTAAAAGTAAGTATCTGTGCAGCCCCCTGAGGACTTGCAGATGAAGGAGAAAGGGGGAGGGAGAGCGGGAGCAGGTGGGGAGGGGAGAGACAGAGACACAGACAGACAGGGAGAGAGGAAGTGTGACCTTGGCAGAGAGAGGGAAGCCGTAGTTTGCTAACTGCAGCCACGGATCTGCTCCCGAGGTAAAATGTGTGAAATGTTCTAGAGGCCGCCCTTCAGGCCCCTGTCCCCAGCACTGCTCTCAAGTGCTCTCTGTGCGAGCCTTCCCAGAGAACAAGCTGGGGGTGACGGGGCAGGGAGGAGGGGGCAGAGACAGGAAAGGGCAGGGGACACAAATCCTTTGCTCCGGCTCGTAGCTGCTGCAAGTCTAACATCCCTGTTTGAGAACATGTCCGTCAGACTGTGAGTCCTTGGAAGCGGGGGCCTTGCCTGCTGTGTTAGTGTCCCTCCTGGACCACGGTGCAGGGCCGAGCGCAGAGGAGAGACTGGGTGCTACGCTCAGCACCCTCTTTGGAATTCGGAGTTACGAACACAAGACAGTTTGCATTCAGTGTTCCTCGGTCCCTACCAAGCTCGTTCTACACAGTCCGTACCTTTAAGCTCCTCTGAAGAACAGGAATCAGGAAAGAACCGGCCGACTTTGTGCTTAACCACAGCCTAAACTCAGGGTCTACGGTCATATCTGGGCTATGAAATCTGCAAAACAGAAGGTTAAGCAACTAGTTTAATGTGAAAAAGGTAAGCCAAGCCAACCTATTTTTAGGAATCCCAGAATCTCTATGTTTGAACCGACCTAGAGCTCATTTAAATAATCATGGGGGTGGTGGGGGTGGGACGGTGGGGGTGGGGGGCAGACTCTCCCCCTCCTGCTGTGCAGGAATTGGCACAAGACCTGGGAATTCCCCGTTTTGCAAAGAAGTTTTTCCACATAAGCATAAGCTCATTGCAAAAATCCTTGGAAAAATTACAACTTAAGAACAAAATGAAGTGTCCCCCCCTCAAATCTAGAACAACTGAACGTTGACATAAGTGACGGCGGCGACAGATTGTACTCCACCAAACAGAACAGAATCTATGATTGATATAAAGAAACCAATGAGTAAATGGAGAGAAGGAAAGCCTCTTCCTTAGGGTAGAAGATCACTTAATAAATTTAGAAGGAATTGTGGAATTAGGAAGTCGCCATTTGGCAAATAACATAGCCATAATTCAGTCAAAAATTCCCAGTGGTGGGGCGCCTGGAGGGCTCAGTTGGTTAAGCATCTGACTTCGAGTCTAACATGGGGCTCTGTGCTGACAGCGCAGAGCCTGGAGCCTGCTTCCAATTCTGTGTCTCCCTCTCTCTCTGTCCCTCCCCTGTTCTCTCTCCCTCTCTCTTAAAAATAAACCTTAAAAAATTAAAAAAATAAATCCCCAATGGCTGTTACAACTAGTGGGTGAAAGGTTGAGACGTGCACGTGGTCTGAGAGCCCCTCTGGGGGCAGATGCCTCTTGAATCAAATGAGCAAAGGTGTCCTCACCAGGGTTGGGACAGACTGACCCTGTGTGCTCTCCACGCGATGCATGGAGAAGGACACAGATCTACTGTGTGGCTTTCCTGCAACGCTGTGTAACCACAGTTTGATCTGGAGAGAATCGCAGGCAAACCAAACGGAGGGACCCAGCTCGTACTTTTCAGAATTGTCCAAGTTATGAAAGACCAAGACTGAGGAAAGATTCTAGAATGAGGAGGATTTAAGAGCCGTGACAGCTGAATGCAATGAGAAATACAGAATGAGAACCGGGATCACGGCTTTGCTTCCTTTTTTCTTTTCTGCAGTAAGAGATGTCATTGGGGGCCAACAGGCTAGACAGGATTAAGCTGACCAGATCATCGGGGAGCAAACTGAGGGGCCAGTGTCTGCAACGGACTTTCAGTGATTCGGAAAAGAATTACATACAAACGTATGAAAGGCATGAAGTGGCCGGTGTGAACACCTGGGCACAGGAGGGCAGAGGGGAGTTTTCCTTCTGTTCATGCAGCTTTCTGCATGTCTGACATTGTCGGTGTGAAATGTGCAGAACAAATCAAAGCAACAAAAGCAAAACGCAAACAAACAATAAGACAACCCCACCAAACCAAAGGCAACAACCACAAAAAAATCAAACACAGAATTAGATAATAAACAATATGCTAAAATCCCAGGGGTCTGGCCGGCTCAGTTGGCTGAGCGTCTGACTCTCCGTTTCAGCTCAGGCCACAGTCTGAAGGTTTGTGAGTTCGAGCCCCATGCTGGGCTTTGTGCTAAGTGCAGAGCCTGCTTGGGATTCTATCCCTCTCTCTGCTCCTCCCCTACTTGCATTCTCTCTCTCTTTCTCAAGTTAAATAAACTTAAAAATAACAAACAGTAAAAGCCCACTGCCTAGGTGTAAGTATGCTTTTTCCCCTTTCTTTTTTTTTAATAAAAACATTGCGCTGTACATACTGTTTATAGCCTATTTTTCCTTAGCAATATGTTGTGAACATATGTCCTTAACTCTTAAATATAAGATATTTGCTTCACATTTTCCTCTCTCACAGTAGGCTGCTGGATGACAGTCTTGACCCCTAAAGGCTTGACTTGATAAAGAAGTGTGAATTTCTCTCAATTATACTCTGATTACATAGAATGTTTTTTTTTTTAATGTGCTGTTAACTACTTTTATTAAGCCTCTGAAATTCTGTTCTGAAGAACATTCCTCCAATTTCTCTTTTTCTTTTTTTAAAGTTTTTTTTAAAGCTTATTTAAAATAATAAGCTTAATCTATTCATTTAATTTTGGGAGAGAGAGGATTCCAAGCAGGCTCTGCTCTGGTGCTGAGTCCAGTGCGGGGCTTGAACTCACAAGCCGTGTGATCATGACCTGAGACAAAACCAAGAATCGGATGCTCAACTGACTGAGCCACCCAGCATCCCAGCTAATTTCTTTTTTTTTTTAAATGATACATTGCTCCCTGCTATTCTATGGTTGTTCTCGATCTTAATGTGCTTTGGAAGGCAGACCAATGTTGTCTGGTCCCTGCCGTGTGCACAGTCTCTAGAAAGATTCCTGGCAGGCGCCCCATCAGGAGTTTTGCATGATTCAGGAATGAAGGGCGCAGCAGGAGTTACCATGCCCTCTTCCAAGGTTCACCAGTTCTGAAATCACACAACTAAGCAACCTTCCTCTTTTAACTCTTAAGTGACGAAGTAAACATGAAAAAGAAATTACTAAGAACTCTGTAAACTGCTGAAAGCACAGGAGTCGAGAACAGAAAGAACGATCCTGGCGAAGCTTTCAGGAATTCAAGTCTGGGCAGGTAATTTAGGTTATGGCTCCTTGTGAACGTGCCCAGCCCTGGAATAGCAGCATGAGGAGGAGGGCCTCACACACCTACACATTCACACACACACACACATACACATACACACACGCACACACGCCCATGCAGACACACACCCTCACAGGACAGCGCTGGCCACCTTACACACACATGCACGCTCACACACGCTCATGCAGACAAACACACGCACGCACGCAGACACACATGCTCACAGGGCAGTGCTGGCTGCCTCACACACACACGTATGCTTATGCACGCTCACACACACACTCACATACTCACACACGTTCACACACGCACACATGCAGACACACACGTTCACAGGACAGCACTGGCCACCTTATACACAAATACATGCATACTTATGCAGCCTCACACCCACACTCATAGGACAGTGCCAGCCACCTTACACACATGTGCACACTCACACATGCTCACACACACACACACACACACACACGACAGCAACCGGTTAAAAATGGACCAGTTTAAAGCCTTGCTGATTCCAACTACTTCTGCTGCCAACAGGAAGGCTGAGCTTCTAGAAGCTTCTGCCTGAGTGAGCGGGATTTTGGGAGCTCTAGCCTGGACAACTGGACTGAGCCGGAGCTGGCCAGAGGAAGTGCTAACTCTGGGCCAGAAAAGAAGTCACCCCAGGGACGTTGGACGTGAGCTGTCTGGAGTCAAGTGGCATATTAAAAACTATGGTTTGGACGCACATGTGTGCACATATGTGTGCATATGGCATATTTTCTGCTGAGAGGGAGGGCTTGAGGGATGGGGAGAAACAATCAGGGAGGCTCTTTGCCTGGAAAACTGATGTATCCTTAGCGTAGTTCTAAAGTTCTTGGAGGAAAAAGAACCCACGTAAGAAAGCTTAATTTTCCCAAGTGGCCTGGATTCAGGCCGTCAGTGCTTGGATGGGTTCATTTCCACTTTCACCTCATTGCTCTTCTCTGGGTTTTTTTTTTTTTTTTTTTTTTAGATTATTTATTTTGAGGGGGCGGAACAGAGAGAGAGGGAAAGAGAGAATCCCAAGCAGGATCCATGCAGTCAGCGCAGAACCTGATGTGGGGCTCAAACTCAAAAACAGTGAGATCACGGACTGAGGCAAAATCAAGAATCAGAGGCTGCACTGACGGTGCCCCCACCCCGTGCCCCCCCTCCTCCCAGTCTTAAGGTAACTCGCCTGGCCCCTCACAAACAAAAGTAAACCTCTCACGAGTCTATGATGGAGCAGAGCCGGGGCATGAACGCCGCCGCGAGGTGGCAGTTGTGGAGGAAGACCCAGTGCGCGGGGCCGCTCAGGGCCGCCACGATGGCCTCCTCGGCCTTCGCCGCCTGGCCGCGGCCCAGGGAGATCACCGTCACGTGCCGTGTTCCTCCTTTCAACTCTTGTGCAAATTTCAGGAGTGTGCTGGTGAGGTCAGTCCCTGGACAACAGTGTGGAAACGGGCACACGGTTGTGAACTCATTCCATTCCCTCATAAAAACTACACCCAGTGGTGGCGGGGTCATGGGAAAGGTGCAGACATGGGGGACACAGTGTTTGGATCGCACACGGAGTTCAGGGTTTGGTTCTGTTACTTACTAACCGGGTGGCCTCGGTTTTCTAACATACGGTGGTGACAGTACCTACAGCAGCGACCCCTGGTATCTACTCCAGCATCTAGTCGTCCCTCTCTCCTCAGCAGCTGACCCCCAGGGTTACTCAGGATGACTGTGATTCCAGCTGAAAGACTTCATTTTTTGCAGTGAGGTAAGGGCATCTAAGTGTTGTGAACAGGCCTCGGTAGCAAAGTTTGTTACATTGTTGTGTAATACGCCCTTTCTTCCATTCTATATATTGTTTGGAGTATGGGCGTGAGGGCTGGACCCCTGGCAGCCACCTTGGGCCATGTCCTCAGTAAGTGCACAGCACCTACTGTGAGTGTGTCAGGCACAGACCGGCTGCTTTACATAAAAGTTTACAGAGGAGGCAGCCTCCACATGGATGCACTTTCCTAAAGTCATTTTTTGCCTAATTGACTCAAAGTTTGAAAATGGTAAATCCTAAAGACATATTTGATCTGGAGATGATAACAGAAGATGAAGTAAAACTTGGGGTCTGTCGGGCAAAGACCAGGAAAAAAGCATTTGGAGTTTTGAGGAAGACAAGGGCTGGGTGGATGGGACCACTTGCTGATATATATGTATATTCAACCTATTAAAACTGTTAATAAGTGCAAGGGCAATCCCAACTTTCAGATTAATAATACGTGTTTAGGAGACATTTTCTGCACAGAAAATTAGTACTGGTAAGTTTTTCCATGGTTATGAATCTAGGAAACTGCATTCTTGGTTCTTTTATAGTTTTAGAAATATCCAGTCTTCATATAATTAAAACTTTTAATCAGTCCCTTTCCCAAAATACGTAAATAAAAATAGGAAAATAATTTAAACATAAAAATACCCATCACAGAACCTACTTCTCTATATCTTTTTTTTAAGTTTATTTATTTTGAGAGAGAGAGCACAAGTGAGCTAGCAGAGGAGGGAGGGAGGGAGAGGGACAGGGAGGGAGAGAGAGAGAGAGAGAGAGAATCCCAAGCAGGCTTTGAGCTGTCAGTGCAGAGCCTGACGTGGGGCTTGAACTCACAAACCATGAGATCATGACCTGGGCCAAAACCAAGAGTCAGCCGCTCACCTGACCCACCCCGGTGTGCCTTTCAGTGAGCCCCGCCTGGGCAGCTTACCATGGGGGTGAATGAGTATCAGCGGAGTTCTGGCATTGGATTCCTCATATGACTCCTGCAAATTAAGTCCAGTTTGGAGACTATATTCATTTCCCATTTTTTCAGCTACAAACCTTCTCACTGAATTCTTTAAATGCTCTGGCTGAAGAATTTTTATCTGAAAAAGAGGACCCACAGGAAACTCCCTGTGGTAAAACGGAACCGAACAAGGAGGTATGTTCATTATTTACGTCCTCACAGCGTCACGCTGTACTTCGTGCTGGGAAGCTCTAACGGGCTAGTGGCGGGGAGACAAAGGCCACCGCTTGTGGTCCTCACGTGGCCCTTTCTCGGTGCTGGGCCACTGGTGCCTCTAACTCTCACATTCTGACAGAGATCTTGCCTTGGGTGTGAAAACCCAGGTTACGGTCCCCGATTCCCTGCGGGCACTTCCTGCCCCGCTGTCCACATACCCCACCGCGTGCGGATGAGGGCCAGGTGTGCACTGAATCCTCCAGTAATAACATGAAGATAAGCAGGCCAGCAACCTGGGTACGAATCTGGAAAGAACTTCAGAGGGACCGGAAGATTTTTTGGAAACTGTGTCCACATGGTGAGTAGAGGTTCAGGACCCGTTGGAACAAATCACTGCACATCTCGGAGGAAAGAGCTTTTGTGTGAAAACTGTTTTGTATCAACCCGTGTGTTGTTTAGGGAATGGTCACGGATTCTGTCCTGAGCATTTCCAGCACCAGAGAGCCCGTCGTTTAGGGAAGGGTTGAAACTGTGCATCTGTGTGGATGTCCGAGGCCGGACCATGGGAAGCCACTCTTTCAGGTCGAGAACTGTCAAATATTGGCAAAGTCACTGCTTAACATAATATGTGTGACCGATATGTCAAATTCTGCTCTTTTCTGTTCTTCCTTGGAAAAATTAATCTTAATTTTATTTGACTTAAAAGCAGCATTATAAACATAAATGTGTGTGTGTTTCACATTTTTAAAAAATCCCTCCCTCTCAGAAATAAATAAACATTAAAATTTTTTTAAAAAAAGGGTGCCTGGGTGGCTCAGTCGGTTAAGCGTCCAACTTTAGCTCAGGTCATGATCACACGGTTTGTGGGTTCGAGCCCCACGTTGGGCTCTGTGCTGACAGCTCAGAGCCTGGAGCCTGCTTTGGATTCTGTGTCTCCTTCTCTCTCTGCCCCTCCCCTGCTCACACTCTGTCTCTCTCTCTCTCAAAAATAAATAGATATTAAAAAATAAACAAAAAAGAAGAACAGCAACTATTAAAAAATTTATTTATTATGGGGGTGGTGGGAGGGACAGAGAGAAGGAGAGAGAGACTCCCAAGCAGGCTCTGTGTTGTTGCCACAGAGTGCAACACAGAGTTCGATCTCACAAACCATGAGATCACGACCTGAGCTGAAATCGAGTCAGATGCTTAACCAACTGAGCCCCCAGGCACCCCTGTGTGTATATATTTTTAAATGAATACCGGCTGCACACAGAACTTCTGGGGTCTGAGAGCCAAGCTCGCCAAGTGCGTCTGGTTAGTGGAAGTGTTAGAATCCGCCGCGGGCGGCAGACAGCGAGGTGTCCTGACATGTCACGGCTGGGGGTGTCATGGCCGGGGGTGTGTCCCCCAGACAGGAGTGTGCCCCCCCTTACTTTACTGTAAGTTGGGGTTGTGCTGAACTCTTTCCTAGGCAGGCATGAGCAGTTCTGGAAAGTTCTCTCGTGTCCACGTCCCCCCATTGCTCTCCTGCCCGGCAGGCTGTCGCAATGGGGAGCGGGGCGCTAACGGGACCCGGCCTTGTCCTGATGGGGCTCGGCGGTATCATCCTTCCCCCCTTCGTTCTAATATAGTCTCACTGTATTAGATCCCAATTCCTCTTACAGGTCAGACCCAGATTCAAATATTCTAACTCGATTTCTTTGTCCGTACACGTGACACTATCAGACCAGCTCTTCTGACCGTGGGTTTGGGAACGGGACGCTACGCTCACAACGTTTCCAGCTCACACACGGAAATCATGTGGAGCTTACTGGGAAAGCTAATGCAGCTCAGGCTTCAGAACGGAGTTAGTTTTGCTGTTAAGGTGATACATACTGGCTCCATAAAATTCAAGGAATACAAAAGGAAGAAATGGAAAAATGAAGGTCCTATTTTCTAGAAAACCACTGTTGTTTCCTGCAGCTCCTCATGTTTCCTGTGCCCGTGAAAACATCGCTCCGTCTCCCCTCTTCCCGCAAGGGCGTCCGCCCGCACAGACTGGTGTCCAGCGTCTGCGTTAATACCGCTTAACTGTACCTTCAGGTTAGCCTGGTTCTCTCTGCTTGAACGCTCTGCAGTCTCGTCAGAGAGACCTCGTAGGTTCAAGTCCATTTGTCTGGGACAAAGTACACTCGAAATGTTGAGAACAGGAAGGCAAAGTGAAACACGCCTCTAAGCCACATGCAGTGTTGGGGGCAGTGTCTCTCTGGAGTGAGTTTTAAAGTGTTACAAGAATAAAATCCAAGGCGGAAATCAAAGGGTTACTGGCTGTTTGCAGAAGTGGGGGGCTGAGGTGGGAGAGAGGGGGCGTTTCTCCCTCACTGAGGTAGACGGCAGGTGCGGAAATAAAAAGACGTTTTCAGGGGATAAGGATGAACTCGGAACAGTGTACTTGGAAGGGGTGTAGTGTCGGCTTCCCCCCAGGAGCTCGGGTCGTATATACTGAGTTTCAATCCCAGCTCCATTAGGCGATTTCTGAGCTCTGGCTCCCTGGCTCTGTGATGTGGGGGATACAGTCGCACTGACCCCCTAAGATTATTATGAGGGTTGAATGAAATACTTTCTGTAAAACGCTAAGTGGCAAGTGTTCTGAGGGGCTCACAAATGATGTCCATTTGCACCCCCAGCCCTCCAACCCCCACCCAGATTCTCAGGTGGGGTATCACCTGTATGAACAGTGGGTGGATGGATGTGGTGCTGTTATTAGCATTACTTGTAAAATCCATGTATTTCGCTAATAACGATTTACATTTGAATGGTTTAAGTTACTGATACGGCACCCAAAGCACTGAGAACATCACTGCTTTGTCACAGTGCATCTTACCAAAATGAGTCTTTGAAATGGAGTGAGTTTCTCCCAGGGGAAATTCCTAGGCCTGTGTATTCCTTCATCTTCATTCAAAAGTTCAGCTAGATGTAATTCAGAGAAAGACACAGAGATGGACAGTCAAACGCCTTGGGTCACTAAAAAGACACCGCGATGACAAGTCTGGCCTAAGGCTGCACATTTTTTTTTTAAAACACGGCTGACGTCTCTTCAAGTGAACTTTATGCCCATGAGACTGGAGGCGGCCTGAGGTCACAGGTGAGGCAGACCTCAGGCCAGGGAGCCGAGGCGTGGCCAACGCTTTGTAAGCTGCTTCTGTTGCGTGCGGTTTTTCTGGTGAACGTAAACTGGTAATTCTAGATCAGAGTTACCATCTGGTTAGAGATTTCTATGCGTAAACTACCTGTAACACATATGGGGACTGAGAGTTAAGTGGAAATGTAACAAGATTCCCAAATTTTGGAAAAACCAACTATTATACGCATCTGGTTGTTTAATCTGGCCCAGGATCCTCCGGGTCACCCAGCCTACGATAGCGGGGGCGGGGGGGAGGCTGTTTTTCACTTTCTACCTGCCTCCTGTCACTACTATTTCCCTTACCCAGTGTCTAACTTTAAATGCAACTTACATGACAGAAATGGCTTTTTTTGACTAGAGAGGAAATAGGTTTGGTGATCTTAAAAAAAAAAAAAAAAAGCCCATGATACACCAAAATCTAGATACAAATGGATAAGTCTGTTTTTTCTCCCTAAAATAAAAAGATCTTCGCCTTACAAAACAATGACGTAAGGGGGAGGGGGAGAGCTTCTTAATCAGAACTGGAAATCAGGAGGCTATAGAAGAATGGAAAACAGACGTAATTGGCCACGCAGACATTTCACCATGGCTGGCACAGATCCCATAGATAAATCCAACAGACAGTGACCAAGTTTTAAAAATATCTGAATGAACAAGTTAGTATCCTTAACAAAACAAAGTTAATCATCTATCACACCAGTAGGGTTCCTACAGATGGCCAAAAAAGAATAACCAATGCAGTAGAAAAATGAGCCAAGTACGTTAACAGGTAAGTCCAAGTGGTCCACGAACCTCTGAGAAGGTATTTAAATGTAGTGCTGCGGCAAAGGAAACAATCCATAAAACTAACAGGCAACTGACAGAATGGGAAAAGATAGTTGCCAATGACATATCAGATAAAGGGCTAGTATCCAAAATCTATAGGGAACTCACCAAACTCCACACCCAAAAAACAAACAATCCAGTGAAGAAATGGGCAGAAGATATGAACAGACACTTCTCCAAAGAGGACATCCAGATGGCCAACAGACACATGATACGATGCTCAGCATCCCTCCTCATCAGGGAAATACAAATGAAAACTATACTGAGATACCACCTCACGCCAGAGTGGCTAAAATGAGCAAATCGGAGAACTCTAGATGCTGGCGAGGATGTGGAGAAATGGGCACCCTCCTACACTGTTGGTGGGAATGTAAACTGGTACAGCCCCTCTGGAAAACAGTGTGGAGGTTCCTCAGGAAACTAACAATAGAACTCCCCTATGACCCAGCAATAGCACTGCTAGGAATTTACCCAAGGGATACAGAAATGCTGATGCATAGGAGCACATGTACCCCAATGTTCATAGCAGCACTCTCCACAATAGCTAAAACCTGGAAAGAGCCTAAGTGTCCATCAGCAGATGAATGGATCAAGAAGATGTGGTTTATCTATACCATGGAATACTACATGGCAATGAGAAAGAATGAAATCTGGCCATGTGTAGCCACATGGATGGACCTCGAGGGTGTTATGCTGAGCGAAATAAGTCAGGCAGAGAAGAGAAACAAATATCATGTTTGCACGTATAGGAGGATTAGGAGGAACTTAACTGAGGAACAAGGGGGAGAAGAAGGGGGGAAATAGTTGGGGAGAGGGAGAGAGGCAAACCATGAGAGGCTCTTGAATGCTGAGAACAAACTGAGGGCAGGTGGCAGGGGCGGGGGGGGTTTAAGGGGGGTGATGGGCATGGAGAGGGGCACTTGTGGGGATGAGCACTGGGTGTTATGTGGAAACCAACTTGACAAGAAACTATTAAAAAAAAAGAAAAAAACTTAATAAAAGAAAATAAAATCTTAAAAAAGAAAATGTAGTGCTGGCCAAGAAATCCAAAGTAAAGTGCCTTAACGGTTTCAGATTGGCCAAAGTTAAGCCAAAATCAGTAGCCCTCTCGGAATAGAGGAAGTCAGTGTCTCGCTGGTGGAAACAGAAAACTACCCTGGACTTTTCAGACGAGCAAACCATTAACAGAAAAATAATACAATTTCGATCCAGGAGTTCCCTTCCTACGGAGCAGAGGAAATGCGGCTAAGGATGCGTGGGTTCCTTGTGGCGGAAATCCGGATGGACAGCAGAGAGAAGTGTGGAGGGAGACACACTACGATGTGGGTGGAGGTCCGGGGCGGGGGGAGGCGCGGGCAGGGCGCCCGAGGGGCAGACGCGACAGGGAACAGGTGTGCTGAAGACAGCGGTTCGGGGAGCGCACCTGCCACGACCTGTAAGGCGCGCGTGGGCGGCGCGCCCGCGGCCTGATTTCACGCGCAGTCACCGGCGAGGTGGGCGGCGTGGGGCCGGCATGAACTAACGCGAGCCGTGCTCACAGCTGAGCTACGTCCCCCCGTGGATTTTCTCCTGAGACACCGAGCCGGAGTGTAAGCCGCCGGTGCGCACGCGCACAACACGCTGAGCGCTCTCCTACCGTCCTCCACCGGAGCCTCTTCTGGAGGGAAGGGCGCGCTCATCAGGCCGTAGACGGCGGGACTGGTCCTGAAGGCGCTCCACTGGGCCACGTGGGACAGAAGGGACTCGCACAGCAGCGCGAACGGCTCGAGCTCGCGGCTGACGAACAGGCACTGCTCCCATGCGGAGCGCGACAGCCACCCAAGGTGCCGCTGTCTGCAGGTTTCATACGCGTCTAATAGAGAAAGGGAAACGGCCGCATTAAAAGAGACGATACCCGGGGCGCCTGGGTGGCTCAGTCGGTTAAGCGTCCCACTTCGACTCAGGTTAGTGGGTTCGAGCCCCGCGTCGGGCTCTGTGCTGACAGCTCGGAGCCTGGAGCTGCTTCGGATTCTGTGTCTCCTTCTCTTTCCGACCCTCCCCTGCTCACGCTGCCTGTCTCTCTCTCTCTTTCTCAGAAATAAATAAGACATTAAAAAAATTGTTTAAAAAATAAAAGAGACGATACCCTTGACCTTTGCATTACTCACCAAAAGCAGATGTTTAAAAAAAAGTCATTTTGTGTAAAAATCAGTTACGTAAGTGGCAGCTTTTTATTGTGGTAAAAACACACGCCATTTCTCATCTTAGCCATCTCGAAATGTACAGTTCATCAATGTTAAATATGTTCATAATGTATCTCTGGAACTTTCCCTGCAAATCTGAAACTCTGTCCCCAGGAAACAGCCCTCCCCCAGCCCCCGGGCACCCCCATCGTACTTTCTGATTCTAGGATCCCAACTACTCCAGCCGCCTCATGTAAGTGGTTACAGTCTTGGACTCCTTGTGACTGGCTTGTTTCACTCAGCACAATGTCCTCAAGGCTCATCCGTGCTGTAGCAGGTGACAGGGTTTCCTCCTCTTCAAGACTGAATAATATTCCCTTGTATGCTTACACCATTCTGTTTATCCACTTAGCCACTGGTGGACATCTGGGTCACTTGCACCTACTGGCTGTTGTGGACAGTGCTGCCGTGAACAGAGGTGTGCAAATATCAAGCTGAGACCTTGCCTTCAATTCTTGTGGATATATATCCAGATATGGTATTGTTGGATCATATGGTACTTTTAATTTTTTGAGGAGCCTCCATACTGTCTTCCATTAAGTGTTGAACCATTTTACATCCCACCAACCGTGCACAAGGTTCTGATATCCACACATCCTTGGAGCACTTGTTATTTTCTGTTTTTCTGTTCTGTTTTGTCTTACAGTAGCTATCCTAAGGAGTGTGAGACGATATATCATTATGATCTTTTGATTTGCATTTCCTGATCATCAAGGATGTTGAACATCTTTTCATATGCTTGTTGGCCATTTGTGTATCATCTTTAGAGAAATGTCTCTTCAAGTCCTTTGCCCATTTTCAAATTGGGTTATTTGATTTGTTTGTTGTTGCATTATTGAGTTCTGTAGGTCCTCTATACATTAACTCCTTATCGACATATAATTTGAAATAGTTTTTCCTACTCCATAGGTTGCCCTTTGACTCCACTGATTGTATCCTTTGAAGTTTTTAAGTTCGATGTAGTCCTGTGTGTATTTGCCTTTATTGCCTGTGCACTGATGTCTTATCCAAGAGCTCCCTGCCAGGTCCAGTGTTTTATAGTTTTATAGTTTTAGGTCTTATGTTTAGATCTTGAATCCATTTTGAGTTTATTTTTGCATTTGGCATAAGGATCCAATTTCATTCTTCTGCATGTGGATATCCAGTTTTCCCAGCTCCATTTGTTAAAGGGACTGTCCTTTCCTCCATTGAGTGGTCTTCTCATCCTTGTTGACGATCCTTTGGCCATATAGGTGAGGGTTGATTTCTGTTCTGTTCTCTCTGTTCTATTCCATGGATCTGCTTCCCTGTATTTATGCCTGTACCGGACTGTTCTCATTACTGTAGCTTCATACTATGGCTTGACACTAATAAGTATGATGCCTCCAACTTTGTTTTTCTTTTTCAATATTGTTTTGTCTATTTAGAGTCCCTGGAAATTCTACATGAATTTTAGGAAGAATTTTTCTATACTTGCAAAAAGCACCTTTGGGATTTTGTTTGTAACTGCATTGAATCTGTAGATTGCTCTGGGTTAGTATGGACACCTTAACAATATTAAGTCTGACAATCCATGAACGTGGGGTTTCTTTCCATTTATTTGTGTAGTCTTTGATGTCTTTCAGCAATGTTTAATAGTTTTCAGTGTACACGTCTTTCACCTCTTCAGGTTTATTCCTAAGTGTTTTGTTCCTTTTGATGCTATTATAAATGGGTTGTTTTCTTAATTTCCTTTTCATATTATTTGTTGTTAATGTATAAAAATCACCTGATGATGTATGTTGGTTTTGTATCTTACAACTTTGCTGTATTGGTTTACTAGCTCTGACAGGGTTTTTGTGGACATTTAAGAGTTTTCTACATATAAGATCGTGTCATCTGTGAACAAAGATACTTTTACTTCTTCCTTCCCAATTGGGACATCTTTTATTTCTTTTTCTTGTCTAACTCACTGGCTAGAACTTCCATGTTAAAAATAAGTGGTAAGAGCAGGGGACATCCTTGCCTTGTTTCTGATCTTAGAGAAAAATTAGTGTTTCTGATCTTGGAGAAAAATTAGTAGAATGTTAGCTGTGGGTTTTTCCCAAATGACTTTTATTGTGTGGAGGTAATTTCCTTCTAGTCCCAGTTTGTTGAGTGTTTTTAATCCTGAAAGAGTTGAATCTTATCAAATGCTTTTTCTGCATCAGTTAAAATGGTCATGGTTTTGTCCTTCATTCTGTTAATGTGGTTATTACATTGATTGATTTTTCTTATGTCAAAATGTCCTTGCAATTCCAGGAGTAAATTGCACTTGGTCATGGTGAATAATCCTTTTGATAGGGTATTGAATTTGGTTTGCTGTATTTTGTTGAGAAATTTCACATCTATAGTCATCAGAAATATTGGTCTGTAGTTTTCTTTTCTGAAGGAATCCCTGGCTTTGGTATCAGGGTAATGCTGGTCTTCCAGAACAAGCTTCAAGTGTTCCCTCCTCAAGAGTTTCAGGAAAATTTGTGTTTATTCTTTGTTAAATGTTTGGAAGAATTTTCCAGTGCAGCCATTTGGCCTAGGCCTTTTCTTTGTGGAGAGATTTTTGCTTGCTAAATCAATCTCCTTACTTGTTATAAGTCTGTTTGAATTTTCCATTTCTTAACATGATGCAGTCTCGGTAGATTATATGTTTCCATTTCTTCTAGGTGTCCAATTTGTTGGCATATGCTCATAGTAACCCCTATGATCCTATTTTTGAGCATCATTTTTAATGTTCCTGCTTTCATTTCTGATTTTAATTATTTGAGTCTTGTCTTATTTTCTTAGTTTATGTAGCTTCGACTATTTTAATTTTGTTGACATTTTCAAGAAGCCGGCACTAGGTTTTGTTTTCTATTTTTTAATTCTCTATTTTATTTGTGCTTCACTATTTCTTGTTTCCTTCCTTCTGCTAGCTTTGTATTTAGTTCTTTTTAATTTTTTCCTAGTTCTTTGAGGTTTACCTGAGACCCGTTTTTTAAAAATATTTTTTAGTGTTTTATTTATTTTTGAGAGACAGCGAGCAAGCGAGCATGAGTGAGAGTGAGAGAGAGGGAGACAGAGAATCCAAAGCAGGCTCTGGGCTCCCAGCTGTCAGCACAGAGCTCGACATGGGGCTTGAACTCACGAACCATGAGATTGTGACCTGAGCTGAAGTCATACGCTTAACTGACTGAGCACCCAGGTGACCCGAGACCTGTTTTCTTTTTGTTGTTGTTAGTGTATGCATTTAGAGTTGTAAGCTTCTCTCTTCCCATTGCTTTTGCTGTATCTCATAAGCATTATTATATTGTGTTTTCATTTTTATTTGTCTCAAGATATTTTCTAATTTCCCTTGTGACTTCTTTGACCCACTGGTTAAGAGTATGTTATTTAATATCCACATGCTTTTAGATATTTTATGTGATATTGATTTCTAGTTTCATTCCATTATGGCCAGAAAAGGATACTAGCTATGTCGGTCACCTTGCCTGGAGACCCACGTCTCTAACTCAAGAGAGCGGTTACCTACGTTTTGGTCAAAACCTGGAATGTTGTGGAGACATGAAAAGTCTATTTCCTGACAGAGGAAGCTACTTGTGACATGTTATTAATTTGAAAAAAAGTAGGTGTGAGTCTGTTCAGCAAAGTCGCCGTAAAGAATACACATGAGTGTTCCTATATGGATATGAATGTATGGAAAGAAGATTTATAGGGAGGAAAGCCGGTGGAAGGAAAACCCACAAAAATACTAACAGTGATGATCTCAGGACTGTGGAGTTACAGAAGATTCACTTACTTCTTTCTGCTTCTCAGTAGATTGTACTGGTTTACTTAATAAACACATTCTGCTTGTATCATAATTTGAAAAAAGGAAGCTATTAAATGTTTCTTTTTTTTTTTTTAATGTTTTATTTATTTCTAGGAGAGAGAGAGACAGCGTGAACAGGGGAGGGTCAGAGAGAGAGGGAGTCACAGACTGAAACAGGCTCCAGGCTCCGAGCTGGCAGTCAGCACAGAGCCCGACGCGGGGCTCAAACCCACGAACCGCGAGATCATGACCTAAGCGAAAGTCGGACACTTAACTGACTAAGCCACCCAGGCGCCCCTAAATGTTGTTGTTTCTTTCAGTGCACTGGGGGTGTTTTTAGGGGTCCAAGTGTAGGTGTTTTTACTGCTGGCCTTGTCTCCTGGCCACAGTGAGGGGTTCGAGAGCAGCTCCCTGCCTGGGGCTGTGGTGCTTAGACCCACCCTCCTGGACAGCTGGGGTCTGGCCGAGAACTGCTGGGCGCTGAGCTGGGGGGACAGCGGTCGCTGCTCTTCTCATGGTGGCGCACAGCTACGCACATTTGCTGTTTCCTCAGATACTCCAGATACCCCTTCTGAACATTTTTATTTTTTTGGTTTAAGATTTTGGATTATTAAAAAATTATTTTAATGTTTTTATTTATTTTTGAGAGAGAAAGAAGTGTGAGCAGGGGAGGGACAGAAAGAGGGAGACACAGAATCGGAAGCAGGCTCCAGGCTCCAAGCTGTTAGCATAGAACCTGACATGGGGCTTGAACTCATGAGCCCTGAGACCACGACCTGAGCCAAAGTTGGATGCTCAACGGACTGAGCCACCCAGGTGCCCCAAGATAGAGTTATTGTTTGTTTTTCATAAGCAAAACAGTCTTAATAAACTCATAAGAACACTTACTAACTCAACAGTCATTTACCAAACATCTGCATACCAGGCTTCGGTAAAATAAAGACAAATCAAAACTGAAACAAAACTATCCAAATGGCTGGTCTTCTCAAGAGCAATTCTTTTGTATTTCCCTTCTGGCTTCTAGGCTTTGCTAATAGTCTCAAAACACTTGACGGAGGACATTCCAAACCACCCCTCTTCTCCCTTGTGGAGAACATCAGACGACCTTTGACTGTATACTTCCTGTGACTTAAAGTTACCACACAGGACAACAATGTGTCATTGAACCATACCCTTAAAAATGGTTAAGAAGGTAAGTTCTATGTTACGTGTATTTTACCACGATTTAGGAAATAAATATATTTTAAAATGTGCAACACAGGAGGATTTGAAAAGATTGCACATTGATGTGATTTTGCTAATCGTTTTGCATAAGCATGCTTCCCGTGGTTCAGATTTTCAAGGGATTTTCATAAGAATTTGAGGGGGACTGTGGTTAGGAGGGGGAAAGTTTTGCTTTAGGTGGTATTTAATCTGTGTGTGTGCACGTGTGTGTGTGTGTGTGCGCAAGTGTGCGTGCGTGTGTCCCTAACGACCAGCACTAGGCATTCAGTGTAACAGATTAGGATTTCTATAACCATAGCAAATGCCATTCATTCATCCATTCAGCAATTATTGAGCACCAATTATATGTCCAACAGATAAGGATACAGTGATACAGCACACTGACCTGAAGCTACTTTTAGTTGAATCCACACAGAACCATGGACTTGGAGCACCTTGAACCTCTCAGGGTTTTTCAGGGAAACATGTTTGAGATGGTTTTGTGCTGAACCCAGAGCAGGTACCTTCTACTTACTATTAAGCTTACGCGGGGGCGGCAGGCCTTTAGCTTTCGTCAGCGTGTCGGAATGTAAGAAGATGTCCCATTCGTGGTCCGGGAGGGACCCGGGGTCGTGGTGCACCGGCCGGGCCCCAGCATTATTCTGCATGATCGCGGTGCAGAGCCGGAAGGAGAAACACAGCTTGTGCTGGTTAAACAGAGCCGAGGACACCACCTGGGGAGCGGCGGGGGGGGGGGGAGGGGGGGTGGAGAACGTGAGGTGAGGCTCGCCCTCCTCCTGCACCGAGGCCGGGGAGACGCGCAGCAAAGAAGGTCTCACCTTAAACACCTTTCTTGTCAGCACATCCGTCGCCTGCTGCAGGTGCCTCTCTAAGAGACGCTGGTCGCTCTCTAGCTCGGGCTCCCTGGGGGGGTTTGCGGCGTCGCAACCCATTCCTGGAGGCGTGGCCGCCCTCTTCGGGGTGCGCTCGGGTTCTCCGCCCCGGGGGGCCACCGATCGCACGAACGCTCGGCGGAACCAGTCCAGGGGGAAGCGGTACACGGGGCTGAGGCGGGCGAGCCCGGCCACCAGGAAGTAGAGCAGGGCGCCCCGTGTGGCCAGCGGCGCGAAGCGGCCCCGCAGCGCTCCGATTTCGCCTTCTGCCTTCTCTGTCGCTTTGATGCGCTCTGCAATCTCACTAGAGGCCGCTCTGGATTTCCTTAGGATGTCCACAATTTCCTCGTCATCCAGTACACGCGCTGAAGTCAAAGATGAATGTGAGTGAGTAACAAACACTGGCATGTCAGTTCATCCTTCATCCTGAATTCTTTAAGAGTTATTTTCCCCCCAAGTTTATTTATTTATTTTGAGAGAAGGGGGGCGGGGGGGGGCGGGGAGCAGAGGGAGAGAGAGACAGAATCCCAAGCAGGCTCCTTGCTGTCGGTACAGAGCCCAATGCAGGGGTTGAACTTGCGAATTGAGAGATCATGACCTGAGCGAAGTCAGTCGCTTGACCGACTGAGCCCCCAGGGGACCCCATGTGGGCTCTATTTTTAGGGGACATAATAAGGAGCTGTTCCATCAGAAGGAATGACCCGCTAAACACAGAGGATATGAAAACCAAATTTCCAGAAAACAACAAGTGCCTCATTATTTCCTGTGATATACAGGAAATATCTATTCTATTCTATTCTATTCTATTCTATTCTATTCTATTCTACTCTACTCTACTCTACTCTACTCTACTCTACTCTACTCTACTCTACTCTACTCTACTCTACTCTACACATACAGTTGATAATGACCAAGGGAATTGATTTCTCATTCCACTGTCAGGCTACAGCTTACGTTTTGAAAAAGCACTGCTCTAGAAACACAGAATAATCCTACCCTTTTCAAATATTTTGGACGATTCTCAGATTTCCATGATTTCTATTATTTTATGAACAAAGCATTTGCATTTTCCCCAGGTGCTTCTGTTAATGACATGATTTATAGAGTCCTCACTATCCTGGCCACTCATCTCGGGACACGTGTTGATTTGAAAAGAGGCCTCTTAAAATGTGGTATCTAGAACTAAACACAGCTTCAGACGAAATCTTACGGACTGAGGGGATTATTACATTTCACACCCTATATACCACATTCTTCTTGATTTCAGTGACGCTTTCTAAGTGATATCTGGGACCCAGCTCTGGGCTGTCTTCCACAGTCCCCACCCCACCTGGGTTTCCCACAGTGTGTGTGGAGCACAGTAAAGATAACATATTTAGGAAGAGATAGTAAGGATAATCTTTTTACTAAAACTTGGAAAAAGGGAAGAAAAAAATGTACTGAGTTAAGGAGTCTCTTTATTTTTTTTTCAAGAACAATTTTTATTATGGCCACTATTAGGGAAATTATAAATTAGTAAAAGGTTAGTCTTTTAAAAATCTCAGAGGAGCACCTGGGTGGCTTAGTCAGTTTGAGCCCCTGACTCTAGATCTTGGCTCAGGCCATGATCTCACAGTTTGTGGGATTGAGCCTTGTGTTGGGCTCTGCACTGGCAGTGTGGAGCCTGCTTGGGATTCTCTCTCTCCCTCTCTCTCTCTCTCTCTCTGCCCCTCCCCCACCTGTGCTCTTTTTCTCTCTCAAAATAAAATAAAAACTTAAAAAAGCCCTCAGACTCTACCACAAGGATCAAGTGCTAGGAATAAGCATCAAAGGCATAATGACAACTTACACTGCGGATGTGTTTTATCATAAACAACTTTCCTTTTGTCTCATTAAATCTATCTTTTGTCCAATGTAGACAAAAGTTATAGCAAAACATGACATGTGTCATATAGTGGTTCATGAAATGGGGCATCCGGAGCCCCTTGGGAGCAGATAAGCCAGTGCAGCCCCAGGAAGTGGTGATACTTTCTCTTTAGTTGTTTAGAAATTATACTGTTAAAATGTAGAGGCTGTGATTTCTTAGCAATTTCTTGTGCTGAAGAGGAAAGTCCTTTTTGTTGCTATTTTAATAAACATCATATTTTAGTGGGACATGTATAAGTCACTGGATTATGTCCTTGTCTATTTTAGGTATGAATTCTTGGGAAACCTAATCTTTAGGTCTCTACTCTAACCCGATATGCAGAACAGACATCAGATACCTAACGTAAATGGCAGAGAACAGGGAGCATTGATTGGCCTCTGTAGGATTTTTCTTGCAACTTCCACTGACTGTCTCGTGGCAAATGGCTTATGGCATAACAAGCTAACCAGAGGTGAAAACGCATTTTATTTCAGAGATAGCGTGTTTCACCTCCATTAACCTGTTCAGTGGGAACTGCTGATCTGATATTTTTGGTACCGATGCAGAATATGGCCCTTAAGGCTTTTCTTCTGTCCTCCACAGAGTTAGCAAAGGTCTCCCAATGCCAGGAAATACCTTAACTAACCTTGTACGGTCTGTAGAATGTTTAACGTTGTTTCTTCTAGCTCTTCAAGAGCCACTGCATCAAGGGATATACTCTCCAGTAACTGGAAACGTTGATTTTCTAAGTGAGGAACTTCGTGAGTTAATACCGTAGACAGGAGCTGACCCTGCAGACCTTGGAATGTTACGGCGAAGTTGATCAGAGTCACAAAGTCATACACCGACGGAGGGAAATGGGGGTTGTCTGCGTCTGTGGAAATGAACAACCTGAAGTATGAGAAAGGCGCCCGTTATTTGCAGGGTCCGTGGAGGGAAAACAAAGGAAACTGATTTATGAAATAATGGAAAGAAGTATTTCTCCTGGAAGTACGCAAGGTGAATTTTTAGTGCTGTTCAGCCCTGTATGCAAAATAGGCTTTCACTTTATCCTATGTGGATGTATTTGCTATTTACAATTAAAAATAAAACACAGCCACAGGTTACGACCACAGCTGGTCTCCGCGTCTGGGCAGATGAAAGAAAAGTGCTAACTACCCCGTAGGAGCCCTGACCTGCCCTTAGGGGACCGTCAGCACTGTGGTGTGTGCCACGGCCAGAAAGTGAGAGAGCAGGGACCTGTGGCCAGTGTGTCCTCCGCCCTCCCCCCCCTCCTCCCCCTCCTCACACACACAGTTCACACGTGGGCACCAGGCTGTCGATTGGGCATTCATTCCTGGGGCCGTTGCTCAGTCCGTGATTTGTATGCAGCTGTGCTCTGGAGAGCGTTTGAGGTCCTTGACGGAAAGACTCGTGTCTGATCGCCTTTAACCTCATGCTTTTACCAATGACAGGACCCCTTTTTTGAGTGATGCCTATCCAATCCCTAGGATGGGGATACTTGTTTTGAGGAACATACTCAACCGAAGGAGGGAGGCTGGGAGAGAGGACTCCAAGCTGTAAGAGTGTGGAGGGGCCCAGGGGCCAGGGCCCCCGACCACCAGCACCACGTGAGGACTCAGCGTGTCAGGGCCCCTGGAACGCACGTAGGCGCACCAGGCTGGGAGCCAGCGAACCTGCCTACTAACCGCTCTTGCTGATCACCCGCTACATAACGACCTGCTGATTATGAGTTCAAGGGGAGAGTGCTCCCACAGGAACCGCATTTGTGTAGGATTAAGTCTGACTGTATAAATCCTTTGTGAGGTTGGCTGGCAGGAGGGGGGCAGATTCCTGACAGTCCCTAACTGCCAGGAACATGAATACACCGTTCTCATTGGACCAGGCAAACTCTCTCTCTCTCTTTTCCCTCCTGATATCCAATATGGATTTTGTTTTTTAAAGGAGCAGAAGCGTATTCTGCTGAAATCAAATGTGAGGCAAACAGATGAAGGCAGAAGGGGGGGTGTCGAGTGGGGTCCAGCTTCTGGCTTGCTGGCGCTCTGCACACCTTTCTGGGGACCCCTCCTGCCCCCAGGTTTTATCAGGCATAGCGTGGAATATACTGGCTGGGAACGGCTTGATAAATACAACTCCGTTCTCTAGTCTGCGTACCGATGGGTGTGCCCGGAAACACACACAAACAAAACGTTCAACCGCAATCTCACTGCTTCCTCTGGGAGCAGCTTACCTGTACTGAAACACAGGGCCTTCTGGGGTATTTGTCTTAAAAAGTACAAACATGTGACTCAGTTTAGCTGTGAGAGACATTACCTAAAGTGGGAGCTGTCTTCATTCTCAGAGTCATCCACCCTGATGAGACACTGTCCTCTTTTCTGCTGGACACCCTTCTTCAGAATCGTCTGTAAACTTGGAGCTAACGGTTCAGGGAGGTTCTAAAAGATCCAACAGACAGGAGTAAAAAGTTCACCTTGGAACAAATAAGTCAGTTGAAAAGTCACAGCATTTAAAAATGTAAATGTAAATCTTTTTAGTATTTGAATACCAAAGAAAGCCTGATCTGAATGAATGGAACATTGAACAGTCACTGTATGTATGTATTTATTATTTTTCCCGACAAGGTTACCTGTGACTATAACTTTTATTTATTTTTTTATCTTTTTATTAAATTTTTTTTAAACTTTTATTTTATTTTGAGACAGAGAGACACAGAGCCTGAGTGGGGGAGGGGCAGAGAGAGAGGGAATCACAGAATCTGAAGCAGGTTCCAGGCTCCGAGCTGTCAGCAGAGCCCGACACGGGGCTCGAACTCACACCGCAAGATCATGACCTGAGCTGAAGTCAGCCGCCCAGGCGACCCTGATTAAAGCTTTTAGTCTCTATGCTCACTGCATACCGTCTATACTGCAGCTGCAGGGAATTAGGGGGTCTGTGGTCGGTGCACAATCCATATTGCAGCTGCACAGAATTAGGGAGTCTGTGCTCAGTGCATACAGTCTATACGGCAGGGGCACGGAATTAGGGAGCTTGGCCATTCCGTCCAAATACCTGCAAGAGGACACTCCCTCCTGTCTTCACAGCATTCTCTATGGTTTGGATATAGCTGCTGTCCTCAACGGAGAGCTCCTGAAGCCTGGGCCCTTCCATCCGCCGGATCCAGTTGTGCGCCTGCTTCTGCGGGTCAATCAGCAGTGGCCACTGCAGGCAGTTCGTGGTCAAGATGGCATTCTCGGTCGCGTACTGACCGAGCGGGAGCCCCTGCGAGTGCCACCTTTGGATCTGGAACGAGAGCGTGAGTAGGTGCACTCCTCCTACGCTTCCTGGCGCCTGCAGCGCCCCCTACGGGACACTGAGGGGTCCTACGGGGCCGCTGCCTTCAGAAAAGTCAAATAATCTTGAGTGAGAACATGAATAATTTAAAACTCTGGGATACGAAATTCTGGGTAATTATTCACTCAGTTACCTTTCTGTTCATTGGGATGGAGAGTGCTCCTCACAACAACGATGCTACGGGGGATGGACACAAAATGTGACAGGTGCCTGTTCCCAGGACGGTGGGCCCTGGTGCGGATGCCTCGCGACAACACGGCGGCTCTACCGTGCACCCACCAGCTGCCCAGCACGCGCGAGCGTCATCTCGTCGCACCTGCTCCAACAGCCCTCACTTCTCAGCAGGAGGGACTGGGCTTTGCCCGCGGTCGTGCCGTCCCAGCAAGAGGCCGACCTAGGGTTGGACTCTGCAGCTGATGCCAAGGCGGATAAACTTCATCCGGATTTCCTGGCAGTGTCAGCAGGCTGGGAGAAAAAAGTGAGGCCAGAGGAGGGAAGGACACTGGGGACATTCCAGGGCGACCCCGCGAGCCAAAGAGACTTTTCAGTTTTTAAAGGAAAGAAAAAGTGTTTTGTTGAAGAACTGCATGCTCTTGATGTCTATGGAGAAGGAAACGTGAGAGGGGGGTGAAGAACTACCACAGTAGTTCGCTGATTGGGGTACAGACTGCACCCAAATACAGGCGCGAACAGAGAGTCAGCGTGGACAGAGAAATAAGCCGTGGACCTGAGTTTCTATTATTATTTTCTTTAAAGAAAACTTCCTATTCAGTAATTGCTTCTGGATTTTTAAAAATGTTTATTCATTTTTGAGACAGAGGGCGTGGGTAGGGGAGGTGCGGGAGGTGGGGGGGATAGAGGAGCCAAAGCAGGCTCTGAGCTGTCAGCACAGAGCCAGACATGGGACTTGAACTCACAAACCGTGAGACCGTGACCTGAGCCGAAGTTGGAAGCTTAACTGACTGAGCCACCCAGGCGCCCCCAGAGTTTGTATTTTAAAAAATCAATTGTGCTCCTGACTTTCATGCTTTTCCTTATTATCTTACTGAAGTTTGTAGTCCTATAGTTTCATTTTGCTAATTTTGGAATTTTAGATCAAGGAAAGTTAAGTATATTCCCTGTGGCTTCGTCTGTGTGGCATTCTAGCTGGATCCACTGTGTGAACAGCTCAGGTTTGTTTATGTATCTGTCTTGTTGGGGAGGCCACTTGGATTGTGTCTCAAGTTTTTTGTTATTGCAAATAATGCTACAGCGAACATTCTTTTATGTTGTTTTGATCAACTTATATATGCATTTCTTTTGGGGAAACACCTAGGAATGTAGGGTCTTAGGGTATGTGGATTTTTAATACTTGTAGCTAAAGTCAGTTTTCTTTTTCTTTTTTTAAATGTTTTATATATTTCTGAGAGAGAGAGAGACAGTGTGAGTGGGGGAGGGGCACAGAGAGAGGGAGACACAGGATCTGAAACAGGCTCCTCAGAGCCCGATGCAGGGCTTGAGCCCACGAACCGCGAGATCATGACCTGAGCTGAAGTTGGCTGCCTAACCGACTGGGCCACCCAGGCACCCCTGAAGTCAGTTTTCTAAGATGATTTTAGCATTTTGTATTCTCACCAGCAGTGTATTGAGAATTTCTGTTACTCCAGATCCATGCTGACTCTTAATATTGTTAGTCTTTCAGATTTGAGTCCTTTGAGCTGATGTGTTATGATATCTCACCTTAGAGTTAACTCTAAGTATCTCAGTAATATTTTATAGTTTTGTGTCTGTAAGTTTTACACAACTTCCTGATGGGTTCATTTTGATGCTATGATAAACGGGGTCCAAAAACCTGGGCACCCTCTTTGTGGTTGGTGTAGAGAAATTCAGTCAGTTTTTGTATATTGACTTTAATCCCAGAAACTTTGAGAAACTTCACTAAAGTTTTATTAATTCTCATGATATATCTACAGATTCTCTTGGATTTTCCAGGTACAGATCATCTGCAAGAATTTATATTTTTTGTTGTCTTTTTTTTCTTCTTTTCCAATCTTAGTATCCTTTACTTCTTTTTCCTGCCTTCTGGCATGGTCTGGGATCTCCACTAGAGTCTTACAGACAAGGGGAGAGAGTGGGTTTGTCATGTTTCTGGTCTCAAAGGGAGAACTTTCACCAGTGCTTCACGTTTTCAATTCTGATTTCTTCTTTGAGTTATGTTTAGTTTAGAGGTGTGTTTTCTAATTTCCAGAAATATGGGGGGTTTTCAAAGAAACATTTAGTTATTGACTTCTGGCTTAGATCCCTTAGTTCCCTTTACGTTTAGTATGCCAAACATACTCTTTGGCAGCTGTTGAAAAGTTTTGGTGGTGCGTTACATTGTCAATTTTGGCAGTGTCCTGTGTGTGCCTGCCCTGAATATGTGAGCTCCAGATGGAGGCTGCAGCGTCCTGCGTGTGCCTGCTAAGTCCACTTGTTGGTTATATTGTTCAGATATTCTCTATTCTTACTGATTTTTGTGTTTTCTATGAGTTACAGGAAGAAGTGTGTTAAAATATTTCACCATGATTGTAGATTTGTCCATTTTTATCTGTAGTTCTTTTAATGTTTGCTTTATATTATTTGAGGTCTTATTTTTAGGTACAAATTCAAATTGACAAAACACTGTTGGAGAATTAAACTAATTCTTATTGTAACATAAACTTATTTAATTCAAGTAACCCCTTCCCCCTTTTTTGCCTTTAAGTCTATTTTGTCTTTTTTTGGTAACCTATGGTAAATTTCCATTTTTTTTTACCATCAGTATTTATGTTTTAGATGTGTCTTTTCTAAATAACTTATGGTTTCTGTTTTGTGATTTAGTTTATATTTTTATATAGTCTTACAATCTTAGCCTTTTAGGTGGACTTTTTAGACCATTTACATCTAATGTAATTATTGATCTATTTGGGTTTAAGTTGGTTATTAGTATTATGAAAATGAGAAGCTAATATTTGCTTCTTAGACTTTTTATAGATTGGATAGTCAATTTAAGGTGGGTTATCACTGAATCTATCTAAAATTACTCTTTGGGGATCAATAAAAAAGGCATATTTCTTTTTTTTTATCCTTTCAACATAGATAAACAATAAATATTTATTGATAAATTGAAAAATGTGAGGTCTATATTTTTGGCTCTTTCTAAGAATGCTACCTGTGGTTCAATAAGTTCACCAATGTTATTAATGAAAGGGTTTCTGGGAGAGAAATTGGCTATATTTATTAGCGTAGGTCAGCAGTATTACAATGAGTAAGAGGACATTCTATGACTTTTGCCCAGAGGATGAGAAACAAGAAATGTAACTAACTGAGGCATTAGAACTATACCTAAAAAAAATTGTTTTTAAGACCTGGAATAATTTTCAGTATCTTCCTTTATCAAAACAATTTGGGAAAAGATCCAAGTCAAGACAAAATGCACTTATGTGCCCCCCCTCCCAATTCAAATCAACAATAACAGCCACTTTACCGGATCATAGAAACATGTTAGTACCTCATGTTTTTGTGCCATGACTTCAATTAAAGAAAAGTTAGGAGACAAAGGAATGTTGTTTTCAGTGCAGAGAGTCTCCCATTTGTTCACAATCAACTGGCGAAATTCTGCTGTTAAGGGTCCACTGTAGACGATGCATGCGGCTGAAAGAAGTATGTCACCCCAAATTCCTTCCAACTTCTTGTCTATTTGATCGATTGTTTCTTGCCATTGAGTCTAAATGTTAAAATAAAAGTGAGTTCTTGATATTTGACATGAAATATGCTATCGGGAGACATTTTAGGTATTCACGGTTTTCCACTTGGATCCAACATTCTCATGGGTATGCGCATTAAAATGAGTAACAGAGGACATTAGAACACCAACTGTTTTCTAAGGATAACATGAGCCCCACCCTTGGATTTGTCAATAGTGTCACATGTGTTAGGGCTGATAGCCATGTCAAATCCTTTGTGTAATAATTTTTAAAGTAACAATTCATTGTATTATTAATGATGTTCAATAATAATAGTGAGTGACATTTATCTAACAGGCATTTGACTTTGAAAATCTCATTTGACACTTCCAATACCCTGTTAAGTAAAAGTCACTGACTTCATTTTAGGAGGAGCAAGTTGAAGCTTTGGGAGGATCAGAGGAAATGATGAAACAGGAGACAAAGGAGTTCTAAAAAATGTTCTTCTCCCTGATGACATCCCCTCCCTTTCAGCCACCCTTGTTTTGTGCATTCAGCTGAGGCTGTCCTTGCACCGGACAGGGAGGGCTCATGACATAACAGATTCTGTGGACCTCATCAGACAAGGGAACTGATGCCTTGGGAGCAAGAGGAAGTAACGTCTGATCCACGTGGTCTGTTCCCTCTGTTTTAAGACTACTTGACCAGGACTCCTTTATTTTTATCAGGAGCATCTCAGTAAAACAGACTGGACGAGAAGATAGTCTGAGGAGGTATGTGCGTGATACGACCTTCAGTGAAATACCCATCCTGGGGCTCGCCAAGCCCTGTAGGAATTGATGAAGGGGGTATAAAGCCAAAGAGAGCCATGCCTTCTCGTCTTTCAGGGTGGCGAGTAAGATGGATGCACAGTGCAGGCGCCTGGTGGCCAGTGTCTTCCTGTTTGCCAGTAGCTGCTTTTGAGCAAGGAGATCCTTGTAGGTTGCCTGCAAAACCAGCACATGCTCCTCGATCTGAAAGACAATTGTTCACTGCTGAGACTGAGTGTTATATTCTCACATTGACTCAAGAGCTTAAGTGTCATCTGTACACATATGGTGTGTAACCACTTCATTTTCACGTCTTGGACAGGTGATTGTGCTAACGAGAAAAATGTAGTAATTAAGTACATGATTTCGTGATACTAAAGTTTCTTTATAAAATGCCACCTGCCTCAGGAGGCTTTCTTACAAGCTTAGCCCTTGAAGAGTCATCCTTTTCTGATTTATTTTTTTGCACTGAAAATGTTGTATCACATCCAGTTTCCTTCTCTAACAAAATGACCCAATTGCTTCATCCTAGATATGCTGACCAGCCTGGAGGAACGAACAAGTTTTCCAGATAAGGCTGGGAGGATGAAGTGGCTCTTAAACCATCAAACAAAGCTGTGCTTACCGGCCGCAGTTCATAATCTATAATTTCTCCCCCTATTCTAAACCTGCTCTCCTGGTGAAAATACCTAATCTTTAAAACAATACACACGCGAGCTACTCTTGGCGTGATTAATGATGTATTACTTATTCCTGGTTCACCCACAAGAATTACTCAGTTGCTTCGACTCTGATATAAAATATTGTTTTTGTTTGCTTGCTCATTCCCTTTGATTTGATTATTCTGAGAAAACACTCTTGCTACTCATGACCTAGTGAGTGAAAGGACGATTCAAGTGTACGACTTACGGATTCAATTAAACACATGAAATCTTTTTTTTTTTGCTTTGTATCATCACTTGCTTATTTTCTTTAGTTCCAGTTTAACATACAGTGTAATATTAGTTTCAGGTGTACAATATAGTGATTCAACACTTGCCTACATCAGCCGGTGCTCATCACAATAAGCGCTCTCCTAATCCCCATCTCCTATTTCCCCCATCCCCCCACTCCCTGCCCTCTGGTGACCAGCAATGTGTTCTCTGCAGTTAAGAGTCTGTTTCTTGGTTTCTCTTTCTCTCTTTTTTCTCTTTTACTTGTTTGTTTTCTTAAATTCCACATGTGAGTGAAATTAAATAGCCTTTGTCTTTCTCTGATTTATTTAGCTAGAAAGGATTATACTTTCTAGCTCCATCCATGTCATTGCAAATGGCAAGATTTCATTCCTTTTTATTGCTGAGTAATATTTCATTGTATGTATACACCGCATCTTCTTTATCCATTTGTCTATTGATGGACACTTAGGTTGCTTCCATATTTTGGCTATGGTAAATAACGCTGTGATAAACACAGGGTTGCATACATCTTTTTGAATTAGTGTTTTTGTATTCTTTGGGCAAATACCCAGTAGTGTATTTACTAGATCATAATATGGAAATTCTCTGTTTTATGCTTTGAGGAACCTCAATACTGTTTCCCACAGAGGCTGCACCAGTCTGCATTCCCACCAACAGTGCCCGAGGGCCCCCTTCCTCACCAACACTGGTTGTTTCTTGTGTTGTTGATTTTAGCCATTCTGACAGGTGTGAGGTGACACCTGATTGTATTTTCCCTGATGATAAGTGATGTTGAGCATCCTTAAACACATGACATTTCTATTGTATGGCAACATTGTGTTCCCAAGGTAACATTTTTTAAAAAGCTTATTTATTTCTGAGAGATGAAGAGAGAAAGCAGGCACACATGAATGGGGGAAGGGCAAAGAGAGGGAGGGAGAGAGTCCCAAGCAGGCTACGTGCTGTCAGCACAGAGCTGGACGTATGGCTCTAACTCATAAACCATGAGATTCTACCTGAGCTGAAACCAAGAGTTGGACCCTTAATCAACTGAGCTACCCAGGTACTCCCCAAGGTAACATTTTTAATGGAAGTTTATAGGATATAATATGTTCTTGCATTATTTATTTCCCCTAAATTCCCTAGAGTTTTATGAAATATTTTTTATATTAGGGCCCAGATGAACAAGGGACCTATTTTTAAAATGGGAGACAGATAATAAATAACTCAGTGGGGAGAAAACCTCAGCAAAGGGCTTAAAATCCATGGAGATAACTACTATGCTCACTTTAAAAATATTAAGTGTTTCCGTTAATATTTTATATACATATATACATTTCAAATATATTTGTGTAAGTTCAACAAGTTAACATAATAGAAACTTCTCATGAAGGCCATGGTTGTGACCTGGAGGGGAAAGAAGAGTGTCAGTGAGTAAGGTTCTGATTGAAATTTAGAGTTTATTTTTTCTTACCCTACACTTGATAATAATTAAAACAAATGGACAATATCATAAATAAGTATTTGTTGGGTAAATGAATGATAATACAAAGAATACGTAAAAAATCATAAGCATTGTGAGAATTAAGTATGAAAATGGAAGATGTCAAGCATCAAGAATAGGTGAAAGGGAGCTCCAGTCCAAAATGGGGAGACAGGGGGCACCTGGGGGGCTCAGTCGGTTAAGTGTGCAACTTTGGCTCAGGTCATGATCTCACAGTTCATGGATTCGAGCCCTGCATTGGGCTCTGTACTGACAGCTAACTCAGAGCCTGGAGTCTGTTTCAGATTCTGTATCTCCTTCTCTGTCTCTCTCAGAAATAAATAAAAAACAAAAAAATTCAGAATGGGGACACAGGAGGCATCTGAGCTCACCTCCTCCTGTGGCCACATCAAGCCTATGGCCAGTATGGAGCCATTCCCCATGAAAGAAATTCAGAAACTAGCAGATGAGATGTACTTGCATCCACACAGGGAAGGCTGAAATGCTCTCACCATAACCCCCACCCCTGGCACAGTGATACACAAACAAGAGAGAACTCACAACTCCCAGCTTCTCCCTGACGGCAAAGGCTCTGAATCCAGCATCTAGGGTCTCAGCTTCTAAGACTTCCCCCTGAGGGATGGGCATCCAAATAGTTAGCTCTGAAAGCCAAGAGGGCCTGCATCCGTGTAAGACCACTAGACTATAGCAGACAGGTACTTTCTGACTGGCTATCCCCCCAGGACTCAGCACAAAGGGCAGAGATAGAAATGCCTCCCAACCAGGCTTTGCTTTAAAGAGGCCTAGGAAAGAGGCTCTGGTCTGAGGGCCAGGCCTCTCTTTAGCACACATTTAGGGGCTGACTTGCTTTCTCCTGAGACAGGGAGGCCAGTAGGCACCATCTCTGCATCCTTCCTTTGGTGCACTCGAGGTCTCTGCTGTCTCCCTGGAAGGAACTTGTGCACAAAATGGTGCCCCAGACTTGGTGGCTGTGGCCCAGGGGATATACCACCTGAGCACCTGGCTCTGGTGGCCAGCTGATCTTGCATTTGTGGGCCTCACAGAACTATAACAAACAAAGAAACATCTTAAGAGGCCAGTGCTGAGGGCTCAGATGGAGACACCTAACCCCCAAGCTGTCCCTGAAGAGAACCATTCACACAGGCTTCCAACGAGCCTCAGTGCTGACTGAGATGCTCCCCTTTGGGACACTGGTGGATCTCGGCACATGCTGAATACTGGGAGCCACTAAGGACACACGAGGCTGCCTGGGCAACCGCAGTGGTGTGCGAGACAACCAGGAGCTCGGCCTGGGCTGATGGGGCTCATCCCCTCCCCTGGACCACTCTGTCAGCACAGGGAGGGCTGGCTATTTTCACAAATGCACAGAAACCAACACAGAGAGTCAAGGAAGATACAGAAACATAATTCCAAACTACAGAATAATAAAGCAACAGACCTGAAAAATGAAACTACAGGCTAAGGTCCTTGATGAATATAGATACAAAAATTCTCAACAAAATACTAGCAAATTGAATTAAAAGTGTTTTATATCACATCAATGCAGAAGAAGCATCTGACAGAATACATTTTCATGATAAAAACTGTCAACAGACTGGGTACAAAAGGAACAAACCTCAAGATAATAAAGGGCAGTTATAGGGGCGCCTGGAGGGCCCAGTTGGTTAAGCGTCCAACTTCAGCTCAGGCTATGATCTCCCTGTTTGTGAGTTCAAGCCCTGCACCCGGCTCTGTGCTGACAGCTCAGAGCCTGGAGCTGCTTCAGATTCTGTGTCTCTGTCTCTCTCTGCCCCTCCCCCACTCATACCCTGTCTCTCTCTGTCTCTGTCACTCTCAAAGATAAACATTAAAAAAAAAAAAAGCAGTATGACAAACACACAGCAAACGTTACACTCAATGGTGAAAAACCGAGAGCTTTTCCCCTAAGCTCAGGAACAAGACAAGGATGTCCACTCCCTCTATTCTTACTCACTATAGTCCTGGGAGTCCCGATTAGAGCAATCAGGAAAGACAACGACATAGAAAACACCCAAATCAGAAAGGAAGAAGTAAAAATGTTACTATTTGCAGATGATATGATCTTTGTATATAGAAAATCTCAGAGACTCGACCCAAAAACTGTTAGAGCTAATCAACAATTTTAGTGGAGTTGCAAGATGTAAGGTCAACACACAGAAATTATGGCATTTCTACACAGCAATGAAACAGCACGGTGCTGGCATAAGTAGATACACAGACGAATGGAACAGATAAGAGAGCCCAGGATCAAATCTGGCAAATAAGGTCAACCAACATTCAACAAGGGAGCCAGGAACCCCCAATGGGGAAAGTCCAGTCTCTTTAACAAATGGTGTTGGGAAAACACACAGAGCAATGAAAGCAGACTCCTGTCTTACACCACTCACAAAAATTAACTCCAAATAAACCCAAATACCATAGCACTGATACCATAAAACTCCTGGTAGAGAATCTAGGGAAGAAACTGCTTGACATGGGTCTTGGTAATGATTTGTTTTGGCTATAACACCAAAAGCACAAACAACAGAAGCAAAAATCAACCCATGGGACTACATCAAACCAAAAAGTTTCTGCAGAACAAGAAAAACAATTAACAAAATGAAACGGTAGCCTCCGGGATGGGAGAACAGTTTTGCCAACCACATGTCGGAGAAAGGCTAAACTCCGAAGACGCCTACAGCTCAATAACAAGAAAACAAAGTATCTGATTGGAAAATGGGCAGAGGAACTCAACAGGCATTTTCCCAATGAAGACATACAAAGGGCCAACAGGATAAGATGTCCAACATCATTTATCGTCAGGGAAATGCGGATCAAACAAAACCACAATGAGACCCTGCCTTGCGCCTGTTAGAATGGCCATCATCAGGGGCACCTGGGTGGCTTAGTCGGTTAAGCGTCCGACTTTCGCTTAGGTCATGATCTCGCGGTTCGTGGGTTCAAGCCCCGCGTCGGGCTCTGTGCTGACTGCCAGCTCGGAGCCTGGAGCCTGTTCCAATCTGTGACTCCCTCTCTCTCTGACCCTCCCCTGCTCACGCTGTCTCTTTCTCTCTCCTAGAAATAAATAAAAACCTTAAAAAAATTAACAAAAAAAAAAGAATGGCCATCATCAAAAAGACAAAAGAGAACACATTTTGTGGTTCCATACACATTTTAGGATTGTTTGTTCTATTTCTGTGAAAGGCACCTTGGAATTCTGACAGGGGTGGCGTTCAATCTGCGGCTTGCCTTGGGTAGAGTGGACGTTTTACAATATTAGTTTTGCCTGGTCACGAGCATGGAGTATTTTGCCGTGTATTTGTGTCTTCTTCCTTTTCTTTCCTCAGTGTCTTAACGGTTTTCAGAAAACAGGGCTGTCACCTCCTTGGTTAAATGTATTCTGTAGCATTTTATTCTTTTTGACACAATTGTAAATATGATTGTTTTCTTAATTTCTTTTCTGGATAGTTTGTTGATGGCTTATAGAAATGCAACTGATTTTTGTACATTGATTTTGCTTTTTGCATCCTTAATGGGTTCATTTATTCTAACAGTTTTTTGGAGGATTCTTCGGGGATCTAAGTTAAAGGTTTGTTCATTCGCATGATCTTTTCAAAGAACCAACTTTTGGTCTCACTGATTTTCTCTTGTTTTTTGATCCTTTGTTTTGTATATCTCTGCTTTAATGTTTATTATTTCTGTTCTTCTGCTGGTTTTGGATTTAATTTGTTCTTTTCTTGTTCCTTAAAGTATAAAGTAAGGTTATTGATTTGAGATCTTTCTCCTTTTTAATATAGTTATTCACACCTGTAAAGTTCCCTCTGAGCACTGTTTTTGCTGGTTGCCATAAGTTTCGATATGTTGTGTTGTTTTGATGTGTCTCTAGATGTTTTCTTAAATTTATTTTTAATGTTTGCTTATTTTTGAGAGAGAGTGAGAGTGCACATGCACGCACGTGCAAGTGGGGGAGGGGCAGATAGGGAGGAAGACATAGAATCTGAAGCAGGTTCCAGGCTCTGAGCTGTCAGCACAGAACCTGACGTGGGGCTCAAACTCAGGAATGGTGAGATCATGACCTGAGCTGAAGTTGGCCGCTTAACCAAGTGAACCAACTGGGTGGCCCATTAACTAAATCCCCACATTTTAAAATGTTGATAACTACATTGAAATGTAGGGGTTTGGGAGAAAGACCGTTCCCTGCTGGGTGGCCATCTGCAGGGTGCCATGTCACCCACTCTCTGGATGCACGTCCACGGGCTGGTGACCTCAGTCCTGGCTCTCATAATGATACCCCTACTTTAGCTTAAAACTAAGACATTAAGAAATAACCACGGGGTGCCTGGGTGGCTCAGTCAGTTAAGCATCTGACTTCGACTCCGGTCATGATCTCACGGTTCGTGGGTTCGAGCCCCGCGTTGGGTTCTGTGCTGACAGCTCAGAGCCTGGAGCCTGCAGATTCTGTGTCTCCCTCTCTCTCTTCTCCTCCCCTGCTCGTGCTCTGTCTCTCTCTCTCAACAATAAATAAACATTAAAAAAAAAAAAAGAAACAACCACGTCTTTACAAAGCAAAAGAGTAGTTGATATAAACAGGTTAAGAACACAGACTGATGCTGGTAAGTCTGCGGTAAACTGGAGTCACCAAGCTCTCCTGGGAGAAGTTCGGTGAAACACTCAATATATTACTGACACAGTAATAATCAGCAGTATTGAGTGTTTTATTATGTGACAGTGCTTTACATACAGTATCCGTGCTACTCACAGAACCATGATTAATCTCTTCACAACTCTCATTATTATCCCTGTTTTCTCCTAAACTGAGAAAACTGCTGAGCTAATGGCTCTCCCGGGTGTTTCCGTCCAGCCCACAGAGCTACTATAAGGCTAATAAGCAGTTACCATCTCACCAGCTGCAAACCTCTCTGTTTCTCAGCCAGCCTCTGCCGTGCATGTCTTAGGACGTTCTGGGCTTCGGCCACCTGCATCTGCCTCGGGCCCACCAGCTGAAAGAATGTCACAATGCTAAGTGTTAAAACAGGCCATGTTCACCATTAAAAATGTTGCTCATGCTTGACAGACATTTGTGTCATTTCTTATAATAATCTTTCCTGGAACCATGTGCACAAAAGGGATATAAAGTGGCTTACTGTGGTGACACATAAAAACAAATAAAACAGCACACATGCCGCAAATACAATAACTTGGTGGGTGCACCTGCTGACTACGTGAGCCAGCACAGTGCCTCTGGGGACAGCGGTTCTCACTGCGTGTTCTGTCCTCTGAGCACCATAAGTGAGAGTTACTTCTGGGACCACAGAGGGTCCCTTCCAGGTTGTTCTAGATATTTCAGAGGAAAGAGCATACCTTTCGCACTTCGTGGTAGTTGCTCAATGCTATGATCCACTGGCATATAGAGGAACAGGCTATAGAAATGAAAGCGATCTTGTTTGGGTTGAAATCAGGTGAGAGTACAATTTTTTTCAGCTTCATGAAAGCCTAGAGGAAACACAATGCATGTATCACAAGAAAAAGACCCATTGTGCTGAGGTCTTCCCTAATCCACATTAAAGTAACATCTCATTTCATAGAAGAAAACTCGACTGCTCCTCGGTGGTAGAAATAAAGACATGTAGCCTCGTATCCAGTGGCCTGGCCGCAGGGGAAGGACGTCTCTGCTGGAAACATCTGGTCATTGCTACTGTTGTCATGGGGGCTTTGCTGTGCGGCTTAAAAAGGAACTCCATTTGATTTTTAAATTTTTTTTAAGTTTCTTTATTTTAAGAGAGAGAGAAAGAGAGATGAGAGAGAGGAAGAGAGAGAATCCCAAGCAGGCTCTGAGCCGTCAGCACAGAGCCCTACACGGGGCTCGATCCCACGAACCACGAGATCATGACCTGAGCCAACATCAAGAGTCAGACATCGAAGTGAGCCCCCTAGGCACCCCAGGAACTCCATTTTAACACAAAAATAAACCAGGTTAACTTCCTCCATCTTGCAAGGTCTGAAGCTTCCTTCCTGTGCACCTGCGGTGTGAGTGGGTAAGACCCGCCCCCCAGCCCCTGACCCCGAGAGGCGTGTCTGCGGGGCACGGCGCCTATTTAAAGATCTGTCTGGCCAGCGCTGGCAGTGCGGCTGGGGACGCCGAGGCTCAGCAAGGACGCTCTCCAGCTCACCCGTGTCATGTGCCCACAGAGCCACCACATCTCCATGGTATGACCTTGTTTCAAGGTGGGCACATGCTACTTCCTGCCTACTTTGGGGGCCGTGACCAAAATGAAATCTTTCTCGGACCGACATTCCTTTTGTCTTCATTCCCAACCAGGCGTGTCCTCTTGGAGGACAGAGCCATTTTGCTACATAATTTACATGGCAGGGGGCCCATCAGCAGTTTACTACTGTGTTCCCATTATTGCTTTGAATACTGTCATGTTTTTTAACAGTTTCTTGACGGGAGCTATTATGTTAGCTTGAAAGATATACTTAAATGAAACCACAGGGAATCATTTCAGTAAGAAGGCTTCAGAGAGGGGGTGGTTGTTACATTAACGCATGAATAATGTGGACATCGACAGTAAGACTCTGCTAAAAATATTCACCTTGTCCATTCGGTACCTGTATTTCCCAATGCACAGATCATCATTCTAAGGAATTAAGTAACCACGGTTAACCATGCTGTTAGCTATTCGAGGTCTGTGTTACCCATGGCGTGTAAACCTTGTAACACCAGGGAACAGGCTGCTCGTGTAACCTACCACGATATCTTGTAATGTCCCTCGGAAGGATACCCCACAAATGGTACTGAACAAATCAAAGACAGGGCTACGTGGGCGTCTGCAAGTCCGCCCGCCCATCCCTGCACGTAAAGTCCCCGTCCGGGTGCGCCTCTGCCTCCTCGCGCCACCCGCTTCCGGAGCCGCCTTTGTACTTCCAGGTTTTTCCTACGGCAGTGACCACCGTGTGGGCCCAAGATCTCTATTCGTTTCCTGGGAGCATGTTAGCAGCTACCACAGACTGGGTGCCTGAGGACAACGGCAATTTATTCCCTGACGTTTCTGGAGACCAGAAAGCTGACGTCCAGGTACAGGGGGGCCAGCGCTCTCTCTGAGGGACCCGGGGGGTGGTTCTGTGCTTTGTTGCCTCCAGCCTCGGATGCCGTGGGCATTGTTCGCCTGTGGCTGCACCGGTGGCGTCTGGCCCATGTCCTGCCATCTGCTGGCCCCCTTCCTCCTCCCACAGGACCCACTGCCCAGCGGGGCCCCTGCCCACCCGGGGCCCTGAGCCCAAGGCTTGCTCAGGGCTTCGGCCCTGTTCTCAGGCTCCGTGAATCCTACAGGAAACCTACACTGTTCTGAAGGAAATCTTCTCCAGCAAAGCCCTTCACTAGGCATCCAGCCGACCTCAATTTCTTCAATTTGTGCTATGCTCCAATCTGACCCCCATCTCTTCCAGCACAAAGTAATATTTTGTGAGTGTTCAGGATGGTTTCTGGTACATGCTGTTCTATGAACATTTCTTACGCAAATAAAAATACATTTTAGGGATCTAGTTCAAGATGGTGGTGTGGGGGGCGCCTGCGTAACTCAGTCAGTTAAGGTCTGACGTCAGCTCAGGTCATGATCTCATGGTTCATGGATTTGAGCCCTGCATTGGGCTCTGTGCTGACAGCTCAGAGACTGGAGCCTGCTTCTGATTCTCTGTCTCCCTCTCTCTCTGACTCTCCCCTGCTCACTCTGTCTCTCTCTCTCTCAGAAATAAATAAAAAACATTAAAAAAAATGGTGGTGTGGGAGGATCCCGCACTCATCTCCTCCTGCAGATACACTGGATCTCCAACCATGCATGGAACAGTTACCTCCAAAAGAAACCCAAACGTGACCTGAATGACTCCTATACATCAGGCGGATGTTCTCTAAACACCCTAAGACGCAATCTTGCTGTACCCTCCCCTCTTGGCATGGTGACCCACAGTTGGGAGGGAACTCACAAGCCCAAGCTTCTCTCTGAAAAGTAGTGGGTTTGAACCCCACATCTGGCACCTCAACTTTTTAAATAAAAAAGATTAATGTTTATTTTTGAGAGAGAGAGACAGAGCATGAGTGGGAGAGGGGCAGAGAGAGCAAGACACAGAATCTGAAGCAGGCTCCAGGCTCCAAGCTGTCAGCACACAGCCCAATGCGGGGCTTGAACTCACGAACCGTGAGATTATGACTTGAGCTGAAGTTGGAAGCTTAACCGACTGAGCCCCTCAAGCGCCCCTGGCACCTCAACATTTTAGACCTGTGCCTGAGAAAAGATCCCTGAAACACCTAGTTTTGAAAGCCTACAGGGCTTCCGTTCATGAGACCCACCAGGCCAGAGAGAACTGGGAAACTGTCCTGAGAGGGCTCGTGCAGACTCGCCCACCCTGGGGTCCAGCGCACAGAAGGGCCACTGAAAAGTTTCCAGCCTCTCAGTGAAAGAAGTCTATTTGCTTTGACCTGAGGGTCAGTCTTACAATTCAATATGTAACCCCCAAAACTAGAAGAAGAAGGACGAGTGAAGTCCAAAGTTAGCAAAAGGAAGAAACAACAGAAACGAGAGCAGAAATAAACGACACAGAGACTGAAAAGAGCTGTTTTTCTCGAAAAGACAAACAGAAGTGAAAAACCTGTAGCTAACTCACCACGAAAAAAAGAGAGAGTGCCCAAAGAAGAAAACGAGAAACAAAAGAGGTATTACCACTGATGACACAGAAATACAAATGAGTCACAAGGGACTTCCATGAACACCAGCAAATAGGCCAATTAAAAAAAAAATGGATAAATTCCTAGAATCATGCAACTTACCAAGACTGAATCATGCAGAAATAGAAAGTCTGGACAGAATAATTATTGGTAAGGAGACTGAATCAGTGATGAAAAACCTACCAACAAATAATCCAAGACCAGCTGGCTTCAGTGGTGAGTCCTACCAAACATTAAAGGAATTAACATCAATCCTTCTCAAAGTCTTCCAGAGAACAGAAAAAGAGGAAACACATCCAAACTCATTTTATGAGGCCAGCATTACCCTGATACCAAAACCAGACAAGGATGCCACAAAATGAAACTTATAGACCAATATCCCTGATGAACAGTGATGCAAAAATCCTCAACAAAATATTAGCAAACTGAATTCCCTCTTCCATTGAAAGTACCATAAACCATGATCAAGTGGGATTTATTCCCAAGGGCAAGGATGGTTCAAGGTCAATCAATCAATGTGATCCACCACCTTAAGAAAATGAAGATAAAAATCATATTATCGTCTCAATCCATGCAGAGGAAGCATTTGACTAACTTCAATATCCATTCACAATAAATCTCTCAACAGACTGGGCAGAGCTGGGGTATACTTCAACATAATAAAGACTGTACATTACAAGCCCCCCCTTCACATCATACTTAGCAGTGGAAGTTGAAAGCTTTTCTTCTAAGATCAGGATGCTTACTCTCACCACTTTTATTCAACACAGTATTGGAAGTCCTAGCCAGAGCAACTAGGCAAGACAGACATGAAAGTCATCTAAATTGGGAAAGAAGGAAAACTGTCACTATTTCAGAGGACATGATTTTACGTGTGGAATTCTCTAGACTCCATCACAAAACTGTTAGAATAAATAAATTCATTATAGTTGCGAGATATGCAAGATTCAGTTGCATTTCTGTACACCAACAGTGAACCATCAGAAGGAGAGATTATGAAAACAATCCCATCTGTAGTTGCATCAAAAAGGAAATATCTTGGGGTGCCTGGGTGCTCAGTTGAATATCCAGCTTCGGCTCAGGTCATGATCTCACGGTTTGTGGGGTCAAGCCCCACATTGGCTCTGTGCGGACAGCTCAGAGCCTGGGGCCTGCTTCAGATTCTGTGTCTCCCTCTCTCTGCCTCTCCCCCTGCTCATGCTCTGTTTCAACTCTCTCTCTCTCTTTCAGAAATGAACATTAAAACAAAAGAATAAAATATCTAGAAATAAATTTAACCAAAGAGATGAAAGACCTTTCAGTACCCCAAAAACTATAAGGCACTGATAAAAGAAATTGAAGAACACACAATAAGTCAAAAGATACTTTACACTCAGCGACTGAAAGAATATTATTAAAATGTCTGTAATACCCAAAGCAATCTACAGACCTAATGCAATTTCTATCAAAATTCCAGGAGCATTTTTCACAGAAATAGAACAAATAATCCTAAAATGTATATGGAACCACAGAAGACCCCAAGAGTCTTGAGAAAGAACAAAGCTAGAGGCATTGTGCTTCCTGGTTTCGGACATACTACAGAGCTACGGTGATCAGAAGTGTACGGGCATAACACAGACACACCACAGGCCCATGGGATGGAACAGATAGTCCAGAAACAAGCCCATGCACATGCGGTTCATTAACTTATGTTGAAGAAGCCAAGACTGTATGATGGGGGAAACGGCAACCTCTACAATAAATGATGTTGAGAAACGTGCAAAAGCATGAAGCTGGACCCCTAGCTCACATCACACCCAGGAATAACTCAAAATGGATTAAAGACTTGGAGGTATACCTGAAGCCATAACACTTCTGGAAGAAAACACAGGTGGTGAGCTCCTTGACATCAATTTTGGCAATGATTTTAGATTTGACACCAAAAACAGGCAACAAAAGCAAAAATAAATAAATATGACTACATCAAACTAAAAACTTTCTGCAAAGTAAAGAAAAACTGTCAGCAAAATGTTAAGGCAACCTACAGAGTGGAAGAAAATATTTGCCAACCACATATGTGATAAAGGATTAATATCCAATGTATAAAAAAACCTCTCCTACAATTCAATAGCAAAAAACAAAAACAAAATGTACCAAAACCAAACAAAAACAAAAAACATAAATAAATAACCCCCCCAACCAATCTGATTAAAAAATGGGCAGAGGATCTGAATAGACATTTTTTCCAAAAGAAGACACATAGATGGCCAACAGACACATGAAAAGATGCTCAACATCAGTCATCATCAGGGGAATGCAAATCAGAACCACAATGAGATACCACCTCACACTGGTCAGAATGGCTAGTATCAAAAAGATAAGATATAACAGGTGTTGGCGAGGATGTGGAGAAAGGGGAACCCTTTGCACTGTTGATGGGAATGCAAACTGGTGTAGCCACTGTGGAAGAAAGTATGGAGGCTCCTCAATTACATTAAAAATAGAACTACCATATGATCCAGCAATTCTACTTCTAGGTATTTATCTAAAAGAAACAAAAACACGAACTTGAAAAGAGATATGTATTCCTATGTGGAATGGGAATTCCACATGGGAGCAAACTAAGTGTCCATTGATGGATGAACAGATAAAGAAGAAATACACACACACATATATAACATGATATATAAATATATATACACACATATGTGATATATAAACACACAGACACATATACTGTGATATATACACACATGACATATATACACACATGTGACATATATACATACTCATAATGTGATATATATATACACACATATATGATATATACATACATATAATGTGATATATACACATACACACATAATGTGATATATATACACACATATATAATGTGATATACGTATACACACATATGTGATATATACATAACACACACATATAATGTGATATATACATAACACATACACATAACATGATATATACACACACAGTGATATATATATACACATACATACACATATAATGTGATACACACACACACACAACGCAGTATTAGCCATAATTAAGAAGGAAAACCTTCCAGTGTGACAACATCGCTGGGCCTTGAGGGCGTTATGCTAAGTGAAATAAGACCAAGAAAGATGACCTCATTTAGATGTGGACTCTAAAACAAAACACTGAACTTACATAAAATGGATTGGTGGCTGTCAGAGGTGGGGGTTAGGATGCTGAAAGGGGTCAAAGGCTCCACCTGCCAGTTATAAGGTAAGTCCTGGGGAGGTAACACACAGCACGAGGACCACAGTTAACAATACCGTGTTGTTAGAGTAGGTCTTAAAAGTTATCATCATGAGAAAGAATACTTGTGTAACTACGTGTGGGGCAGATGATACCTAGGCATACTGTGGTGCTCATTCCACGCGGGGACAAACATGGAATGCTGTATACCTGAAATCAGTACAATATCACACACCAGCTATATCTCAACTAAAAAAAATCTCGGACACTTGAATCCACCGCTTTAATCACCCCTTGCGGTTTCCTGGTGTGGTGCCATCCACCCGGCAGACCTCTTCCACCGGCGGCCCCGTCTCTCCTTACAGCGATTCTCGGACGGAGCATTTTCCGATTTGGGGTGTGCACTGCTGGTCCCGGCGTGGGCCGATCCGCTGCGTGTGGGTGTGGGGTTGCCCCCTCATCGCTCACCTGCACCATCGCCTTCCAGGTGGAGCGCATGGGGCCAAGTTCAACACTAGGGACTAAGAACGCCTCAGTCATGCACTAATTAGGCATCAACTCTCTCACCTTGTCGGGGATGCTGTCCTTGTCCAGGTTTACCAGTTTTTTCAGGAAACCGGTTTCTGAGAGCAGCAGCTTCGCCGAGGCCCAGTTGGGTTTCTTCTGCAGAAGGATGCACACGGCGTTCATGACCATCAGCACGGGGGCGGGAGGCCGCGTATACACCCTGTGGCAGGAGGGAACCCCATCAGCCTCGCGACGGAAACCACGAGGCTGTCTCAGCAGGCAGTGCCCACAGATGTCTGACAGGCACCGTCATGCGACTTCCCTTTGGGGACCTTGAAACAGTCGGGTTCAATGTATGGGTACTTTTGCTTTCAGAAGACGAAATGCATGAAACCTAAATATGCAGAGCCACCGAAAGAGAGGGTGGTTCTCGGCAGCGTGAATGCGCTCAGGGCACCGTTCCTCAGGGTCAGAACCCTCCCGTCCCATCCTGTCCCATGTCATGTGCTAGTGACGATGTGACAGAAACCAGCCCACCCCTCCCCTTAAATATGTCGTCTGACTTCTCTTCATCCTGATCTCGAGTCTCCACTGTGAAATCACTGAAATAATACCGGGTAGGAGGGGTGCCTCCTGGGTGGTTAATAACATGATTATTAATTAGAGGTCACCTCCTGCAGTGTCTTAGGCCGCCAACAGGCCCCTGCACCAGAAATGGGAAGGGGACACTCCAGAGAGCCAGGGGTCAGGACAGTAGTCACAGGGAGCGAGTTTCAGAGAAAAGGCATGAGGTGGTAGTTGCTAAGCAACAGCCTTTGGGACTTGGGAACGGAAGGGCAGGTCCATCGTGGTAGTGGGTCTCCCCCATCACTTCCCAAAAGAAGGCCGGCAACGAAGCCAGTGTTACGAGGGCAACATTGTCTACAGGGGTCACTGAGAAGGTCACCTTGCCTTAAATTTCATCATTAGAGATTCATCTTTGTTCTCTTTTATAGTGTCCTTTTAAAACAGATATTTTTCAGGACTAACTAAATCATTAACACTTTGTTTAGAACTAATTTATCAGATTGCTTTTCTGAGATTCTCAGTATGAGAATGATCATTACAGAGGAACTAGTGAAAGAAGGTCCACAAAGGAGAAATGAGAGCTCCAAAAACAAGATTTCCTCAGTTTTACCTATGTTTATTTAGTTATTTTGAGAGAGAGAGAATGACTGAGCATGAGCAGGGAAGGGGCAAAGAGAGAGGAGGCTCTGTGCTGACCGACGCAGAGTTCATATTCAACGAACTGTGAGATCATGACCTGAACTGAAAATCAAGAGTCAGACACTCAACCCAGGCACCCCTGCCTCTTTGTAAAGCAAACATAATAGGAAAAGAATCAGGTTGACATTAAATGTATTATCTATAAAATTTTAATATAAATTAAAGAGAAAATAGATTGAATTGACTATAGTTTCACCTACATGTCACCTTCCAGAAACAAATATCTGATTCCAAGAGAGACCTACTGGCACGGCAATCTGCTGTAAAGCCTCATTACTACAGCAGTAAGTTGCTGCAATCTGCATTTTTACTGCCTCTCTCTCTTTTTAGCAGCTAACGCTGCTAGTCGGCAAAGGTCAGTGCTGTCACGGGGTCCTCGTTTGCACACTGCTACTCCCAGAACGTACTGGACTGGGGTCCGCTGGGCGCCTCTGCCGCACATCCCAAGAACAGCAACAATGATCATATCACAAGGCTTCCCGCTTACCTGGCACTGGGATTGAAGAACCGTACCGTAGCCACATCACAAGGGAGAATCTTAGACAAGCACCCCCACCCCCTGCCAAGGCACGAGGAAGGAGTCCCAAGGAGGCTGGTTTGCGGTACCGGGGGAGGGGGAGGGACTGATGGATCCAAGGACACCTGTCAGCACTGAAGTGACTTGAGCACCTGCCTCAAGCCTGCCTCAAGCCAGACTCCGTTCTGGGCACTTCACATGTTTCAACTCATCCAACCTGTCATCGCCGCTGCATAAAAGGGAAACTGAGGCACAGAGCAGCCCTACAAGTAGAAAGCCAGGGTCCCAACCCAGGAAGCCTGGCACTAGAGCTGTGTGCTTAGCCCCCTTCGCAGCTGCCCTGAGAACCCGGCTTCCAGGAAATTGGGCTGGGCTCCCTTGGGAATCTCTGTCAGGGAAAAGCCAAGCGAACAGGACTTCTGGGACACCGTCAGAAGGTGCAGGGGGTGACACTGGGGAGGCCGGGGCATGGCTACTGTCCCACCTGACCCAGGCTACCCCCTCGCGCTCTTAGGCCACAGCCGTCCAGGCGTCGGGTAACCCAGGAGGCACATTTCTGCCCCAGACTCTGGTGCTTCCCATCCCTCCTGCAGACACCCGCCTGGTTCACGCACAAATCTCACGCAGTTCTCCGCTTCCGGGCCACCGCGCCGCCCAGACCACCGCACCCTCGGCGCCCAGACCAGGCCAGGCCGCAGGGCACTGAGCACGTGTGCAGAGTGAGCCTGTGAGAATGCTTTCCCGGGAGCGAGGCCGGAGAGTTCAACGAAGTCAAGAGTGTCTTTTGCTCTGCTTGTCTCTCCCTCCCTCCCTCTGTGTCTGACTGTCAGCTGCGGGGATGACCGTCAGCTGCGGGGATGACCGTCAGCTGCGGGGATGACCGTCAGCTGCGGGGATGACCGTCAGCTGCGGAGATGACCGTCAGCTGCGGGGATGACTGTCAGATGCAGGGATGACTGTCAGCTGCAGGGATGACTGTCAGCTGCGGGGATGACTGTCAGCTGCGGGGATGACTGTCAGCTATTGGGATGAATGTCAGCTGCAGGGATGACTGTCAGCTATTGGGATGAATGTCAGCTGCAGGGATGACTGTCAGCTATTGGGATGAATGTCAGCTGCAGGGATGACTGTCAGCTGCAGGGATGACTGTCAGCTGCAGGGATGACTGTCAGCTGCAGGGATGAATGTCAGCCGCGGGGACGACTGTCAGCTGCGGGGATGAATGTCAACTGCAGGGATGAATGTCAGCCATGGGGACGACTGTCAGCCGTGGGGACCAGCCTCCCGGCACCGTGTGCTCTTCTCTCCGCAGTCACACGGATTACAGGCCCCTCATCTGTTGTCTCTCTTCTCATCCCCAGAGTTAATAATGCTGTAAATATCACAGTGGATTTGCTCACTCCTGCTTTCTTAATTGAAATACTACTTTTCCTGGGGCACCTGGGTGGCTCAGTCGATCAAGCATCCGACTTCAGCTCAGGCCATGATCTCACTGTTAGTGGGTTCAAGCCCCGCACTGGGCTCTGTGCTGACAGCTCGGAGCCTGGAGCCTGCTTCTGATTCTGTGTCTCTCTCTGTGGCCCCCCCTCCCCTGCTTACACTCTCTCTGTTTCTTAAAAATAAATAAACATTTAAAAAATGAACTACATGTTCTACTTTTCCATAAATAATGGGAAATGGAAGCCATTAGAGCAGACAGCAGTGCTGTCTGCTGGGCCACAGGCCTCTCTGGGAGCATCTCAGCCTAAGATCTGAACTAGAGATGTGGAGTCAGGTTTCAGACCTCGGCACCTCTCATTTCTCCTCATATGACCCTTTGCATTTGTCTTTCCTGGCCTTCCCGCATGCCAGGCGGCTGGGCCTGGGCACAGGGCAGTGGACCCCAGGGGCACCTCGGGGCCCTGACCAGCGCTGCCGCATCAGGCGGGGGCCTCCTGGGCACGGGCAGTGGCCCTGCAAGCGCCAACTCCCCACCTGTGGGACCGCGTCCACGGCACACAATGCCCCGGGTGCACATTTATGTCTCAGACGGGGATTTGGTTCATGACCAATAGCGCATCATGCAGTTTACCTGGCAGTCAGTTTCCCAAGGCGACAAAAGATACCAATGCGCCTTCAGGGCACGGAGAAGGTGCAGGGGGTGACACACACAGTGCATAATCTAAAGGAGCCAGGATGGAACCCGATCTGAAAATGTCTGAATACAGACTCATAACTTCTACCATGTGTTTATGCTTCATTTTGAGTGTTCCCGACTCAGAACAAACTGAGGTGCATTACCTTAGCTCGGCAACGTCAGCTCTATCCAGAGCACTCAGGGCCACGGTGGCCTTGTCCAGAGCGGGCAGCACGCTCCTGATCTCTCTGGTGGTTTTCTGCAAAGGTCAGAAACCCCCAAGGATGTGTGAATGAACAGGGCTGCATGTAAGTGTTTATAGGCCATGCATGGTCACCTCTCTGTATACTTCAGTTATTGCAAAAGCTGTGTCGGGTTGGAATGACTTCCAAATGCTTTTACCGACCCTGCCCCAGCTTTCTTGGTCATGTGACCTGAGGTACTGGGCCAGGGGTCCTGTTGGAAGAGCAATTTATCTGACAGCAGGTAGCTGAGGAGAAACAAGGTTGGCAATATACACATCCAGAACCCGGGTTTTCTGTGGAAAGTCCTTCTGTTTATCTGGAAGTGGGGGGTCAGGTTCTCACTGACACCTACTCAAAGTGGAAGTTCATGCCTACGTGGCAACTCCGGATAATGCAGCACACAGTACTCTAATCTGCCACTCATGTTCTGCTTCTCTGGATAGGAGGTTATGAAAAGAGAATGCATCAGAATTCCTAAGTTTTGGGGAATAGTGACTGCGTTTAAGAAGACGTTTTGGGGGCACCTGGGTGGCTCAGTCGGTTAAGCCTCTGACTTCGGCACAGGTCATGATTTCACATTCGTGGTTTCAAGCCCCACGTTGGGCTCTGTGCTGACAGCCTGGAGCCTGCTTCGGATTTGTATCTCTCTGTTTCTCTGCCCCTCTCCCTCTCATGCTCTGCCTCAAAAATAAATAAAACATTAAAAATTTAAAAAAAATCTATAAAAAATTTGTCAGAAAAAAAAGATGTTTTGGTCCCCCTAAGGTCAAGAACAAGACAGGGATGTCCACTCTCACCACTGTTATTCAACGCAGTATTGGAAGTCTTAGCTTCGGCAATCAGACAACACAAAGAAATAAAGGGCATCTAAATCGGCCAGGAGGAGGTCAAACTTTTACTCTTTGCAGATGATATGATACTCTATATGGAAAACCCAAGATTCCACCAAAAAACTTCTAGAACTGATCCATGAATTCAGCAAAGTTGCAGGATATACAATCAATGCACAGAAATCGGTTGCATTCCTATACACCAACAATGAAGCACCAGAAAGAGAAATCAAAGAATCGATCCCATTTACAGTTGCACCAAAACCCATAAAGTACCTAGGAATAAATTTAACCAAAGAAGTGAAAAATCTATACACTGAAAACTATAGAAAGCTTATGAAAGAAATTGAAGAAAACACACACAAATGACGTATCAGATAAAGGGTTAGTATTCAAAATCTATAAAGAACTTATCAGACCCAACACCCAGAAAACAAATAATCCAGTGAAGAAATGGGCAAAAGACATGAATGGACACTTCTCCGAAGAAGACATCCAGATGGCCAACTGACACATGAAACGATTCTCAGCATCGCTCATCAGCAGGGAAATACAAATCAAAACCTTAGTGAGTTACCACCTCACTCGTGTCAGAATGGCTAACGTTAACAACTCAGGAAACAACAGATGTTGGTGAGGATGCAAAGAAAGACCATCCCTTTAGCATTGTTGGGGGGAACACAAACTGGTAAAGCCACCCTGGAAAACAGTATGGAGGTTCCTCAAAAAATTAAAATAAGATGACCCTCCCCTATGACCCAGCAATTGCACTACTAGATATTTATCCAAGGAACACAGGTGTGCTATTTCGAAGGGGCACATGTACCCCAATGTTTATAGCAGCACTATTGACAATAGCCAAAATATGGAAAGAGTCCAAATGTCCATTGATGGATGAATGGATAAAGAAGAGATAGTATATATATACACAATGGAGTATTACTCAGTGATCAAAAAAATGAAATCTTGCCATTTGCAACTATGTGGATGGAACTAGAGGGTATTATGCTAAGTGAAATTAGTCAGAGAAAGACAAGTATCATATGACTTCGCTCATATGAGGACTTTAAGACACAGAATAGATGAACATAAGGGAAGGTAAGCAAAAACACAATAAAAACGGGGGCGGGGGGGGACAAACCATAAGAGATTCTTAAATATGGAGAACAAACAGAGGGTTGCTGGAGGGGTTGTAGGAGGGGGGAATGGGATAAATGAATAAGGGGCATTAAGAAATCTACTCCTGAAATCATGGTTGCATTATATGCTAACTAACTTGGATGTAAAATAAATAAATAAATAAATAAATAAATAAACAAACAAATAAATAAATAATTTTAAAAAAGACATTTTGGGATATCTCAATAAAATGTGAGAAATTACATGTTCCTTACACAGGTATATGTGAAAGGTGCCTTATTTTATAATTTAAAATTTTTATTTATAAATAAATAAGACAAAAATTTGCAGACCATAACACAAAAGTGATTGTTAAAATCCATAGAGATTATATTGAATCACAAGCAAGATGCAATGAAAATTCTCAGGTCATACCAAAATCAATAGTTTATTAAGAGGAAAAAATACATTTAGGTAACCATCTGGCTCATGTCTGTTTGATAATCCAGCTCATGAAGAAGAAGGCGTCATATAATCACACTGGAAAAATTCAGGCTCTGGTGCAGTTTACAAGAACTAGTGACATTCATGAAACAGAGATCAGAAAACAACTGAAGACATTGGTAGAAAATTGGTAATGAATGCCTTCAATTCACATGACATCTAAAACTATTCACCGCCCAAGAAACCTCGAAATGCGAGTTTGCTTACACCCATTGAGAGAGACATTAGAAATATTCATGACGTCATCAGCAACGAGTTATGAAATGGAAGGAAAGTGCCCTAAACTAGCAAAGATGAAAGCCACACCACTGTGAGTTGTGCCGACCACCCCACAGGAACGACACCCCGATTTTCAAGCGGGGACCCGCTCAGTCTGCAGTGGAAAGTGCGGGCGAAGCCTCTCGGGCACCTAAGGCAGTTACTCAACATTGTTATGTTACTTTCCTAGGTTTTGTGATGCTTGTAATAATTCTCAGTTTTAAAAAATTTGTATTTCATTTAATGTTTTTCTTTTCTTTTTTTTTCTTTTTATTTATTTCTAGGAGAGAGAGAGAGAGAGACAGCGTGAGCAGGGGAGGGTCAGAGAGAGAGGGAGCCACAGACTGAAACAGGCTCCAGGCTCTGAGCTGGCAGTCAGCACAGAGCCCGACGCGGGGCTCGAACCCACGAGCCGTGAGATCATGACCTAAGCGCAAGTTGGACGCTTAACCAACTAAGCCACCCAGGCGCCCCTAATGTTTTTCTTTTCTTAATAAGTACTTTTACGTTGAATTGTGAACGAGTAACTTGAGATTCTAAAACACACACCTTCGAAACCGTGTCAGCATCCGGCGTACAACTGCGACCTGCCCGGGGCCGCGCTGCCCTGTGCTGGGGCAGACACGGAGCACCGCAGAGCCCAGAACACGGACTCGGCTAGGTCCATTTTTTCTCAGCTGGAAGGCTAGAGCCTGAAGTCATGCCTGGCAGGGCCCGAGGGAGGGCGGAGGCCCCACTGGGAGGGCTGGCAGGGGGTGGCCGGGACGTCTGCTTGTGCGCCCACGAGGAAGGGGGTTCGCTCACACCATCGAGTGTGCAGTAAGCCAGCCCTCAGAGCAAACAGGGTCCTGGAGGCTCCTGAGAGAAGGGGAGCCTGGGGGACACGAACCTGGAGGCAGGAGGGGCAGCTGCTCCTCGTTTGTCCTGTGCACGAGCCCCCCCACTCCACTGCCCCGGTCTAACATGAACACGGCGATCTAATCTGAGATGTGTGTTCACATCCACTGCGGCTCGTGATGCACCCCCACCCTGGGTGCTGACTGACGCCCGCTAGCCATGGGGGCTCGTGTGTGTAACTTACAAATAGGCACCCAGATGGCGGGGACAGGCCTTCATGTGCCTTTGCCCTGATGGAGCTGCTCGAGGAGAAACCGCTGCCCGTGGGAGACGCACGCAGCTCTGCCTTCACGTCCTCTGAGCAGGTGCACCCGGCAGCCCGGAGGAGTGGGGGCTCCTGGCCGATGGCTGCAACGACCTGACTCCTGCCCGGCTCTCACTGGAGGGGGACAGGGCTCGGCCAGTCAAGCCAGAGGGTTAAGACTGCTTACATGGAACTAGCAGTGATGGGTGCCTGGGGCCCCTCCCACAGGCCTCGTGTGTCTGATGTGGCTCAGACGACTTCCTGCCATGGTGACCTGGATGGCCTGGCCTCTCTGTCTCCGGCTGGGGGTGCTGCTTTCTCACGGTCAGGGATCCAGTGTCTCTGTACGCCCAGGTTCCTTTGCAATAAACACTCATTGGGGTAGGAATTAAAAGTGTCCACGCTTGAGTACAATAGATTTAAGAGCAGTCAGTTCAACCTTCAAATTCTGGGGTTAGGGGGTAATGTTGCAAATCTCCTAGTAACCATCATGGATCATATCTTAGTTTTACCTGTGCATAATCTTCCACAATTCTTACGTCTTCTGCCATAATTTCCTCATCTTGTTTAACGAGCATCTGAACTTTCTCGACTACTTGTGAATCTTTCTGCAGTCTTTTCACTAGGGCTTCCTTATCCTAATGAAACACACAGTTCTTTGGAGGATGGATTTTAAGAGACACGGCATCTCTTTTTTGAAGAGAAATTCATTCAAAGAAAAATTCATAAAGCTCATTTCATTATTACAAAATATATCAAAATCAGCTTGAAATATATTCAGCCAACAGACTGAACTAGAAAGGATGACCACAGCAAAGATCATTCTCTTGCAACACACGTAAAGAGTGGTAAGTACAATTCTTATTTTAACTTATTATTATTATTTTAAAAAAAGTGGCTTCACACCCAGCATGGAGTCCAATGATGGGGCTGGAACTCATGACCCCAAGATCGAGACCTGAGTTGAGATCAAGAGTCGGATACTTAGGGGCGCCTGGGGGGTTCAGTCAGTTAAGTGTCCGACTTCAGCTCAGGTCATGATCTCATGTTAGTGAGTTAGTGAGTTTGAGACCCACATCGGGCTCTGTGCTGACAGCTTGCTTGGAGCTTGGAGGCTGCTTTGGATTCTGTGTCTCCCTCTGTCTCTGCCCCTCCCCCACTGGGGTTCCATGTGTGTCTCTCTCTCAAAAATAAACGATAAAAAAAAAAATTGGGCACTAACCAACTGAGCTGCGCAGGCAGTGTGAGAGGAGTGATTTTAGAACACCCTGCACCATGCAAGTAACCGCAGCACCAGTCGGGTTGACTTAATTAAGAATGACGGAATTTATCTATGTGAGCTTTTACTAGTTATATGCCTGTCATCACAATTAATTATTAAAATACAACAATGTTACTATTTTGCTATCACTGTTATCGTTTTGCTCATTTCACGGTCAGAAAGCTGAGGCCAAGAGGCTCCGGGCTGTGTGCACACGGGGTGGGGCTCTGAGCCGCCTCTGCCGAGTGTGAGCGCCTCTTTCCCAGCGTGTTCATATTCAACCACTTTCACAAGAGGTTTTGAGCCAGACGCACCTTTGTGTTCTGTTCTATCTGGGGGCCGAGAGTCAGGAGCTCCTCCTGCATTTCTGTAACGAGAGACGTGGCCTCCAGGATCTTGCTGAGGCCCATGTGCAAACGACTCCTGCGGGAAAAGGGGTCACAAGGTGAGACAGGACGGAAGGTCAGCAAAGCGGGTCCATCGTGGCCACGTACCGAGGACGGCCGGTGAAGGGCTCGATTCCTTGCGGCAGCCTCTGGACACCTGCCTCTAGGGAGGCTTTTGTCTTTTCCCCCTTGGAAAGGTAGATTCTGGCTCATTTTCTTGTATTTGTATCTTTCTCTTTTCTTTTCTTTTACAAATAAAAGCACCAATTTATTTATTCATTAACATTTAAAAAAATATTTGTTTATTTCTGAGAGACAGAGAGAGACAGAGCATGAGCAGGGGAGGGGTAGAGAGAGAGGGAGATATAGAATCCTAAATAGGCTCCAGGCTCTGAGCTGTCAGCATGGAGTCCGACATGGGGCTCAAACCCATGAACCATGAGATCATGACCTGAGCCGAAGTCATACGTTTCATTGACCTAGTCTCCCAAGCACCCCTAAAAGCACCAGTTTTAAAAAGACACGGGTTTCTGATTTGGCCTCAAAGTCTCACCTCTTTGTATGCATCTCCTTCCAGCGTGACCTCAGTATGTAAGCAAACGTATCCATGAATTGCAAGAAGCTGTTGGGAGTGACGTAATGATGCTGTCCAGTCCTCTGAAAGTACGTTGTGTTCAAGTCTTTTATGCTTTTGTGGATTTGGACACATGCTGGGGCGAGATTTTCCTTTAAGTCCTGCAAAAATAATAATTTTCAAGAATTAAGAGAAAGCAATCTAAATACGCACCAAGAAAGGGGAAACTGAACACGGTGAGGAACCTGAAAGAGTCTGAGGTGCAGGGCGGTCGATAAAGAGCCTGGGCAAAGGGGACCAAGAACACAGAAGATTTAGGGGGTTGGATGGTGGCAGGGGGACAGGGCAACCATACAGCCAGTGACTAGTACCCCTCCCCCTGGGCCTGACCCGCATCTCGCCTACGGCCATCCGAGCATTCACCGAGGCGCGGTCATGGCCAACGTTCGTGGTGACAGGCCGACTGACTGACTGATATCTCCCATCGTCCTTTCTTAAAGTGGGTTATCAATTGCGAGATGCAATTTCACTTCCTTGAGTGAAGTAAGGCTGTGAAAATAGGAGGCCTCAAAGGATATACTGATATGTTGGGTGAGAAAACCAGAGGAGAAAGAGTGCCGGGCTAAGTTTTGGGGAGAATTCTGTCTGAGACACAAGCTGGGGTCCACCCCCAGCCCACAGGGTGGCTGCTTCCCGGTCACCTTCCACCCAGCCAGCTTCACATGGACTCTACCCTCGGCCTTTCATCTGATGGGCGCTTGGCTAGCATGGCTGTGAGCCCTTTCGTGGGGGCTGTGCCGAGTTTCAGGGGTTGTGCTTTTATGGCCTCCTTTGTTACAAAGTTTGGATCACAACAGAGAAGATGCTTCCTCACGGTGGCCCATGAATTGTGAGTGAATGCGGTTTGCTGCACACACAAAGGCGTCTCCGGGGAACACAGAAGGCTGCGGCCACCTCCCCACGCCATCTGGCTCGCCACCCAGAGGCTGCTCCCCTCCAAGGACACCTGCTGTTTCCCCGGGGATGCGGGAGCGGGGAGCCCCGGGCAGTGAGGAATCTGGGCATCTTTGAGGTAGGACAGACCAAAGGAGATGGGGAATGGACAGAGTCAAGACAACTGGCCAGCCAGTCTCACGGTTCTGCCCGCCTAGGAGTCACTGCTCCCCGGGACATCACTGGAAACTTCCCCTGTGTCAGACTTTCAACTGGGGCTCTATTTACCTCCCTGCTCTCCAAATCCACCTTCTCTCTTAAGACAGAATGGGCAGCAGTGAGGAGGGCTTCCTCTGGCCACCTCTCGTACCAGTCCACCGTGCACGTGGTGACCATGGAAGAGTGCTTTCGGCAGTGCTGGCGGAAGTTGCGTCCCGTGGGGCTCACCGTCATGAAGACGTGAAGATTTTTGTGTATTCTCTGAAAAGCAATAAAAACTCAAGTTGTTAACATGTAACCCGCTGCTATGGGAAAAAAGGTTGTGTTGAAAGTTCCATGTGAAACTCATTGTTTCCGTTCTTTATTTAATGGGCGGAGCGGAGACCGAGAAGCACGGTGCTCTGTGGGGCCCGGAGTGGCCCTTGCATAAACCTGAACTTGGGAGGGGGTGTGGTGGTCGAGTTCTGCTCGGCAGGGACCTCAGGCCACACATGGGGTGCTGCCGCCCCCGTTCTCTGGGGTGCTGGCATTCCGGGTGCACAGAACGTCCATGGGCGATGGTGGAGAGCTGAGAGGCGCAGAGAGAAACAGGGCCGGGTGGGGATGGGGTTCCCGGGGGGCAGCCCTGAGTTCCCACGGTGGACGGATTGGAGCCCCTGCCATCCTGGGGGTCTTGGACAAAGCGCTAGTTTCTATGACACCCCCCTGCAGCTTCCCCCCAGAGGGCCTTGCTGTGGGCTACTGTTCCCGGCTTCTTGCAAGGCTGGCCTGGGTTCAGTTTCCCTCACTTCCAGGTGTTGCTTTAAAGAAACCCGTGACTGAAAGCAGCTGCGGTCAGTCAGCGTTCAACACAAACAGTCCCGTTTGAGCAAAGCGACGGCATGTCCGCATGTCAAGGAGCCTACTGTGCCCAGGGAGCGCGCTAAGGCTGGAAGAGCAAAGTGCATAAGATTCTCTCCCTGCCTTTTCATCTCTCGAGAACTTAGAAAAGCAAGTTAAACCAGTCAGTGCAAAATTCATACAACACAGAAATGTTTGCATCAAAACCGAAATGACCTTCCTTTGCTTTACCCATCCCCAAATTCCTAGTTGAGGACGGTGTTCACGGGTTAAAGTATGCCTTCGCCATTACCACTGTAAGATGCTTCAAAACGTTTTTGAAAGTGTGGTATAAAATACACGGAAGTCATGAACTAATTAATTCTGCCAACTGGGATTCTCGGTTTGCTTTTTCTTTCTGGAGGGCACTATTGTCCACACTCCAGATGAGAACTTCCTTGTTCTTCCTCACCGATCACAGTCTGTATAAACCTGTTTTGTAACAAGGTGCTAGAATGCCACCAGGGATCAGAATAACTGCTATCTTTCCTTCTGCCATAGCATTTCCAAATATAACTTGGGGCGCCTGGGGGGCTCGGTCGGTTAAGTGTCTGACTCTTGATTTCAGCTCAGGTCATGATCTCACGGTTTGTGAGTTTGAGCCCCACACTGGGCTCTGTGCTGACAGCTTGGAGCCTGCTTGGGATTCTCTCTGTCTCTGCCCCTCCCCCTCTCACACTTGCTCTCTCTCTCTCTTAAAAAAAATATAACTCAGTGTAAGCATCCATTCATCTGATGTTCTCCCTCAATCATGAATTCCATTTCTGGAGGGTTGTTATTGTTGTTGTTTTTTGTTTTTTTACATCTTCTCCCTGTGCCGATTACTGAGGGTGGAGGGTGGCCCATTTTTCAGATGGCTCCTTTATAGACAGGCACCGGCACCGGAAACAAGTCAGCCTGTGGTCCTTCCCCTCTGGACACCTGGTCTGGGCGATCACATCTCTCCGCTGAGCTGCTGGTCAGTCATCGTGCCTTAAAGACACAGGAAGCTTAGCTGGTTGGTCTGGACTCTGTCTCCCTTCAAACCAGCTCTTTACCGACCCCATTGCTGAGTCCCTTCTGAATATCACCTGCTCTCTCTGGATTGTTCTTTCTGTACCACTTCCAGGGCTATTCAAAGGGATGAAAGAATTCTTATATCTTGCCTTTCCTGGGATCTTACTTCTCTTATTTACAAATTTTTCCATGTTTATTTATTTTGAGAGAGAGCGAGAGAGCAAGAGAGCAAGCATGAGCAGGGGAGGGGCAGAGAGAGGGAAAGAGAGAATTCCAAGCAGGCTCTGCACCATCAGTGCAGAGCCCGATGTGGGGCAAGAACTCACGACCTGTGAGATCATGACCTGAGCCGAAACCAAAAGTCAAACACGTAACCGACTGAGCCCCCAGGCACTCCCTCATTCTCTTGTTGTTGACTCTCACGGTTACCATTTTCTTTAGCCACTGATCGCTGGGCAGGCCCAAATCCTTGCTAATCCTGGATCCTGTGCCTGGATGGGCATATCCACACACATAGCTTTGAAAACTCATTTATCCCATTCTGAGAGGAGGGAAGGGGATGGGGAATGGAGAGGGGGTAGGAGCGAGGGGGGAGGGAAGAGGGAGGAAAGGGGAGGCGGAGGGAGTAGGGAAGGGAAGGGAAGAAAACTCATTTAAAGGCCTAAAACCTATGATCCACCTTGGAAACCATGGACAGAATTATACACACGTCTACTTTTAATTTACCGTGATAATTTGCTGAAGCCAGCCCACCATCGCCTACCTTCTGGAAGAGGGCAAGTAAAGCTTGCCTGTTGTCGACAGAACCAGACTGCTCGGCAAAGGAGCGGAACCTTAGCACGATGGAGCCCAGCTCCTCATCTTCAAACAAGTCCAGGATTTTCTGCGAGTTGAGAATGGCGTTCAAATCTTCCAAAAATGACTCCTTAGGTGAAACAGATATTGAATCAGCAGTAAACTGTTTATGTATTTGTTCTTAACACACCAAACTGAGACAGCAAATGTAATTAAGGACAACTCAGGTTTATTTATTATTATTTTTTTAAAGCTAAACTTCTTTTAAACCCATCCAATGTTTTTTTTGTTTTGTTTTTTGTTTTTTGTCTGAGTAAAAATAAGTGTCATCCCTCCATTCATTCCTTGGAGCATTAGAGAGACTGTGGTACCGACGGTATGCAAACGCCTGTGTCACTTTGCGTCACTGGGACCAGAGTCAAGGGGGGGCAGTGCGAGCGGCGCAGACACCTGACTCCAGACAGCTCATGGAGGCCTTGACACGCGCACAAGCTGCAAGTTAACACGGCTGCAGGTCCCAGATCCAACGAGAGAGGTGACAGGGACAGTGGGCTGGGACAGACACTCGACCGGAGGAGTTCCTGTTGCAACGTCTGAGCGTTTTTATTTTTTTTATTTTTATTTTTATTTTTTTTTTATTTCTAGGAGAGAGAGAGAGACAGCGTGAACAGGGGAGGGTCAGAGAGAGAGGGAGTCACAGACTATGAAACAGGCTCCAGGCTCTGAGCTGGCAGTCAGCACAGAGCCCGACGCGGGGCTCGAACCCACAAACCGCAAGATCATGAGGTAAGCGAAAGTCGGATGCTTAACCGACTAAGCCACCCAGGCGCCCCAATGAGCGTTTTCATTTTGGGAATAAACCCAAGCTTTATTTAAAAAACATACACGTCCAGCGTCAGCCTCTCCACCCGGTGTGGGCGGGGCCATCGGATTTCAGGTCTCTCCCAGGACTGGGCTTAAGAAACACACTGATCATCTCACACTCCAGCTACTCCATGGTGTCGCTGGCTCGGCCTCTGTTCTGTCCCAGCAAGCAGCCCGCGGGGACCCTAACGTGATGCCAGCTGCTCACACAAGCAGCCCGCAGAGTGACGAGCAGGTGCGAGCCCCTGGGAGGTCTCCCCGCAACCCAGGGTCGCCGAGCAGAGTGCGCCGCTTAGATGGGACCTCTGCGGGGTGCACCAAAACACTGCTCTTTAGGTGTGTGTGGACCCATCTGGCCCTAACTGGGAGCCCCAAGTCACACCCTGCCTTGACCTCTCCATGTGGCTCCGTAAGGCAGGCGGAATGACTCTTCCAGAACCTATGAGTAAGGTCTCCTTGTCGTCTTCTGCTGAACCGTGGCTCACCATCCTGACCCTGTGCTCCACCTAACAAATGTTAATTTAACAGGGTCATGACACCATTTTTGGGATTCCCATGGAAAGCAAGAATGTGGCCAGGAGAAACCTGGAAACTGTGGAGACGGGATCCAACGACCTTGAAGTTCTGGGTAAGATACACCATCAGGTCTCAGCTTTGACCTAATAGTGGTTTTCTGAAAAATGATTTCTTAAATTAAACAGTAGGCCCCTGGCATGAGAAACAACATCATCTGAAATCCAGAAGTGTCTGGCAGGAACCTCAAGCTGATGAAGAGGAGAGGGTATTTAGATGGAGGGGCGCCTGAGGGGCTCAGCCATTTGAGGGTTGACTCAGGTCATGATTTCACAGATTATGTGTTCGAGCCCTGCTTTAAGCTCTGTGCTGACAGTGTGGAATCTGCTTGGGATTCTCTCTCTCCCTCTCTCTCTCTGCCCTTCCCCCCTACTCTTTGTCTCAAAACAAAAACAAACAAACAAACAAAAAACTCCAAAAAACCCAGACTTAAAAAAATAAATAAATTTTGGAGAGAAGACATATAATTAAAGTGGAAAACTGGATACCATGGAGAATAGCAGATAAAACATAGCACTCAGATTTAATCTCAAAATACCCCTTGAAAGAAAAACTAAACTCTAGGGAGAGAGGCCTAGGCTTGGAGAAGAAACATGAGGAAAGTTTGACACTCCATAACTGTGTGAGTCTGTATCATAGATGATAAATATTGTTGCCTTGACATGTCACCACAGAGAAGGAAATAGAATCTGAGGCAGCTTCCCCAGTTACGTGTGGGCTGCGGAAAGGCATAGTTTATGCCAAGCGACAGATTAAAAAAGTAATTGGGTGATTAGCATTTTTTCTTTTTTTCTAATCTGTAAACAAAGTATATCCTGCAAAGAAAGTGCTAAACTTGACGGTGAAATTAGCACAGGACGCTGCGGACAAGAGTTGACAGTGAATTCAGATGATAGCGTTTTTTTGTTTTTTGTTTTTTTCCCAAAACCCAGACTAGAAAACCAGTTCAGCTATACAAATTACTCAGAATCTGTGAGTTACAATGAAAATTATAAAGACAGAAAATGCTTCTGTTGTAGGCCTGATGCAAAACTATGTGCAGCGCGACTTCACATCCAGAGCCTCACGGGCTGTGACTGGGGACAGGCAGCCGGGGCACAGCCAGACTTTCCTTTCAAATATTAAATGAATGGGGCCATTTACACAGCCAGCGTTAGCAAGTAAGGAAGAGAAAAGGCACTTACCTGCTTTAGGTTTATGTTAGCAACTATCAAAGCGGTGGGGTTCCCCTCTAGTCCTGCTTGAATAAACCCTCTTTTGAGGGCTTCTCTGAACTCTGTGTGGGCGTGACTGTGAGGCGAGAGCACCAGCTTGCACTCCGTCAGGCGGCACGCCAGGGTCGCACAGGTCTTCTTCCCACACCCATCTACGCCAATCTTCGGAAGAAGAACAATCTGTCGTGAGATTCTTACATGCGTCCTGGGAATCTTTCAACGTACAGTTTCCTATGTCTGCGAGCCAGAAATTCACACAGTGAAAGTACCTATTTTTATAAACTTTTTGGGAAGTACATGAAATACAGGATAGTAGGCAGGATAGTGCCCTTACCGCCTCACCCTCACCCTCAAATATGTCCCTAGAACCTGTGAACAGATTACCTTATATGGCAAAAGAGACTCTGCCAATGTGATTAAAACTAAGGACCTTGAAATGGGGAGATGATTTTGGATACTCTGGTGGGGCCAGTCTAAACACGTGAGTCCTTAAGAATAGGCCACCTTTCCAGCTGTGGTCAGACAGAGAGACAGAGGGAGAGGTGTGACAGCTGAAGCGTCGGAATGGTGCATGCTGCTGGCTGTGGAGACAGAGAAAGAAGCCATGAGCCACGGGGCAGAGCAGCCTCTAGAAGCCTGTTTCCTTGCTGTGTTAATTCAGTAACACAATGCAGCTCAACTAGGTAGTGCTTACTTTGAATAAGTCACGTATGATTCGTTTTTTACTTTGCGTATTCAACTAGCCTCATTTGAATCAACTAATCTAGATCATAATTGTGTATTTTTTAAAATCTGTTTTAAAATTTTCTTCACTGAGTCATTATATGCCTTCCAGCTGCTTCTCCCTGCTGAAGCCTCAGGTTGGGTCAGCCTCCAGTCATATTGCTGGGTTTTTTTTTTTTTTTCTTACACTAACTGTAGCTTTTTGTTTTTATTTTTAAAATACTAGGGTGCCTGGGTGGCTCAGTCGGTTAAGCATCCGACTTCTGCTCAGGTCATGATCTCGCGGTTCGTGGGTTCGAGCCCCGCATTGGGTTCCGTGCTGGAAGCTTGGAGCCTGGAGCCTGTTTCGGATTCTGTGTCTCCCTCTCTCTCTGCCCATCCCCTGCTCATGTTCTGTCTCTCTCTGTCTATAAATAAACTATAAAAATTTTTAAAATATTTATTTATCATGAGAGAGAGAGAGTGAGCGAGCATGAGCAGGGGAGAGGGGCAGAGAGAGAGGGAGAGAGAATCCCAAGCAGGTTCCATACTATCAGCACAGAGGCCAATGTGGGGCTCAATCCCACAACCGTGAGATCACGACCTGAGCTTAAATCAAGAGTCAAGAGTTGGATGCTCAACTGACTGGGCCACCCAAGCGTCCCCATATTACTGTTTTACACAACTGAACTCTGGTACTAGCTTGACCCGGGCAAAGATCTGTTGATGGAGTTTGACTGGGGAAAGTAGATGCAGGACCAGAGGAAACAGGCACTTGCCAGGCTCTCCCTTGTAGTTTTGATGGGGCCTCTGATACGATGCTCGGGTCACGAGAAGGAGCCAGACTTCTAGTCAAGTGTTAGGTTTTAAAAACTTGTTCTAGATGCAATCTCAGCAATTTTAGAATTGAGAACTTTTGATAAACTTGCTTGTTATTAGGAAAGAAAGAGCCACTTTGTGGTAAAAGAAGTGGACAGAGACTGTGAACCATTTGGGAGAATAAAAAATAACGTGTTGATAATGGAAACAGGACAGAGGGAATCAATGCTCTTACAGAGCTTCTGTTCCAGATGTGGAGATGGATAGTAAGTGAGAAATTATGTAAGATGAGATAGCACTCAGCACGAGGGTGCGGAATCAAGAGACAAGTGACAGGGATCGTGGGAGGTGCGGCTGCGGGAGCCCCAGGGAGGCGGGAGCCACTCGGTTGGGGTGGCAATAGCCGAGATGCGCACAAGAGGCCGACTTGAAATAGACCTCGGAGGTCACATCGCCAGCATGTCCCCATGACCGATGACCGAGTGGGAGTGTGATGGAGATGCCTTAAGAGCAAGGGGTTCTGGGGTTCTGGCTGGAGCAGATCTACGTGGGTGCCGTTTGTGAGATGACAGATGTTAGTAAAAGGAGCATTTTCGTGGAGAAAGTATTTGCTTTTGTGTTTCTGCTTCAATTCAGTTTTTCAATTTGTAATTCCTTTTAATTAGTCTTGCACATGTCTGTTTACAGAAAGTTCTAGTACTTCTGGGAAAAATGGTGTGAAGTAAATAGTTATAAACAACGAAGGTATAAAACAGATGAGCAAGAGGCATAAACGACGGCTTAAATGCTCACGAATGTGATGCATGGGAAGGGGCTGAATACGTTGGATTTCACTGCGCCTTCTGGAAGTTTTCTCTTGTCCAGCTACATGGGGATTGTCCAAACATCTAACCCCCGCTTGTTTTCATCACAAATAGAACTCTGTGCGAAGACTCATGTTTCTAAGTCAATCTTCCAGTTGATGCACGTTTTCAAAGTCAAGGTTCACCTGCAGACTTAGTGCTGAGGACCCGTGACGGATGGTGGCAGCGCCATCGCCTGCCTTCCAAAGCCAAGCATTTTTAGGTGTGGATATGTTTCTCATGCAAACCTTAGAGAGGAATTAGGTCTTGCCGTGGGACTCAGTGGCTGGAAGCTTCCACAAATACAAAGTCGGGTTAAACAGGGCTGCTGTAAGCGAGGTAGATTTTGTCAATTTTTGAGGTAGATCTCAATTTTTACTTTGCAAATGTAAAAATATCTGAGCCATTCAAATCCCTACCAGTAGCATGTGACTCGCCGGCTGCCGGAGGACCCTGGCCGCTCTTGCGATGTGTTCGATGGCTTCCCTGAAGAACACGATGGGGTAAGAAGTCTGGAGGAGGAAAGGGGACACGTAAACTGCTTGGAGGCACAGACAAATCACATGGTCACTGCAGTGGTGCAGGGACCCAGCAGTGAGAGTGAGTGTCCCTGATCCCATCAACTGGATCACATGGGTGCAAGGTAAATGTGTGTGATGAGGCCTGTGCCTACATCAGTGTTCCCATGGGCACGCTGGGCAGGGTATGGGCTCCAGAGAGGAGGTGGGGGTACAGGGTAGAGAGAGGAGGAGGGGGTTACGGGCTGGAGAGAGGAGGAGGGGGGTTACGGGCTGGAGAGAGAAAGAGGAGGGGGTACAGGGTGGAGAGAGGAGAAGGGTACAGGATGGAGAGAGAGGGGGTGGGTAAACTACAGCATCTGAGCTCTGTCTCTACTGCCCTGTTCTGGGGCAGAACACAGCGGGAGGGGAGTGGAGGAGGGCTCCCAGGAACTGGGGTCACGGTATTGGTGACTTTGAGGGCGCCTGTGCCGACACCGTTCCGCCCGCGACGGGAGGGGTGCTGCCCCCGACGCGGCCTCGGCGTCTCTCGCATCTCTCAGGCCCACTAGCTCTGCGCACGCAGCGCCCACAGTCCGCGTCAGGCGCCTGTCTTACAAGGACCCGCAGACGCGGCGGCCCAGGACAGGCCCGTGGGACGCTGCAGTTCCACGTCCGCCCGGTGGGGGCGCACTCTTCCCCTGCCCCTTCTTATGTGCGCGCATACGCACACACATGCGCCCCCATGTGCGCGCGCACACACACGCACAGCCCACACACGCACCCCCATGCGCGCGCACACACACGCACAGCCCACACACGCACCCCCAAGCGTGCGCACACACACGCACAGCACACACATGCACATGCACACACGCACAGCGCACATGCGCACAGCACTTCTCCAATTTCACAGGGCGTGTCTGTACCTCCGAGGGTGTTGAAGTCGACCTCATCTGGAACTCACTCAGCACACTGGCGAGTTTGTTATAGTCACTGGTGCTCTGATACATCTTCTTCCTGTGAGGCTTGTTTATATCCAAGAAATCCACAAATACAACTGAGTCGCTCATCAGTTTCTCTTTCGTCCAATTAACCTATTGTAAGATCATAAATGAGTAGTGTGTGTTAATAGCAAAATTCTGCTTGTCAAAGTGAATGCAACACATCTGCTCTGGAGAAGCTCCGAGCACAACAGATCGGGGCGCTTAACCTTCTTGTGCTGCAGACCCTTCAGGCAGCGAGGTGTAGGCGGCCTTTCTCAGGAAGGCATTTTAAATGCAGAGAGCGAATCACTTCTCAGCCTTTCGGCTAAGATCAAGTGTAAACGCAGAGAGCGACACACGGGCTGTAAAGGAGACCACACGTGCGACGCGGACCTCCTTCTAAGGACCCCCAAAGGCTACGGCCCTAAGAGCCCCTGCTGTGGAAACAGCAACTTGAAGTCTCGGCAACAATGAAGAACAGTCTTCCCTTGTTCGCGTGTTAGGCACCAGCGCGCGGCTGGGGGCAGGGAGACAGCTCGGCCGCACGACTGCGGCGGTGGTTCCACAAACGCACGCCCGTGACGACGCTCCCCCGACAAATGCCCGCTCGCTGCCTCCACACGCGCGACTCGACACTGGCGATTCCAGGCAGAGCCTCTGGTCTGGTTGAAGACTTGGGCACGCTTGCCCTCCCGCTCCCCTGGGCAAACTCCTGTCTGTCTGTCACAGCAAGGTCGCGGGCTACCTCCCCTCTGAAATCTGACCCCGTCCTGCTCCCTGAAAACTAGGGGGGGGGTTACATCTTTGGTAATTTTGGAAAATGACATCATATGCTGTGTGATAGGAAGAGTAGAGCTAAGGGGCGCTAAAACCCAGAAAGGGAGTGGTGGTTGCCAGAAAAGTCCCCCGAAAGAGGAAGCGTGAGGTGTGGGGTGGCCAGAGCTGGGGGGGTGTGGGCACCGAGGGGAGGCAGAGACAGGAGACCCCGTGCTACATTCTGGCCACCACGCGGGCTGAGGTGCCGAGGGTTCAGGTGCGCGTGAGGGCTTGATGTGAACGCCGGGCCAGGGGTCTGGGTGGCGCAGGGCCACAGCGGACGCACACCCGTCTTGCCAGTGGTTCTGCGGGTTGACTGGGAAGCACCCCGGGGAGCACGGGACAGATCCCGACGGCGAACCACGGTCTGGCTTTGGAGTTCACATTCCTTCTGCCAAACCGCCTGTTCTTGTGTGGAGCGTGGATGTAAGGTCTTTCCCGTAGTGCGACAGCTTGCGTTTACTGGGCATTTACTGCACGTCAGGAGCTGTTCTAAACACTTTACGCAAATTAGTGCAATTACTTCTCACCGCAGCCTCCGAGGTGGGGGCGCTGGCGACCCCTCAGGAGGCCACGAAGGAGAACCGGAGGCGGGCCACGCCCCGGGAGACTGCGTAACAGAGTGGAGGCCGAGCGGAGTACCCCCGGGTACTTAGAGGAAAGATTATTTATTCGATGTTAAAAAAAAAAAAAGATTGGAGGGCGGAGTGAGGTGCGTTAACAAGAAGACATCAAGAGGGATCTGGACTGAGGAGCAGAGAACTTGGATTGGAAGAAAATAAGGATGAGACTGTCTGGAAAATCATTTAAAAAAGATTTTTTTAAAATCTTTTTGAGAGACAGAGCATGAGCTGGGAAGGTGCAGAGAGAGAGGGAGACACAGAATCCGAAGCAGGCTCCGCGCTCTGGGCTGTCAGCACAGAGCCTGATGTGGGGCTCGAACCCATGAACCATAAGATCATGACCTGGGCCCAAGTTGGATGCTCAATGGACTGAGACTCCCAGGTGCCCCTAGAAAATGTTTTCGAAAGCTTTCTGAATTTGTGACTTGTGTGCAAAGTACGTATGTTCACGAACACAGATGGACATATATGTAGACATTTGTATTCCGAGTTTACATGCACGTGTGTATCTCTATGGATAAGCGTTGTGTTCCAAAATTCTGTTTTTACTGTTACAAATGTAGTAGTACCTTTGAATTTATGTTTCTGGGGCTCCTAAGAATGGGCCGAGAGGAAGTGGCACCACCAAAGGAGAGAGGAAAGAACAGAGGAGTCACCTCCAGAAACGCATTCCAAAGAGTCTCCTGAATTCTCCGGAGAGGAGCCTGGCCCTGGGCTCACCCCTCTGCTGGCTGACAACCCTCGAGGGCCAGTCCATGGCACTGCCTCCCTTCCTCCGGGACGGCGACCACAGGATCCCTGGGAGAGCCAAGTTCCAGAGGGTGCAGGTACTGAGAGGGCACACATCTGCCCGGCTGGAGAGGAACAACAGCCTCAGAGCTCGCAGAGGCCACGCACACAAGCGGAGGCCTCCAGGCCCAGTCACTTCCATCACAGCAAATCTAGATTTACTTAGACATTATCAAGTGAAAAATGAGATTGTTAATAAAGTTCCTTTCGTTACTAGCATAGAAATGTCTGGGGGGAGGGCGGCTGGGGGGCTCAGTCGGTTGAGCGTCTGTCTGACTCTTGATTGTGGCCCAGGTCATGATCTCGTGGTTCGTGGAATCGAGCCCCATGTTGGGCTCTGAGCTGAGCACAGAGCCCATCTGGGATGCTCTCTCTCCCTCTGACCCTCTCCTCTGCTTGTGCTCGCACTCTCTACAATAATTTAAAAAGTAAAAAAAATTAAAGAAATAGAAAGGTCTGAGGAGTTTTAGAAAACAGTACTTTTGCCCAAGATACCATTTGAAACACTTTTCAAAATATGTTTACCTGAAAACAGTTCTCAAGTTCCTCTGAAAGAAACTGATAGAAAAGCCCCTTCTCAGGATAGTCGATCAGGCGATCATGGAACACTCGAGTGGCTTCATGAACAAAGAACAGGGCCAGCATCTCCCTGGAGTTGACAGCGGCCTTCTCAGCTTGCAGCAAGCCTAGAAGAAGCTGTTAGAGACCGGACGTGAGACTTCCTGTATAACACGAGAAGGTAGTATGTGAAGTAAAGGCCTAAGTTTTGAAGGTTTATAATTCCATAAAAATAGAAGCCATTATTCAAGGTAAGTATAGTCCCTTTCTATAAGCGACAAATGGAAGTTTGAGGAGATGGGCAGGTTACAAGTCAGGTGGAGATGGCACGGCATCCCCTCTGGAGGGACAGGGTCTGAGGACCTCTCGGCGGGCCCCGCGGATGCCTTACCAGCACGGGAAGCCCTGAGTCTGGACTTTGGGCTGACCCGGGGGCAGGGTGGGGGCGGTGGTGACAGAGACGTGTTTCTCCCTCCCGGCACGTCCTCAGATTGTGAATTGGGATTCTAACGGGATCTGCACTCTCTTGGACTACGGCCACGGCAAGGAGAGAAAGATCAAATTCAAAATAGTTTTTCTTCAGATTTTCATTCAGAACATTATTCGATCGAGGCTAATGACCGAGTCAGCACAGCTGGCAACGGTTCCTGCTGTAAAGAGCAAGGCTGGTGGGGATTCAAGCACATTTATGAAATGTGTATAGATTCCCATTTTTCAAGAGCTGCAGTAACATCTCAGAAAGAGAGCAAACCCCAAGTCTGTGCCTTCCCTGCTGAGAATCTTTTTTTTTTTTTAATGTTTTATTTATTTCTAGGAGAGAGAGAGACAGCGTGAGCAGGGGAGGGTCAGAGAGAGAGGGAGTCACAGACTCTGAAACAGGCTCCAGGCTCTAGGCTGGCAGTCAGCACAGAGCCCGGCCTTGAGCTCGAACCCACGAACCGTGAGATCATGACCTAAGCGAGTCGGATGCTTAACCGACCAAGCCACCCAGCGCCCATTCCCTGCTGAGAATCTTAAAACTCTAGCGGTCTTAGCGGCATCATTGCCAAATTCTGCGTGGACTTACTGTAATGGTTCTTTTTAAAGTGGCTCCTGGGAAGTGGCTAATAAATAGCAAAAACGAATCAACTTTATTTCTCTTTCCCCCTTCTAATAATTGCACGTTGATGGCAGAAATGGAGAAGAATCGAGTTAGTAAAAATTACCTCTGCTCACAGTAAAATGTACCATGAAGCCAGAGGGTGGATTGAAAACACACCTTAAACATGTCTCGAGGAGTTAAACATGTAGTGGCATTTGGCGGAGTCGGCAACATGTTCTGGCATACCCAGGCGGTACATGGCCAGCAGCAAGATGCTATTTGATCCTGACATCTCTGGACGTCAACTGGGGAAGTTATTGATGGAGAAATACATTCCCAAATGGGCCTGGAGGAAATGGTAGAGTTAGGCCCCTATTTTAAGCATGATCTGCCTGTACCTCTAGAAAGAGAGCGTGTACTCTATGTGGAGGATTAATGGCATTTAGTCCATTAGCATGGGAGTCCACTTGAAGCAGATGGCAAACACTGTGGGTGCCGCAACTGGGGAAAATTCCGGCTGGTCCGAGTCTGGTGAATGATCGAGGCATGGGCTGTGTGCTCTGGGGAGGATTTGTGCCTCACTGTGTGCCCCGCCAGGTGCCCACCACTTCTTCCACACCTCTCTCTCCCTGAGCAAGAGGCCATGAAACGAAACAGAAAGTGATAAAACTGTTCCCTCAGTTTCAGTTGATGTACATACACACTGCATTACATCAGGATTTCTTTTAGGTGTGAGTCACTGCTTAAATTGCAAGTGCTTTTGGAAAATGGATTTAAAAATTAGTATTTAGATTTATATTATAAAGAAAAATAATTAGTTTTGAAGAAATTAGTAATCTTGCAGATTTTCTTTGAAAAATTTTAGTGTTTATTTATTTTTGAGAGAGAGACAGAGGCAGAACATGAGCAGGGAGGGGCAAAAGAGAGGGAGACAGAATCTGAAGCAGGCTCAGGCTCTGAGATGTCAGCACAGAGCCCAACACGGGGCTCAAACTCCACAAAATATGAAATCATGATCTGAAGGCAAAGTCGGATGCTCAACCGACCTTGAGCCACTCAGGCGCCCGGTAGATTTATTTTCTAATCAAACTAATTTCAAGTTGAGCCATTTTTCTAATAAGGCAGTTCAGATTTTCTCTCAGTTTTTATTCTATGAAGAAACAAAAAGAACAAATCAATTTGGCACAAATCCAGGTGGCTGGTGAATGACTGCCTTCTGAGAATGCCCCACAGACGCAGGTCAGAGCCCTGTGAGGACGGTCCGGTCTCTACAAGTGCATTAAGCGTGCACCACAAGTGTTTTTCAGGGCACCTGGAGGGCTTGATTTCAGCTCAGTCATGATCTCAATGTTCATGGGACTGAACCCCGCGCGGGCTCTCAGTGCTGACAGTGAGGAAACCTCCTTGGGATTCTCTCTTCCTCTCTCTCTCTGCCCCTCCCCTGCTCATGCTCTCTTTCCAAATTAATAAACTCAAAAATAGTTTTTAAAGTGTGCACCACATGTATTTCTTATGCACACTAACATATGTTTTTGCTATTTAAGAACAAATTACAACCACAGGCCAGAAAATATGAGGAGGGGGCAGAATTAAGACCCATCCCCTTAAGAGAATTTTCATTCAGCCATCGGTGGTTTTAAGTCTCACGTTTTCTCTCACGCCGTGGAACTAAAATTCTTTTTCCAGTAGAAAATGAAGGCAGGCGAGGTTACCTGGAAAAAATGGTGCGTAAGGCGCTCTGTGGCGGCTGCGGCAGCACCAGGACGGAGTGTTTGAGGAGACGCGGGCTGATGTGCCTCCTCGTGCCGGAGGGCGCAGGCTGCCACCAGAGAAGATCTTGAATGTTCTGCGGGCAGAGGGAAGAGGACAAGTGATACTGCGCCTGCAGAAGCGAAATACGTTCCCAGCCCCCAACGAACAGAAGATTTACATTTGGGCTTTAGACAGAGAAAAATCCTTTACTGCGAAAACACAAACTGTGATGGTAACAGGAATTCAATGTTCTTAGAAGTAACCAAAACCTAAATTGCAATTTCAAGACCTGTTACTTCTAGGAGGCCTCCATAAGGTCATCAAGAAATAGCATAACCTTTAAAAAGCAATGACTGGAAAATAAGCAACATGTTATTGAGGCTAGTGGAGAGGAGCTGGTGATGAGCAGGGAGCCGGAGGAGCATGGCAGTGTCTCCGAAAAAGACGAATGTCTCCAAGGTGGGCTTGGGACCGTCTCCTCGGCCACAGCCGTGGATTCTGTCACATCACAACATCCAGGCCTGCAGAGCTGGGTGGCGCCCCTACGGGTGTGTCTTGTCTACACACACAAGGGGCTGTTTCAAACAGGTTTGTTTCCGCCGGGGGTCTGGCCCAGCCACAAGAACCCTGCAAAAGCCTGGTTTCACATTCTTCTCCGTTCCAGAGGCTTCTCTGGGCTGGCTTCCCGACCATTTCTCGCTCTCCCTTTTGTCCCCGTTTCCCAGATTCTCCGTGGAGCTGCGTCTGTCTGGGTTTGTATCCTCCACCGTGGGTTGATGGGTGGCTCAGGCCCGTCTGCTGTCACTCACACCAGCCAGGGTGCCGTCCAAGACCCAGGGTCCAGTTCGTCCCGAGACATGAAGCCATGTCTTCTACAAGGGTCTGTTCTGGAGCACAGGGCTCATGACTTCCAGAGAAGGAACTGAATCAGGCACATGTGTTTACTTTTAAGCTTAAGCCATTCTGATCTGGATTTCATGTAACAAAAAATAATCACACAGGAACAGCGCCTAGACATTTGTTGAGCTTTGCAATACTGAATCCCTGATCTGTGTTCTTCAAAATAAAGAGATGACGGGTGCCTGGGGGCTCAGTCGGCTGAGCGTCCAACTTCGGCTCAGGTCATGATCTCTCAGTTCGTGGGTTCCAGCCCCGCGTCCACAGCTCGGAGCCTAGAGCCTGCTTCGGATTCTGTCTCCCTCTCTCTCTGCCCTCCCCTGCTTGCACTCTGTCTCTTTCTCTCTCAAAAATAAAACAGTAAAAAAGAATTTATAAAAAAAAAAAAGAGATGACAAGCAGTTTTGAATTTAGAGAGTAAGGATCTTCTATTTATCGACATATCTTCACTGACTTTTCTCATGTGCGTTAACTGCTGATGCACTGAAAAGTCTGGTTAACTACTGATGTGATTGGTAACAGTGAGCACTTTTTATATATGTGCCAGAAATCCAACCTATGGGACACTTGCTTAATTACCAGTATTTAATCCCACTACAAGGATTTCCATGAACCCATGGACTTTTGCCAAGTTGCAAAGATGCAACTGGTTAAATTAAGTTAAGTGGGGTTTCAGACTTGTTCTGTATGGTCATCTGACCAGATTTTCGAAATTTCTAATTCACTCAGCACTGTTGTGAATATTTGGTGTGTTGACAACAGCAAGTTAATGTGAGCAAGTGAGGACACCATACCTTCACGTGATCGTCTTGGTGTCATAAAGTCCTCCCAAATCCAGCAACTGTCTGATCAACTCAGGGTGGCTGGACCCCATACGTGTCCGGTTCAGGCACGTTCAGGTCATCAATGAATATTACAATCTTGAGGAAGACAAAGAGGTTTAGAACACAGGGAGCTAGTATGGCCTTTCTTTAAATTGCAAGTACGAACAGTAATTAATGCTGCGGCTTGAGAACAAAGTCGTGTGTCACGACCGCCCTGTCTTACTAATGAAAAGCAGCAGCCTGAATTCCCACACTGTGAAGATAGGATTTTAGAAAACAGCACGTTTCAGAAGAGCAGAAACTACTCCACAAGGTCCTTCTCTTGGTACCTTTCCCTGAGGCTGGTGTTCAGAGTAAGACAACAGGCCCTGAATACTGGAAGTCACTCAATGGTGATTCCATGTCTGAAACTCTGAACCTAGCGACAGTTGTCTGCTTACACCAGGCCCTCCAGCATGTGAGTCCTCTGCCCGGTGGACATTGCCGCCCTGGAGGACAGGGAGACCCGCCACCAACTGCTGCTGGCCTGGGTAAGATCCTTGCGCCTGCGCCCTCCTGCCTGTGAAAGTCGTTCATTTTGTGCAGCTCCTTGGAGCTCCTTTCTGTCTGCTAGGTGGATACTCCCAGATTCACAAATAACTGAGTAAAGCCAATAAATGTTAAAAATGAGTTCGAGCCCTGTGTTGAGGCTCTGTGCTGACAACTCAGAGCCTGGAGCCTGCTTCAAGATTCTGTGTCTCCCTCTCTGCCCCTCCCCCAGCATTGCTCTGTCTCCTCAAATATAAATAACGTTAAAAATTAAACAAAAACTCAAACCTCCATTATAAACAGCATTTTCTAGTAATGTATATGTTACAATGATCTTTTCTGATTATTACAGTAATTAAACTGAGTCACATGATAATGTGAGCTGTGTGGAAGTGGGTCAGCAGGCGTGGGGGCTTTACCTGGTTGCTCTTTGGCGCCCCGAGACTGTCTTTCGTCAGCTTCTGACTAACTTCTTAGGATCATCTCCTTGGCCTTGGTGGCGGTCATACTGACGCTAAAATTTATCGTTGAGACGATAATTCCTTTATTATTTTTCAAGGAACTTTCATCAGCTTCAGCTTCTGGCTTTCTAATAGTCTTCCCATCTGTTACGCCAAATAGGAAAGAAACACAAATTTAGAGTATTTTAAGAATATTTGTGACTTATTTTAAGGTGTTAGGAAATATAACAATGGCATAATTTTACTATATTGTTGTCCTTTTCAAGACATTGCTCTGAGGAGCAGTTCCAGTGAGGAGAAGGTTCAGCGACTCCCGACTTGTATGGGGCACATGGCGTCTCCATGCAGCCATGTGCAGCGGGACGGAAACCACAAACTCTACATTTCTGCACAATCGACATGGGGTAACTTTCTCGATTTAAAAATATTCCAGGTCTGCAGGACGGTGTGCATCTACTGAAGGCAGTGCGCGTGAGAGGTGTAAAGCATGCGTGTCCCCAAGGCATGGATTCAGGACCCATTCATCCCTGAGTGAAGCTGGGCCACTGCGGTCACCTGGGATGGTGCTGACAAGGCTGCAGCATGGAGCCCCCTTCCCGTGGCTCCCGTCGCGGCCGGCTCCTCCTCTTCAGAGTGGGGAGCTGCTCCCAGACTCCTCGGTCAGGGCTCCCCAGAATGAGGCTCTGGAAGCTCATCCACAATTTTAATTTCTCCCACGAACGGGAGAGGACAAGAGCAGCCCGCACCGCCTCCGGGGGACTTGGACCAAGCCTGGGAGGCCCGGAGTCCCACCTTCCGGCGAGCTCTCCCACAGCTATTCCAGCTTGGGGCTGGGGCCTGGCGGCTTGACAGAGGGCAGTGGTGCTTCCCAGGACCATCGGCTTGAAACCCTCAGTGGCAATGCCGGGTCCGTAGTCCTGACACGCACGCCAGGACCTGCGGAGCCGAGACCCAGGGGCGGTTTTCACGGTGATTGATACGCACCTAGTCACTCGCCGCGTTCTCTGTTGAGCTTCGAGCAAGATGCTGATGTTCTGCTTCAGGCTATGGGAAGAAAGTTTTGACAGATTCAAAATTTGCTCGTTTGCCAGAGTAGCCGGCTACACAAATGTCATCAAAGTGTCAGCGTGTGAAGTTTGAGTTTCTCTCTCTCCCTACAGAGAAACATTTTTTTCCTGTTTGCGCTTTTACAGGTAACACCGTGTCGCCATTGTCAGCATTAAAACCGATTCCCAAAGTTAACAACACGGGCTTGCTCTAGAACACAAACAGGACAGGGGCACCTGGGGGCTCAGGTCATGATCTCATGGTTTGTGGGTTCGAGTCCCACACTGGGCTCTGTGCTAGCCCAGAGCCTGGAGGTTCAGATTCTGTGTCTCCCTCTCTCTCTCTCTGCCCAAACTCCACTTGCGATCTCTCTCCTCAGAACTAAATAAACATTAAAAAAATTTTTAAAATAAACCGGACAAATTCCTAGGATGCCAAGGCTACTGGGTATGTGTCAGTGGGTAGCAAACCATTATCTCTGCTTGTCCTTTATAAAAAATGAAAGCCCTATTCACCTCTAGTTTGGTTTTGGCTTCATGTATTTCTTTTAATATTGCTTTATTAAAAACCACTTCAGTTAAAATAGTAAACATAGTGAGATTATTTTTCAAAGTCCACAGTTATAACAATTCAGATAAGGAATGATTCCTACATGGTATTAAATGTTTTTCTGATTTTTACAGCCTCATTTAACAGCAGTGGGATTCTGTTCCAAAATCATCTGTGTGACATCAGGTGACAGTGGCCCAGACCAAAGTGGCATTGAGGCAGGGCGCAAAGTGCAGGAATTCACAATGTCTCGAGGCAGATAGGGCAGCCTTGACACGTGCGGATGGAAAGTGGGAGCGCGGCTTGGGGGGAACAGAGAGAGGCCGGCGGGTAGCCGGGCTTCCCCAGGGGACCACCACAGAGGGCAGGTGTCTCCTCCACGCCTCTGCCTGGCCTGGGCGGGGTCGGGCTGAGCCTCACGAGGGACACGGGCGACTGAAGTTTACAGAAGGCCTGACACGGTGCCACCTGATTGTTCCGTCCAAACAACAGTGTGCCTCTCTTTTTAATTAACTTTAAAAATTTGCATTTTATTTGTACAATTTAAATTGTTTAGTTCCTTCTTTTTAAATCAGGAAGAGACAGAGAATTGACAAAGTCCTTTGTAAAGGATACCTTTGTGATTGGGTGAGAAAATGTATTTCTAGTGCAAGAAAACCCATTATGTGCAACACTTCACTTTGTATGTATTAGGTGCATTTTTTCAGGATGGAAAACGGTTCATACAACCTGCGCATTTATGTAAAAACAGTTACGATTTTTAAATTTAAATTATTTAAAAATAAATGTAAAAAATTCTCATTTAAAGGAATTAATCTAGGAGTTAATACTTTGGAAAGGTAAAGATTTTCTTTTTATGTAGTAATTCTGCATTTTACATAACAAGTTTGGTTTTTAAAACAAGGCACACTTATATATTAGAGCAAACTATTTTTTAACCAGACAAAATCAAATTTGAGTTTAAATATACAACCTTGATTTTAATTTCGTTATACAACAGGACTTCTCTAAAATTGACCCATTACCAAATGCTCCAGGACCCTCAACTTTTCAAGCATTTGATTGATGAGCAGTGGTTTTCCCAACGCCAGAGTCTCTAAGGGATAAACAAGACATTAGGTTAGATTTATGGCCCAGAAAATGAATAGATGTTCACATATGAAGATGAGCCAATGAGATTTTACTTGAAAATTGCATGGAAAAAATGGATTCTTTTCTTCCATTTTTAAAAAATGTGGTTAAGACTGGAAAAACCGAGGTAAATAAGAAATCCACTCTAATTACTTACATCTCTTATAAAGGGCAGATTAGGAAGTAGTGGTTATTTTTAAATATTTTTAATAGTTTATTTTGAGAGAGAGAGATAAAGAGAGTTGGAGTGGAGGGGCAGAGAGAGGGAGACACAGAATCGGAAGCAGGCTCCAGACTCCGAGCTGTCAGCACAGAGCCTGACATGGGGCTTGAACTCACGAACTGTGAGATCATGATCTGAGCTGAAGTCGGACCCCTAACTGACTGAGCGCCCCAGGAGTTAGCCATTATTTTTAATCAAATGTTTGTCTGCACCTATCTCGCTTTTTGCTTCTCGAAGAGAGCCAGGCTACTCCATGAAATGAATTTCCCTGAAAATTTTTTGAAACACAATCTGGGGGAGAGAGGTGAGGATGAACCATCACAAGAGAACAGGGGTCGTGATTTTCCAGTTCACCAAATATTAAGTGAGTTAAGAATTTTCTTCAATAAACTATTTGTAAAACAAACAAACAAACAAACAAACAAACATAAAAAAGAATTTTCTTAGACCAGGGTGCCTGGGTGGCTTGAATTGGCTAAGTGTACGACTTTCGCTTGGGTCATAATCTCGCGGTTCGTGGGTTCGAGCCCCGCGTCGGGGCTCTGCTGTGCCCGGCTGCCAGCTCAGAGCCTGGAGCCTATTTCGGAGTCAGTATCTCTCTTTCTCTCTGACCCTCCCCTGCTCACGCTGTCTCTCTCTCTCCTAGAAATAAAAAAAAAAAAGAAGAAAGAAAAAAGAATTTCTTAGGCCGAACTGGAACGAGGTGTGGATTATCGAGAGTTCTGATTTCATTTTGTCTTAGTGTTGTCAGTGGGGGCCTGGTGTGAGTCTGTTGCCTCTGGGGACCCACAGAACAGCCCGGGAGCCGAAATGAGCCAGAAAGGGTAAATAACTGTTAAGAAAAGAGGTGGGGTGGTATCAATTATTTGTTAATGTTAAAAAGACTGAAAGATTTTAACATCGGGTTGATGTTAAACAACATGTAAGTTGTTGTTTTTAGTGAGCAGTTTCTTTTAATTTTTTTTTCCTTGGATGTAAACCAATCAACATTCCTACTATCAGGCACCCTCTCGGGCCATCAGCTCACAGGCTGTAGGCCATGTGTGTATGAATCCTGATCTACTTCTGGAATTCATCTGGGAAGGAAGGAAACATGGAGAGACTGATAATGTTCTCTGTGGGCAAACGTGCGGGGAAATGGGCCTTCACTGTTAGTAATAACATATTGTGTAGTGTTTAAAGTTTTCAGGCATATCCCCCCAGTTTTAATGTAAAATATTGAGAGTAAATAATGACTAAGCCTCTTTCTAACCCTGAAATTCTCCTGGTTTTTAAAAAGTTTATTTACTTATTTTGAGAAGACAGCCACATGAGAGGGAACATACAGAGAATCTGAAGCAGGCTCCAGGCTCCCAGCTGTCAGCACAGAGCGCCGATGTGGGGCTCGAACTCATGAGCTGTGAGATCATGACCTGAGCTTAAATCAAGAGTCGGACGCTTAACTGATGGAGCCTTCCAGGTGCCCCTGAAATCCTCCTTCTTTGAATCTTGAATACCTGTGAGAAGTACAGGGCAGAAATTCTTTAAAAGGAGGCTTATGAGGAAAGTAAAGGACACCGAGTCTCTGGTAGCAATATGGGTGATGTTTTCACCACAGTCTGTGATCTTCAGGAGGTTCTCACTGGGTGCTGGTGGGTCAGCTAGCACTGAAGTTCCTAAGGTAAAGTTAAAAAAAAAAAAGTTTCAAATGGCCTATTCATAAATGTTAATCTAACTTTTCAAGTTCTAAATACTTTCTGGAAAAGTCTGTACAGTATAAAGCAGTATCAGCTTGTGTGGATAAGCCAGACCTGACGCAAGTGCCTGGGGGTCCCTGTGGATCTCGTCCACACTTGCACCTGGGAAGCCCCCCCATCCCACATCCACCGTGTAGACGCCCTCCCCCGCCCACCACCCTGTATCTCGCCTGCCTCTCCTCCTCCTTCCCTGCAGTGGAAGTGAGGACAGCCCCTCCTTTTAAAGAACTTCGCTTCTTTGATAAGCCTTCTCCCCCCATGATCTGTCTCTTCCTTTCTGCTGAAATGTTCTGTTGTGCAAATACGTATGTACTAGTATCTACAATCTTTTTATTGGTTGAACCATGGGAAACTGACATTTAGTAAAAACCCGTTGAATATAGGCAATTTTATATGAAATAAAACACACACACACTTTCACACACACACACAAACTAAAGCTAAACCAAATCTCTCTTGATCCTGCAGCTTCCTATACATACCACCCGATCCCTTCCCCCATCACACAGCCAAAACTCTCAAAACAGCCAAGAGCGTTAACTACAGCACAGACCTCCCTTCATCTCTGAAGAATTAGACACGGACTAGCCAGTACGTTCACATGGTGCACAGTTCAAAAGTATATCAGGGAATGCAATCAGCAGTCTCTTCCTCACTCCTTCACCCCAGGGACTAGTTCCCACACCGTGTGCACCGCACAGCGGTTATTAACAATGTAGTACATTCTAGAGGCCCTCTATCCAGTAAAGACTTTTTCCTGATTAATATTCTTCTATTTGAGGCGTGTATCACAGATTTCTGACCAGAGCCCCAGCAATGGGTAGTTACTGTGCTTCCCGACTTTTGCTGAGTTTATGTAACATACACATATCATTTTGCACACAGCTTCTCACAGGCAGAGCCACTGGGTTGCTATACACTGGCATATGGTTTATGACTTTGATATATACCGACAAGCTGCCTTCCAGGGCCTTCATTCCCAAGCACCTCACGTGGCCAGTGGTGTTTCTGAGACTTTCTGGATTCTTCTATGAACAAAATGTGGAGTTTTGTTTTCTGTGGCTTTTTCTTGTGCCAGAGACCGGCCTGCCCCAGGACTCCTGATCTACTTTGCACGGTGCTGAATCGAAGAGGATGTTGTGATGCTGTGACATTTACATTCCTGCTACAGGTTTGGGTTTGAAAGCTTGAGAGGGTTTCCTTTTCTCCTAAGCCCGTTGCCGACAATTAGGATTAGACGGGACCAGGGAAAGTGGTGTCTTCAGAGATTTGGAGGGAATGCCTCTGCTTTCTCAGCGGAGGGGCACACTGAGATACTGAGTTCCGTACACTGGCGTGCAGGTACGTTCTGCACGTAGTAGTAAAAGTTAAGGACAAAAATGACCAACATTAGCTGCTTTAACATATGATACACAATTCAGGGGCTTTAAAGACATATAATCACCCACTAATTCTTACCGTGACAAACATTATACAATAGAACGTTAGTGTAAATAAATTCAAAATGAGAGCTCTCTGTATGCCTATAATTATGTTATCTCTGGCTGTTTTCTATCAAAAAGTCTTCTAACCAAACTTTGAAATTTGCTGATGAGAGAAGCCTAATCCTCCAAGAAATTAACTCCATTTGCATTTATTAAATTTCTTGCATTTGCAGTTTTGCCTCAACTTCAGCCAGGCTCTCAGGGCACAACACTTTTCTACATCTTTGTTTTCTATATGTATCAGCAGAAGATTGAGAATAAACACCATGTAGAAAATTGTGGGTGTTTATTAAGTTATGGTTATTGTCTTCTAATTATTATTTTCTTTCACAATCAAGTGTAGTTCTTACATATGCAGTTTTCCTTTTTTAAAAATTTTTTTTTAATGTTTTTTATTTATTTCTAGGAGAGAGAGAGAGAGAGACAGCGTGAGCAGGGGAGGGTCAGAGAGAGAGGGAGTCACAGACTGAAACAGGCTCCAGGCTCTGAGCTGGCAGTCAGCACAGAGCCCGACGCGAGGCTCGAACCCACGAACCGCGAGATCATGACCTAAGTGAAAGTCGGACGCTTAACCGACTAAGCCACTCAGGCGCCCCCAGTTTTCCTTTTTTAAAGAAAATGTTTACTTATTTTTGAGAGAGAGAGAGAATGTGAGCTGGGGAGGGGCAGAGAGAGGGATAGAGGATCTCAAGTGGGCTCTGGGCTGACAGCAGACAGCCTGATGTGGGGCTCAAACACATCCCATGAGATCATGGTCTGAGCTGAAGTCAGACATATAACTGACTTGAGCCACCGAGGGGTCCCTGCTTTTCCTTTTTAAAAAGAGTTCCTCCCCCTTTTCTGCTTTCAGTAATCACAGCTAATTAAAATAATAAGTATTTTCATTAGGAAGTCTTTCAGTGAACTATAGCTTTACAATGCACACCTGACTCAATCAAATATATTCCAATTTCTCAGAAAGCAACATTCAGTGGCTATTTGTTTAAAGGCATGTGTTGTAAACATAGATCTAAACTGGTTCCACTACAGGTGCTGGCAAGGATGTGGAGACACGGGCCCCCTCCTACACTGTTGGTGGGAATGTAAACTGGTGCAGCCCCTCTGGAGAACAGTGTGGAGGTTCCTCAAAATATTAATACTAGAACTCCCCTATGACCCAGCAATAGCACTGGCAGGAATTTACCCAAGGGATATAGGAGTGCTGATGCATAGGGCACATGTACCCCAATGTTCATAGCAGCACTCTCCACAATAGCCAAATCATGAAAAGAGCCCAAATGTCCATCAACTGACAAATGGATCAAGAAGACGCTGTTTATATATATAATGGAATACTACACGGCAATGAGACAGAATGAAATCCTGCCATTTGCAACAATGTGGGTGAAACTGGAAGATATTATGCTAAGTGAAATAAGTCAGGCAGAGATGGACAGATACCATATGTTTTCACTCATATGTGGATTTTGAGAAAACCATAGGGGAGGGGAAGGGGAATGAATAGTCACAAACAGAGAGGGAGGCAGGCAAACCACAATTTAAATACTGAGAACAAACTGGGGGTGGATGGTGGTGGGGGAGAGGGGAAAAAGGGTGATGGGCATTGAGGAGGGCACTTGTTGGGATGAGCACTGGGTGTCGTATGGAAGCCAATTTGACAATAAATCATATTTTTTAAAAAAGGAAAAATAGAAACCGGCCCCTGCGCAGACTTGGAATATATCAGTCTCTACAGCTGCTGACATACCTACTTTCCTATGTAAAGTAATCTCAATATTTTAGAAAGGTTAGCATATGATTCTTAGAATTCGTCTTACCTTTTTGAATGAGTGTCTGAATACTGGGCAGTAACTCTGACCAAGGTACAAATTCGCATTGCTGTAAATCCACAAAATACTCAAAGATAGAACGGTTACCGCTTGGTAGGGTGATGCCTGTGTTTGAAAATGACAAATAAACAGGTCTAAGTAAAAAAAGGCTGACTTATGGAATGTTTCGTTAATGATATGATCTCTGTGTGGAAAGTCTGGTTGTTGAACTAGAAACAGAACTATTCCCCAAGGGTATATTCACATATATAAAACAAGCCTATCATTTTTTTCCTTCTGATCTTTAATTGTATAAAAAAACATCTTTTTGTATCCAAAAAGCAAGGTGAATCATGATGCAATCTTTGAAGTCTTTCCTCAGAAGTCCTGTTTATCACCCTGTATTGGATATTAAGCGACAGTCACATAGTAGCAGTTAGAGTCAAAACAATGTATTAGGTAAGTCTGCCATTTATTTGCAAATCACATTCACTTTTCCACTATAAAATTAATACATTTTCTTAATAGATTCAGGAAAATACAGAATAACGAAAGCAAAAGGCCTTAGTCATGGCTTTACATAGGAAGATAATGGTGTTAGTATTTCATATAGTTCTTTGAATTGTTTATAAAATTTTTATACACAGGAACATTTGTTTTTGGAGAGTATACAGCTCTATGAGTTTTTTTTTTTTTTTAAATCACCTGCATGTATTCTTGTAATCACTGGAAGAGACAAGATAGAGAACAATTCTTAAACCCTAAACAATTCTATCGTGCCTGCCCCTTTTGTATTCAGTTCTCCTGGTAACCACTGATCTATTCTCTATTTGTTTTACTCCTACTTACTTTTGAGAGAGAGAGAGAGAGAGAGAGAGAGAGAGAGAGAGAGAGAGAATATTCCAGGCAGGCTCTGTGCTGTCAGCACAGAACCTGACATGGGGCTCAATCCTGTGGCCCCAGGATGACCTGAGCCAAAACAGAGAGGCAGACACTCAACTGACTGACCCGCCCAGATGTCTCTGTTGTCTGTATTTGCCTTTTACAAACTCTCATGGAAATGGAACCTCACAGTACGCACTTCTTTGAAACCGAGTTCTGTCACTCTGCAGAATGAATGCATTTAAGATTCATTCTTATTGTTTCTCCCTCTTCATCAATAGCTCATTCCTTTTCACTGCTGAGTAGTATTCCACTGTGTGGGCAGATCACAGTTTAACCACTCACCTATTAAAGAACACTTGAATTGTTCCCAATTTTTGTCAATCATGAATAATGGTGCCATAAACATTTGTGTGTAGGTTGTGATGTTTCATGTATCTGGGATACATACCTAGAGGCATAATGGTGGGTCATACGGTACATGCCTAGTGAACATTTTAAGAAGCTCCTACCACTTTCCAGAGTGGCAGTATGTTTTTATCCTACAATTAGCAATATACAAAACCTGCTGTTGCTATCTATATAGCCATGCTGACACTTGGTATTACTGACTTTAAAAATTTTTAGTTTTCCATCTTTATTGGAACATAAATGGCAAATGATAGGTAAGATTACAGTGCACCATGTGATGATTTGATACATACAAATACTTTTCATGTACCTATTGGTCTTTTTTTTTTCTTTTTGTTTTATGGTAAGTGCATTCCTTAATTGCCATCACTTATTTCCCCCACGCCCACACCCACCTTCCCTCTGGTAACCATAGAATGTTCTCTATAGTTAAGAGTCTGTTTCTTGGTTTGTCTCTTCCTCCCTCCCCCTTTGCTCATTCGTTTTGTTTCCACACAGGAGTGAAATTATATGGTGTTCGTCTTTCTCTGACTGGCTTATTTTGTTTAGCGTAATACATTCTAGCTCCATCCATGTTGTTGCAAATGGCAAGATTTCATTCTTTTTTTTTTTAAAGTATTTTTTTTAATGTTTTATTTATTTCTAGAAGAGAGAGAGACAGCATGGGCAGGGGAGGGTCAGAGAGAGAGGGAGTCACAGACTGAAACAGGCTCCAGGCTCGGAGCTGGCAGTCAGCAGAGAGCCCGACGTGGGGCTCGAACCCACAAACCGTGAGATCATGACCTAAGCGAAAGTCAGACGCTTAACCAACTAAGCCACCCAGGCGCCCCGATTTCATTCTTTTTTTTTTTATGGCTGAATAATACTCCATTGTATATATACACCACATCTTCTTCATCCATTTATCTATGGATGGACACTTGGGCTGCTTCCATTTCTTGGCTATCATAAGTAATGCTGCTTTAAACATCGGGGTGCATGTATCCCATAGAATTAGTGGTTTGTATTCTTTGGATAAATTTCCAGTAGTGTGATTACCAGATTGTAGGGTAGTACTATTTTTAATTTTTGAGGAACCTCTGTCTTTCACAGTGGCTGCACCAGTTTGCATTGCCACCAACAGTACTCGAGGGTCCTTTTTCTCCACATCCTCACCAACACCTGTTGTTTCTTGTGTTTATTTGAGCCATTCTGACAGGTGTGAGGTGACATCTCATTATAGTTTTGATTTGGATTTCCCTGATGGCCAGTGATGTTGAGGATCTTTTCATGTGTCTATGCCTTCTTTAGAGAAATGTCTGTTTGTGTCTTTTCTCCATTTTTAATTTGATTGTTTTCTTGGGTGTTGAGTTATATTAGTTCTTTATAGATTTTGAATACTAACCCTTTATCAGATATGTCATCTGCAAATAGCCTCTCCCATTCCATAAGTTGCCTTTTAGTTTTGTTGATTGTTTCCTTCCCTGTGCAGAAGCTTTTTATTTTGATGTAATCCTAATAGTTTAATTTTGTTTTCAGTTCCCTCATCCCAGAGACATACTAGAGAAATATTGTTACCAGCGATATCAAAAAGGTTACTGTCTGTGTTCTCCTCTGGGGTTTTTATGGTTTCAGGCTTCACATTTGGGTCCTTAATCCATTTTGTGTTTATTTTTGTGTGTGGTCCAGTTTAATTCTTTTGCATGTAGCTGTCCAGTTTTCCCAACACCATTTATAGTGGCCTTACGTGGTTTGGGCAGCAGAGTAACGCTGCCTTGCAAAATAGCTTTGGAAGTTTTCCTTTGTCTTTTAAGTTTTGGGAAGATTTTAAGAAGGAAGGACTGGTGTTGATTCTTCTTCAGTGTTAGATAGAATTCACCAGTGAATTCTGGTCCTGGACTTCCGTCTGATGGGAGATTTTCCTTTTGTTTTTGTTTTGTTGTTGTTTTGTTTTTCTTTCTTCTTCTTTTTCTTCTTTTTTTCTTTTCTTTTCTTTTTTTTTTTTTTTGAGAGAGAGGGAGTATGAGCATGCAGGAGAGAGGCACCCAGGCACCCCCGATAGGAGATTTTTGATTACTGATTCAATCTGATTACTTGTTACTGGTCTGTTCAGATTTCCTATTTCTTCATGATTCAGTCTTGATAGATCATCTGCTTCAGAATGTCCCCACTTATTTTAGGGTATCCATCTTGTTGGTATATAATTGTGCCATAGTATCTCTTGCATTTGTATGGTGTCCATTGCAATATCTCTTTGATTTCTGATTTTGAGTCTCTTTTTTTCTTAGTCTAGGTAAAATTTTATCAATTTAGTTTATCTTTTCAAAAAACCTGCTCTTAGTTTCACTGATCTTTTCCATTGTTTTTGTAGTCTCTTTTAATTCACTTCTGCTCTAATCTTTGTCATTTCTTTCCTTCTGCTAACTTCAGGGTTAGTCTATTATTATTCTTTTGTCAAGTGAGATTGTTTGAGATCTTTTCTTTTATCACTATGTAGGCTTTTATTGTTATAAAATTCCTTGTAAGAACTTTATACTGGAACCCATGAATTATGGTTTCCATTTTTGTTTTTTTTTAAGATTAAAATTTTTTTTCATTGATTTTTAAGTGTGTTGTTTAATTTGTATGTAATTTCAGTTTTCCAGTTTTCATCAAGTTACTGATTTCTAATTTCTTTCCACTAGGGTCAGAAAAGATACTTGGTATGACTGTCAATCTTATTAACTTGCTAAGACTTGTTTTGTGACCTAACATGAACAATGCTGAAGAATATTCCATGTGTACTTCAGTAGAATGTGTATTCTGTTGCTACTGGATTGAATTCTCTCTACATGTCTGATAGCCTCCCCTCCTTGTTTTTAAGTAAAGCTCAATTCCAGTGTTTTCTTACTGAATTTTCTCCCTGGACAACCTGTCCATTGTTTAAAATGGGGTATTAAATTCTCCTACTATTTTTTGAAAAAATCTTTATTTATTTTTGAGAGAGAGAGAGAGAGAGCGAGCAAGGGAGGGGCAGAGAGAGGGAGACACAGAATCTGAAGCAGGCTCCACGCTCTGAGCTGTCAGCAGAAAGCCCAATGTGGGGCTTGAACCTACAAACTGTGAGTTCATGACCTGAGCCAAAGCCAGACACTTAACCAACTGAACCACCCAAGCGCACCTAAGTTCCCCTATTTTTTTTTAAATTTTAAATGTTTGATTTATTTCTGAGAGAGAGAGAGACAGTGTGAGCAGGGAAGGGTCAGAGAGAGAGAGGAGATACAGAATCTGAAGCAGGCTCCAGGCTCTGAGCTATCTGTCAGCACAGAGCCCGATGCGGGACTCAAACCCACAAACTGTGAGATCATGACCTGAGCTGAAGTCTGACGGTTAACTGACTGAACCACCCAGGGGCCCCTAAATTCCCCTACTATTAATTGCTCTCTATTTCTTCAGACCTGTTAGTACTTGCTTAATATATTTAGGTACTCTGATGTTGGGTGCATATATATTTACAGTTGTTATATACTCTTGATGAATTGACTTCTTTATCATCACATAATGACCTTATCTCTTGTTTACTTTTTGACTTAAAGTCTATTTTGTCTGATACAAGTATAGCTACATTTGCTCCCTTTCACCTTTCCATTTGCACGAAGTATCATTTCCCATCCCGGCAATTTGAGCCTCTATGTGTCCTTGAATCAGAAGTGAATCTCTTCAAAACAAAAAAATGTGTCTGCCAATAAAGTTGATGTCCCTAATCCCCGCTCCCCAAAAAGAAGTAAATTTCTTGTAGGCAGCATACAGTTGGATCTTGTGTTAAAAATCCATTTATATGTTCTATGTCTTTTGATTGCAGAATGTATTCCATTTACTTTTAAAGTAATTGTGAGAAAGCAAAGACTCACGGATGCCATCTGGCTGCTTTCTGGCTGTTTTGGAGTTCTCTGTTCCCTCTTCTTCCCTTCCTGTCTTCCTTTATGAACTGGGGATTTTCCCTGGCGGTGTGCCTGAATTTCCTTCTCTTTATCTTTTGTATATCTACCATTGGTTTTGGTTTGTGGTCCCCATGACATCTGTACAAAATATCTCAGAGATATAGTAGCCTTTTAAGCTGATAACAAGTTCATTTCAGTCACATGCAAAAACTCTTTTACCCCTCCTCACACTATGTTTTTCATGTCACAGTTTACTTCTCTTTATTACTGGAGCTATAGTAATTTTTAACGTTTTTAACTTTTAATTTTTACACTAGGGTTTAGTGATTCACAGACCACCATGTTACCGTATTAGGGCATTTGACTATATACTTACCTTTACCAATATGTTTTATAATTTCATGTGTTCTCCTGTTACTAATTGACATCCTTCTTCATTTCAGTTGGAAAAGCTCCTTTTAGGCAGGTCTAGTGGTGATGAACTCCCCAGCTTTTGTTTGTTTGGGAGAGTCTTCATCCTTCCTTCATTTCTGAAGGATAACTTTGTGGGGTAAATTACCCTTGGTTGGCAGTTTTTTCTTTTAGCACATTGAATCATACTCCCTCCTGGTGTGCAAGATTTGTGCTGAGAAATTTGCTGAGCCTTATGGTGTTCCTTGTAGGTGAGCAATTTTTTCCCTTGCCTGGTTTCAAATTCTCTTTCTTCAGACAGTTTATTATAAGGTATCTGAGTAGATTTTTTGGCTGAAATTATTGGCGGATCTCTTAACTTCATGTAACAGGTATCTAAATCTCTTCCCAGATTCAGTCAGTTCTTAGCCATCGTTTCTTTGAGACTTTGCCCCTCTCTCAGGCTCTTCTCCTTCTAGGACCCCAGTAATGTACAGAGTTTTAAAAATTAATGATATCCCATTTTCACAGGCTTTCTTCATTCTTTTCTCTTTGTTCTCCTATGCGTGGGTGATTTCAAGTGATCTGTTTCCTGTTTTGGAGGTTCTTTCGTGTGCTTGATCCAGTCTGGTTGATGTTCTGATTCATTCATTGTGCTCTCCAGCTCCACCATTTCTGTTTGGTTCTGTGTAGGATACAGACTCAGCTGTTCAGCTAATGGGCTCAGGTGGGGTGAGGTCACAGTTTTGAGGCTTTACCTCTATTCTTCTGCCTTACATGTGTTATAGCGTCTTCAGAAAAAAGAAGCAGCCCAGAATCTAATTTTCTTCAGCCTCCTTTCATGGGAGGACCAGAGTGGACCAGAGTGGACTGGAGTTCACTTATTAACCTTTTGCCTTTCACCTCACATTTGCAAAGATGGGCATTTTAATATGAGCCCAACTATAAAGAGTTTCAAACTAACATTCTAGAGTGAGCATAATTATGACTATCTCCCCCATCAAACACCACCCAGAACTTACCTATTTGTGGGTTATTTTCAAACAGTTCATGGACGAGGTTGTCAAAGCCATAGGTGACCCTGGCAGGTGAGCCGGGCTCACAGTTCGAATATGGCACCGTGTCATCTTCATGGTCATGGTCTTGTTGTAAAACTCCTCCAAACGCCCAAGTAAATGCAAACACGAAGAGCTTCTGAATCATTACTTTCAATTTATCAGGATTCTTTTCCAGATACCATGTATTTTCAGCTCTGAGATAGATGCATGTGGAAGGAGGAAAGATAACATTTTTAGAAGAAAGTTCAGTGATTTATTTCAATATCATGTCCAAGTTTCATTATTAAACATAATACAGTTAGGTATTGACATAAATATTCTAAGGTTAATATAGAATTTTCTTTGCTAAGTCATATAGATTATATACTGTTACTATTTTTCTTATTTTTTAAAATGTTTGTTTATTTTTGTAAGAAAGACAGCATGAGCAGGGGAGGGGCTGAAAGAGGGAGACACAGACTCCAAAGCAGACTCCAGGCTCTGAGCTGTCAGTACAGAGCCTGACATGGGGCTTGAACTCATGAACCATGAGATCATGGTCTGAGCTGAAGTCAGACGCTTAACCAACTGAGCCACCCAGGTGCCCCAATATGGTTACTATTTTTAAAGTACCATTAGTGTCAGAGATCTGTAGTCAACCTTTATTTCAGTGATTTAGTACATATCATTCACTTTTATTTTAGGTCAAGTTATTAGTTGAGATTTACCTATCTTTTGGGAGAGGATCTGGTATCTTTCCATTTTATGTAGAAACATACAAGCAAATAGACACTCACACTGTCTCCTCTCAACCAAGTCCTAGGGGCTGATTTAGTTCAACCTGGCTAACGGCAGACAGTGTGAGTGCAGGCAGAGTCTCATCTAGTCTGGGCTGACAGGTCACCCTGGTCTGTGGACCCTGAAATTCTGCAGCAACAGGGCTGAAGGTGAGGGGCTGAATCAGGGGTTTGGGCCTGATGTCAAGGCATATAAAATAGTTCAGGATGTAGCATTATCATAAAATTATTTACAATTTATGAAAATCCTAAAAACAGATCACTGAACTGAAATGTACTGGCAAACATTACTCTACAGTGTGCACGCACAACGGTATTTAGTTTCCAGTCCTGCGTAACAGTTCATTTAGTGAATATTTACTGAATTCCTACTGTGTATCAGCTACTTCAGACAAAACAAACACGACCCCTTCTTTCCAGAATGAGGTTGTGAACACCAGGCCGTGGCGAGTGGAGGAAAGGAAGAGTTGTGCGTGTTGTGAAGGACAGTCGGAGAGGCCCCACCTCAGCCTGCAGGGACCAGGGACAGCCTCTGGGGACAAGCAACAGTGAGACTGGCGTGAAGAGTGACATTCGGCAAAACGGAGGACGACGAGCATTTTGAGCAGAAGCCATATGTGTGCTGCAGACCTGAGGTCAGGGGTCACGGCCAGTTTGAGGAACTAAAAGAGAAGCCAGTGTAACTGGTGCACAGGGAGTTGGTGGGAGAGACAGGGGATGTGCCCACAGAGGGGGGAGGGGTTTTCACACTCGGCCAGACTTCCTCCTTCCATTCTGAGGGTCAGGGGAAGTCATTACATGCCTATAAAAAGCATTCTAATTTATTTTTCTTTCCTTTTCTAGTGTATGATTTTTCAAAAGTTGAACGTCTGCATATAAATTCCAGGAGACATGTACAGGCATGTTAATCACAGCAGAACCTGTAATCACCAAAACCTGAAAACAACTTCTATGCTCATCAACGGGTAAGTAAGTGTGACATATTTATATGCTGGACTAGTAGACAGCAGTGGAGGGAGGTGAGTGAAGAATCCCTCCGTGCACAATGAATTAATCAGGAATGTAACACTGAATGGAGAAACATAGGAACACAAGAACATAGCGATTCAAATTTAAAAACGTGCCAAGTTGAAAAATGCATTGTGTGGAAATAGACTGATAAGCACAAAACCCAAGTCAGTAGTCATGTCGGAAGACGGGACGTGTGAGGTGAGACGGGTAGGCAGAGGACTTCAAAGATAAATTCGAAGGTTCTCCTGGATCTCTGTGGTGCATACAGGGATGTTTGTATGTTGCTGTTTACGCCTGGCACATATTTTACAAATATTCTTTTATGGCTACTCACCATCGAATAAAAATTAAAAATACTGTATAGCTGCCATGTTGAGAATGGACTGGAGGAACCAGTAAAAACCATATTGAAATGTTCTGTCATTTAAAAGAGAAGGTGACATGAATGTCTCAGGGCCTCATAATAAAATGTAGGAAGGCCTTGACAGTGATTCCCCCATCTCTTTTGTGACATGGCAAAATTACAGAGCTAATAATTTCCACAGCCTTGATTTACCGAACATCTACTATATACCAGGCACTAATCTAGACACCTAGCATGTCACGTACTCAGTTCTAGTCTTATCAAGAGAGAAAAACAAAGCTTAAAAATGCTTAGTAACTGGTTCAACATTTCTCAGCTCATAAAAGGCAGAAATCATGAAATCAATTCACGTCAAGTGCATTCCTTTCTCATACAGGTACAGAGTCTGCGAGAACGTATTCATAGTATTCAGGTAACTTAGCATCCAAAGCTGCTGCCCTTGTGTTAGACATACAAGGACTCTGGAATAAAACAAATTTGAGTTGATTTTGATGTTACGAAGTTCCAAAGGCACTGTTCACTGACCACTAATTCTGTGTTTATTTGACTGTCTGGTACCCAGAAGGTACTTAACCATGTCTGTCGAATGATTAACTGACCTCTCTCCTGTGTTCTTGAATTTGGCAAAAACTTTTGAATACAGAGAAGTTTTCTCCCCTGTTGAAATGTCCTTCAGGTAGTCACCTTAAAAAAGAAAAGAGTATTTTTCCACAGTGAACAACAACAGACCGACAATTTTCCTGGTTATTAGCGAGGTCTGACATTCAACACTGTTTCGTTTCTGAACTGCCACAGAACATTTTTCTCGTCACATATAGCTACCTTATCAGACCAAGGTGGGAGTTGCCTTTTGAAGAAAAGAGGAGCAGAGAATGTACCTGCCATTGTCTGAAATGCTTCTTATTCATGTAAACCATAAGTCTGCATACTTCTTCCTTTATTCTACTCTAGCAACTCTTCTGTAAGTTTGATCATTCTCACACGAAAGCTTTAGAAAATTCGGGTGATTACCTCTAAATACGGTGCACGTGACAGACTAGATGACAGATGGGTCCCAATGAAGAGAGGGATTAGAGAAGAAGGCTGTATGCTTTCAGACAATAGACGTAAGTTTGCTGAAACAAACATCCAACAGGTGCATCTTGTGTAGGGTGTGCTGGTCTCCCTCCATCACCCACCACCTACGTGTCTCATCCACATCACACACACCACTCAGGAGCACAAAGAGTGAGTGGTTATTCATTCCTCCCTTTAGCTTACTTTCTCTTTTCTAATGCTTGTTTTCTTTATACGAACATAATACAGGCTTCCTGTAGAACCTACCATTCTATAATTCTACCACCCATGGGGAACAATGATTAAATGTTGATGCATCTCATTATGGCATTTAATATAATGTCACTGTAATAATTGTGATATTTAAATACTTCAACATTTAAGCTCAAAAGTTAAAAAGAGGGTTGGCTTCTCTTTTTATGTCTGTCTTCATGTCTTTTCGTTGAAATGTGACACTGTCACACCATAGTGTAGGAAGTCATTCTCCTACGTGGAATTCAGATTCTTGTTGTTTTATGATTATAAATAATTCTGCTATAAATAAAGCTCCTTGTGCATAAATCTATGTACTTCAGTTATTACTTCTTTATAATGAATTCTTAGAATAAGAGATACTAGGGCAGAGTATATAGATATTTTTAAAAATTTTTAAGTGTTTATTTACTTTTGAGAGAGAGAGAGAGAGAGAGAGAGAGTATGGGTGGGGAGGGGCAGAGAAAGAGGGTGAGACAGAATCTGAAGCAGGCTCCAGGCTCTGAGCCCAATGAAGGGCTCAAACTCATGAACCGTGGGATCATGACCTGAGCTGAAGTTGGATGTTTAACTCACTGAGCTGCCAAAGTGCCCAACTGATATTTTTTAATGTATATTGCCAGATGGCTCACCAACAAAGGCTGGGTCAGTTTATACCTCAAGTGGCTTCTGTGAGAGTTTATAGGTAAATATATTTAGCTACTGATGTGTTTTCTCCATTCAAAAATCTCTTATTTGAAAACTGTATGCTATTTTCAAAGAAATGTTCCATTCATGATCTGTAAGGTTAAACATTTTAAGACTGTTATTGACTGGAAATTTAGTATCTGTGAAAAGAGCCCTGGACCCAGGTAACTTCCACACCTGCCTTCCCTCTATTCTGCCTTGGTCATTGACAGCTTAGCTGAAAATGTTGAGGAAGAGCCCTCCCTGTATGCATAATATTGTAGGGTGTGGAGCGGTCTGTGATGGCAGGAATGCCATTGCATATTTGAGGGTTTATATCTAGTCCTGAAAAATGTGGAGGAATAATTTTAAAAGCTCTTATTAGGTGAAATATATGCCATAGAATGTACCACTGTAACCACTCACCGTGCAGCTCATGTGTGTGGCATTATGTACGTTTACAGCTTTACACAACCATCTCCACCAGCCATCTCTAGAACTTTCTATCATCTCGCACTGAAACCCTGCAACTTTTACACAGTAACTCCCCATCCCCTTTTCCCCCAGACCCTGCTAATCGCTACTCTAGTTTCTGTCCTTATGAATTTGCCTTTTCTAGGTACCTCATATAGGTGGATTCATACAATTTTGTCCTTCTGTGACTTGCTTATTCTACTTAGTATTCTGCCCTCTAGGCTCATCCATGTTGTAGTGTGAGTCAGAATTCCTTTTTATGGCTGAATCATATCCATTCTTCTGTCAAGAGACTGTCGAGTGGTTTCTGCCTTTTGGCTCTTGTGAATCGCGCTGTTGTGAACATGGGTGTGCAAATATCTGTTCAAGTCCTTGCTTCGGGTCTTCTGCATATATACTCAGAAGTGGAATTGTTGGGTCAAGTGATAATTTATGTCCCATCTGTTTAGGAACGGCCGTACCATTCTCCACAGTGGCTGCCTCATTCTACCTTGTCACCAACAGTGTGCAAGAGTTCCAATTTCTCCACATCCATGTGCAAATCTGTTACTTTCTGATTTTAAAAAACTTTATAATGGCCAACCTAATGGCTGTGAAGAGGTATCTCACTGGGGTTCTGACTTAATGCATTTGGCTTTTGCATTTCTGTAAACAATTAGTGATGTTGGGCATTTTTCATTTGCTTGTTGGCCATTTGTATATTTTCTTTGGAGAAATGCCTATTCAGGTCCTTCATCCACGTTTAAACTAGGTTATTTGGAGGTGCCCGGGTGGCTCAGTTGGTTAAGTGTCTGACTTCGGCTCAGGTCATGATCTCATGGTTCATGAGTTCGAGCCCTGCATTGGGCTCACTGCTGTCCATGCAAAGCCCACTTCAGATCCTCTGCAACCCTCTCTGTCTGCCCCACCCCTGTTCCCTGTTCTCTCTCTCTCAAAATAAGTAAATAAACTTAAAAAAAGTATATTAGATTGTTTGTTGTTTTTTTTTGTTAAGTTGCAGGAACTCTTTATATATTCTGGATATTAATTCATTATCAGATATATAATTTGAAAATAACTTCTCCCAGTCTGAGGTTTTCCTTTTACACTGTTGATAATTTAGGGCTAAAAATAAAACTCTAAGAAGGTTAAAAAATAGAGGTTATGACCAAATATATTTTATAACAGGGTTATAAAATATAGAAAGATATCTTTATAAAACTGGGTTACACTATTGAGTTTTGCCCATTGATCTAATATCTGGGGACCTTGGCTCCAAATCTAATCAACTGCTGATTTTTGTTTCCTTTTTATAATGAATATGATTATAGCCTTTGAAAACAGTAATAATTTTGTTTCTTCCTTTCTTTTTTTAAAAATTTTTTTGAGAGAGAGAGCGAGTGTGAGCATGAGCAAAGGAGGGGCAGAGAGAGGGAGAGAGAGAATAGCAAGCAGGGTCGGCACTGTCAGCTCAGAGGCTGATGTGGGGTCAAACTCAAAAACCGTGAGATCCTGACTTGAGCCAAAGTCAAGAATCAGGCACTTAACAGACTGAGCCCCGGGCGCCCCTCTTCCTTTTTATTTCTTAGAAGGTTCTTTCCCTGCTCTAACTATTGCTGCGCTGACTAGCGCCTCCAGAGACCACAGTGAATGGGAACAGGAGTAGACAGAGCATTAATAGGAACCTGCGGAGGAGGCCATGGAGAGGACATGACTGCGGCTGAGCCACAGGCTGGACCCAGGCAACCGGACGTTTGTTACCCCTGTCCTGCCATGGGCGTGCACGTGCTGCCCACTGCCCCAGTGCCAGGAGCCTCCCAGAGCAGCGCATTGTGAGAACTCCCTGAATGAAGGAGGACTGATTCCCACCAGGGCTTCTGTATGAACACAGGATTTTCGAGTGCGGGTGTGCGGATCCGCATATCATGCAGTCCTTCGAGACGAGCCTTGTATGTAAGCTCCCTTGCTGAGTGATGCCACCAGCTACAACCTGGAGTGGCCTCTGGGGCCTCCCTGACTCCGCGTATGGAGCCAACTTGAACCCCACCCAGGAAACTCCCGACGTTGCAAACCTACAAGTGGTCAGCCGGGCAGGGGACCCAAGGAACTCAACTTGGGAGCAAGACATCTGTGAGGGGACGTCCCAGGCCAGCCATGAACCTCTGCATAGGGAGGGGCGGCCCTTACGTCAGATGTGTGTCTGCCGCCAGGGGGCCAAGGCCACGCCATGGCACAGAGGGCACCGGTGGTGGCCGTGAGGGGCCACTGACGCCCAAGCGGGGTCACAGCTCTGGTCAGGAAGCGAGAAGAACCAAGGTGAGAACAGGATGTGCACCTGCCGGGCCTCTGCGGCTCTGGGGACTGTGGGAGGGGGCGCTGACACTTCTATCTATTGGCTTCATGGACTGAGAAGGGCCCAAGTGCCACAGGCCAGTGTCCCAGCCCTTGGACGAATCCTGATGGGGAATCGGAGAGGCAGGATCAAGGACAAAGGGGAGGACGTTCCGCTGACTGACAACGGAACGGATGAGGAGCCCCATGTCATCTGAGCCCTAATCTGAAGACAAATTTTAAATAGCGATTACCCCAGGCATCTGATACTAGAAAAATATACCCCAAAAGTCCTAGGAGGAAAACTTATTATGTTTTTTCTCTGTCCCGTGAACATGGAAATCTGATCATGTCTTTAACATGTGAATACACCACGAGAGAATTGAACCGCCACCCCCGCGCACCTGAGACAAGAAGAGGAAGGTGTGATACAGATGGCGGGAAAGCCTCTCCCCGGGATCCAGGCCTCAGCCTCTGAGAGGAAGCTCACCAAGGTCAAATCCAGACCTTCAGTCCTCTCCACAAATATATGTAACCTTAACTTGGTCCATCTGTCACAGACATGATTTGAACTCCACTGTTATTCACAAACTAGTGGGTTTTATATGGTTTTACCGGATTCCTGGGTAAATATGATTATTAAAGCGATCGGGTCTCTGTGTCTGTGTGTTCACGTATGTGCCTGGAGATATGCTCTGCATAAACAACAGTGCTCTACCTGCAGATAATAGTATCAAAATTAATTTAGAAAAGCTCTCTATTTAATTGGCCTAAAGAAAAATAAGCTTTGGTACCAAGAATTAACAAACTGATTATGTTGAAGTCCTCCCTCTGAATGAGGGTTCTAATATGTCCCATTTGGTCTGGACACCACGTGTGGCCCAACCCCAGCTCTCCCCTGTTGCCATGCAAACCAGGCTATGGTCGTGAGGGGATTACAGAGGTTGAGCCCCGTGTCCAGTGCCCTTGTCGAACTGATAATGACTGAGGGCCACAATTTAAAGGTCATGATATATAAGACTAGGCAAAAGAACACCAGACTAAATGGAGGATGCACCTTCCAATATCATCTGCAAGCAAAAAGGTTACTTGAAAAAAAAATTAAAGCAGCAGGCTGAATTACAATGGGTAAAATCTCCTTGGCCAGGTAGACTGAAGTACCATCCCGGCCTTTAAGACATCTGAACAGTGAGAGCCTACGGCTCCGCAGGCCACACTGGGGCCCCCCAGCCCCAGCACCCCATAGCATAACGACATAACAGTCACAGGAAACATCCATTGTCTCAACTCCCACTGTGGACAACTGAGCCCCATCAAGAACACCAAGCCCCCAAATGCCTGGGAAGACGTTATCTCCTAGAATTTGCAATGGGTCATCCACTGAAACAGAGGGGTTCCCTCCCCTGGCCAACAGGTATGCTATGCACAACCAAGTCAAGTTTCTAGAGCTGCCGACTTCTCCTTTCTCAAGGCCAGGAGGCCACATCCTGTCTTCATGTGGCCGCCATCTCTGCTCCCTCCATGGGCCTGGGGACACCAGAGCACACACAGAAGCCCTCACCAAACCCACTCAGCAAGCCTTAAATGACAGCCAACAAAGCCTATCTTTACTGAATATGAAAATATCTCTAGCGAGAAAAGCTGTCTCACAAAATAAGCTGGCCTTGGACATGATTACTATCTAACGAGGAGGCACCTGTACTATTATACAAGCAAAATGTTATGCGTTCATACCTTATGCATCTGTTAATGTATCATCTTTATTAAATCACACGAACACACAAGTAGAGACGCTAGATGACCCCAGCGCCGACCTGGGGACTTAATAAATCTGTGGTTTGGATCATGGGGCTCTGAATGGAAACAAATATTGTTGCTTATTTTGGAAATCATTATCTTAATCTGTTTCTCTCTCGCACGTGCCTGCAGTGCTCTGTGGTCTCTGTCCTGGTGCAGCCAGACACCCGCCAAATGGGGCGTCTCCATGTTCATGAAATGCCTTGCTGACCCCTCAGGGCACGCTGTGTAAGAGGGAGGCAAATAAGGTCGTAAAAACCTATCACAGGAGATGAAATGGTGGAGCAGGTCATCGAGAAGCCATGACTGCTGGTGGCCTCCGAGCCGGACGGAGGTCATCAGAAGTTCCTTCCCCGTCCCTGGTCCTGACAATGTCTGTTCTGCCCCCTTCCTCCACTCGGAGCCATTTCAAGGACGTGGCCTTGAGACAGCAATGTGTTTTTGACGCCATCTGGACTATGTATGTTACCAAACCTTAGTAAGGCCTCTACATAAACTCTTAAAATTCTGGAAGGCAGGTGTGGAGGCCCACTGCTCTACGGCTGCCCGAGACAAACCGCATCTCTAAGTTCCGTTGCTCATTAACCCTGCGGCAGCTGAAGCAGACAGTTTTCAAAGGCCAGGGAACGGACAGATGAGGCCTGTCCTAGACGGCTGTTGGTGCGGCCACTGTGGAGAACTGTACGGAGGCTTCTCCAAACACTGAAAATAGAAGTCCACCCCTGGATATTTGGCTAAAGAAAACTGAAAACATTAATTCAAAAAGATAGAGCATCCTTAATGTTTCTTGCAGCATTATTTGCAATAGTCAAGATAACCAACCCAGGTGTCCATCCATAAATCAACAGAATGGAACAGAAAACCCAGAAATGAATCCAAGACTATATGGTCAGTTAGTCTTTGACAAAGCAGGAAAGAATATCCAATGGGGAAAAAATCGTGTCTTCAACCAAGGGAGAACCAGACAGTGACACGCAGAAGAACAGAACTGGACCAGTTTCCTAGACCAAACACAAACATCAGCTCAAAATAGATGAAAGACATAAATGTGAGAGACAAGACCATAAAAATCTCAGAGGGAAATATAGACAGTAACCTCTTTGACATCAGCTGTAGCAACTTATTTCTAGATATGCCTCCTGAGGCAAGGGAAACAAAAGCAAAAATAAACCATTGGGACTTCATCAAGGTAAAAACCTCCACAGAGAAGGAAACAATCAGCAAAACTAAAAGGCGACATATGGAATGGGAGAAGATATTTGCAAATAAAGAGTTAGTATCCAAAATATATAAAAAACTGACCTAACTGAACACCCAAAAACCAAATAATCCAATTAAAACTGGGCAGAAGACATAGACATTTTTCCCAAAGACGACATCCAGATGGCTAATACATACATGAAAAGATGCTCCAAGTCGCTCATCATCAGGGAAACACAAACCCAAACCACAATGAGATATCACCTCACACCTGTCAGAATGGCTAGAAGTAACAACTCAGGAAACAATAGGTGTTGGTGAGGACGTGGAGAAAGGGGACCCTCAGGCACTGCTGGTAGGGATGCAGACTGCTGCAGCCACTCTAGAAAAACAGTGTGGAGGTTCCTCAGAAAGTTAAAAATAGAGCTACCACCCTATGACCCAACAATTATGATACTAGGCATTTACCTAAAGGATACAAAAATATTAAGTCAAAGGGGTCTGTACACTGCTATGTTTATAGCAGCTGCTATTGACAATTGCCAAATTAGGGAAATAGCCCACGTGTCCAGTGACTGATGACTGGATAAAGAAGACATGTATATACACAATGGAACATTACTCAGCCTTAAAAAGAATGAAATCTTGCCATTTGCAATCATGTGGACAGAGCCAGGGAGCATAATGCTAAGCAAACTAAGTCAGAGAAAGACAAATACCATATGATTTCACTCATATGTGGAATTTAAGAAACACAAGTGAGCAAAAGGAAAAAGAGAGAGAGAGAGAGAGAGAGAGAGGCAAACCAACAGACTCTTAACACACTGCTGGTCACCAGAGGGGAGGTGAGAGGTGGGGTGGGGGTGAAACAGGTGAGGGGAGTTAAGGAGGGCACTTGTCATCATGAGCACCCGGAGATGCAGGGAAGTGCTGGGTCACTATGCTGTGCACTTGAAACTAATATAACACTGTATGTTCACTATCTGAAATTTAAGTAGAACCTTAGAAAAAATAGATGAGTGGATAAAGAAGAAATGGTGTGCACGTGTGTGTGTGCGCGCGCGCGCACGCATATGTAATGGGATGTGATGGAGCTGTGAAAAAGAATGAAATCTTGCCATTTGCAATGACACGGAGGGACCCAGAGGGCATCATGCTAAGTGAAATCAGAGAAAGACAAATACCATACGATTCCAAACATACATGGAATTTAAGAAACAAAACAAATGAACAAAGAAAAACAGAGACAAAAAAACCCCAAAAACAAAAACCCAGCTGGCTAGGGGGTGGGGAACCCCGGTGAGGGGATGAAGAGAACACCCATGGCGCTGGGCACAGGGGCATGCTGGGAATTGTTGAATCGCTGCCCTGTGCCACGGGAGCGCTGACAATGCTGTCTGTCAGCTCTGCTTCAGGTACAAAGAAGAAAACCCTGGCAGCTCCCAGTCTGGGTTAGGCTGCCTCTTTCTTTGGTTTCTCCTCACCCTCTGGGTACAGATGCCAGTTTCAGATTTCACCCAAAAACTTCCAAGGTTCTGCATCGATGGGAATGCATCTCATGATTACCAACGACGATGCTTACTATAGGTTTTTAATGGAAAAAGTCAAGAGTTGAGAAAGTTATCTGTTTTTGGATTACCAAGTCTCTTTTACTATTTTTTTAATGTTTATTTTTGAGAGGGATGGGGACGGGCAGAGAGAGAGGGAGACACAGAATCCGAAGCAGGTTCCAGGCTCCATGTTGAGCTGTCAACACAGAGCCGGATGGAGGGCTCCAGCCCACAAATGGGGAGACCCTGACCTGAGCTGAAGTCCATTAACTGAGCCACCCACACACCCACCAAGTGTCCTTTAACATATAAATGGTACTATTTGTTATTTAAAGGCATTTCTCATTTGTTAAAATTTCTTTTGAGTGGTTTATTTGGCAAATTATTCAGATAGTTCTAACTTAAATCATTCTTATATGCTGAGGGCAAAGTCACGTTGTCATGGCATATCTTTAACCCACTGGATCCAGTTTTCTAATATTTTATTCAGGACGTCAGCACCCACATTTATAAATGGAATTGGTCTATAACTGTCCATTCTGTATTGGCTTGTCTAGTTTAGGGATCAGCTGTGAACAAACTTCATAAAACAAGTTGCGTAGCTTTCCTTCCTTTTCTATTCTTCGGAACAGATTTTATAAGGATAATTTGTTCTGTGAATGGTTCGTGAAATTTACCAACAAAATTTAAGGAACTTGGCTCAGTGTTTTGGGGAGGGTGGCAGAAGGCTTTTAAAAATTCAACTTTTGGGGCACCTGGGTGGCTCAGTCCATTAAGCGTCAGACTTCCACTCAGGTCATGATCTCACCACTGGTGAGTTCGAGCCTTGCATCGGGCTCTGTGCTGACAGCTCGGAGCCTGGAGCCTGCTTCGGATTCTGTGTCTCCCCACCCCCCTCAAATAAATAAACATTAAAAAAATTCAACTTTCAGTTATTGTCACATTCAGATTTTTCCTTTTTTAAAGATCACTTGGGAAAATTTATATTTCACTTCAAAATTATCCATCTCAAATAAGTTTTCCAACTTACTGACATCTCATTAATATGGTAAATGAGCCAGATATAGACTACTACCTACCACCCCAAACACAGAATTATGTAAAAAACTTTAACAACCAGAGCTCACCACAGCTGAGCCATAAACGTGGGGAGGGGCGCTCCTTTCAGGATCAGAAACAAAGAAGAAAGTCAGGACAGTAAATGAAGGTGCATATATCACCCACAATGCCCTTGGAGGTGTGGCACCCAGTCCCGGTTGCCGACAGGAGCAGGTTTTTATGACGGTCCAGGAGAGCTGACTTTGTGCAAGAGAAGCAAGGTGGCGGGATTAGATTCTGGAATAGACCTGGGGCTGTGCAAGAGCTTCCCAAGGAAAAGGGGGTGAGGAAAAGTCAGTCTGTCAGGGAAGCTACAGGGAACGTCTTTCTGCCTAGATTTCGGGCTAATTAAAGTGTCCCAAGAGAAAACAGAACTTCAGGTATTGGCCCTAACTGTATGCAACCCTGAGATTTTCCTGTAATAAAGTTCAAAAGTGGGAAAATAAGAGACAGCAATTCCACCACTGGGTATTTATCCCAAGAAAATAAAAACGAATTCAAAAACGAGCCTGCGCTGCTACACGCACCGTTGCATCATTTACAACAGCAAGATTCAGAAGCAGCCCGTGTCCACCACAGATGTGTGGTCGACAAGATGGGGGAACATACACAGCAGATATTACTCAGCAAGATGAAAGGAGATCATGCTGTTTGCGGTAACGTGGACGGACCTGGAGAGGGTGACGCGGAGTGAAAGGAGTCGTTCCTCTGACGGAGTCAGCGTTCAGCCACTTACTGGGTTCCTTCTTCGACCGCTTCTTGCTGTGTTCCTAGTGGCCCTGTCTCCCTGGTGCATCTGGAACTGTGTGTCTGGAGACAGAGTGGACACTCTGCAAGGCAGGAAACTTGATCCACGCTGACACCGCTCTTTCAAATGTGGTTTCTTTCTAGAAGTCACCTGGACTTTAAGGCGTGCAGGGGTGGCAGTGGGAAGAAACACGCAGGGACCTGTTCCTTAACCTGGTCAGGCTTTGCTGCCAACACGGTGTTTTGCTGCAGCCTCTGGCTGGGTGGGGATGTGCTGACAGGCAAAGGCAGGGACGATGGTCCCCTCAGAGCCACCGGGAGGGGAGGGGCCAATCCTAAACGTCCACTCATTCACGGCATCCGGCTCTCCTGGTCGGAGCTGCGGTGCTCCCCAATCTGGGACCTTGCCGTCTTGTCGCAAGAAACCTCAGGGGTTTCTTACCATTGCTGTTAGTTTGGTGGATCCAAAGCTGGGTTTTGGAGACAGAGCCGGGAGCCCGTGCTACTGGGCACTCTCACCGGGAACCAGAGAGAGCCAGGGTTTGAAGGTAGGGTTCTGGCTGCAGAGACCACGCCGTGGCAGTAACGCTCCACTATTTTCTGAATCTTTGCTCCCACCTAATGGGTTTTACTACTTTCCAGGTTTACACCTGTGCATGATTACAGCTTTCTCCTCGGATTCTGGACACATTTCCCCCATTATTTCCAACGCTAAGGCTCCTTAAAACATGGCAAAAGCATTCTTCCCTAAGAAAGACCCTCTTAGAATTCCTTATCCTTGGTTTTCTTGTGACCCATCAACACACGTATGACATTGGTTTACATCACGGATATGCCCCCTTATTAGTGATTTTTAGTTTCTTCCGTGTGCATGTCTGCTACCTATTCAAATAGACTAAAAATTCCTGGTCCTCCTTTCTCTATTTTCTCTTGTAAGATTTAATAGAAGGTGACAAATAATTGGCATTAAGTGAGACACAAGACCATTACTTAGAAGGGGAGAAAAACTCACGTTTTCCAAAGCCTCCATTTTCACTCATGAATTCAAAGAAAGCATCGAGAATTCTGCAGAGAGTGGTAACCACTGAGATGTCCTGTACGGGAAACGGCTGACATTCCTGATGCTTCTTTATAAACTGCAGTCCGTCTGTGACGCTGTTTTTAATCAAGAATTCAAGATAGCTCACTCCTGTTTGACTCATAAGTTTAGACGTTTTCAGAAGCCACGACTTAACATAGGGCTTCCATCCCAGATCTACAGGATCCTAATGACATAAAGCACAAGGTAATTGTATGTAAATAAAAGCATGGCATGTGTCTTCCGTACGGTCTCTTTACTTCACCACCGCCCCCTGCAGACACAGCCCAGCATCTGCAGTCATCAAGGGGCAGCTGATCAAAGCGGCTTGAAGAGTGACTGTCTCTGAAACAACTTGTGACTTTAACCCTGACCCTGGTCTTCCAAGACAGCCTGCGGTCAGGGGACCGTGTGGAGGGTGGGGTGGGGAGGTTACGTGTGGGCGGTGAGGGGGGCTGCCGGGCCAGAAAGGAAAACTTCACAGAGAGAGGACACTTAATTTTTGTGTGTCCTCCACCCCTCACCACTGTCTTGGCAAATGTATGTCACAGGTCCAGGGGTGCAGGGGGGGTCACAGAGCGGGTGGGAGAGGCGTGAGGACAGTCTTTCCTGCCTGGGAAAGATGAGGCACCAGCAGCCCGTCCTGAGTGTCAAAGGCACCCCTCACTCATGCTTGTGGGTCATGCTGCCATTCCCATTACTGGGTGGTCCTCATTTAACCAGGAGTGACTACGTCCCTTTCACTCCTGGGTTCCAGGGTTAGGAGACACCAGGGGACACAACAGCCTGCCGGATCCAGAGGTAACCACAAAGCCACCATCAGAAACGCTGCAGGTAACGACTCGTTACTACCCAAAATGGTACGTTTGTTTTGGAAGCTTACCATGTAGACCATCCCACAGCGGCTGACAATCGGAGGACTGGCCTGAGAGAGACTGTCCGTCTCAAAGATCAAACGTATTTTGTCAGTCAAGGCTATTCGCTCACTGTTCGCCAGACACAACATTCTCGTATCATCCAGCATGGTGTTCAGGTTTTCTACCCAAAACGTATCCACTGGACCGTCCAAAACAATCCACTGCCAGTCGTAGTCTGGAGAGAGAGATACTTGTAATGTAACAGAGAACCTCAGTCTTCGTGTATCACAATTTCACAAATTCCCTATTTGTTTGGAAAGTATCTTCTAACGAGGTGAATGCGTGCATGCGTCGTCTCTAACATCTGTTAGAAATGACTGCTGCGACCACGTGCTTAGCCATTCCTCGAACACTGTCAATGTTCCCAGATTGCTGCTGGTGTAACCGGCCCTGCGTGCTGGGGAAGAGAAGCCCGTGGATCTGTCTTTCCCATGATAACATGGTCTGTAAGCCCCCTTCCCCCCAGGACACGTTTTGGATGTGCTGTCTCTGGGAAATAGAAAAGTGACTCCCTTCGAAGAAAGGATCAAATAGACACATTTTAGTGTAGTTCTCACTCTGGCTCCACTGGCTTCTCTTTTCCCATCCTACAGCACTACCCTGTTCTATGGTTCTAGAATATCTGTTGGTCAAGATGGGGTGGGGGGGAGCGTGTAGGTCACTGTGGAGACAGAAAATAATTAACTGCCAGACGGACAGGACAGCAGCCCAGAAGAGCAGGGGAGAGCCAGGGCCATGAGGCTGATGACACACTGGCCTCCAGGCCCGTTCTGAACCCCTGGAAGGGCACCCACTCTGCTCGCAGCCCACACACCCCAACCTGAATGCCGGGGAGGGACACACACATTCGGGAATTCTAGAACAACAGAAGAAAGGGAAGAAATCTTTCCGAGCCTGGAACATAAACGGACTGGACTGCTGGTGCTGTGGGGCTAGAGGCTCGGCCTGGAGCAGTGAGCTGATGGGGCTCCGGCCCGGGCCGTCTGCTCCTCCGGACCTGGAGCCTCCCACACACTCTCTGTCCCCAGGGGTGTCCGCGCCGCATACCCACATTGCACATCCTCAATGCGCGCCTGTACCACAAACCCGCACGGTGCATCTGCACTGCACGTGCTCACCGCGCACCCGCACCACACCCTCACACCCCCGCACTGCACAAACCTGCACTGCACACCCACACACCCTCGCTGCACACCCACACACCCGCACATCCGCACCCACACACGCAAACACCTGCACCGCGCACCCACACACCCGCACCACACACCCACACATCCTCACCGCGCACTCACACACCTACAGACCAGCACCACGCATCCACACACCCAAACCACACACACCTGCACCGCACACTCACACACCTGCACCGCACACACCCGCACCGCACACCCACACATCCACACACCCGCACCGTACATGCACAAACCCGCAGTACGCACACACACCCGCACTGCACACCCACACACCCACACATCCACACTGCACACGCACTCACCCACACCGCGCACCCCGCACCCACACACCCATACCGCACACACCCACACACCCGCACTGCATACCCACACCTGTACCGCACACACACACCCCCGCACCAAACACCCACACACCCGCACTGCACACGCCCGCATCGCATACCCACACACCCGCACCACGCACCCACACACCCACACTGCACACTCACATCCTCGCACCACAAGGCAGCACATGACGCATGCGTAGTTCTGTTCGCATTAGGGTGCGGGGGCTGTTACTTGGACCGGGAGCGCACACCGTCTGGGGCCGTAGAGACAGCACTGCTGCGGTTTCCACACAAGACTCGTCTCCACCTTTAACATCAGTTTGCTTCTTGGGAGATACTGACCTCCATCGATAACCTGAAAGGGCCGCGCAGGACCTACCACTTCCGTGACATAACTACGTGTGTGTATACTATGCTGTAGCACGTGGTAAATACACACACATACATACATTGTAAATAAATGTGGGAAAAATAAACAGAATAGGAACAAAACCAAACATTTCTAAAGACACAGAATACTCATTTGTTCAGTTTGTCTTCCCTATTAATGAATTATCTTTACTGAATTTCATAACACTTACTCTGACTTTCTGGGATTTTATCATCTTTCTCCATCTCCTTAAAAATATTATCATCAATATCTGCTAGATCAGAGGAATCAAGTTTGAAAACCTAAAACAGGTAATCAAGAATGTTTACTTCATCATACTTTCCAACTCAAATATGTCAATATGCTCTCTTGAGTACTGAAATAGGAAGGCAGAACATTCTGTGGCTGAAAGAACTCCCTGTAACCAGCACAGGCTGGCTTAGCTGAGTTGTGATTACCACCATTTTCTTCTAGAAAATTCTTTCAGTTTTTTTCCCCATACAATTAGTACATGCTTGTTATATAGCATTACAATAATACCATAAAGCAAGAAAGCAAATGTTCTCTGAATTCCTACCATCTAAAAAGAAACACTGGATATTTTGGTATATATTTTTCCTAGACTCTCCTTCATGAAGTTTAAAATTTTTAGGGTACCACACTAAAATAGTGTGTAGAGTGTATCTTCCATTTCCCCAGTTTTTGCCAATTGTACAGGTGTCCAGGCCCCTCCCTCCCCCCTGCTACGACAAGTTCCTTTATTGTACATTTTTTCCAATGTATTTTTCTTTTTTTTTTTTTAATATTTTTATTTTATTTCTAGGAGAGAGAGAGAGAGAGAGAGAGACAGCATGAGCAGGGGAGGGTCAGAGAGAGAGGGAGATACAGACTCTGAAATAGGCTCCAGGCTCTGAGCTGGCAATCAGCACAGAGCCCGATGCGGGGCTCGAACCCATGAACAGCGAGATCATGACCTAAGCGAAAGTCGGACGCTTAACTGACTAAGCCACCCAGGTGCCCCTGTTTTCCCCTAATTTTATAATAATTCTTGACATCTGGCAGATCTCATCACCCAAATTCTTCCCCCTTTTTAAATTCAGGAATATCATGGCCCTTGGTCCTTCTGTATACATTTTAGAATCGGTTTGCCAAGGCCTTAAAAACTGCTTTAATTTTCTATCTCAAAACTCAGGGCAAAGCTCCAGTTTTCAAGTGTGGCATTAGCATAAGGACATACAGAGTGCATGTCGAGAAATAAACCCCTACATTTGTGATCAGCTGATTCTGACGCAGGTGACAAGACAATACAAGCAATGGGGGAAAGAAGAGTCATTTTTTTTAAACAATAGTCTTTTCAACAACTAATTCTGGAACAACTGAATTGGGATCCCTTCCTTGTACTGTACCCCAAAAATCAACTTAAAATAGACCAAAGACCTAAATATAAAAGTGAAAACTATAAAACTCTTAGAATAAAACTTAGAAGAAAGTCTTTGTGACCTTGAATTATACAAAGCTTTTTAAAGCTATGATATCAAAAAATCAAGTGATGAAGCAAAAAGTAGATTGAACCTCATCAAGGTTAAAAACTTTGGTGTTTCAAAAGATACCTTTAAGAAAGTAAGACAAATCACAAAATGAAAGTGTTTATAAATCATAGTCCCCGATAAGGGACTTGTTTCCAGAATATTCAGATACATATGTATATATGTGTGTACATATGTATGTATATGTATATGCATGTATATGTATGTATATTTATGGATTAGAAGATGGATATATATAATATCATTAATATAAAAAATTTAACTTATTAAATATTAAAATTAATTTAATATTAAATACTATAATATTCACACCCATGATATAGATATAAATATATGTATTAGAAGACTTACTATTGTTTTTAAAATTTTAATCCCAGTGTAGTTAACATACAGTGTTGTATTAGTCTCAGGTCTACAACATAGTGATAGAACAGTTCTATACATTACTCATATGTCGAACTTAAGAAAAAAGTGGGGGAAAAAAGAGAGAGACAAACCCAGAAACACACTCTTCATTACAAAGAACACACTGCCGGGCACCCGAGGGGAGGGTGGGTGGGGGAAACGGGTGGGGGGATTAAGGCATGCACCTGTGGTGAGGAGCACCAGGTGACTCACACCTGAAACTAATTACAAGCACAGTAACTATCATTTAAGTAAAAACTGAAAAAAAAAAAAGATATAAAAAAACCTCGCTTATCTGTTTGGTTCCAAATGTCATTTTTCCGTTAATATATTTTGGCTGAATGAAATTTACTAGTAAGCTCTATGATGAATGAGAACACAACTTTTCAAAAAGCTTTTGCTATTTATGTTTATTCTATGATGGATTTTGTATCAAAAACATTATTCACTTTTACACTGAAGTGTTTTCATAGCTCATTAATTTGTAAGGTGTCTTGGTGCTGCCATAATCACTAGATCACCCTCCCCTTGCACCTAATCTGCTCTGTGTTCCTTTCAGAGCAAGTATCTTTCATTTTGTTTACCAACCACATTAAAAAACAATGGCATATTTTATGTTTTTTTATAGCTTATAATTTTTCTTGGTTCCCAAAACTGATTATAATAATTTTAAAATTTATTTTTATACTGGCAAGTATCTAATAATGCTTAAATATCAATTTTTAAACAAAGAAATAATCCACAATAGTCAAATAAAAACAATCCTTCCATATTAACTTACATTAGATGCATCTGAGATTCTTGATTTCAGTCCAAGATCATTGTCCTTTTCTGAGTACCTTGCAGTATTAGAATACACATAATTTCGAACTGCTGTTGATAATAGTCCATCTGTCCACTCCATAGTGTTAGGGTCTAGCTGTCCATATAGTTCACTAAGAGTGATACACTTTGGATTTAAAACACAAATATCTACTTTTCCTTTTCTTCCTGGAATCTGAAAGAATCCAGTGTGGTTTCTTAACCAGAGTGTAATTATTTACGTTTTTCCACTCTTAACTCTAAAGGGTTTTAGGGGAGAGGGTTTTCACTCCAAGGAAAGATACCCAATAAAGATAGCAATTTAAAAGGAACAGCAAAAACTGGCTTTTAAAAATTAGCCATAATATTCAAATCATTATTTTAAAAACTATAAATACTATAAATGACATCCCTGGGGGAAAAAAATGGGGAGAAAAATCCCACTGGTCCTCAGCTAGGAACACAACGTATGAACTAGGATGGGGTGTGTCTGGAGCCAGGGCTAGACATACAGATATGGGAGAGTAGAAGACAGTTTTAAGCTTCAGGTCAGAGCTGGCACTCACGCAGACCTTCTTTGCTATCTTCTACCCTCTTGGGGGCGGGGGGGCTGCCTGAAGATCTAGGGGGCTGCCTGAAGATCTGGTGTCTGTCCCACCGAACTCTGCTCTCAGGTGAGAGAAGTGTCAGGCACTTCCTGTGAAGGCTTCAGGAAGACTACAGACCCACAAAAGCCTCCAACAAGACCCTGTGGGTGACTGCACGCAATAGGCCATATGTGGCCCGAGGGAGAAGCTACGAAGGATGAATGTTTAGGAAATCAACACACTCAAATTAAGCTGTGTAGACAGGGGAACGGTGAGGGTCAAACTGTGAAAGGCCACATGAGACGCGTGCCCAGGAAACACTTGAGAAGACATGAAACCTTCATCTCAGGCTGATCTTTAGAGTCAGAGCAGGTCCCGCTCATTGGTGAGGAACGAACCTATGACAGAGCAACTTGGTAAAGGCTGGGAAAGGTGGCTGTTTTTATAAATGCCCCATTTTCAACAAATAGCACAAGGCATATAAAGAAACATAAAAACATTGTCCATTAAAAAAAAATAACAATAAATTGACAGAAACCATCCTGGCTGAAGTTTAGTCCGAAAAGAAGTTATAAAACCACTCTCAATTGAGCTTCCTCCCTAAAATCAAGAACAAGGATGGCTACTCTCACCACTTTTATTCAACACAGTCCTGGAAGTCCCAGACACAGCAATCAGACAAGAAAAAAGAAATGAGAGGCATCCATATTGGTAGAAAAAGATGTCACTATTTGCAGATGACATGGTATTATACACAGAACATCCTAGATTCCACCAAAACCTAGTTAGAAACAATACATAATTTCAGTAAAGTTTCAGGATACAAAATTGATACAAAGAAATAGTGTTTCTATATACTAATAATGAAGCAGCAAAAGAGGAATAAAAACACTTCCATTTATAATTGCACCAAAAAGATTAAAATACCTAAGAATAAACTTAACTGAGGAGGTCAAAGACCCGTACTATGAAAACGATAAAACACTGATGAAAGAAATGGAAAATGACACACACAAATAGAAAGATATTCCATACTCATGAATAGGAAGAACAAATATTGCTAAATGTTGATACTACCCAAAGCGATCTAAAGATTCAATGTGATCCTTATCAAAATACCAATAGAATTTTTCACAAAATTAGAACAAACAATCCAAAAATTTGTGGGGAACCATAAATGACCCTGAATCACCAAAGTCATCTTGAGAAAGAACAATAAGGCTAGAGGGATCACACTTCCACACTACATGCTGATTATAAAGCTGTAGCAATCAAAACAGCATGGTATTGGCATAAAAACAGACACATAAATGAATAAAACAGAACAGAGAGCCCAGAAATTAATCCACACTTATATGGTCAATTAATCTATGACAAAGGAGGCAAGGGCATGTAATGGGGAAAAGACAGTCTCTTCATTAAATGTGCTGGAAAAATTGGACACCTATATGTAAAAGAATGAAACTGAGCCACTTTCTAACACCACAAACAAAAATAAACTCCAAATGGATTAATGACCTAAATGTGGGACCTGAAATCATAAAAAACCTAGAAGAGAACCACAGACAGTAAGCTCTGTGACACTGGCCACAGCAACCTTTTTATAGATGTGTCTCCTAAGGTGAAAGAAACAAAAGCAAAAAAACTATTGGGACTACATCAAAATGAAAAGCTTTTTGCACAGGGAAGGAAACCAACACCAAAACAAAAGGGCAACCTTCTGTCTTAATTATAATATTTGCTCAGTGGGAGAAGATATTTGCAAATGATATACCCCGTAGAAGGTTACTATATGTCTCAACACCAAAACAGCCCAAACAATCTGATTAAAAAATGGGCAGAAGACCTGAATAGACAATTTTCAAAAAAAGACCAACAGATGGTCAGCAGACACATAAAAGGATGCTCAACATCACTGATCATCAGGGAAGCACAAATCAAAACCACAGTGAGATACCACCTTACACCTGTCAGAATGGCTAAAACCAAAATGACGAGAAACAAGCGTTGATGAGGCTGTAGAGAAAAAGAACCCTCGGGCACTGTGGGTGGGAATGCAAACTGGTGCAGCCACTGTGGAAATGAGTATGGAGGTTCATCAAAAAATTAAAAATAGAAATACCTTATGATCCAATAATTCCTCCACTGGTATCCAACCACAGTAAAGGAAAACCCCAGTTCAGAAAGATACATGCATCCCCATTTTGTAGCATTATTTACAATAACCGAGATCTGGAAGCAGCCTAAGTGAATGGATAAGGAAGATGTGCATACATGTAGTGGAATATGGAGCCATAAAAAGGATGAGATTTTGGCCATTTGCAGTAACATGGATGGACCAGAGGGTGTTACGCTAAGTGAAATAAGTCAGACCAAGAAAGACAAATACCACATGATTTCACTTGTATGTCGAATCTAGAAAATAGAAGAAAAAACCCAACAAATGAATAAACAAAAAGCAGAATCAGACCCACAAATATAGAGAACAAACTGATGGTTGCCGGAGGGGAGGGAATGGGGAAGCTGGCAAAATGGGTGAAGATAAATGGGAGGTAACAGGCTTCCAGTTACGGGATGAACAAGTCAGGGGCATGGAAGGCACAGCACATGGAATACAGCCAATGGCACTGTAATGGTGTTGCAGGCAATAGCCAACAGCTATGCCTGTGGTGAGCAAAAAGCACACTGTGTAAACTTGTCAGTTAGCCGAGTCCTACGCCTGAACTGAATGTAAAACTGTGTCAACTACACTAAAAAAATTTTTTTTAAAAAAGCGACTCAATACATTTTGAAACTGTGAAATCATACAAGTACCTTCCTTCAGACACAGTGGCATTGAACTAGAAATCAACAACAGAACACAACTGGAAAATTTGCTAATATGCGGAAACTGAACAATACACTCTTAACCAATGGGTCAAAGAAGAGACATGCAGGGAATTGCCATGAATGAAAATGGAAATATCATATGCCAAAACTTGTGGGATGTAGTGAAAGCGGTATGAGAAAGAAAAATTATGGCTGTGAGCATCCACATTAAAAGAGGAAAAAATCTCAAATCAACAATCTAATTTTATACCATAGGGAACTAGAAAAAGAAGAGAAAACTGAACCCAAACCAGCAAAAGGAAGGAAATAATGGCTAGGTAATAAGATGAACAAATCAGAGAACTGACAAACAATAGAAAGAACCCCAAGAAGACCAAATTTCATTGTTTGAAGAGATCAACAAAATTGAGGAGCTTTTAGCCAGACTGAGATAAAAAAAATAATAGAAAAGATACAAACAGGGAGTCCGAGCTCATCTGTTCCCACAGACACCCCACATTTACAGCTACATGTGGACCACTTCTCTCCGAAAACGATCTGAAAAGTAGATGACTCGCTTCTGCACAACAAAGGGCCAAAGGGCCACATCCTGGGGGACAGGCGGAGAGGTGGTCTGGCTACATCCCCACCCCGAGCACGGTGGCACAGGAGGGAGGGGGGCCTCTCACCAGGCCCGTGCTTCTCCCAGGGGATGAGAACAGCAGAGGCTTGGTGACCCACATCCAGCACCTTGGCCCCAGGATGCGCCCCACAGAGAGAAGCCCCCAAAACCAATTGGGCTGACATCCAAGAAACTCAAGGTACTTCCAGAAACGAAGACTGGCTTTTCAAGAGCTGCTTGTGGTCTCGCTCACCCTGAAACCCATCAGAAGAATAGCAGTTTGTCATGTGTCTGGACCACACGTGAAGGGGATTTGCCTGCTAATGTAAAAGTGTCAGCTGGGGGGCAGGGGGCAGGTGCTGACCAGCTAGCCCAGGCTGGGGGTGCTCCCTCTCCTAGCCCTGCTGGCCTGGCCGGGTGAGCGGTGCCATGGCACCCGCCTGCCCCCTGCTAAGCAGCACCCTGCTGCACCGCTGAAGCCCAGGAGCGCAGGCACGGGCAGGGCTCCCTGACTCCCTGATGGGGGCAGGTAAGGCCCAGGTCACAGCGCTGTCTTGCTTCCAGCTGCAAGCAGGGGCAGACGAGGCTGTGTCCCAGACAGAGCACTACTGGAGCATGTGGGTATGCGCCCTTACGCGTTCTCCCGCTGCTCTTCCACGGCTGATGAGCATGCCCCAACCCTCTACTCTCCAGCTGCCTCCCTACTAAAGCCAGTGGGCACACATTAATCCACATAGGGGACACGCCTTGATCAACTGGTCCTGATGACCAAAGGCGCTGGCACTATTGAGCTCCACAGGACAATCAGACGGTCATCGGCAGCCCACCACCGCAGGCCGAACAGCCAGCAGACTGACCAGTGTTCCTGTGAAAAGGGCCTATTTACTTAGTTCCGTGACAGGCCTTGGATTTCCCACACACCTAGTGGCCGAGGGGGCACTCCTGCAGAACTGAAGCAAAGACGCCATCTTGCACACCTCCTGGGCCTTGCTGCCCCTGCCCCTTTGAACAAATCTCCCATTGGAGCCCTGAGTTTTGCAACTGGTGCCTAGGGGACACCTCCAGCGAGGATTCTGATCGTGGCCCCACGGGACTGTATATATTTGCATAATTTAAAAAAGCTGCTGCCCTGGTCTGGTTTTGAGTCAGCCTAAAAGGAGGTATGAATGAGATCCCTCCCCTTGGGACACTGACGGGTCTTGACACATGTTCAACAGGACACACCAAGACAAGATCAGGCAGTTTAAACAATGACACAGGTTTGAGAGACAGCCAAGAGCTAGGGTAGGTGAGTGAGAAGTTTCATCACCTACAAAAGGCCACTCCTTCAAGAGTGAGGTAGCTGTTTCACCAAACACATAGAAACAGAGAGTCGAGCAAAATGAAGAAAGAGAGGTATGTTCCATATGAAAGAACAAAACAAAACCTTAGAAAAAGACCTTAATGATATGGAGATAAGGCATCTAACTGCCTGTCAAAGAACTCCAAGTAATGGTCATAAAGATACTCGCTGAACTCAGGAGAAGAATGGATGAACTTCTTCTTCTGAAGAGAACGAAGTTCCCAGTGAGGACTCTAACAAAGAGGCAGAAAACAAGAAAGTACCAAATACAAGTCACAGAGCACAAGAAGACAGTAACTGAACTGAGAAATATACTAGAAGGGTTCAGCAGCTGGACAGGACAGAAAAATGGATCATTGAGCTGGGAGAGAAAGCAATGAAACTCACCCAGACAGAGGAGCCAAAGGAAAAAAGAGGTTTTACAAATGAAGATCAAAGAAGGGACCTCTGGGCCAACATCAAATGGAATAACATTTGCATCATAGGGATCCCAAGAGAAGAGAGAGAAAGGAGTAGAAAAATGGTTTACAGAAATAATGGCTAAAACTTCTCTACCTAGGGAGGAAAACAAACATCAAGGTCTAGGATCCTCGAGAATTGCAAATAAGATAACTCCAAAGTGATCTATGCTAAGGTTGGATTGTGATTAAAAAGTCAAATATATATATATTATATTTCAAAAAAGGGTTCTCTTTAACTTTAAAGGTTCTCTATAACTATAAATATATATATATATTTTCAATGTTTATTTTTGAGAGAGACAGAGCATGAGCAGGGGAGGGGCGGGGGTGAGGGGGACACAGAATCTGAAGCAGCCTCCAGGCTCTGAGCTGTTAGCACAGAGCCCGACACAGGCCTTGACCTTGTGAACCATGAGATCATGACCTGAGCTGAAGTCAGACACTTAACCGACTGCACCACCCAGGCACCTCAAAGAGAAGCTTAAAAGTAATGAGAGAAAAACAGATTGTTACACACAAGGGAAACTCACATAAGCCTGCACATTTCTTGGTAGAAACTTCACGGGCCACAAGGCAGTGGCATGATGTATTTAACGGCTGGAAGGAAAAACCTTCCAACCAAGAATAGTCTACCCAGCAAGGCTATCACTGAAGGAGAGAGTTTTCTAGACAAGAAATGCTAAAGGAGTTCATCAATACTAAACCAGCCTTACAGGAAGTGTTAAATGGACCTCTTTAAGCTGAAAATGGTACTAATTAATGCCAAGAAAACATACAAAAGTAAACCTCTCACTGGAAAAGGATAATATATAGTAAAGGTAATAGATTAATCACCTGTGACAATTAAAAGACAAAGTTAGTAAAATTAACTAAAACTACAATAATTAGTTTAAGGGATGCATCAAATAAAAACATGTAAAATGTGGGGCACCTGGGTTAAGCATCTGACTCTTGGTTTCAGCTCAGGTCATGATCTCATAGTTTGTGAGTTTGAGCCCCATATTGGGCTCTGTGCTGATACCTCAGAGCTTGCCTGGGATTCTTTCTGTTTCCCTCTCTCTCTGCCCCTCCCCCATTTGCACAGACACACACACACACACAGACACACACACACACACAGACACACACACACACACAGACACACACACACACACACACTCTCTCTCTCTCTTTCTCAAAATAAATAGATAAAAACAAAAATAGATGTAAAATGTGACATCAAAAACAGTGCAAGATAGGGATAAACATGTAGAGCTTGGAATTTTTTTTTTTAATGTTTTTTAAATTTAGTTTGAAACAGCAAGCATTCATAAGCAGGGAGGAGCAGAGAGAGAGAAGGAGAGGGAGAGAATTCTAAGAAGGCTCCAGGCTGATAGTGTGGAGTCCAATGTGAGGCTTGATACCATGAACCGTGGATCATTACCTGAGCTGAAATCAAGAGTTGGAGGCTTAACTGATTGAGCCAGTCAGGAGCCCTGAGCTTGGAATGTTTCAAATTTAAGTGGCTGCCATCTTAAAATGGACTGTTCTACACATAGGATGATGTATGTGAGTGAACCTCACAGTAACAACAAACCAAAAACTTACAATAGGTACACAAAAGGAAATGAGAAAGGAATCTAAACACAACACTAAAGAAAGTCAACAAATCACAATGGAAGAAAGAAAACGAAGAATGGAGAGGAACTGCCAAATCAGTCAGAAAACAATGAACAAAACAGCAGTAAGTACAGATCTATCAATAATTACTTTAAAAGTAAATGCACTAAATTTTCCAATCAAAAGACACCAAATGGCTGAATGGATAAAATCTATATACTGAGTGGACCTATAAGAGACTCACTTCAGTAGTAAGGACACACACAAATTGAAAGTGAGAGACGGAGAAAGATATTCCATGGAAATGGAAATGAAATGAAAGGTGGTGTATCTATACTTATATGAGACAAAACACACTTTTACAACAAAGACTTTAATAAAAGGCAATGTGGAGGGGGACACCTGGGGGGCTCAGTTGGTCAAGCATCCAACTTCGGCTTAGGTCATGATCTCCTGGTTTGTGGGTTTGAGCCCCACATTGTGCTCTCTGCTGTCAGCACAGAGCCTGAAGCCTGCTTCAGATCCTTTGTCTCCCTCTCTCTCTCTCTGCCCCTCCCCTGCTTGTTCTCTCTCTCTCCCTGTCTCAAAAATAAATACACATTAAAAAAAAGAAGACAATGGGGAACACTACATAATGATAAAAATATCAGTCCAGCAAGAAGATATAAGTCTCAGTGAACACAAGAAGACTGAAATCATATCAAGTATCTTTTTCAACCACAATGGTATAAATCTAGAAGTCAATTACAAAAAATATCTGGAAAATTATAAATATGTGGAGAGTAAGCAACATGTTACTGAACAAGTACTGGGGCCATAGAAGAAATCAGAGGAGAAACAAAAAAATATGGAGCGATAAATGAAAACAGAAATGTGACAAAATGAAATCTGCAGATGCAGCAAAAGTGGTTCTAAGAGGGAAGTTCAGAACCTCAAGAAATAAATGTCAATTTAATTTGACAGCGAAAAATACTACAAAAAGAACAAATGAAGTCCAATAGTAGAAGGAAAGAAATTATAAAGATCAGAGAGGAAATAAATGAAATAGAGACTAAAAGGACAACAGAAAGATCAATGAAACTAAGAGCTGGTCCTTTGAAAAAAATAAACAAAATGGACAAATCTAGACTCACCAAGAAAAAAGAGAAAAGGATCAAATAAATACATTCAGATGTGAGTGAAAAGTGACAACGATATTACAGAAATGCGAACGATCACATGGGATACTATGAACAATTAAAGACGCGCAAATGAGGCAACCTAGAAGAAATGGGTGAGTTCCTAGAAATTTACAATCTCCTCAGGCTGAATCATGAACACAGAGAACAGCTCACTAGGTTGATGACTAGCAAAGAGACTCAATCAGTAATCAAAAAGCTCCCAACAAACCAAAGTCCAGGACAAGACAGTGTCACTGGTGAATTCTAGAAACACTCAAAGAGGATTTAATACCAATTCCTCTCAAACTCTTCCAAAAACTGAAGAGGAAGAAATGCTTCCAAAACTCATTTAGGAGACCAGCACTACCCTGATACCAAAACTAGACAAAGACAACACACAAAAAAGAAAATACAGGCTAATATCCATGATGGACATACATGCAAAAATCCTCACCCAACCATTAGCAAGCCGAATGCAACAATACATTAAAAGGATCACGCACCATGATTAAGTTAGAATTATTCCAGGGATACGGAGGTGGATTTATCACCTGCAGATCAATCAGCATGACACATCACATTAACGACTGAAAGATAAAAGTCATATGATTGTCTCAACAGATACAGAAAAAGCATTTGACAAATTCAACATCTGTTTATAAAAAATTCTCAACAAAGTGGTTATAGAGGTAATGTACCTCAACATAATGAGGGCCATATATACAAACCCACAACTACTATCACACTTAATGGTGGAAAACAATTCCTCTGATTCTATTCTCCCCACTTTTCCGCAACACAGTATTGGAAGTCCTGGTTACAGCAGCTGGGCAAGAAAAAGGAATGGAAGGAAGAAGTAAAACTCACCATTCGCAGATGATACAGTATTATATATAGACAATCCTAAAGTCTCCACCCCTAAACTGTTAGAACCAATAAATGAATTCCATAAAGTTTCAGGATACAAAATTATTACATAAAAATCAGTTGCATTTTTATACACTAATAAAAAACTATCAGAGAGAAGAATCAAGAAAACAACCCCATTTATGATCACATTGAAATGAATAAAACACTTAGGAATGAATTTTGACCAAGGAGTTGAAAGACTTGTATTTTGTAAAGTGTAAGACATTGATAAGAGGAAGTAAAGAGACAAATAAATGGATAGATACTCTGTGCTCAAGGCTAGGGAGAATTAACACTGTTAAAGCATTGTTAATTCTACCCAAAGCAATCAACAAAATAAGTGCAATCCCTATCAAAATTCAAATGGCAATTTCTCACAGAACTTGAACAAATAAAATTTGTATGGAACCACAAAAGACCATGAATAGTCAAAACAATCTTGAGCAAGAACAAAGCCGGAAGCATCAAGTGTGATTTCAAACGAGACCACAAAGCTATAGTAATCCAAACAGTATGATACTGGCATAAAAACAGACACATATTCAATGGAACAAAACAGAGGGCCCAGAAATAAACCCACATTGACACAGTCCATTAACTAATGGGAGTCCATTAACACACTCCCATAACAAAGGGAGACATATTCAATGGGGAAAAGACGGTCTCTTCAATAAATAGTGGTGGGAGAACTGGACAGCCACATGCAAAGGAATAAAACTACATCTTATACACTACGCAAAATTAACTTGAAATGGATTAAAGACTTGAATGTTAAGTCCCGACAGTATAGAACTCCTAGAAGAAAACATAGGTGGTAACCTCCTTGACACTGATCTCAGTAATGTTTTCTTTGATCTGACTCCAAAGACAAGGGAAACAAAAGCAAAAATAAATAAATGGGACTATATCAAATGATGGAACTTCTGCACAGTGAACATAGTTATCAACAAAATGAGAAGGTGACCTACCAAATGGTAGAAAATGTTTGTGAATCATCTATCTGATAAGGAGTAAATCGCCAAAATTTATATACAACTCAATAACAAGCAATCTGATTAAAAAATGGGCAGAGGATCTGAATAGAAATTTTTCCAAAGCATGCAGTCAACAGAGACGTGAAAAGATGCTCAACATTGCCCATTGTCAGAAAAATGCAAATTAAAACCACAGTTCGATACCATGTGTCAACTATTACCAAAAAGACAAAACGACAACAACAAAAAAACAAACCCCATGGACAAGTGTCGGCAAGGATGCGTAGAAAGGGAACCCTTTTGCACTCTTGGTAGGCATGTAAACTGGTGCAGCCACTACGGAAAACAGTATGGAGGCTCCTAAAAAACACAAAACTGAGCTAAAAATAGAACAACCTTATGATCTAGCAATCCCACTACTCAGAATCTATTTGAAAGAAAACAAAAACACTAATTTGCTATATTTACCTGTATGTTCATTTCAACATTATTTACAATGACCAAGATATAGAAGCTATCTAAATGTCCACTGATGGGTGAATGGATAAAGAAGATGTGATGTACGCACACACACATGTGCATGCGTGCACACACGGATCCTACTCAATTATTAAAAAAGAGCAAACCCTTTCCATTTGTAACAACATGGTTGGACCGTGGGGTTATGCTCAGGAAACAGGTCAGAGAGGGAAAGACACATATGACATGATTTCACTTCTATGTGGAATCTAGAGGACAAAACAAACCCGGAACTCACAGACGCAGAGAATACACTGGCGGCTCCCTGAGGGGAAGGGCATTGGGAAAGGGGTCAAAAGAGTTGAAAGGAATTAAGACGTACAAAATTCCAGCTATAAAATAAGTAAGTGATGGGGGCTCGATGGGGAACAGTGTCACAATCCCGTGGTGACTGTATGGTGACAGACGGTGACTGGACTGGTGGTGACCATTTCTCAGTGTACGTAAAGAGCAATCACTATGTTGTACACCTGACACAATGTAATACTGTATGTCAATAATACTCAAGTAAAAGGAAATAATTATCAAACAAAAAAGACACAAATAAATAACATCATATAGAAGTATGGACTTTACTAGTGCCTTATGGAAATTAAAAGGATTATAAGAAAACACTATGAGCAATTGTATGCCAACAAATTACATAATCTATGGGCTACAAATTCCTAGAAATAACAAAAATGATCAAAAGTGATACAAGAGCAAATAGAAAATCTCAACAGATCTGTAACAAGCATAGATTGAATTAGTAATCAAAATCTCTGAGGAAGTCCAAAATCAGGTGGCAGATGAAATATCTACCAAACACCTGAAAAAGCATTAACACTGATGCTACTCAAACTCTTGCAAAAAACAGAAAAGAAGGGAATACTTCTTAACACATTCTATGAGGCCAGAATTACCCTGATATTAAACCCACACAAAGACACCATAAGGAAACTACAGACCAACATCCCTTGTGAACAGAGGTACAAAAATCCTCCAGAAAGTGCTAGCAAACTCAAGGTGACAACACACTGAGAGGATTATTCACTGAGACCAGATGAGATACATCTCAAGAATGGAGGGGTGTGTTCAACACAAGAAAATTAATCAGTGTACGATACCATACTAATATGACAAAAGCACACCACAGGATCATATAAAGAGAGCCAGAAAAAGCATTTTATAAAAATCCGCATGCTTTCATGAGAAAAACACTCAAGCTAGAAATAGAAAGGAACTTGCTTACTGTGATAAGGGGTATTAATGAATAACCCACAGCTGATATTATACTCTATGAAGAACCCACAGCTGACATTATACTCTATGGTGAAACACTGAGTCAGGCACAAAGCAAGAATTCCCATTTTCGCCATAGCTATCAAACACTGTACTGTTAAGTCCTAGCCTGGTAATTAGGTGAAAAAAAAAATAATAAGCATCCAAACTGGGAAGAAAGAAGTAAAAATATCTCTATTTAAATGACATATATATAGGAAATCCCAATGAATCTACAAAACAACGACTAGAGCTAATAAATGAGCCAGCGTATTTGTAGGGGTACAGGATCAACATATAAAACTCAGTTGTGTTTTACAGAGCACCAATGAACCCACTTTGACAACACAAAATAATTACAAAAGCAATTCCATTTATAATTGCATCCAAAGAATAAAATGCTTTGAAATAAATTTAAGCAAGGAGGAGAAAGACTGACGTATTGAAAACTACAAAAAAGGAAAAAAAATTCTTGCTTACTGAAAGATCTAAAAATGGAAAGACATCCTATGTTTGCAAACTAGAAGACTATTGTTAAAATGGTAACGTTCTCTAATGAATCTACAGATACTTCGTAATTCCTATCAATATTCCAATAGCCTTTTTTTGCAGAAAAAAAGAACAGAATGGGCAATTCATATGGAATCCAAGGGGCCCTCAAATAATATTAAAAAGCAAAAACAGGGGCACCTGGGGGCTCAGTCAGTTAAGCGTCCGACTTCGGCTCAGGTCATGATCTCGTGGTTCATGGGCTTGAGCCCTGCATCGGGCTCTGTGCTGACAGCTCAGACCCTGGAACCTGCTTCAGATTCTGTGTGTCCTCCCTCTGCCCTTCCCCTGCTCACACTCTGTCTCTCAAAAATAAATTAAAAAAAAAAAAAAAAAAGAATTCTTCTAACTCACCAACACAAAAGACAATCCAATTTTAAAATTGGCAAAAAATGTGAATAGATGTTTCTTCAAGGAAGATCCACGAATGTCCTATAAGCACATAAAAGGGTATCCAACAGCTACTGGTCATTAAGGAAATGCAGATAAAATGACCATAAGACACCACTTCGCATCCACTAGAATGGAAAAACCCACAGGCAGTGTAGGCGAGGATGGGGGAACAGGAAGTCGCATCAACACGGTCCGGCTGCTGGGAGAACAGTTCAGGGTCCCTCAGAAACATACACAGAGTTGGCGTCTGCTCCTATAGGCACAGATGTCCACAAACAATGAAAACACGTCCACATAAAAACATGTACACAGATGTTCATAGTGACATTATTCCTAACAGCTAAAAGGTGGAAACAACTCAAATGTGCATCAAGGGAGGAACAGATAAATTGTGATGAATGGACCCACAAATTTTCCATAAACAGGACCATTATTCAGCCACGAAATGGAATTAAGCAGCGACACATGCTACACCTTGAATGAACCTCAATAATGTATGCTAATTGCAAGCAGCCGGACGAGAGGTCACATGTGATTCCTTTTACACAAAATATCCTGAAGAGGCAAATCCATAGAGACAGGAAGCCACCCAGTGGTTTCCAGAGAACAGAGAGAAGGTAATGGGGAGAGATTTCTTAATGGATACGGGGTATTCTCCCGCAGTGACAAAACGGTTCTGAAAGTAGAGAGAGGCGGTGACCGCACAACACCGTGAGCGCACTGTCACTGAGCCGTCTGGCTGAAGAGGGCCAACTGTGTATGGGAGCCTTGCGGTCAGGCTCACCTCACAGCAGGCGGTGAAACTATAGGCTCCTGCAACCAGGCCCTTCCCTAGGAAGACGTGTTCAAGGGATGCTCACGGTCATGCGGTAAACACATTACAGAGTTCCTATGACCAAGAGGGGAGAGAGGGTGAGATTAGGAAATAAAGGAAACGAAACTGCACTGAAAGAAACTAAAGAGAAGGTCTTGAACAGACTAATTAGCAAAAAGCCACAAACGAAGGAGGAAGATTAAAAACAATTCCATTACCTAAGGCCCTGCTACCAACCTAAATATTTTATTTTTAAGAACCCCAAATTTAAAAATATTAGACATGAGTGAATTACAAATAAATGATAGTATAGTCATATGCACAGAATACAGTCATTGAAATGATATTATGAGAACATTTTAATGACATGGGGTTAATTCTCAGTATACAGTATTAGGTGAAAATGCCAATCTAATACTGTATAATGTAATGCTAATAAATGCTAATAAAATTGAGGTAATTTATACACAGTACTATCTCAATTATTTCAAAATATATGTTGTGTAGGAGAAAACAATCAAAGGGAATACAGTGATGTCTGCAGTCATTCTCTGTAGGTGGTTACTAATTTATGTTTTTGTATTTTCCCCAAATCTCTCACAATTGTACATACTTCTTCTGTAATTTAAAAAATGTTTTTAATAGAACAGACTCATGCCCACAGGGCTGTTGTTAGAATTGAATGAGACAATTCTCGTAAAAGTGTTTTGGCCAGTATTTGGCTCATATTTAGTGGTGTATAAATATTAGTTATTACTGGATAGTTCACCTCTTATCAACTGCAATAGCTGATTAAAAACTAATTCAGACTTGCTGATAAGGAGAGGTAGACAGAGAAAAGGATAAAGGCGATGAACTGCCACAGGAATGATTGTGAAGCAGGATACTGCACACTAACTGAAAAAAAATCCACAAAACTGAGAACTGGACTCTCTAAAGCTTTTGGAATACACTGCCAATGAGTCTTTAAATAAGATAACTGAAGCACACATTATTCATTGCAATCTAACTTTATATTAAATAAAATATCACTCAGCTATCAAAAAGAACTAAACGTTGCCATCTGCAATGATGCGGACGGAGCTAGAATGTATTACGCTAAGTAAAATCAGCCAATCAGAGAAAGACAAATACCATGTGATTTCACTCATATGTGGAATATAAGAAACAAAACAGATGAACATATGGGAAAGGGCGGAAGGAGAGAGGGAAACAAACTACAAGAGACTCTTAATGAAAGAGAACACACTGAGGGTTGATGGAGGGAGGTGGGTGCGGGACAGGCTGGGTGGAGGATGGGCATTCACTGGTTGGGATGAGCACTGGGTGTTGTATGTAAGTGATGAATCACTGAATTCCACTTCAGAAACCAATACTGCACTGTATTGTTAACTAAAATTTAAATTAAAAAATACATATATCATGAAAAAGTTGGAGCTATTCCAGGAATTCAAGGACAACTTAACGTTAGCAAATCTATCAACATAACTTATTTCATTAACGAATTAGAATAAAAAAAATAGATTCTAAAAACTTCTAAAATAGATTCTAACAATCACTTCATAAACCCCAAAAGTCAAAAACCAAAAGTATAATGAGAACGGAAGAAAATTTCCAAAGTATGAAAGAGTATCTATCACACACCAAGAGCAAATACCACATTAAGTAGAAATATTAACTGCATTTCAGATAAAGTAAGAGCAAGATATTACTACAGTTAACATGGCTTGGAGGGTTAATCAATGCAATAAGAATATAAATCATATAAATAATACAAGAGAGACAAAATTATATTCACTGAAGATGACTCAATGGATCATCTATAAAAGCAATCACAACTTACCATTACTAGTCCATTAAGGTGACTAAATACAAAATAAGTATATAATCCAATAGATTTAATTTACACTAGTAATTAGTAGTCTGAGATTCAAATGAAAAGAAAAAACTCCATTTACTACAATGATTCCTAATTACAAAATTCCTAGCAATAAATTTAACAAGAACATACTTCTATAAATAGGATATAAAATGTTACTAAAGTATGAATATCCGAAGAAAGAGAGAAATACTTGGTTCAGTGCAATACTTACCTGTGAAATAGACTCTCTTTCTTTAGTTGACAGGAAGTCTTCAACTGGTAATAGTGTTAATGTTCTTTCTAAAATTCTTCTGACTGTTGTCTTTCCTCCGCCTGTTGGGCCTACTAACATCACACCAACACAAGTCTAAAACAAAATTGCAGATTTATGATTTAATTTTGGTTTACCAATAATTCACCTCAATTGAAATCTGAAGCTTCCTATTTACACACACATCTCTGTGTCCACAAACCCTTCCTTTAAATTATTGTTCAATCTGCTGTAATCTGTGTTCTGCTTTCATTGACTAGGTTGATGTCAAAATGTACAGAAATCTCCTAATTTTAAAATTCAAAGAATAACTTTTAATTCTTGTTTTTGACACTTTATCTCACTTTCCTTTCTCCTTTATCTCTGTACCTTTCTCTAAGATTGTTTCTGTAATATGATTATCTCAGCTTTCCTCTTCTGTGGTTCTTCTCTCTATTGAATGCCATTTCCACGTTAGTCTTCCCTAATTCATCCTTTTCTCTCTTTTTCTCCCTATCCTATCTCATCCACTTGAATATCTCTAACTACAACATGAGTTCTAATGACTTCCTAACATATGCATTTCTTCCACTCTTTGGTTCTGTGTGCCTGAGTGAAATTTCAGTAGTCTACTATATATTTCCATCTGGATAGCTCATATGATTTTCAGAGTCAACATAATCTACTCTATACCTTCTTTTCACACTTGTCACTTCTCTTATTCCTTTGATCTTAAACTTTCCAGCCTCCAGAACTGTGGGAAATAAATGTTGCTTAAACCACTTAGTATAGGGTATTTTGTTATATCAGCCTGGACGGACTAAGACAAGGGAAAAAGGGTCAGATGGTCAAGCTCTTACAAGTGTCCCTTACCCTCTTCTAGACTACTGTGATAGTCTCAAAGGAATGATTATATTTAATAACTCATCACATAAATACATTAAAATTCAAATATGGATAAGCCTAAAACATTTTTTTCATTTCCATTCCAATTTCTTTATCCTCAGTGAGGAAAATTCCAGAGAACTTAAAGATGCGAAATGCAAATATCAAAAACGTTTAGAAAAAAATTATAGAAAATATCTTTCTGAAATAGGATAGAAAAGATTTCTAAAAATTCAGAAAAACACAAACCATAAAAAACATTAGATTTTATACTGCATTAACAATGTCTCCTGCACAACTGAACTCTAGGGAACATTTCTGAAAACCCAAGACTTGGAGAATTTATTTGCATTGCATGTAAACAATAAAGGGATAGGATATAAAAATGCATAATGAAAAGTCTACACATTTAATAAGAAAAAGACAAAAAATTCAACTGAGAAATGAGTACATCATCTGGCAATTCACAGGAAACTCAAATGGCAAATAAATATAGACAAGGGCATTCAATTTTACTAGTAATCAGTGAAGTGCATCACCTTGTCAAATGGTTCATTCATAGCGATAGGAAATTCCAAAAAGGTATAGTTATGGAAGGCAGAACATTTATACCACACTTGTAGGGTTTTTTTTTTTACAATTATGTATTAAGGGGATGAGGGTGAAGAAAATGAATCTGTTCAAAGGTACATCCAGGGTTGAATAACCACATGTGGGCAAATAAATGAGTAAGCTACTTTTACTCTAAAGAACAGTAGACCAGTTAGTTCTCTTTTACTGTTATCCTGGTTTTCTCCTTGATCAGACCTATTAAAATTCAGGAGCAAAGAGGTGCTAATGTGCCATTCTCCACTTACCTGAAGTTGATTATAAAACTGTATGATTTTCTTGTTCTGAGCTGGCCACTGGTGGAAGCCCAACTGTTGTGCAGCAACAGATATTACTTTCTAAAAGAAAATAAATATGCTTAAACTGCATTGCAATTGAACCCTTAATACATAATCCCTCAAAATCTCTCTTAACTAGGTACTGAATAGTAGTTCTTAATCTTTTAGTTCATCAACCTGATTATTACTTTCCTCTCAAAATATGATATACACAAAATTTTGTGTTCACAGATCCCTGGTAGCAGATTCACAGACCTTCCCCCAATTTAAGAATTTGTTCTTTAAGATGCATTTAAAAACCATCTGTTACCATAGTATGGTTGTCTAATTACTTTATACTAAAAGAAAATTTTAAAAAGTCTCTATCTTTGTGTAATTCCAATCACCATTAAGGTAGATTTTCAGCTTTGTAACAATTATTTTAATGTTTCTGTGTTCAGAATATTCTAGGATAGTAAGTAAAATTTGTTAAGATTGAAGACTTGCTGTGGTTATGCATTAAAGCATGCAGGAAGTGGCTGTGGCTTGGAAAGATACTCAGTATTTTAACAGGAATTATAAGGGTGGCCAGGTTTCCTTCTACAGTGGGGTCAAGACTATTGATATCTGTCTACAGAAAAAAGTGGGATTTATCCTTTTTCTCACCAACCTCTCCCCGTCCATTTCTCATTCCTTGCATTCCCACAGTGGGACAAAGGGGCAGCCGAAGGAGACCCAGAACACTCAGCAGGAGAAAAAGTAGTTCCTACAGCAAGGCCCCTGGAGGTGGGAAGTCAGCTGAGAGCAATGTTGTTCAAGCAGAGTTGATGAGACACCCACTTAAGGCGTGTACTTGGAGTGGTTTTAGATGCAGGGGCCAGGGGTCCTCTGCCACGGATGACATAAACCCAGACACCTCCCTGGATGTGAGCATGTAGTTCTGCCAGGGTGGACGGGGAGAGCATGGGGTGCAGGAGAAGTGGGAGCATGGGGTGCGGGAGATCAGGAGAAGTGGGAGAGTCAAGGAAGAGATATTCAGACAGGGCATCCCAGTTGGTTAAAGATTTTCACAGAAGGTTTTAAACTAAAATCATAATCATACTGTAAAGTGTTTATGGCCATAACTGATGTTCCAGAGTCAACTGGACGACAAATGATACATAGTTTATTCTAGGATATGGTTTCAGTAATTCTCTGTTAATCCCTTGGTCGCTCTGAGCTAATGACCCTCCCCCACCCACACTGTAGAACCATCAGAGACAGAAATGTGAACAAGTTGGACAGGTTCCAATCACCCATTGCATGCAATTCAGATTCTTGTATCTCAAATGAACAGGAAGTGTAAACGGCACACCTACAGGGAATGTGTCTTGCAGTATGAGGCCACCAAAGCTCTGGCAAATGCCAGCCCTGGCCCGACTAAAGCCCAAAGGGGCCCGAGACTAGCTCACTAACAACACAGGGATGGGCCTTGCCCACAATAGGCAGAGGGAGACACTACAGACTGGACTGAAGGCAAAAGCGGCTGCTCCACAAGAGCATGGCACATGCATCACACACAGGAGATGCCCCTGAAATGCCAAGTTTTAGTGAATAGGACAGAGGGCACCATATGACTCCTTCTTTGTAAGATCACTGCTTTAGGAAAGATGACTTTCCTAATACATAGAAACAGACACAGAGAGTTAGACAAAATGAGAAGACAGAGGAGTATGTTCTAAATGAAGAGACAGGACAAAAATCACATCAAGAGACCTTAAGTAATATGCCTGATGGAGAATTTAAAGTAATGGTCATTAGATACTCACTGGACTTGAGAAAAGAGTGGGGGACCTCAGTGAGACCCTTGCAAAGAGAAAACAAAAAAAGGTCCTATCAGAGATGAAGAACTCAATAACTGACATTTAAAATACACAAGAGGGAATCAACAGCAGACTAGAGGAAGCAGAAGAATGGATCAGCAACTTGGAGGACAGAGTTATGGAGAGCAATCAAGCTGAACAGAGAGAAAAGAGAGAATAATAAAGACTGAGAACAGGTTAAGAGAATTCAGAGACACCATCAAGTATAATAATCTTTGCATTATAGGGATCCAAAAAGGAGAAGAGAGAAAAAAGTGGGCAGAACATTTATTTGAAGAAATAATCACTGAAAACTTCCCATATCTGGGGAAAGAAATGAAAATCTAGATCTAGGAAGCACAGAAAGCCCAAAAATCAACCCAAGGAGGTCCACAAAAAGACACGTAGTAATTAAAATGGCAAAAAGTGGTGATAAAGAGAGAATTTTAAAAGCAGCAAGAGAAAAGAAAACAGTTACCTACAAGAGAAACCTCATAAGGCTATCAGCTGATTTTTCAGTAGAAACTGTACGCCAGAGGGAGCAGCATGGTATATGCAAGATGCTGAAAGGAAAACCCTTGCCAAGAATACTCTATTCAGCAAGACTGTCCTTCAGAACAGAAGCAGAGATAAAGAGTTTCCCAGACAGACAAATTTCAAAGAATTCCTGACCCCCAAACCAGCCCTACAAGAAATGATAAAGGAGATTCTCTGAGTGAAAAGGAAAGATCATAAGCAGAAGAACAGCAGGAAGCACAGAAGAGGTAAAACTACATGTAGCCATAAAAATAGTCAAAGGATTCACAAAATAAAAGGTTATAAAGTATGACACCATGTACCTAAAATGGGAGGGGGCAGGTAAGATTGCATTCAATATATGGAATTGTTGAACTGCTATGCTTACTCCTAAAATTAATACAACACCGCATGTTAACTACAATGGAATTAAAATTTAAAAAATAAATAAAACAAAAAAACCCCACAAAAAAAAACCCAGAAGAAACAGTGAACGTGGGGAAGGATGTGGAGAAAAACGAACCATCATGCACTGTTGGTGGGAATGAAAATTGGTGCAGCTGCTGTCGGAAACAGTATGGAGGTCCCTCTAAATAAATAAATAAATAAATAAATAAATAAATAAATAAATAAATAAATAAATAAAATTACCGTATGACCCAGTAATTCCACTACTGAGTACCTACCTAAAGGATATGAAAAAAGCAATTTGAAAAAATATATGCACCCCGATGTTTACTGCTTTATTTACAATAGCCAATATATGAAGCAGCCCAAGTGTCCGTTGATAGGCCAATGGATAAACAAGATGTGGTATGTATACACACTGGGATACTACCCGGCCATAAAAAGAATGAAATCTCTGAAATTAGTCAGGGAAAGACAAATACCATATGATTTCACTCATCTGTGAAATTTAAGAAGAATAAGTCTTAAATAATAAGAACAAGAATATACATATATCACTTATATCTTCAAACTATGTAAGGCTAGCACTTGATGGAAAGGCAGAGAAAAAAATATATGTCAACAATTGTAGTTAAGATCTTAATAGGCCCCTTTCAGAAACAGATATCAAAGGTACGGAACAGTGTACATATGTAACATTATACCCAATAAGCATAGAATACATATTATTTTAAGCACACATGAATCACTTCTAAAACAGTATCATTAGGGGATGTCAGAACCCTCAGAAAAGGTTATCTCAAAGGGATAAATACATACAGTAGCATATAGTTCCCAGTAAAAACTAACCATGAATGGAGATTAATAATACAAGGGTAGTTGAGATTCCCAGAATTTGGCAAAAGACAAAAAACAAAAAAACAAAACCTCTTGGGTGATAAATAATCATAAAGGCAATTAAGAAATATTTATAGAGAAATGCTAACTAAACCACTACATGTGAAAACCTGTGGGAAACAGCCAAAGAATATGTAGAGGAAAACTGAGATCTTTGAGGAGGAAACACAGGTAAATAAACGAAGCATTAAACTCAAGAAACTAGAAAAAACAAAAGGAGAACAAGGCCAATGAAATAAAGGAATATGTAAATAATGAAGGAAAGAAATCCATCAAATACACACACAAAATAAATAGGGAAAATAATCAAAACAAGAAGCCAGTTCTTTGAAAAAACTAATTATTTGCAGACCTCAAGAGAGAATGATGAGTCATGAGAAAAAGAAATAACTGTAGTGGAGACTGAAGACTGATGAGAGGAGGAGAAATAAGTTAATGAATTTAGAAACACAGAGATGTATAAAAAGTAGGGAGTGTGAAGTGATCACTAAGTAACATAAAGTTGAAATAGTAGTCAAAGCCTCCGCCTACAAAACCCAGATCCAAATAGTTCTACAGTGAATTTGACCGAAAATCTAAGGGATAGTTCATCTCAATCTTATACACGTTTTTCTCAGAAAACAAGAGAACATTTGCTGTTCAGTCTACTTTGAGGAGCTAGTAATAATCTTGACTCTACAGACAGATTAGGATAGTTCGTGTGTAAGTTAACATGTGAAAATCCTAAATAAACTTTAACTAACTTACTCCATTGGTGTCTTAAGCATCACACGGCGACAGAGCATTGCGCGTCCTGGGAACGCGGAGCGATCTCAGCCCGGAAAAGCATCATACAAGGAGATACAAGGACTGGAGGGAGGACGTACCACGGTCAGTATGATGGAAACCCCGAGAGAAGACACAAAATCAGAGCTACTTTTGATCGAGTAAGAGAATCCAGCGACGTCGCCATGTTCAAGATAAGCTTCAAATCAAAGGCATTTCAAAACACCTGGAATAAACCACTAGGAATATTATAAAAATGTGTCACGACTTTTGTCAAAAACCCTACACCACCAGAAAATAGCTGATCGCGTCGCTAGGCTGAGTCTCAGTGACAGAGCCTAGGAGGGCAGGAGGGTCGAGGCCAGGAGTCCGGGGACACAAGAAGTTCACAGACGCCTTCCCCGCAGAGTCACAGACATCACTTATAATTTACAAGGATAAAAAAAAAAAGGGCAGATAATATGGTGTGTAAATCTGGGCAAAGAGACACGAGCTAATTTTCCTCATTGTTCAGATAATACCCAAATAAATAGGAAAATATGGATCTTATTATAAAAATGTACAAAATTACCCTTACAATAAAAATATTAACCTGCATAAACATTAGTAGAATAAAACAAAAGTAAAAGACCACTTCACTCTGTGGAATTTATAAAGTTTGAAAATTAAAAAAAAAAATAGCCCAGAAGTATACAAGGCAAACAAAACATGGAGTAACAGTCTTACCAAAGTGGACTTCAAGCCAAAAAGCAGGAAGAAATAGCTACTGAATTTCTGGGAAAGAAATGCTTAGGAAAACCCTACCTGACTGAACTTAAACATACATAACTAGAGCAGTGCTTAGATGAAGTTACATGGTTTTATGAACTTACACTAGTAAAAACATAAGCTACATGAGTTAGACAGCTTCCTCAAATAGCTGGACAGGGAAAAACAACACAAAACCCAGAGGAATAAAGGAAGATACTTAAAAATATTAATTTGGATATTGAAAGACTAGAAATCAAATGGATGTGTTAAGTAGATAAAAAACTGTTTTTCTGAAGAAAGCAATTAGATAAACTTCTAGGTAATCTCTGTAATGGAGAAAACCCAAATTAATAAAACAAGAAATGACCGGGAAAATAACATCAGAAATTGGAAACTGAAAGAATATTAAGGTAGTGGCTGGCTCAGATCCACGCGGTATATTTGAACACCGGAATGAAAAGAGAATGTTATCTAGCTTAATGAAACTGACCCGGGAGGGATATGAAACCTAACTAGACCAGAACTGTGAAAGAACTCTCCTGTCATGAAACTCCTGGTCCACATGGTTTTCAAGGAAAATTCTCCCAAACCTTCCTATATAACCTAATGAATGATCTTCCTTCGCTAAGTGCTTCCTGTGGGACTACAAATCATACATATTCTGTGCCTGTTGGGTATGAAGCTGCATAGGTAGCTTATACCTGTATTTAAGGAACAGACAATTATGAAAGTGTTTCAACTACAAGCTACTGAAGCCATGTATTCTAAAATAAACTTTAAACAGTGTTTTTACAAATTAGGCTGGGTCCCAGGGAAAGGAATCTGTGGGTGTGATGGCCTGATACCTGATAGAGGCCAGGGGGAGTCAGAGAACTGTGAGAATCTGGGGCGGGAAGAAGGCAGAAGGAGAAAGGCGCTGGAGAGATGACCCGGTCTGGCCAGGCTGTGAAAGGCATCGTAAGAATATACGTCGGGGTAATTGGTTTTGGGTTTCGCCCAACAGTGGCTTTGTTGCTGTGATCAAACGCATGTTTCTGGAAAGCACTGCTAAGGGACCACCGGTCCCAGATGAAGCCAGGGGGTGGCCGGAGGCTGGCTCCCAGCATGAGAGCTGTCAAGGTCCCAACCACACTAAGGCAATGACTCTAAGGCAGGTGTAAGAGGGAAAACAAGAGGGTTCTCCAATCATAATGCCTAATTTTTTACCATCACAAAATATTTACATGTTAAAGTCTTTTTTTCCATAATTCTGATCCAGGTTGATTCTTAAAGCGCCCCTTTAAAGGAGGAAGAGAAAAACATTACCACTCCCAGAAAGATGGGAAAACTGGGGAACAAAATATGGGGAACCTTCTTCACTTGAAGCTATGGTCTGTTCATCGAGGCCATTTTTCTCCCAAGGGGAAAATACACGTGCAAGTATTTTCATCCCCCAAGTTATAACACGAATAGACTATTTCAGGAAAAATTATAGTATTTTTCGCTTATATCATGTTTTTATTTACCGTAATTAATATTCCTCATCGAAATCATCTGTGATGGTTTTCAAAAGTCTTATTACCTCGAAGGCAACTTGATTTACTGTCGAAACCACTGCTCCAGGAAAAATGTCTGCTATAATCTTTTCAAAAAGTGGGACGTCTTGCGGGAGAAATTTTGGTAAACTAGCTTCTCGTATAGCCTCAATAAGGATCAGACTTTCATCCATTTCAGAAAGGTTGCCATTAGTGTTACTTTCGTGGAAGAAGAAGACATGTAAAGAACAGGTTAGCAGGTGTGCGCTGCTGACATTCAAGGCCATTCACGTTCTTTTTCAGAGATGGGCATCCCCATCTCCTTTCCTCCTCCCCCTCCCTGCAAAGCAGCCATGTGGTATGGGTGAGGTTAATCTGGCCCCCAGATCCGGAATGGTCTCGAACGCTCAGGATAATGCCATTCCCCAGTCACTGATTCAGAGATGGGCTTTGTATCAGTAAGGTGTTTTAGCTGCAAACAGAAATGAATTTGGGGTAATATGAAATGAAAGTAACGTAAGGATCTATGAAAAATCTCTAGGCGGGCCAGAGAGGTCAGCTCGCAGGCTACGTGGCTGCGAACAATGGCCAAGACTGTGCTACAGATCCGGTCCTGTGAAGACCTGATGGCTAACGTAATGGGTCCAGTGGCCATGCGTGCGAATGCCACTCATGCTGGTGACCAGGACAGTTGGCCGCCCCTGCCGCTCCTGCTCACTGGCTGTCACCTTGCTTGAATGCCCTCTGTGCAGATCCAATTTCTTTCCCCACTAGCTTCAGGCTCAGACTGTAGTCTAACTGTCTCTGATTTGTCCAGGCTGTATGTTCAAGCCATGGTTATAAGGGGGTTTTGAAAGGCAAGAATGGGGCCTAATTCCTTAAAGGAAGATGATCCCAGCTCTGGTCAATGGCAGTCACGAGGACACAGGGGTTCCAATGACCTGTGTGTTCAGCGTGGTTTGGGACTCCCGTTCAGTGGGGCGGAAAGCTCCGGGGAGCCTTACAAACCACCGGAGAGGTGGCCAACCAAGCCCGGATGGGCAGGGCCGCGGTGCGGACCACACTGCAGAGAAATAAAACTGAAACCCGCATCCAAGGAGCAGACCCTGCCCATCTCTGGACTTTCTGATTGAGAGAAACAGTAAATTCCCTCTACTGTTTGAACCAACTTAAGTGTTCTGTTACTTGTCACAAAGGGCTCCAGATGTGAAAGTTGTCATGTAAAATATTGTCCCCTAACAGCATTTTACATGTTTAACCCTTTATTACATATTCTTACACATTAAACAGGCAACCGAGAGAAAGAACTGATAGCTAACAACTAACATTTATTAAGTACTTTTTCTGGGGACTTAGCTTGTTTTTTTTTTTTTTAAGCTTTATTTTATTATTTAAAAACATTTTTAAAATTTATTTTTGAGAGAGAGAGAGACAGCATGAGCAGGGGAGGGACAGAGAGAGAGGGAGATGCAGAATCTGAAGCAGGCTCCAGGCTCTGAGCTAGCCGTCAGCAGGAGCCCAATGTAGGGCTCAAACCCACAAACCGTGAGATCATGACCTGAGCCGAAGTCGGACACGTAACTGACTAAGCCAGCCAGGAGCCCCTAAGATAAAAGTTTTTTCTTTTTTAAAGAACAGTTTCTTTTGTGCATCCTTCCTTCCTCTTCTTTCACATTCTTCAACACCTCTACCATATTTTATCTCTACTTAGACACACTCTGAGAGTTCCCTGCTTTATCCTGCCCTTACTACTTAGATTTTACAAATTACTGTCCCTGTGTCGTATAACTCTCTTTGACCTAACACTCAATCAAAACTCAACTCACCATTTTAACTCCCATTTCTTTTTTCCAGCCAGTGTTAAAATGGTCTTCAGAGACCTCAAGCCAAAATCATAATGAACCTATAAAGCATTAAAATATTTGAGTTAAATTTCTCAGGGAAAAAAATGGAAATAAATGTGTATCCTCCACAGATAAATCCCTAGTCATGTACGCTGTGGAGACAGACCACAATAGATCTTGAGAGAGAGAGAGACAGAGAGAGAGAGAGACAGAGAGAGACAGAGAGTGCACAGGGGGAGGGGCAGAGAGGGAGGGAGACAGAGAACCCCACTCAGGCCCCGTGCAGTCAGCACAGAGCCTGATGTAGGACTCCATCTCATGAATTGTGAGATCGTGACCCGAGATGAAATCGAGAGTTGGACCCTCAACTGACTGAGCCCCCCAGGAATCCCCCCTAAGCTTCCCTCTAAAAAGCAGGCTCGCTGTCCAAACCATGTTGGGTTACAGACAAACACCCTTTGCTCTGGCATAACCCAGACCAGTCATTTTCAGAACACGGCACCCAGACCAGCAGCCTTGGGAGCTCTTGAGAAGCTTGTTGGGAGCACAGATCCTCAAGCGCCACCCCGGACAATCGAGGCCGGCGGTGAAGCGCGGTGACTGGTGTTTTAGCCGGACCTCCCCACTATTTCGAAGCACAAGGAGGTGTGAGAATCAGTGCTGTGGATGCTCACTGCCTTCTATGGAGAAGGCGGTCTGTCATTTAAAATAGCAGACCCTTCACGATCGTCTTCAGGTCCCAGAGGGAAGGACTAGAGCCCTGCCTGATTTCACGCATCACCTCACATCCGCGCTGGTTCATGAACTTGATGTGCTAACGGGATTGTAGCTCCATTACTTCCCCAGGTCATCCCTGGGCCAATACCACAGGATCTCATTTCAAGGTTTATATGATTATTTTTATTTTGGGGAAAGCAGTTTGTTACCTGTTGTGAGAGTTGTTTGTGAGCTAAGCTGTAAATGTTGACCAGCTTCCTAGAGAGGGACTTCGCCGATTTGAAACCGACTGAAAACAGCACTGTTTCAGTAATCATTTGATAATGCGGAGCCACCATCGCCACTGGGCGGAACAGAGATTTTAAGTTATCTGGGAGTTCTACTCGCCCTTTGTACCTTAGGGGGTAAGAAAAACAGAGAAACAAGAAAGCCGCTTTTCAGTTTTTCTAATGAGGAACCACACGATACATTTCTCCCCCAAATAATCTGGTTAGCTTCTACATGACCCCGATTTTTTTTTTTAACTTTTTAATGTTTATTTTTGAGTGACAGAGAGAGAGAGAGAGAGAGAGAGAGAATGCATGCACAGGGGAGGGGCAGAGAGAGAGGGAGACACAGAATCGGAAGCAGGCTCCAGGCTCCGAGCTGTCTTCACAGAGCCCGACATGGGGCTTGAATCCACAAACTGTGAGATCATGACCTGAGCTGAAGTCAGATGCTTAACCGACTGAGCCCCCCAGGCGCCCCTTGTGACCTTTATCAGAAGACAAGTTTGCAAGACAGTTTCCACTGTACTTTTCATCTCAAGAGCTTCCAGCTTTACCATCTTTTCTTCCTGTGCCTCCTCCCCTGTGCCCCCACATGTCCTCAGCAGAGGGGACCATCCACATTCCCTCTGCCTGCCCAGCCTCTGCTCCTTATAACCACCATATTCCATTCCCTCTGGTACTCTCTCTCTGTCTCTCTCTCTCTCTTTTTTTTTTTTTTTGTCTGTCTTTTTTGTGACAAACTGACACCTTTTCCTTTCCCCCTGGCTGTTCATGAAGTGAAAAAGTCCCTCAGTGAGAAACATGCATGTGGATAAGTAGGGAGCCAGAGCCGTTTAGAAACGTGTGGGTAGAGAGTGTGGTGTTGGTGAGTGAACGGCAGGTTACAAGGTCAGACAACTGCACCCCGGCTGCGATGTGAGAGGGGGGCTTTGACCCGTCTCCACTCCCAGCACATTAACCGGTACTTACTCGGGATTCATGGTGACAAATATAGCACAAGACATATTGATACGGATTTCTTTTCCTTCAAGTACAAACCTAGAAGACATGGGAAGAGGTTCAAAATGAGCTGGCCCCCACTCCCCGCAATGTGCCACTTTGGTATGTGAATTATTTGTAGCTGAAGACAATGAAGGCCCAAAAAACTCAGAAGGCACTTTTAACCTCCCCCCTAACTGTTTCTACAAATGTAGACAGAGGGGCTGGTCCAGAAAGAGAGCGGCCACCGGAGACAGCTCCGGAGGGCTTGGGCTGGGTGTGCGAGCTGTGGGGGGCTCAGCAGAACCTGCTCCTCCCTCTTCCTCCATGGCCCGTGGTTTTTGCAGGACATGACAGCCGTCTGCTCCCCAAACACCTGCTCTCCCATCTCCCCGTGAGTTCTCTTCCTTCCCTCTGAAGACTCACACCCCTTCCCCCTTCTCCTTAGCTCGGATGGCACACAAACCTTAACTGCCTGCCTCTCCTTGAACCTCTCAGTCTGTGTGAGGCTCCCCTAGGTATGAAATTAAATTTTCTCCTGTTAATTTATCTTACGTCAGCCACAAGAACCTAAAAGGGTAAAGGAAAAATGGTCCTCCACTGTACGTTATGATTCCCTACTAAGAGAACGGTTTTCCCTAAGCCCAAGTAGGTTAAACCTGTAAGTGAGCTTGGGAACTTTCCTAAGGCCGTGTTACATTTAAATCCAAACAGCACAGACTGAGGAGAAACAACTGTAAGAGGGGAAAGAGGCTCACTTGAGCCCACGTTGCAAGTCCTGCTGGGGTTCAGATTTATTTGATCGCGTGTGAAGAGTTTTGTGGGGCCTGAAGCTGGCAGGCACCCACCTGAATGAATGGACTTAACAGGGAAAAGGAACCTAGGAGACCCTCGGACAGAAGGTCCTCCTTTGGTGACACTGTGGAGCAGAGTGGTCACCGCATAGAGTTCCTGCATTAGCATGGAACACAGCCCGCCCTCCGCTCCTAATTCAGTAATCTCCGGGACGTCGTGAAGGGGAAGCCTTGGCATGGACATTAGTGCCCTGCTGTCAGGACCAGATGGAGCGACCGTGGAGAGAAATCGTCCAATGATTTTATGGGCATCTAATACCGGGGAGGGTAGTTGAAGCAGGAAAGGAAGAACACTGGAACCCTCCAGTCCCTGAGGCTTCCCCCTCCGTTTTTTAAAAGAAGTATTAGATTGTAATAGACATTTTATTAAATTTATTTAAAAAAAAATTTTTTTTTACTTCTAAGAGAGAGAGATACAGTGTGAGTGGGGGAGGGTCAGAGAGAGAGGGAGACACAGAATATGAAGCATCTCCAGGCTCTGAGCTGTCAGCACAGAGCCCGACGTGGGGCTTGAACCCACAAACTGTGAGATCATGACCTGAGCCAAAGCCAAAGCTTAACCAACTGAGACACCTAGATGCCTCTGTAATAGACATTTTAAACCCACAAAATCCAATTACGCCCATAAAGTAAATCACGTATGTCCCTGAATTTACCTGACGAGAAAGATGTTTTTGCTTGGATTAGTAAACATTAGTAATACGAACAAACAGTGTTTTTACAGGATTTTTTCAATACAAATATACTAATTTAGAGTAATGGGCTGAGAGAGGGCTTCAGGTGTATGTATTAAAGAAAAATACTTTGGTTTCTTCAAATGAAATAAGTACTATGAGAATTTAAGCCCTGAAGTAAAAGTGATCGGAATACATTTGTGACCTGGTCTGGGGGCTCTGAAGGCCGTCCCAAGGCTGGGCAGGAGCTTGGATACCCCCAGGTTGGCATGAAAGTTACATGTATTTGCATGTTACTTGACAAGCAAAGGAGACATTCAAGATAAATGTCATTCTTTTCGGTCTGTGTTTGAGGGGGAAAACAACCCAAACACTGACTGTAGAACAAATATTTGATAGAAAGTAAGGAGACGCATTCAAGGGTACCTGACCAAATAGCTGTCTTTTGCGGCCTTGATTGTCAGGATCTGCGACGCAATCACAGAGAGGACACGCGCATCAATCCGGTTGAACTCGTCCAAACAGCACCACGCCCCGGACTGGACCAGTCCGAGGAAGAATCTTCCCATGATCTGGAAAACAATTATTACACAGGTGAACGCTCTCCCGGGGCCAGGGCTCGGCGTCTGTGTTCAGCCTTTGACCCTAACAGGTGCCTGGCCTCCCTCCACCAGGCCTTCCCTCGCAGGTGCTCGACCCCCCAGGGCAGGCCAGTGCTGGGGGTCCTGGGGTGGAGGCCCCACGGCACTGGGGTCCTCACATCCGCAGCCGTGGGGTGAGTGGAGGGCGGGCTGCTGCTGGGTGACGCCCTGAGGGCCTGCGGGGGGCTGGGCCACACTGGAGCGGCTGCCCAGGGCCCTGGCAGGTGCAGGCTTGCGCCCCGGGCTCTCGGCGCTGGTGCAGGCTTGCGCCCCGGGCTCTCGGCGCTCGCTCCCGGGAGGCTCTCAGTCTGGAACCTACCAATCCGTCAATACTGAGTGCAGAAACCAGGGACAACTCCGTAGGCCCAGCAGAACCTGTGTGGACGAGGACAGGCCAGGAGACGCGTGCGCTGGGGTACAGGGGCAGGAGCGCGCGCGGGAGCCCCTCCGGGCAGACACGGAGACTGGTTCTCCCCAGTGGCTGTAGGAATCGTGTCGTGTCTTTATTTTATAATTTTGATACTCGGTTTCTCATGGGGCTTGGGGGGGCACTAATTTTGATTCCAAAAAAAGTATGGCATTAAAATATTATTTATCTTCATCAGCAGGCTTCCCGGGTGCCCCTCGGGTTTTGTGTGGGCAGGTGCCTCAGTTCCGACGCTCCCCGCAGCCCTGCTCACCCCCCGCCCCCCCGACTCCGCCGGAAGGAGGCAAGAGACTCTCCTTCCTGAGGGTCTTAATGATACGAGTGCAGTCAGCTTGTTTAGGTTTTATCGATATTTTTTAGGTGCTAAGTGAGCACAGACTGAAAAGGCAGGATCTCACCATAATGGATGTTGAACTGCAAATAAACTGACAGTAATAAAAGGTAACTGGTTTGAACTTAACATCCAAGACAAAATAAACTGGAGTGTTTCAAAACTTCAAATAAATTGGTGAGAAGCACAGAAGTACACGAAGTTTCAACCAATATTTCGGAACGTTATGAGCTCTGTCTTAGGTCATATGCAATCAAAACAAGGTGCAAACTCCTGATCATCTGTATCTGCCCCGACTCACGTTCCTGTGTTAACAGCCTCAGGTTCTTAGCGGTTACCTCTTCAGTAAATAAAGATATAAGGTTAGAACTTATAAATTTACATTAACAAAGCGGAACTCTTAATTTCTTAATATATTCACAGCCCATAATGGATTTTGTTTGGAAAGATTCCCCCATCAAAAAGTTTGAAACCCACTGTCTTAAATAGTTCAACTGCATAATGTTTTAAGTCTCAATTACATTAATTTAAAAGAATTAATAGCATTTGCAGTTAATAATGTCTCTTCAAGAGAAATATTTCCTTGTTCTTTCAGTTGTCAGTGAACTATTTATGTGTATGATTTTTTTTTGCATATATATGAATAGACTTTACCTTATAATCCAAATCCTCAAAACAGTTGAACACCACACAATGTTTGCCTACAGCCTGAGAAACAAAAACAGTATTTTAGTATATTTCTCGACTTCTGACACAAAATACTAACGTTAAAACTTCTAGAGCAATAACATGTCTTTACTCTTCTGAGAAAACATTGCAATATAAGCATGAATTACCTACCAAATTTAGAAATGCACAAAACTTAGTCGAGTCTGAATGCACACACGCCATTTGTTAAGTTGATGAGTACATGGAACGCTACAGCCATGTTTTTAAAACACACCAACAAGTAACTAAGAAAAAAAGCATTCCAATGACATCATCATTCCAGGGAAGTGAAATGCCCTGTGCATTCATTCATCGGTTACTTTTCTGTCTCTGATCTGTCTCTTTCACACACACATCTCACACACACACACACACACACACACACACACACACACACACACACACAGCTATTAGTCACAAAGACTAGGTAAAAGTGTGTGTGTGGGGGGGCTCAAGAAAACGGATCACCCTTAAACGAAGGGGGACAAGACCTCCATTCATGCATCGGCTAGCACAGCAGAATTCCTAACATGAAGCTGACTGGGCTCCCAGAGTGGCCAAGTCCCACCGCACTGTGGACATTTGAAAATTAAAGGATGAATTATATGAATTAATGAGCACGGTGAGGTGCCTGTTAAATGTTAGGAACATCTCAATAGCAGGAACATTTAGGATACGGTTAAAGTCTGTGTATTTATTCTGGATAGAGAAACCGCTTACTTTGGCTAGATCTTTGACACTCTCTGTTTTGCCCGTCCCAGTGGGCCCTGCGGGGCAGCCTCCGAGATTCAGGAGCAGAGCCCCCGTGAGCGTGAGCCAGCACCTGTTGGTCAGGGGCGTAAGGACCAGTCTGGGGGTGCAGCCCAAGTACTCGTAGCCATAGGTGAAGTTGGCATCGCCTTGAGACACGTAGCACAGCTTCTGTTTCTCACTCCAGTGATACTGCAAATGTCTGAAACGGTATGTTAAATGCTGGTGTTATTTGGGCCAAACTATTTTTAGTGTTTTGCACCTGTAGAAACGTAATAGAGACTAAAAATGGGATGTTGACTAAAAAACAAATGCACATTAAAATACAAATGACAAGAGTTACAGATAACGACGATGCCAGATAGGAAATAGGAGGACTCAGAACTCTACAAGCTGTGAGCCCTTCTCCTGGCGAGGAAATTGGCCTTGCGCAACGCTGCTGCCTGGGGAGGATGCGGGTAGCAGTAGCGGAGGACTCCGACGAGAATCAGCCCTATCTAGTTTATTATGGTTTTCAGCAAAAATGTGGCTGAAGACATTGTTCATTATAACCGGGATCCTTATAAGGGTAACGGAGGGAAATGCTATTTGTTCTTAGTGTCAAACAGAACTGTTGTATTTATCTTATGACCGGTCAATTGTGTGATGACTGTAAATCTTCTCTGTGAGAGGCTCTGAGTAAAACTTGTGACCCATCTGTAGCTCTACAGTATGTGTTCGTTTCCACCCGTTTTTATCAAGACATTGACATACATGTCTGTGTTAGTGTAAGGTGTACACACAACATAGTGATTTGATACCTGTACATAGTGTGAAAGGATCGCAATAAACTTAGGAAGTGTCCCTCCTTCACACGGTTATGAATTTATGTTTCTTCTGAGGACGTCATGTCTTAGCATCGTTCCAACAAAGTGCTGTGAACCACAGGTGCCAGGCCGTAGGCTCCAGCCCCAGAACTTATTTATCTTATCACTGGAAGCTTGTACTTTGATCTCCTTCCTGTATCATCCACTCCAGCTCCATCCTTGGCCTCTAGCAACCCCCAATCTCTTCTGTGTTTCTATGAATTCAGTGTTTTGGGGTTTCCCATATAAGTGGGGTCACAGATTATCTGACTTATTTTATTTAGCATAATGCCATCAAGGTCCATCCATGTTGTAGCAAATCGAAGGATTTCCTTCATTTTTTATGGCCGTGTGATGTTCCATTCTATACACGTTCTACATTTCCTTTTAATTTTTTAAATGTTTATTTTTGGGAGAGACAGAGGGCGGGGGAGAGAGAGAGAGAGAGGCAGAGTGATAGACATACAGAATCTGAAGCAGGCTCTAAGCTGTCAGCACAGAGCCCGACGCAGGGCTCAAACTCACAGACAATGAGATCATGACCTGATCCCAAGTTGGTCACTTAACCAACTGAGCCAATCAGGTGCCCCTACATTTTCTTTATCCATTCATCATTTAATGAATGTCTTGGCTTTTATAAATAATGGTACAATGAACATGGGGTACAGGTATCTTTTTGAGATAGTGATTTCATTTCCTTAGGGAAAATGCCCAGACATGGAATGGCTGGATCACATGGTAGTTATATTTTAAATTTTCTGAGAGATCACCACCCATTTCCGTAGTAGGTACCCCAATCTACATTTCCACCAACAGTGTATGTGTTTTCCCCACTGCCACACCACAATTTGCTACTTCTAGTCTTTCTGGTAATAGGCATTGTGACAGGTGCTGAGGTGGTAACTCATTGTGGTTTTGATGTGCATTTCCCTGGTGCTGAATGACCTTTCACATACTTGTTGGCCATCTGCATTTCTTCCTTAGACTGCATGTCTTTTCAGCTCCTCTGCCCAATTTTTTAGTCAAAAAATTTTGTTCTGCTATTGAGTTGTAGTTCTTTATATATTTTAGATATTAACCTCTTACTAGATTAATGGTTTGCAAATAGTTTCTTTCATTGTGTGGGTTGCCTTTTTAATGTGTTGATGGTTTTCTTTCTTGTGCAGAAGCTTTTGGTTTGACGTAGGGCCATTTGTTTCTTTTTGCTTTTGTTTCCTTTACTTTTGGTGTCAAATCAGAAAATTATAGCCAAGACCAATAACAAGGAATTTACTGCCATGTGTGTCTTACATTCAAGTCTTGAATCCATTTCAGTTGGTTTCTGTGAGTACCATGAGGTAGGGGTCCAATTTCATTCTTTGCATGTAGCTTTCCAGTTTTCCAAACACCATTTATTCAATAGACTGTCTTTTCCCCACTGTCTATTCTTGGCTCTTTTAGTCAGTTCTTCTTTCTCAAGTCTATTTTGGATATTTGAGGTCTTTTGTGGTTTCATACAAATTTAGGATATTTTTTCTATTTCTGTGAAAACTGTCATTGGAATTCTGAGAAGGTTTGCATTGAATCCATAGATCACTTTGCATTAAATCCATAGATACAAGAGTATGGAAATTTTAACAATATTAATTGTTTTCAATCCTTGATCATGGGTTATCTTTCCATTGATTTGTGTCTTCTTCAATTTCCTTCATTAATGTCAGAAGAGTTTTCAGTGTACAGATGTTTCACCTCCTTGGTTAAATGTATTACTAAGTATTTTATTCCTTGGGTGCATCTGTAAATGGGATTGTTTCCTGATAGTTCGTGTTAAGTGTATAGAAATGCAACTAATTGTCATACACTGACTCTGCCACCTGCAGCTTAATTAAATTCCTGTATTAGGCCTATCGGTCTTCTGTGGTGTCTTTAGGGTTACCTACATATAACATGTCACCATGTCACCTGCAAATAGACAATTTTACTTCCTTCCTTTCCAATTTGGATGCATTTCATTTCTCTTTCTTGTTTAACTGCTTTGACTAGGACTCTCAGACTGTGCTGAGTAAAATGGGGAGAGTGGCATTCTTGTCTTGGTCCTGATCTTGAAGAAACAGCTTTCAGCTTTTCACTGAGTATGTCGTTAGCTGTGGGCTCATCACATATGGCTTTTGTGGTGCTGAAGGAAAGGAAAGCTAAATGAAAGTAAAGAGTAATTTGCTATCCTCAGACCCAGCATTTGTTTTACGATTCAAGTACTAAATCGTCATTTAGACAGAACTTTAATTCTCAGAGCTTTACCCCCATTCCTCCCCTAGAACAGAGGTTCCCAAACTTTCTTGATTTACTGCACCTGTAGTATATCAGTATTTTTTCTTGATTATCATAGATCAAAATAAATTATTTCATAGTTCATTTCATTAGTTTTTAGTTCCAAAGCAACTTAAAAGGTGTTTTTGTCTAAATGACTTGGTAGCTTATTTTAAAAGTATATACAAATAAATTGAAAGGAAATCATTTTAAAATGTTTTAAAAATTAAAAAAAAATTATTTTTAGAGAGAGAGAGAGAAAGAGGGAGAGAGCACAAGTGGAGGAGGGGGCAGAGAGGGCTAGAGGGAGAGAGAGATTCTCTCTCCACACTAAGTGTGGAGCCTGAAGCAGGCCTCAATCCCATGACCCTGGGACCATGGCCTAAGCCAAAAGAGTCAGATGCTTAACCGACTGAGTTACCCAGGTGCCTCAAAAGAAAATCACTTTTATTTCACTTTTAAATAATCACAGTTACTTACTAATGGGATGTGTGTATGTGTTGCGCACTGCATAATTTCTCAAACCTTAGAATCAGAGAGTATGCTGCCAATATTGTTTCCTATGCCATGTTAATTTTTGTATAGTGCTTGCCTTTTTCTTTTTAAATTGGGGAAACTGTCCAAAACCTAGCCTTACAAGGATAAGAAATCACTGACAGGTTGTAGGGTGCTCTAATGTTACATCTGTCAGCTATTTTGAGCTACTAGTTTGCCTGGTGTCTGACAGGTGTTCTGTATCCGTCTGAGTCGTTCAAAAGTTTAACGTTTTTTGCTCATGGTGTCAAGTCCTCTGTGATGCCTTCGGTCACACTGGCATGTAATTTGGGAACTGGGGCCTAGAATCACAGGTGCTCACAGAATTTACTGGAATCACATTTTTTCCACGTTGCTTATCTACATATGCTCTTCCACCCGTCATTCTCAGTCTCCAAGAGTTACTAGCAAAGTAACGATGACATACTAAACTCTGGGGTGATGGTTCTTAAAGATGGCCATTTCCTTGGTGATTAAAAATGCATACACTTATACGCTGCAGGAAGATGAACACGTGAGTGTGTGTCAAAGAGGAAGCATTCAGCTAGGACACACTCAAGGGGTGTCAGTCAAACATACCAGCCTGAAAATGCTCCATTTCCCCCAGAGTTTAAAGGAAACTGTAACATCAAAAATGAGGAAATTTATACTAATGCAGGATTTCTTAACAATGAACTTTTCTTGAGAATCAAAGACCCTATGCTTTTCCATGAACAGAGGAGACTTTAGAGAAAAATGAGTTCTGAGGTTTGAAACTTCACATTTTTCATTAGGACCCTTATGCTTGTTCTCTTCTCCCCAAGGCCGGTGCCTGTCTTTCTACTCCCGTGTTTACACACAAAACACCAGGTGCGGGCGAGTACGTGATACCAGGCTCCTGGTGGGAGGAAGGGGTTCTGAGTTAGAGACCTGACTCGTGCCCCGGAACTGATGGCGCCGGGGGAGTGCGGCCGGAGGCTGTCCCTGCCCACGGAGAACCGCCCTCCGGCTGGACGTCAAGGGAAAATGCAACCTTAGGAGGAAGGAAGCCAGGCCAGGAAGGGGAGGCAGAAGGAGGCGCGAACGCGGCGGAAGGCCAGCGGAAAGGACGGAGCAGCAGAGGCAGGCGGTATCCAAACCGACACGGACCGCTCAGAACTTCTGTGCATCCTGGAAAAGTCAGCCTCAGGGCGGACAAAACGGGAGGCAGAGACTTACTTTAAGTCCAGGCAGCCCTGGGACAAGGTGCTTTAGGTGGAGTTGTGGTCGCGGCTGCTTACCTGGTCCACTCAAAGTCGTCGGCGCTGAGGACCCCTTTCAGCAGCAGGCCCCCCACGGTGTCCCTGCAGTGGACGTACAGCGTGAGCAGCGCCCCCAGGACGGCTTTGGTGCGCGCGCCCCCCGCACCCAGCGCCACCAGCTCCGTGATCTCCTCCAGGCGCCCCATCAGAGTGGCACGGACTTCCTCCAGCGCTTCTCGTGAACGGGGACTTGCAAAGCTTCTGATGCAGTCGCTAGAAAACATGATCTGGCTCTGACAAGGACATCAAGAGGACAAACAAAGAGTAAACTTTGTAAGTGAGACCGGTGGTGTGCGAGTGTGCGCAGGTTACACTCGTATGTGTCTGAGTGTTACACATTGAACTTTGGTTAATGCTTGTGGGGGCCCTGAAATATCTTAACCATCAATATTTCTACTTTTGAAATCATGTATTCTTATTTATTTCTTTATTTTGAGAGAGAGAGAGAGAAAGCGTGAGTGGGGAAGGAGCAAAGAGTGAGGGAGACACAGAATCCCAAGCAGGCTCTACACTGCCAGCACAGAGCCCAATGTGGGGCTTGAACTCATGAACTGTGAGATCATGACCTGAGCTGAAGTTGGAAGCTTAACTGACCGAGCCACCCAGGTGCCCTGAAATCTTGTATTCTTAACCATCATCACTAGAATAACAACCTGGGAACAGTAATAATGGTGGAAAACCCCAACATGAAATTAGTACTGTTTTGTCAGTTGAACCGGAAATATTAGTCTTAGAATATGGCATCTGCAATCTTCATTTTCAGAAATGGTATAACTTTCGTTACTTGATCCATCTTCAGGCACTCACTCTGCCCATATGCCAGAACTGTTTTAAGACAGCTGCTGGATTAATGTCACATTGGCCTGGAGGTTGGTGGAGGGGATATGTCATGATGCTTGTAGGTTTCTGTCCCATAACTGGATACATCGTGCTTTCAGTCACTAGGACAGTCCTACCGAGGGACAAGTGAATTCGTTTTGGGATTTAATGAAATGAAGTGAATGAGAAACATGTAAGTAAGGCTATAGAGAGATAAACCCTGGAGTAATTAGCAAAGATAATATGTATGGTGGGGAGCAAGGGGCGGGGGGAATTTTTGCCCAGAGCAAGGTCAGAGGGTAGAGCACGGGACACCTGATGCATCTGTCACTGCTGTTGGCTGACTTTCTTCAAGGACATGGTAGGTCCACAGCAGCGGGTCCACAGGAGGCTGGACACCGAGGCTTGGGAAGAAGGCGGGAGTGAGTCTGGGCCAGGCAGCAAGGACCGTCGTCAAGGCCACAGCACTTAACAGAGTCAAAGCCACCGCACTGCTGTGTTTGAGGCATTTATTCAAGATTCCCAGCTTCAGGAGAGAGTGTCCCATGGGCCGAGACCCCTCCCTGGGCTGCGGCAGTGTAGACAGAGGAGGATTTGGTTCTGGCGAGGTGGACTGGGAGCCAGATCTTCATTTACTTATTTAGATGGATGGAAGGCAACTCTCAATTGCTATGGCTTGGATAAACCCACACTGGAATTCTCTCGGTGGCCAGAACGTGTGGACGTCTCATCCCCGGCCACACGCAGGTGTCTGCTGGGAGGAGGCTTCCAGTCATGTGACACACGCAGGAGAAAGGGAGGCTGTCAACTGTACGGGGGAGAGGAGATCAGCAGTAGGCGAGCGGACAGGAAACGTGGCAAAGTCTGCTCAATGGTTCAAGTTCAAGCCTATGATGAAGTTATCTCTGGAAACAATAGAGCCTGCTTCCTACTGTTCACATTTTTGGAGGAGAAGAGATCTGGGGAAGATCTTTTCCTTGCAGAACAAATTCAATCTTTCAATTGCCTGGTAAACCACAGAAACGTCCAGATGGATTCATTTTAATTTCACTGCCTTTGTAGACAACAGTATAAACAAGTATTTGATCAATATTCAGTCAAGGGGACAACAAACGGGACCAGGGGCATTTGATATTGTAATTTGGGTCCATAATCCCAGGTTATCTTAACAGAGACTTGGCAGTTGTGCTGGGACAAGGCAGGGGGAAAAGAGATGATGTTGGGATTATTTTCATTTTATTATTATTTTAAAACGTAATTTATTGTCAAGTTGGCTAACATACAGTGTTGGTTTTAGGAGCAGATTCCCGAGTTTCATTGCTTACATACAACACCCAGTGCTCATCCTAACAAGTGCCCTCCTCCATGCCCGTCACCCATTTCCCCCTCGTCCTCACCCCCATCCACTCTCTGTTCTCAGTATTCAAGAGTCTCTCATGGTTTGCCTCCCTCCCTCTCTGTAACTTTGTTTTCCCCTTCCCCTCCCCCATGATCCTCTGTTAAGCTCCTCCTAATTCTCCTATATGTGCAAACATATGATATTTGTCCTTCTCTGCCTGACTTATTTCACTCAGCATAACCCCCTCAAAGTCCATCCATGTTGCTACACATGGCCAGATTTCATTGTTTCTCATTGCCATGTAGTATTCCATGGTATAGATAAACCTCATCTTCTGGATCCATTCGTCTGTTGATGGACACTTAGGCTCTTTCCATGATTTGGCTATTGTTGAGAGTGCTGTTATGAACACTGGGGTCCATGTGCCCTATGCATCAGCACTCCTGTATCCCTTGGGTAAATTCCCAGCAGTGCTATTGCTGGGTCATAGGGAACTTCTATTGTTAGTTTTTGAGGAACCTCCATACTGTTTTCCAGAGGGGCTGCACCAGTTTACATTCCCACCAACAGTGCAGGCAGGTGCCCGTGTCTCCACATCCTCACCATGTTGTTTTTGAATTTAATAGAGGATTTAATAAAGTCAAGCATGTCTTAAAAACACCCGAGAGCGGTGACCCTTGGTGACGAGGCTTGTGCCTTCACCACTGCGGGACAATGGGGTCTCCAAGGCTTCCGTGGACCCTCCTCGCCGACCGACACAGCGGGCTCTGCAGGCCTCTCTCATTTTAAAATGACAACGACGCACTTTTTCTACAGCAAAGTCCATCAAATTCTCTCTCTCCTCCCTTAGCTTCCAGGACCCCCCGGGGCCACGCGATTCCATCCCCGCATGGAGCCCCTCCTTCGCCTGCTTGTCACACGTGGGGTCCCCTGGGGTCTTTCCTCGTCCTTTTCTTCTGCAGGTGCCGCGTGCTCCCGGCGTCAGGCGGTGCCCCACTGGCTCTGCTCACAAGAGCCGGGCGCTTTGGCTTTCTTGGTGCCACACATGCCTAGTGCATCTCCTCTTTCTCCTCTGAGGCCCAGAAAAGCACTAATTAGCAGAATAATGGCTCGCTGCAAAGATATCTAGGTGCTAATCCCTAGGTGACTGGGGCACCTTCCGTAATTATTAAATCAAGACCTTGAGGTGGAGAGATCATTCTGGATTATCTGAGGGGGCCCCATAGGACCATATGCACCCTTAAAATTAGAGAACTTTTTCTGCCTGCGAACAGGCTAAGAGCGGCCAGAGAGATACAAACACCCACTGGCTCTGAAAACGAAGGAAGGGGCCACAATCCGGGGACTGCCAGTGGTCTCTAGAAGCTGGAGGAGATAAGGAAAGAGACTCTCCCCCAGAGCCTCCAGGAAGAAGTGCAGCCCTGCTGATGGCTTGGTTTTAGCCAGGGCGACCAGGGAGGCCTGGAGCCTGCAGTGCTGTGACTTAACAAGTGTGTGTAAGTCTGTAGTAAGTCTCTAATGGCCACAGGAGAGAATAAACAGCACAACAGAGTGACATCCCTAAGGAAAGAAAATGTGATTTATCTTCAACATTTTCTTATGAAACCATTTAAACCATGAAAAGGTAGAATTATAAAATAAATACCCATAGAGCCACCACCTATGTTCTAACTAATTTTTCTGTTTACTTTCTCACACATACATCCACCCATCTCTCCATCCATCCATCTTATTTTCTGATGAGTTTCCAAGTGAGTGGCAACAAGTTAGAATCCTCAGGATGGCTGGTCCCTAAACCTCGGCTTTCCCCACAGTCCGGCCACGTGCCCACTTACCACCGTGAGGGCCACTTGCCCCGGGTGAGACACCACCCACGTGGAGAAAGGCTGGGAGCTCCAGTCTTCGACCCCTTGACTTATAAATCTATAAACAAAACAATTTATTTCCATTATTACATGTAATCATGTGGTCCTTTAATGCTGAAGCAGGACAAGATCACGGGGAGACTTTCCTTCAGGACCCAAGATTTTTTAACTCTAGTTTAGGAGTGTGTGTGGGACCAAATGCTAGAGCTAAGAGAGCCTTAATTCATGCATGGTGCATATTCCCTAAATTTCTCTTTACTATCGCCCGTACTTGTCCAGTGAGTTTTGGGGGTGGTAAAGCTAGAAGGGGGAGATGATGCATATTCAGGCTTGAATTTCTCATACTATCCATGACAAAGTCAGCATTTAAAATAATTTGTACAGGGAGCCTGGGTGGCTCAGTTGGTTAAGTGTCCGACTTCAGCTCAGGTCGTGACCTTGTGATTCCTGAATTCAAGCCCCACATCAGGTTCTGTGCTGACAGTTCAGAGAGCCTGGAGCCTGTTTCAGATTCTGTATCTCCCTCTCTCTCTGCTCCTCCCTTGCTCACTCTCTCTCCTCTCTCAAAAATAAAACGTCTTAAAAAATAATAATTTGCACAAGATGGAGTACTGGGCTGAAACTACCAAATGGATTTTAGCAGAAAAGCCTTCCATTTAGCTTTAAAAATGAATCATGATGGGGAAAATAGGATTTATTGAAAAATATGCAGAAATTTTTATTTAAGACGAAGTTCACGTGTCCCAACAGTATTATCTTCATATTGTTATGGTGGGTTTTTTTTCACTCACAAGTTTTAAGTTTCTATATAGTCAAATTGATGAATCTTCACATTTTCTCACCGATACCAGGTTTTAGAAATTCTCAACATTAAATTTGTTTTCTTCTAATACTTTATTTACCAATTTTTATTTAGAATTTACTATTAATTTTTTTTAATTTTTAAAAAATGTCTATTTTGTGGCAGAGCCTGAGTTGAAACCAAGAGCCAGATGCTCAACCAACTGAGCCCTCCAGGTAGCCCTAGAATTTATCTGATTTTTTAATTGAATATTGATTCTAAATTTTGCTGTAATTGCAAATGGTGTCTGTTTTTATTATTTTCTTCCGTATCACTGCCACTGAGAATAATGACTTTTTATATATTTCAAAACAATGTCAGTGATGAATGTATCTTTACTCAATTAAACTGGCCTTTTATTTCATTTAGTGCGTTTGTTTTCTTTTTCTTTGCTGTTCCATCAACTGCCTTTACTGCTTTTATTCATAACACTTTGGAGCACGGCTGTAGCTCTTGTAGTGGATCAAGATTTTTGACTTAATAATCCTGTTTTTACCCTGAACTACATTCCTTCAAATGACAGATGGGATATGGATATTATATGTAACAGATATATTGCATATTTTATGCATACACATGCACACACACATACACACAAACACCCTGACATGTGCATGGCCACACATGCACACACGCACACACATACATGCAAACACACATATACATGTATATCACACATGCATACATGCACACACACACACCACTGGATGACAACAAAGTGTGCTCTGGGGCATTGACACCTTGGAAAGTCTCTCGCAGGCGGGTTTCGATTACAGAAAGAAGAGCAGAGAAACCGAAAAACCACCACCAAGTCTGACAAATACAAGAGAGAGCTGAGCTGGGGAGGATCGTCAGGAAGAGCCATCGATCTATCGATCTATCGGGAGACAGCTTCCTAAACAGAGAGTCGTGGCCTCTGCCTCTGTCCCCACCGACTGCCCCGTGCTGACTGCTGGGGTGAACGTTGGAGGGAGCAGCAGAGCAGCGCCAGAAATCACAGCTCACAGCCTGGAACTCGACCTGGAAAGATAGGGAGGGAGGAAGGGAGGGAGGGAGGGAGGGAGGAAGAGGGGAGGAGGGGAAACGAGGGAGTGGACCCTGGCACTTTCCCTGAGAGGAGGACGGATCTGAAGCGGGGCTGGAACTCGGGGACCAGCGAGGTGACGCAGGAAGCATGCAGGCTGCAGGAGAGGCGGAGAGAACCTGCACCCGCTGAGAGACGAGCCACACGGGTGGGGCCCTGGGGGTCCATCTGCGGCCGGCGGCCCGCTGCCATCACACACTGGGTTTGGCTCACAGGGCAGGGGCTCGCCGGTCTGCAGGTGGATAGAAGGCCTGGGGGCGCGGTGCGGACGGAGCCCACGTGGCCACATGCAGCCCTGTTCTGATGCTGGCGCACAGCCAAGGCCCTGGGGCCAGCTGCGTCTCACGGCTGGGAGGCCGCGGGCGATCCTCAGCCAGAGGGGAGTGTGACTTGGCACCGAACGTTACCTGGCAAGACAGGATGGGCTGCCAAGTCCCACAACACTCAGTAAAATAAAAATGACATCTCCACAGGAGAGAGAGGGCCTCCCCATTGGGCTGACTTGCAGAAGGTCATATGTCAAAACAAAACTGATGCTTCTCCCCAAACCCGAAAGGAAAGGGCTGACCCTGGCCACCTGGTGCACCACCCTGTGCCGCTGTCTCTGACTCCTGGCCCAGGTGTCAGCAAGCGCCCCCCCCACCCCAGAGGCCGCCTGAGACCACACACAGCAGGCCAGCAGACATTCCAGCTCCGTCCTCCCCGCTGGTGATCCCGGGCTCCCCGTGGTGTTTCTCCATTACCCCATCCACTCAGCTCTGTCTCACCAGCACATCGTTTTGGTGATATTTTGGGGAGCTGGCATTCAACACATTGGATCTGAACTTAAAAATTAATTCCACTCAGATCAGCATGCAAGTAAGAGGGCAAAATAAAAATATTCGCCACTCACAGATGCTTTCTGAAAAAAAACACTTGGAAATATACAGCAGAATTAAACTAAACTCTGAATATGAGACCTATGAGGCATTGCGGAGTGACAAGGCACACTGGGGACAAATCGGCCATTTTTACCACAGGCTTTGATCGCGTAAACATTTTAAGAGTATAGGAAATGTTTTGGACTTTGGCACGGCTGGCCCGAAAGAGATGAAGAAAGTCAATACAACAACGATAACTGACCCCCCCACCCCAAACCAAGAGCCCAGTCAGAGAAGACATACAACAGGGGTGGGGGAAGGAGCACACACGAAGGGTCCTCGGGGAGTTTATGGAAGGGACTCTATGCAGACGTGCGGCAAGGTTCAGGGAGGTGATGGGGATGGTGAAGCCCTTATTTATTAAAAATAGTGCTGGGGAGCCCGGGTGGCTCCATTGGTTAAGAGCCCAGATCTTGATTAGAGCTCAGGCCACGATCGCATGGCGTGTGAGTTCGAGTCCCACTCGGTCTGTGATGACACCGCAGACCTGCCTGGGATTCTCTCTCTCCTTCTCTTTGCCCCTCCCCAGCTCGCACGTGCGCACTCTCTCTCTCTCAAAATAAGTAAATAAACTTCAAATAAAAACAATGCTAGAAATATGAAAAGGATAAAAAGCCATAGAAAAGGAGGAAATGTTTAATATAGTTTTCTAGAAAATAAAGTAAGTAGACCAAAGAATGAACTGGAAAACCAAGGAAAATTCAACATAAGGAAATCTGTTATTGTAATTCATGATAACCTCAAGTCAGAGATGAAAGAGCACTTGGGTTTTTTGACAGTTTCATTAAAAAAAAGCCCTCTGATCTAAATAAACATTCTTTAATCATTAAAAACTCTGCAAACAAGGAACAGAACTCTTTACTTTGACAAGGGATATATTCCAGAAATCTAAGCATCATTACAAATGGGGACATATCAGCAATGTTCCCAGTAAAAGGAATGGGAGAAGGATGCTCACTGTCATCTGTCATCCTAAACAACGTGAAGAGGAAGTGACATTTTTAAAAGGATCATAAGAAGACATTATTAGCAAATGAAAAGACTCTCTAACCAGAAAGCTCAAATGCAACAAGTGAAAATCTTTTGTCTCTCAAATGCCCAGATGCCTTTTGGGGGGTCCTTGCCCACAGGAATTCCTGGCCTCACACGTGAAAGGATGTCTGGCTCTTACCACATCACCCTGGGGAAGAGCCAGGGCCAGAGCCAGCCACAGTGGCTTTTTATGTAAGTAAATAATATTCTGCTCTGCTCTAGAAGCCTGTGTGGTCATTTAGGATCATGGTAATAAATATAGATATTACAACTTCAAGACTAACCAGCAGCCTTTCTTTTTTTTTTGAAGTTTATTTTTATTTAATTTGAGACAGAGATAGAGAGCAAGCTGGGATGAGCAGAGAGAGGCAGAGAGAGAGAGAGAGAGAGAGAAAGAGAGAGAGAGAGAATCCCAAGCAGGCTCCACACTGTCAACACAGAGCCTGATGCGGGGCTTGAACTCATGAAACATGAGATCATGACCTGAGCCGAAATCAAAAGTTGGACACTCAACTGACTGAGCCACCAGTCAGTAAGTAGCTTTCCTAGAAGCATCCATAAATAATTAGGAATGTACAAGACTGTTCTGGTCAAATTAGTTTTGAAAGTCCACACTCGGGGCCCTTCCTTCACAAACAGTAGCATCGACAGACTGAAGGGTCAGAAGAAGAAAACGGTGTGAGGAGGGAGAAGCTGGGTGAGGTGTAGCCAGAGCCTGGTGGCCACTGGGTCTTTCAGAAGCAGGTGGTGATGCCCCGTGGGTTCGGGCCCGGCCAGTTTGCAGATACTCGTGAGTCTCAAAGCACCTAAAACCCGCCCAAGTGCGATCCATGATCACGTGCTCAAACGCACATTCACGCCGTAAAATAGATTATTTTCCATTCAGTCGTGCGCCCATCATGCTCTATCAAAGCCCATTTCACAAAAGACTCGACTCCATATATTTCTGCGGAGACTTCCCACTTAGGTTAGCAGATAATTAACCGAGTTAAAATACATGCCATGTGATCTTGGGATTTGAAAATCGTACTCACTTTTTCAGCACGTCAAACATGCTCTTTTCCACATTCACCAGCCACTGCTCCACCGCGCTTCTCACTCGGATTTTCCTACAGTTTTTTAAAAAAATAATTTGCAAAGAATTCTTTGTATTCACGTCCCTTTCCTTTGATAAGGCTGCAGGCTAAGTTTTCTACAGTTATAACATCCACAGGCCAAAAGACTTTAACTCTGTAATTTTGTTTTTTTCTAGATCATAATTTGGAAACCCACACAAAACACACCACCTAGGGGCACCTGGGTGGCTTAGTCGGTTAAGCGTCCGACTTTCGCTTAGGTCATGATCTCGCGGTTCATGGGTTCGGCCCTGCGTCGGGCTCTGTGCTGACTGCCAGCTCAGAGCCTGGAGCCTGTTTCAGTCTGTGACTCCCTCTCTCTCTGACCCTCCTCTGCTCACACTATCTCTCTCTCTGTCTCTCTCCTAGAAATAAATAAAACATTAAAAAAAAAATTAAAAAAAACAAAACAAAACAAACCACGTAACTTGAGGGACTCCTGACGTCAAAACCAGGGGTTTACAAAGTTAAGAGTTCCCAGTAAAATACGAACTGACAAAGTAGATAAATTATGTTACAAAGCATGTCTTGACTCCTCGGTGGCTCTAGGGGCGGGTTAGGGATTCTGGGGATGGAAACACTCGGGCACCACATTTTTTAATCAGTTCACATCCAGAGCCGCAGGCCGAAGGCTGGCAGCAAACTGGACCCGTGTGGCAGCAGGAGCGTCTGCAGGACCCGGGGAACGTGGGGACGTTCACGATGGGGCCCGGGCTCGGGGAGGAAGCAGGGAAGTGGCATTTACAACACCAAGCCAACTGCAAATCTCCTTCCTAACTAAGTTCCTATAACAAAACCTCGTGCTGGCGTTCAGGGTGATGGCAATGAATACAGTGATGGAAAGCTCAAATTCTGCCCACGTACATGATCTTTGAAGACACAGTTGGCTCAGCAAACTTCCGTGAAAGATCAGAAATGTCCAGAGTTTATCAATAAACAAGTGTCACAGACTCTGAGTGCCAAGTCTGTCACCTACAAACCGTACTTGGGCAGCAGCAGACACTCCCCTTCCGCAGATATGAGCATTATGACGGCCGGGGGCCCGATTTCTTGCTTCCACAGCAGTAACTGCTTTATATTTTCAAAGCATTTTGCAAGATGAGGCTGTGGACCAGAAACGAATGTCGGTCACATTGAGAAGTTCTGACTCGGTTGGGACCTCGCATCGCGCGGTGGAGAACGGTACCATTACCTGTACAGACTCCGGGTTTCTGCTATTCGCTATGATGTCGAGAAGTTCAGTGTTGCTGAGAAAGTAAAATCTGGGGAAAATCATTCTTTTAATTTCAAGGTAGTCCTGTCCAGAACCAAAAGAAATTAGAGTTCATAACATGTGAATAATTATGATAGGAGTCACTTCTGCATTTGAGCCTCTGTTTACACACAAAACCCAGAGTGTTCAAATTGCAGTGCACATAGTACCAGTGCTCAATTTATACTTAAATCACTAAAAATAATTCTTAATGAAACAAAACTAAAACAGATGATGATAAAGACAGAAGTCCCGCAGGTGAGAACATGCGCACGGACACCCACTCACAAAGCGCTGTGTGTGGGGCCATCAGGCCGCCCCCGGGCCCCACCTTTCTGCTGTTCCCCGAGCCTGCGGCCCCGCTGCGGACAAGGCCCCTCTGCCGGCAGCCCCACTGCTAACTGTTTTCTTCATCCCTCTGCCACGTGACCATGTGCTTCCAGGATCGCTGTGCAGCCCATGGCCCCCAGCTCCCCAACCCCTCTCTCCTCCCACCTGCCAGTGCACTTCCTGCCCAGCTACGCACCTGTTCCGTGGCTCCGTCACTTCCCTGTGCCCCACATCTACACGCCTGGCTTCTGACTCAAGATGGTCATTTGACTGCCCTGTAAGTACTTGATTCTCAACATGGACAGCACTTACTTGTTCCACACAAGCTGCCTCCCCCTACTTCCTATCTCTGAAGTGTGGTCACCTACCACTCCAGTGGCCACCACCCCGGGCCTCTCTCCTCCACCCACCCACCTGCAGCTCCTGGCTCCACCTTCCTTCATCCTGACCACCGTCTTCCCTCAGGCCCCCAGGACTCCTAGCCTTTCCATTGGTTTCTTCATATGTATTTCCACTGCTCCCTATCTAGACATAGTCTGTGCTCCCTTCTACAGACACATTTCTCAATCAAGTCACTTCACTCTCCCAGTCAAAATCCACCGTGACATCCAAGGCCCTTGTCACCAGGCCCTGCTGCCCAGAGGATCTTCCCCTGCCCTCCGCCTCTCTGCGACCAAGGCTCCATGAGTACCATGCTGTTACAACCCCAGAGTGTGCCACACCTACCTGTGCTCCGTGTCTGTGGCCCCCCTTGCCTGGGGTGGTCTTCCTAGCCACCCATTCCCTGACTCTTCCACCTGGCTAACTCCCACACCTCTTCCAAAACCCAGGTGAGTTCCTGCTTCCCCCAGCCTGGGTGAACCTCTCTTCTTTTGTGCGACCACACCACCTGGCCCATCACAGCACACATCACAGGCTGGCATCTCTCTACTTGGGCTCCTGGGACAGACCCTGAGTTCTGTAATCGGAGGGGATGCTCTCGGAAGTCCAGCATGTAGTGCGGTGCCTGCTATGAAGCAGGTGCTCAATACATGAATACATGGAAAATTCCTGCTTGGTAATGATGCTTAGTAAGAGTCCAAAGATACGCTAGAAATACTTAGAAGCCTTATCTCAGTCCTTACTCAGTAAATTTGCTATGACTAACTAGATCCCTCTGGGAGGGGCCCCAGATCCTGGATTCACATAGCAGTAGGTCTCCCTGGGTAGAGAATTTTTTATCGGCTGAACCTGCCACATGTGGGTATTCTGGAGAGGTCATCCACAACCACGGCGAGTTGTGTGCAATAAAGAAAAAAGGTACAAAACTGGAACAAGATCTTGCTTTATGAAGTGAATATATTCACCACGGATCTTAAATATTATAACCCAGTATTTAAAAAATATGTATATCTAGCTGAAAATTTAATGTTTTGGAAGAGGTTTTGTTTGTTTTGTTATGGGGGGATGTGTGAGACAGAGACAGAGAGAAAGGGAGGGAGGGGGAGGACATTCTGGGGAGGGGCAGAAGGAGAGAGAAAGAATCTTCAGCATCTCCACACTGTGTGTGGAGCCTGACGTGGGACTTGATCTCATGAATGATGAGATCATGACCTGAGCCAAAATCAAGAGTCAGATGCTTAACTGACTAAGCCACCCAGGTGACCCTGGGAATTTAAATATATGTATGGAATCAATAACTTACTTTATAAAATGATCACACTAGGACTTCCAGGGGAGATGGCAGAGTAGGAGGACCCTAGGCTTGCCCTGCCGCCCCAGGGACACCCCCCAGATAACACCCACATCTGCATAAATAGCTCAGAAAATGACCCAAAGACTGGCAGAACAAATCCCCAAACTAAACATAGAGATCACCCTGAGGAAGAGAGGAAGGGCAGAGAGGTGTTGGGGAGCTAAGTGGACTTCGGGGTCTGTTTGCAGGAGAGAGTGGGTGCAGAGAAGGGAGAGAAACAGAGCCTCTCATGGGGACCAGAATGAGAAACACAAATCCCCATAAATTCTGGCCTGGAAAATGAGACGGGTCAAATCTCACAAGTTCTTACAAAGGGCAGGACTGAAAAATCTAGAATTTTAAAAATCAGTAACTGTGCTGGAGGGCCAGGGCTCAGTGGGGGACGCCTCCAGGAACGCAGGAGCTGGCGGGCACCACTTCCGCCCTTGCCCCCAGCCTAGATGTCCTGACCCCTGCTGGAACTAGCGTGTTAACAGCATCTCCCCCTATTCTGGTGTGGACAGTCCCCCTCCAGCCAGACCTCGGCTCCAGGCCCCCTCCCACACACACCTGCACAGACCAGGGTAGCATGGAGCTCCCAGCCACACTCATGTTGTGGATCCACCCCCGCCATGGGCCCTTGACCAGATCCCATCCAAGCAGCACTACAAGCCGGCAGTGCACGAGCAGCCCAGACGGGCCACAGCACCCCACAGTGAGTCCTGCCCCCGGGGAGAGAGGAAGCTAACCTACACACCAGTCTGACTGTGGCCCCAGCGGTGGGCTGGGGGCAAACATCGGGTCTGACTGCAGCCCCGCCGCTCAGCACAAGTTTGTGCGAAAACACAGGGACAGTGCCCTGCAGTTGGGAGCTGTCCCATCTCTGGCAAACTCCTGGTCTGGGTTGCCACCGCCCCAGGCCGGCCCACTAACAGCACAGGGACGGGACCCTGCCCACAGCAGGCAGAGAACCACTGCAGACGACTGGATGGAAAACACAGTTTGGCTGCAACAGTAGGACACCCCTGTAGCAACATACACAACACACACAGGGGACGCTCCTGAAGTGCCATTTTCCAGTGAACAGGGGACACCGCACCCCAGGGCACTCCAGGGCCTCTTCTTCATAAGGTCACTGCTTTCAAGCACAGCAGACGTAGCTGGCTTTCCTAACAGAGAAACAGACACAGCAACAGACAAAATGAGGAGACGGAGGAATCGGTCCCAAATGAAAGAACAGAACAAAACCACAGCAAGACAGCTAAATGAAACAAAGATAAGTAATATGCCTGGAAGAGAATTTAAAATAACCATCATTAATGACTGGACTTGAGATGAGAGTGGAGTTGAGTGTCTCAATGAGACACTCAACAAAGATAGAAATCAGAGATGAAGAAAAGAACTGAAGTTAAAAATACATGAGAGGGAATAAATAGTAGACTAGAGAAAGCAGAAGATCAGCTACCTAGAGAGCAGAGTAATGGAGAGCAATCAAGCTGAACAGAAGAGAAAAAAAAAAATAACTGAGAAAGGGTTTAAGGGAACTCAGAGACACCAGCAACCACAATAACATTCATGTTATAGGGATCCGAGAAGGTGAAGGGAGAGAAAGTGGGAAGAACATTTATTTGAAGAAATAATAACTGAAAACTTCCCAAATTTGGGGAGGGAAACAGAAATCCAGATCGAGGAGGCACAGAAAGCCCTTAACCAACTAACCCAAAGAGGTCAACACCAAGACACAGTAATTAAAGTGGCAAAAAGCAGTGATCAAGAGAGAATTTTAAAAGTAGCAGGAGAATGCATGGGTGGCTCAGTCAATTAAGTGTCCGACTTCAGCTCAGGCCATGATCTTGCCGTTCGTGAGTTCAAGCCCCACACTGGGCTTTGTACTGTCAGTACAGAGACTGCTTGAGATCCTCTGTCTCCCTCTCTCTCTGCCCCTCCCCTGCATCCATACCGCGCGCCTCTCTCTCTCTCTCTCTCTCTCTCAAAAAATAAACATTTATAAAAGCAGCAAGAGAAAAGAAACCAGTGACATAAAAGGGAAATCCCAAAGGGCTAATAGCTGAGTTTTCAGCAGAAACTCTGCAGGCCAGAAGGGAGGGGTGTGATGTAATCAAAGTGCTTAGAGGAAATCATCTGCAGCCAAGAATATTCCATCTAGCAAGGCTCTTCTTCAGAACAGAAGGAGACATAAAGAGCTTCCTAGACAAACAAGGTTTAAAGGAGTTCATGACCACTAAACCAGCTCTACAAGGAATGATAAAGGGGACTCTGAGTAGAAAGGAAAGATCATAAGCAGGAATAAGAAAAGCAGGAATCACAGAAGCAGTAAAAACAAGTATGTATGTAAAACTCTGTCAAGGGATTCACTAAATAAGAGTAAAGTATGACACCATATACCTAAAATGTGGGGAGGAGTAAAAATTTAGTACTTTTACAATGGGCTCAAACTTAAGTGACCATCAACTTAGTACAGATTTCTACATGCATAAGATGTTATACAGACACACCCAATGGTAACCACAAATCCCAAACTGGTAATAGATATGCAAAAAATAAAGAGAAAAGAACATAAGTATATCACTAAACAAAGCCATCAAACCATGAGAGAAGACAGCAAGAGAAGAAAGAACCGGAGAAAAACTACAAGAACAACCAAAAAATGAGTAAAAAAATGGCGATGCATACACACCTGTCAATAATTACTGAATGGAAATAGACTAAATGCTGTAATCAAAAGACACAGGCTGACAGAATGGATAAAAAAAAACCAAGATCCATGTATATGCCACCTACAAGAGATTCATTTCCGACCTAAAGACACCTGCAGATTGAAAGTGAAGGGACAGAAAAGCATTTATCATGGAAACTGAAGTGAAAAGAAAGCCACAGTAGCAATACTTATATCGGACAAAGTAAAGATTAAATCAAAGGCTGTAACAAGAGACAAAGACACTATATAATCATAAAGGAAATATTCCAATACAATATAACAATTGTAAATATTTATGCGCCCAATATGAAAGCACTCAAATACATAAAGCAGCTAATAACTAACACTGAAAAAATAATCAACAGTAATACAATAATAGTACAGGACTTTACTACTCCACTTACACCAGTGGATAGATCATTCAAACAGAAAATCAACAAGGAAACAAATGTGGCTTTGGAGGACACATTGGACCACATGAATCTAACAGATATATTCAGGACATTCCATCCCTGAACAGCAGAATACACATTCTTTCTAACTGTACAGGGAACATTCTCCAGAACAGATTACGTGTTAGATCACAAAACAAGTCTCAACAAATTAACAAAATCAAAGTCACACCATGCATGTTTTCCAACTGCAATGCTACAAAACTAGAAATCAACCACGAGAAAAGATCTGAAAAGAGCACAAATATGTGGAGGATAAATACATGCTACTAAACAATGAATGGGTCAGTCAAGAGGAAATTTAAAAATACACTGAGATAAATTAAAACAAAAACACAGTGGTCCAAGATCTTTGAGAGGCAGCAAAAGTGGTTCTAAGAGGGAAGTTTACAGCAATATAGGTCTACCTCAATGAAGAAGAAAAATCTCAAGAACCTAACCTACTACCTAAGGGAGCTAAGAAAAGAAGAACAAACAGAACTCAAAACTAGAAGAAGAAGGAAATAATAAAGATTGAGCAGAACTAAACAAAACAGAAACTAAAAAACACAGTAGAAAAGATCAATGAAACCACGGACTGGTTCTTTGAAAAGATCAATAAAACTGATAAATCTTTAGTCAGATCCATTCCCCTCCCTTGCAAAAAAAAAAGACCCAAATAAAATCATAAATGAAAGAGAAGAAATAACAACTGGCAAGAAAGAAATATGAAAGATCAGAAGATTATAAGAGAACATTATGAAAAATTATATACCAACAAATTTGACAACCTAGAAGAAATGAATAAGTTCCTAGAAACATATGACCTCCCAAAACTGAATCAGAAAGAAACATAAACTTTATTTAAAAAAAATTTTTTTAATGTTTTATTTATTTCTGAGACAGAGAGAAAGGCAGTGCGAGCAGGGGAGGGGCAGAGAGAGAGATACAGAATCCAAAGCAGGCTCTAGGCTCTGAGCTAGCTGTCAGCATAGAGCCCAATGCAGGGCTCAAAACCACAAACCGTGAGATCATGACCTGAGTTGAAGTTGGACGATTAACTGACTGAGCCACCCAGGCGCCCCAAAACATAAACTTTAAACAGACTTTTTATCAATAATTAAAAATCTCCCAAAAAACAAAAGTCCAAGACCAGAAGCTTCATAGGCAAATTCTTCCAAACATTAAAAAAAAGTTAATACCTATTGGTTTTTCAAACTATTTCAAAAAATACAAGAGAAAGGAAAGCTTACAAATGTATTCTATGAGGCCAGCATTACCCTGATACCAAAGCCACAGAAAGATACACAAAAAAAGAGAAATACTGGCCAAAGCCCTGATGAACATATATGCTCAAAATCCTCAACAAAATATTAGTAAACCGAATCCGACAATACATTAAGAAAATCACTCACCACGATCAAGTGGGAGTTAATCCCAGGATGTTCTCGTTACACAGAATGAGAATAAACATCCCCAAAATATGTTCAGAATCACCAAAGACCCTGAAAAGGCAAAGCAATCTTGAAAACGAACAAAGCTGGAGGCATCACAATCCCAGATTTCAAGATATATTACAAATCATTACTAATCAAAATAGTATGGTACTGGCATAAAAACAGACACATCGATCCATGGAATACAACAGAAAACCCAGAAATAAACCTACAATTATATGGTCGATTAATCTTCGACAAAGCAAGAAAGAATATCCAATGGGGAAAAAATCGTGTCTTCAACGAATGATGCTGGGAAAACTGGATGGCAACACGCAGAAGAATGAAACTTGACAAGTTCCTCACACCACACACAAAAGTAAATTCAAATTGGATTGAAGACCTAAATGCGAGACATGGAAACATTAAAATCCTAGAGAAGAACACAGACAGTAACCTCTTTGCCACTGGCCATAGTAACTTCTTTCTGCATATGCCTTTTGAGGCAAGGAATGCAAAAGCAAAAATAAACAAGTGAGACTACTTTCTACACAGTGAAGGAAACAATCAACAAAACTTTAAGGCAACCCATAGAATGGGAGGGATATTTACAAATGACATATTTGATAAATGGCTAGTATCTGAAATATATAAAGAATTTATACATCTTGATACCATAAAAACCCCAATAATCCAATTAAAAAATGGGCAGAAGACATGAACAGATATTTCTCCAAAGAAGACATCCAGATGGCCAAGAGACACATGAAAAGATGCTCAGCACCATTCATCATCGGGGAAATACTAATCAAAACCACCGTGAGATATCACCTCATACCTGTCAGAATGGCTAAAATCCCAAACACAAGGAACAACAAGTGGCGAGGATGTGGAGACAAAGGAACCCTGGTGCACAGTTGCTGGGAATGCAAACTGGTGCAGCCACTGTTTTGCAGCAGGAAAACAGTATGGGGGTTACTCAAAAAATTAAAACTAGAACTATCATATGATCCCCTAATTCCACTACTGGGTATTTAGTCAAAGAATATGAAAACACTAATTCAAAAAGATACACGCACCCCAATGTTTATAGCAGCACTATCGCCAAGAGCCAAATCATGGAAGCAGCCCAAGTGTCCGTCGAACGATGAATGGAGAAAGACGATGTGGTGTATATATACAGTGGAATGTTACTCAGCGGTAAAAAGGAATGACATCTTGTCATTGGCAACGACATGGGTTACTTGTGGAGGGCACAATGCTAAGTGAAATAAGTCGGTTAGAGAACAAGAAATACCCTATGATTTTACTCACATGTGGAATTTAAGAAACAAAACAAATGAACAAAGGGGGAAAAAAGAGACAAGCTGAGAAACAGACACTGAACTCTAGAGAACAGACAGGTAGTTACCAGAAGAAAGGGGGGGGATCGGTGAATCGGTGAAGGGGACTAAAAGTACACTTACCATGATGAGCATGAGTAAGGAATGGAGTGCTGAATCACTGTTCTCTATGCCTGGAACTAATATGCTCCATAATAGCTGTACTGGGTTTAAGACAGAAGTAAAGGGGCACCTGGGGGGGGGGTCATTAGGGGCACCTCGGGGTGGGGGGTCAGTAGATTGAGCATCTGACTCTTGACTTCAAGTCAGGTCATGATCTCATGGTTTGTGAGTTCGAGTCCCGTTGGCCTCTGAGCTGATGGCTTGGAGTCTGCTGAGGATTTTCTCTCTCTCTCTCTCTCTCTCTCTCTCTCTCTCTCCCTTCCTCCCTCCCTCCCTTGCTTGGGCTCACTCTCTCTGTGTGTCTCTATCCTCAAAATAAGCTTAAAATTTTTTAATTAAATTAAACAAAATAAAACCAACAAACTACTCCATTTCAACTGTTGCTGATCTTGTCCATCTAATAATAGCAGTCATGCTGATATAAATAATTGACACCAGTTAAGTACTTCCTCTTTGTCAGCTCATTTAGCACAAAGCCCCTCGAGGCAGGCACCACCATCATCCCCAGTGTGAAGAGAGGGAAACCTAGGCACTGAAAACCTGGTTTTGTCTGAGGTCATTTAGACTGGCCCATCCACCTTTCTGTTCATCCTGATGATACCTACACTGACCCCATAGCTGGTGAGGGCTGGCAAAATTGTTGGCGGCCACAGCACGGAAAATCCGTGTCAGGACTCGTTTCCGTCCTGCACTACCTCACATTTCCAAGATGCAATCGTTCCCCATGCTGGGACTACTGGTGTTACCTCAAGACTCTTCATTATGTATTCCAGATGCAGATTGCAGTTCTGTAGAGTTTCGAGGAACCCGGCAGAGGTAGTTATCCGCAAAGCGTCCAGCTTGTTCTGTATTTTTGACATGATTTCTCCCCACATGGAGATCACTTGAGAGAAGAGCTTTGCTTCCGCGGGGAGCTGCCTTGAGGAAGGGAAACAAGAGAGAACGTCACCCATTTAGAAATGTCATGACATGTGTTGTTTTTGTCGATCCATAACAAGATATTTCATAGTGTTTATTATACACGACGACGTTCACGTAGGAAATCTGGGAGAGATCAGACACACGTCCATCATTTAACAAGATCAGACTTGCTGCGAGTTCCAAGATAGACACAAATTCTACATAAAGTGAGTAAAAGTGATTTGTGTCCTAAGAAATTCAGGAAAGCAAAGGCTAATGAATTCTAGAGGAAATGGGGTCTGCTGGAACAACTTCTCCAAGAAGCTTCTCCAAGCATACGCGAGAGGGCAAGGTCACCTGTGGCGGAGAACTAGTGGCCTGCGGCAGCAGTGTGCTCTCGTGCTTCTATCCAGAGAAGAGGCAGGTCCTGGTTTCCGAAACCCCAAACCCCAGGGCAACAACTGTCAAGCTCTCCCACGAGTGCCCCCCACCACTGTCCCGTTCCCCATTTGGGGCAATGGGCCTAGAAACCTCTTCAGCTCAGCAAAAATCCTATTGGGGAGGGGCCCTCATCATCCCCTCTGTCGGGCACCCTCCCCTCTCCACAGAAGACTCTAAGGTGACCTCACCGGGAGCGTGCAGGGAGGGGAATGGACAGCATCCTCGTCTCTCACACATTCTCTTCAGAAATTCTCCCTGCTAATGAACCTCCCGTCCCCTCCTCTTTACCACACTCCCCCTGGAATCAGGGCCCAGCATCCTCCTCTTTTCAAAGGCAGGGCCGTGACAGACGCGTGTTTCCTTTCCTTGAGCGCTGTGGTGCTGCAGTCATCAGCACCCCTTAATTTCAGGCCCCCTTTTCTCTCACAGCAAAGCCTGGGAAGAATGAGGTGGCGCCATTTTGAACCGGGAGAGTCTATCTTTCCGTCAATTAAGAATTTTTGTAAAGAGCAAGACTGAGGTTTGAATTTCAGGCACTAAGTTGTAACCACAAAGGACACATTCCGCGGGTATGTGGTTTCCCCGTGAGAACTACAAAATGACTAGAGCTTGGTGCAAGGACTTTAGAAAGGGCTCCTCCCACAAAATACATATCACAAACACGGCACTGTTTCCTGCAATGCAAAACTCACACCTACGCGGTTTTCTTATGTGAGCCACCTGAAGCTCCCCTCTGCCCCTAAAATAAATGTCACGATACTTAACCTGATACCTAAGGTCCCCCCTCATCTGCTCTAACGCCTTACAAACACGCGCTCTGTGATAGCCTACCGGATTTCAGAATGGCTCCCCAACTAGCCTGTGTCATTTATGGTCAACACTTCAAATCTGTCTAGACATTACAGATGTCACAATTTACACACTCTTGTGACCAGGGACTTTAAAGAGAGACCAAGTAATGCGAATGCTATGAATAAAAAGAAAAGGGAGAATTTTCCCTAGCTGTCTAGGGGACAGTTCTCTCCATTCTCTCACCTGCTCCAAAGTAAGAAACCACCATTCATGTACATAGACTACTGAACACACGTTTACTGCTCATATGAAAACCACACTAATGTTCTAGAATTAAGTAGACACACAGTATTGTGGTTTAGGGATTACAATGATCTATGTGACATTTCTTACCCAATCCTTAACAGTTTCATATCTGAAATTGAGAAATAGGAGTTTTTTAAAAAGAGATGATGCTTGCAATCTTCCATGAAAGAAAAAATAATTCAGCACATTTTACTCCTGTGCCCATAGGCAGGTTATTTTAGAATGTTCACTGAAGAAATGACTTCTCAGGAATTATAGGCAATAAATACTCACCGTATGTTTCTCTTTTTTCAACCTCTATATGCCTTATTGTTTGTTTGTTTTTTGTTTTTGTTTTTTACCTTTGTATTTCTACAGAATGAAAGACTGGTTCCAGATACAGCCAATTTCTTTGACAATTCATCCATTCCTCCAGAGTGTAAGAGAAGAGAGTCAAATTCTGATCCCACTTTTTCACAAGATCCTGTAAGATAAACATGTACATTCAGGAAAGTTTTACGGGTCATGCAGTAGAAATATATCCAAGGGGATTATCAGTCACCGACACACAGACACTATGGTAGACAGTCACATCAGTAAATGCAAATCTAATTATATTTAGTTTGGGGAGGTTTGAGCTGTTCTTCTGTTCATGCAATTTTCTGTCGTAATTTATGATGCATCATCCAGGTATTTTTTGGCTTGTATATCCTTTCAGTGCTTTCTTTAAATATTTTTGTACACAAGTACATATAATACCTTTCGTATTACATAGTTACATAAATGCAGTTACAAAACAATGTGTATAATGTGGCTGCAATTACTTAACCATAAATATTACATATTACATAAATGTTACATAAATATGCTCATATTTTATATACATTGCTTCTTAACTTTTTTGTGTTTTCTTTTTGTTTTTGCTTTGGCTTCTTTACCTAATAGTGTCTTTTAGGGAGGCATTAGTACTTACAGGTTGTCTTCATTCTTTTCTCTTATTTTTTTAACGTTTTATTTATTTATGAGAGAGAGAGACATAGCATGAGTGGGCAAGGGGCCGAGAGAGAGGGAGACGCAGAATCCCAAGCAGGCTCCAGGCTCTGAGCTGTCAACACAGAGCCTGACGTGAGGCTCAAACTCATGGACCACGAGACCATGACCTCAGATGAAGTTGACTCAACAGACTGAGCCACCCAGGTGCCCCTATTCTTTTAATTAAATAAAACATTGTGTGGATATCACATATTTTTCCAGCTAGTATATTTATTAAAGAAAGAGGAAAATGGTCAAAAATCAATTAGTACTAAAATGCTTAAAAATCAGTAGACTGGCCCTTCCCTTAACATGGATTCTTGAGAGGGAACTACATATAACTCATTTATTTATCTCCCTTCTGCTGCGTACGCCCATATTTCCTTTTAAATCCATCTTATATTTCAATACCCTTATTAAGGTATAACTGACTTCATTAAATGGATTTTTAAATCTCGCAATTTAATGCTTTGACATATATGTTTTTTTTTAATTTTTGTTTTATTTATTTATTTTTTACAAATAGTTTATTGTCAAATTAGTTTCCACATAACACCCAGTGCTCATCCCCACAAGTGCCCTCCTCCATGCCCACCCCTCCTCCCCCACATCCACCAGTCCTCAGTTTTTGTCAGCATTCAAGAGTCTCTCATGGTTTGCCTCTCCCCTTTCCCCCACCATTTCCGCCCTTCTTCTCCCCCTTGGTCCTCTGTTAAGTTCCTCCTAATCCTCCTATACGTGCACACATATGATATTTGTCTTTCTCTGCCTGACTTATTTCGCTCAGCATAACACCCTCAAGGTCCATCCATGTTACTACACATGGCCAGATTTCATTGTTTCTCATTGCCATGTAGTATTCCATGGTATAGATAAACCACATCTTCTTGATCCATTCATCTGTTGATGGACACTTAGGCTCTTTCCATGTTTTAGCTATTGTGGAGAGTGCTGCTATGAACATTGGGGTACATGTGCTCCTTGCTTTGACATATATGTTTGCAACCATGAAGCAGTCACCTCAAGATAACAAACGTATCCATCACCTCGGAAAGGTTTCCTGTGCCCTGTTGCAATCCCTTCCCCTACACTTGCCTCTTCCCATACCTAAATGAGCGCTGATCAACCTTCTAAAACTACAGCCTCGTTTGCATTTTCTAGAATTTTATATAAATGAAACCGTACAACAGGTATTCTTTCTGGTCCGACTTCTTTCACTCAGCAGAATTATTCTGAGATTCACTCATGTTGTTGCACGGATGGGAACCGCATTTCTTTTTTACTGCTGCATAGTATTCCCTGGTACCGATGTACGACAACGTGCCTGTGCTGCTCCAGGCGTTCAGCCACGTCGCGTCCTGTTTCTCACTAATACAAATAAAGCTGCTGCAAATATTTGAGTATAAGTCTTTGTATGGACATAAGCCTGCCTTCCTTTTGGGTAAATACCTATGAGTGGAATGGCTGCCTCACGTGGTGGGTCTATTTTTTAACTTTCATTTATTTATTTATTTTTTAAATATTTTTATTTATTTCTAGGAGAGCGAGAGAGACAGCATGAGCAGGGGAGGGTCAGAGAGAGAGGGAGACACAGATTCTGAAACAGGCTCCAGACTCTGAGCTGGCAGTCAGCACAGAGCCCGATGCGGGGCTCGAACCCACGAACCGCGAGATCATGACCTAAGCAAAAGTCGGACGCTTAACCGACTAAGCCACCCAGGAGCCCCTATTTTTTAACTTTTAAAGAAAACTGTCAAGTGATTAGAACACTCTACCTGTTACGCAGCTGTGTATGAGATTCCCACCAACACCTGGGATGATTCGTCTTTTTCATTGTAGTCATTCCATATGATGTGTAGTGGTAGCTCACTGGGATTTTAACTTTTCCCGGATGAGCAATGAAGTTAACACCCTTTCACATGTTTATGTTCCCTCCAAATACTTTTTTTGGTGAAGTAGCCACTTAAATGTTTTGCCCATCTCTTTACTGTTTTTTGAGAGTTCTTTATATATTCTCGAAAGAAGTCCTTTACCAAACATGTGTGTTGCAAATATTTCATTCCAGCCTTGGCTTATATATATTTGCCTTAACAGTGTTTTTGGAGGAGCACAAATTTTTAATTTTGATGAAATTCAGTCGACAGACTTTTCCTTCTATTGATCAGTCTCTAGGTTGCACACTGAAGAAAAGTGCCTAGCCCAAGGTCACAAAAATTCTGATGTTTTCTTCTCAGTGTTTCAGAAATGTCCTCTGCTGTTTTAGGTCTATTATCCACTTGTGAGTTAAAGTTTACATGTGCTACAAGATATGGTTTGAAGGGATTTTAAAAATTTGTTCGGCATACAGCTGTCTGATTTGTCAGCACCATTTCTAAAAAGACTTCTTTTTACACTTAATCTCTATTCTTTTCTTTAGGTTTGTTTATTTGATAGAGAGAGAGAGTGCAAGCAGGGGAGGGGCAGAGGGAGAGGGAGAGAGGGAAGCACTGTGCAGAGCCTGATGCAGGGCTCGAACTCATGAACTGTGAGATCACGACCCAAGTGGAAATTGAGAGTAGGACGCTTGATGGACTGAGCCCCCATCTGCTCTGTGATCCCTATTCTGTACTGTGCATCTGTCTTTAAACCAATACAAAGACCGGTTTTGGTTACGCAGCTTTACAAGAAGTCTTAAATCACGTACTGTTGATCTTCCAACTTTGTTCTTCTTTTTGAAAATTGTTTAAAGTCACTCATCTTCCTTCCTGTAATGTCCGATCTGCTGTCAATCCCCTCCCGGTCCATTTCACCTCAGATATTAGAGTTCGTCTGCAGAAGTTTGGCTTTGGTCTTCACATTTAATCTATCTAACCCTCCACGAGCTACTGGTCTCTAATTCGGACTTCCTGCTCAGTTCAGGATCAGTTTCCGTCAGTACATTTTTTTTCACTATGAACTCTATTTCTTACTTTTTTGAATGCATGATAATGCAGACACCGTGATTTTATCGTATGGGGGCCGTGGATGTTTGCTGTTTTCTCGTACTGGTCCCTCCCCTGGAAGCAGTGTGCGCAAGCGCGCACATGCGCAGTTGTTGTTCGGCCCGAGTACGCCCATGTATCGTTTACCACGTTTACTTTCCTTTACTGAAGGCATCGGGTGCTCTAAACGTACCTTTTCATGGGCTCTAAGCCAACTGTGACAAGGTCTGATTTAGAATTCTCTTTCTAAATAAATTTTCTAATAAAAAAATTAGTACATTTCTTGTATATTCTTATGGATGCTTTTACATTTCTAGTTTTTGTGATACTTTTGCTGCTGTTGTCTATTTTGTGGTGTTTCTCTGCTGCTCATTTTTTTATTTGAATGTCTGTGGTTGGAGAATATGGTCTATTTGGTTTATCCCCTTTTCCTCTAAGGTTCAGTTAACTGACATCTTCCCTAAATGCTACCGTGTTTGCAAATAATGTGAATTCCATTTGATGGGCAACTTTTCTCTCACACTACCTATAATCAGTTACGGTAATTTTACTATTAAGTATCTCTATATTATTACCTGTCTTGTTGAGTTTCCTTAAATTTTTAAGTGATTCTTGGCCATGTTAGTGGATGTGGTGCTGTGCAGAGAGGCACTATCAGGGACCATAATCAGCTGACCCTGTCTTTCAATTCCTAATCATGATGTGTTCTAGCAAACTGCATGGACACACAGGTGTGGACACACAGGACTCACCATTAAGAGCAACTGCACAGGAAATGGAAAGGAAGAGTCCCGTGTCGGCAAGCAGGGTCTGCGGGCAGGGGCCTGGTGTGCGCCCCACCAGAACCACAGATGTTTCTAGTGGCAGTGGCACCATCGGTAAGTCACCACGTACGCGGTCATGTTTTTATAAGATCTAAATTTATTTTATTTGTCCAAACTGAACTTTATGACAACTCTTCACCAACAAACAGTTAATGTTTCCCAAAAAAGTTGTTTCTAGCTTTCAAACTACTAAATACTCCATCTCATTTCTGTATGGGTATATAAATGGTTTATATAATTCAAAGGTTGTGAAACGCAAAAATTTGAAGCAACAAATAAAACTACAGACAATTACAGTATTTTCCCTTTGTCACAAATTACAGTATCTTCCTTTTGCCATAATATTTACCTTAAATGGCCCGAGAGAGGAAGACCCTTTAACTGTTGCCAGTGTGATCTGAGACTCTTCTAGCTGAGCAAGGACGTCATCTGTGGACGAAAGGATCAGGACGGAGTACGTCTCGGACTGATGGACAACCAGGTGTAGTGGGGTCGTGTTCCATAGATCAATAATCTTAAACAGTGTTTTCTCAAGAGCAGCCTCCTTAGTGGCAGAGGTTGAGATTTCGTTTATTTTGTTTTCGTACTGAAACATCTGAAATGAAACATTATTCTTTAACATTCGGCAGACGAAGTGTTCCTGATGCACTTACAACGCAGGACTGCTGTGAGCGTGCCCCTCCCTGCCTGACCCTCACTTCAGGGCCCTTCCTGACCATTTCACATCTCCCACTCTACATGCTCGGTGAAGTTTCTAGTCACTCTGTACACTTCCTCTAATCGCAGCCCGTGTGAAGATCAGCGGACAGCACCTTGAGCCCCTGTGCGGATGGCTGCCCCCTTCAGCCTTCCCTTCTCTGCACTGGCGCCGACGGCTTTCCCCCTTCCGTGACGCGCTGTCACTTCCAATAGTAATTCTCGGGAAATGATCTGAGAGAATGGAATCTGGGAAGACCCAGCTTCCCCTGGCTCAGCTTGCCTTGCCTTGCCTCCAGGAGATAAGGGGCTCGAACTCACATTAGTGGATGCAGTGTACGTACAGGCCTTCCTTTCCCAGAGACAAGGTCCTGATGCAGGGTCTCAGCATCTGGGACACAGACACTGGGAGAGCTTGCGTTTCCACATGTGAGAATTAACTCATGGTCTGATCACTCTTATCCCTCAAAGAAGGAGCTACCGCTGGTCCCACATGTCATCTCCATGGGGCTGAAAAGTGATGCCTGATCCTGTGTTTTGGTGAAACACGGCCAGAGCTCATGGCCTGCCAGAGATGGGCATCACGGTGCTGACATCAGCTGACTGCTTATGGCCTAAGCGGACATTTTGAGAAGGACGCCTGCCTTTGGACACAGACTATTCCGCCAAAGGCAGATCAGGAACCACAGGGCCATCAAGCCTCTGTGCTGAACAAAGAAGCTTGTGCCTCACAATGACATTCCGAAGTTGCTGATAACCAACTCCAGACACAGGTAACTCATAAAGCAAAATTTCAACCAAGCATGCTTAGCCTTTTCCACTCTTTATGGTCCAAGTTTGGGAGCTGACTGACCAATGGTCTATCAAGTAATTTAGTAATACCTAAGAGGTTTCAGATGAGTCTTAAGGCCGATCACTGATTATCTGCCTCTGGGATTAAGCACAGGGTTTCTAACGCATGATTGATTAAAAAGGTCAATCATGAAATGATTGTGTTCATTTTATGAAAACGATTGATCTCTTCCTCCGCATTTACTTTGTGACGTGCTTTCCATGTCACAGGCTTTTCAGAGCCTACACAACACGCTGGACAGGAACTGCGGTAATGATGTAACAGATGTATCTGGCAGGACCACAGGCCAGCTCCTGTCGTGGGCTGTCTTGGGCAGTCTGGCTGCAAGACCGCCATCTGGGGTCAACCATGCACTACACATGCTCTAGGAAATGAAGGCTGGGTTTCGGGGCCCAATCCTGTCCATCTAGGTACTCATGTTACACTAGGTAAGTTGTTGAATAGAAACAGGATGATCAAAATCTTCCGGGAACTCTTCAAGTTCAGGTAAGACTAGCAGCTGATGGCCCGCTCTCCCCTCTGACCATGGCAGCAATTAACCTCGGGGATAAAGGGTTCCTCTGACTCCTGCCGACAGCACTTCAGAGGCTGAAGACCTTGTTCGTTTTTGTTCGGATGTTGCATTATCTTAATTCGGATCCGCCACAAATGGCATGAGAATCCGTTCTTAAACTATCTCCTCACATGAGAAATACAGGACAGCTCGCTGGAACCCTTTCCAGCTCTGGAGCCACCAGGCCACCGGCTGATCCCCTCGAGCCCCGTCTGCCCTCACTTTTAGTGCCTGCTGCTAGATTGTCTGCCAACTGTCACCCTTTCCGTGACTCACACAGAGTTGACTCCAACAGCCCAAGGCTTGGAAAGGGAAAATGTCATTGCAATTGTGCTACGTTCCTGGGATGCTGTTTTGGATAAACCTAGCTGCCAACATTGACATATATGGTCTGAAATTATCTAGATGTTGTGCTGAATTCACTGCTGGGACGTGGATCAGTTAGGAAACCTGGGATGCTCCAGGACAGGATGAGATTTAGATGGGATGATGGTGGAGAGAGCAGAACACTGAAAGAGTTCATCATTTTTAGCCTAAGCAACTGAAAAACAACGGAGGTGCCATTTGCAGAGCTGGGGAGGGGAGGGGTGTCTGGGAGACGAGAACGCTAACTGTGTGGTCTCTCAGACACAGAAGTGCAGATACTAAATAGGGAAATGGGTATGTGAGTTCAGGAGGAAACCACATTGAGGGCTGGACATATATAGTAACCTATTTTTATTTTTATTTTTTTTAATGTTTTATTTATTTCTAGGAGAGAGAGAGAGACAGCGTGAGCAGGGGAGGGTCAGAGAGAGAGGGAGTCAGACTGAAATAGGCTCCAGGCTCTGAGCTGGCAGTCAGCACAGAGCCCGAAGCGGGGCTTGAACTCACGAACCGCGAGATCATGACCTACGCAAAAGTCGGACACTTAACCGACTAAGCCATCCAGGCGCCCCTATAGTAACGTATTTTTAAAGATCAACAAAAGGTATCTTTTAAAATTCTTCTTTTTAGGGGTGCCTGGGTGGCTCAGTTAGTTAAACATCTGACTTCGGCTCAGGTCATGATTTTGAGGTTTGTGAGTTCCAGTCCCTTGCTGGGCTTTGTGCTGACAGCTCAGAGCCTGGAGCCTGCTTCGGATTCTGAGTCTCCCTCTCCTGCTTACACTTTGTCTCTCAAAAATGAATAAATGTTAGAAAATTTTAAAAGAAGCAAATTCCTCTTTTTAAATTCCTTAAAATTTCCCATTTCCTCATTATAACAGATCATGTAGTAGAAAATTATAAAACACTATTTTAAAGTATATCAGACACTGTGAATCACAAAGGCTGAAATATAAATGAAGCTTACTATAAGCTAGTTATGAAAACAGAAAAAATTGTAATCACAAAAACCACAGAATCTACTTTTATAACAAAACCTAGATGGCAGATCAAACAGTCCCTCCCTGTGTATTTTAAGCGTCATATCAAGGTACTGGCAGAGTCACCCCAACCTCCTCTTACTGTATCTTCACTCTACATAAAACAGAACACAGCAGCTTGATGTTTCTGCTCCTAGAAGGTGCACTCTCTGTGAGAAGTAGCCCCTCTAAGAAACAAAGCATCATTCCATCTGTCATCCGGGAAAACCACCGCCCCTGCTCTCGCATTACCGGGTGGTGGTGGAATGGAATGGCGGACCCATACCCGCAGCTACATGTAATTTTCGACCACCTGTCCCCTGCTAGTCTATTCCCTTTGCGCAGACGGTTGACCAACTGGTATTTCAACCTATTTTTGCTTTCAAATAATTTGTTTACCTTGAGTGCTAGAAGATTCTCTACCGTACAGTTCTTATCAGGAGACACCAACTTTCCGATAATCTCCTGGACAGCCTCCCAATGCCGTGGCTTGAGACAGGGGTTGCCCAGAGCTATGATGGTGGGCAGCACTTGTTTAAATTCTGTCACTGATTGCTTAAGATGGGTCACCAGGTCGTTCTTAGGTAAACCTACAAATAACAATGGATCTTTTTTTTTAAACCAGAAAGCAAGTCTGCTATTTAATGTAATTCTAGTTTCGCAGTTATCGTTCTGTATTAAAATAATGAATTTTATTAACATCACCCTGCCAGAGGGGATCGGCTATGGATTAAAACAAAGAGCAGCAGTCATCAGAGATGATGATCAAACCCGAGACCAGCAAAGCCAAGTTTTCTTGGCGGATCTGACACAGGTCTAGCCTGCTACCACAGCGGTTCCCAGATTTTTAGTGACTAGGTATGCAGACTAATACATGCACACACATTTCAAAAGACTGTTACAGGCTTTTACATTCTGCTCAGGAAGGAGGACCATCGGTTGGGGGGGGAGGGGCTGCCACTATCATTTCATAAAAAATGTACCTAACACTGCAGTGTAGGGACGTAGGTACAGATTCTGCCACAGATAGGACCAGTCTGTCCTCGGGCACTGGCAAACTGCAGCTGAAGGTTCAAACCTCAACCTTTTCACTCAACTTGTAAAAGAAAAAGGACACAGAGACATAGGCCAAAGACAGGGACTCAGAAAAATCGAGAATGACACCTATATGCTGGAATATCCAATCTGTCCAGATGGGGCTCCTTTTATAAAGCCACACTGGATAATAAAATGTTGCTCGAGACCTAGTGTAACGGAAGGAAAAGAGAGTAACTTTGGTTTCTTTAAGTCTATATCTTGGAAATGAGCAAGATCTTTCTGGGAAACTGTATAAGAGAAGCACCATCTAGGTGCTACGTGACAGGCCTTCCGCTGGGGCAAGGGCAGCACAAAGCTGGGGGAGGATTCGCAGAGTGAGTGTCACGTCACAGCAGCGACACGGTGGGAGCCGTCCCCAGCTTTCTTCTTTTCTAAATGTTTCATGATGTTCTATTTCTTGTAGAAATAGGCAAAGTACAGTGTTCAAAAACAGGCAAAGTACAGTGTTTTCCGGAGAGGAGGTTAGAGTTTGCAGTGCAGCTGAGGGCCAGGGAGGAGATTCAGAAGCGAAAGCGCTCTTGCCAGGGGCTGAGACCCTCGCCTTGCTGAGAGGACGGGCCTCACAGAATCGCTCCGACAGGAACGTCTCTGTGTTGGCGCGATTTCAGATGTGAGGGTTCACAGAAGGGACAGCTCTCAATGTGACTTCAGCTATTTCTCCCGCTGGCTGAGGGAGGCTGTGGGCGACAACAGTGAGCACCTGGGTTAATGCCCCACGTGCAGGTGGGCCTGTGTCATCAAGGCCACGGTCGTGGCCAAGTGCCTGTGGTCCGACCTAGGGAAAGAGCTTTTAAAGAATACACAAAATTGTTATTACTTAAAAAATATATATAGGGGTGCCTGGGTGGCTCAGTCGGTTAAGTGTCCGACTTCGGCTCAGGTCACGATCTCACAGTTCATGGGTTCGAGCCCCATGTTGGGCTCTGTACTGACCACTAGTTCAGAGCCTGGAGCCTGCTTGGGATTCTGTGTCTCCCCCCTTCTCTGACCTTCCCCTGCTCATGTTGTCTCTCTCTCTCAGAAATAAATAAAACATTTGAAAAATATATATTTACCACCAATTTTTAATCTCTTTCTTGCTTCAGGAAATGATTCCTGCCCCTATGCTCCTGTGAGGCCTCTCCAGCCACTAACGGCCAGGACTTGGGAACAGACAATGAGGTTAAGGTCAAGGACAATGATCCTCCTGACTCAGAGGCCGCTCAGTGTGAGCAATTCTAGATGGGAAAGCTTGAAAAAGACGCTTTTACCTTTCTCTAGTGTAGAGATTACATGCATCCATTTTGAAACGTGTCTCTGAACAGATTCTATATCGACCCCGTGGAGAGGTCTGTTCCTCCACTCTGCGAAGCGGGTTCTCCACTCCTTCTGCGTGTCCCACAGCGTCTTCCGCAAGGCCAGGTCGCACTCGATGTCTGCGATCTCTGCACGCACGATCTGTGTGATATCGTCCATGTTGAGGGAGTGCATGTGGGACTCGGAGTCGCTGAAGCAGTGCTGGAAGCTGGCGTAGGTGCTCGCTTTGTGCGCCAGACCTGCCGCCTCTTCTGCGAGCGTCCACATCATCTCCGCAGCGGTGGCCATGCGCGTCCCAGCACATAGCAGAATGGGGGTTCTGATCTGAAACATGGCAGGGAGACATTCTAAGAGACTGTACATCTGGGACGCCGACGTGTTCTACTGACAGCAGGTTAGCACGTGACCTAAGCTTTAATAAATGATCATCTGTAAGGGCTGTCCTTAATTTATAATTGTCTGTGTTCATTAGGAGGGCTCTTAATTATTTAATCATTATTACCATATAGCAATAATTTGTCATGTTCCTTCCCTCTCTGGGGCACTGTGCTAGTTTTAGTAACACATTACCTAACTTACTAAATCCATGTAACAATCCTGAGATGTAGTTAATATTTTTCACAATTTTTCAGGAAAGTTCTAAAGTTATCAATAATTGTCACATCATCCAATGGTAAGTGGCAGTTTCAGGGTGTGGCTGACTCCAGAGGTCATTTCCTTTCTCTGATTCTGTTTAACTTTGTACTATATTTTTGTTTTTAAGATTTTATTTTTTTAGGGACTCCTGGGTGGCTCAGTTGGTTAAGCGTCCAACTTCAGCTCAGGTCATGATCTTGCCATTTCTGAGTTCAAGCCCCACATTGGGCTCTGTGCTGACAGCTCAGAGCCTGGAGCCTGCTTCAGATTCGGTGTCTCCCTCTCTCTCTGCCCCTCCCCTGCTTATGCTATTTCAAAAATAAACAAACATAAAAAATTTAAATTAAAAGTCTATTTCCATGGAGTTGAAAGTCAATAAAGCTTGACCACTGGAGTTTCTCCTTTGCTGAGAGGTGCTTAAAAAAATAAAGACTTCCCCGCTCAGCACTCAGTCGTGCGGACCCCCTGCAATACAGACCCTGGGCTCCATTGGTGTCTAGTCTCGTACACTTTAACAAGCGTGAATTGTGTAAACCAGACACTTATGTAAGGGCCTGTAACTTTCTAGTACTATTTAATTTATTAAAAATTAAGTGTGCAGCGGGAGGGGCGGAGAGGGAGAGAATCCCAAACAGGCTTCATGCTCTCAGCACAAAGCCTGATGTGGGGCTCGATCCCACAAACCTGAGATCATGACCTGAGCCCCAGGTGCCCTCAGTCATACCTGAAAGACTGCAGGTGGGATGTGTGCATCAAGCGGTTTCAAGATGAATGCGGTTCACCTTCCTTGTGTTTGTGTGAAACAGTACAGACTACTGGTCAGTGGAGGAACTGCCTATAACTGCCATGAGTAACACTGCAGCAGAGGCAGAGTCAGTACGGGACTAAGCACCTGGGGCGGGGGGGGCACTGGGGGCAGAGGGGCGCACACGAGCACGGTCCCTGAAGCCCCAGCTCTGACGTGCTGCACAATCTTCAGCAGGTTACTGGACCACCTTAGGTCTCACTGTTGTTGGCGGGCCGGTACAGGGGTGAAGCACCCGGCCCACACTGTCACTGACTCTCGGTGAGTGGGTTTATTGTGCACTTGGCTCTCCTTAAGTGCCTCAAGTTGTAGCACTCGCTACCGCTGGCCTGGAAGGAGGCCCAGGCAGATGTCACAGGTATAGCCCTCTGGGCCGGGGGCCTCCCGTGGCAGAATGCTGACTCTTATGGGCAGAGTCACCACTTTGCATTGTCATCTGTGTGCGTCCATAACTGAGGAAAATGCTAATGTCAGTCATGCATTTGTGAAAACAGACATGTAATGTTTCTTTCCACTGAGGTTCACAAACCTTCTGTCTGAGGAGTCTAGGCTAAGAATACTTGGGTTAAAGTATTCACCTAAGATTCCGCAGACAGCGAGTGCCGACACGCTTAGGCCTCCAGGACGCTAAGAGCCAGCTGACTTTTGATGAGAAACACGCACTGACCTTGGCCTTCAAGTTACTGACATCGACTCGCAGTCCAGTGATGTGCGCTTCCAGACTGTCTCTGAATTTAGCAATGGCGGCGTCTTTATTCATCTCCCGTAGCTTCATGGCGGTCTTCAGCTGACCAAACTTCATGAGAATAATTTTGTATATGGCAATCTGCTCTCCTGAAATCTGGACCTGGTAGGACCTTATGACAGAGTGCAGCTGCGAGATCGTGGAGTACTCTTTCTCCAACACAGACAACTTTGAGCAGATCCCCTCCAGAAAGGTAAAATGCTCCACAAACTCTTCAATTTCAGTGGGATCACACTCCATCTTCCTCAGGGACGTCTCCACCACCTGGACCGTTAACACATCGATCTTAATTCCAGGAGGGCTGCTCGCTACCTTAGAAGGCTGATTACTCTTTCAGAACCTGTCATGATGTTATGGAATTCTACTTTCACGAGAAAATGAAGACGTCGCCCAGATGCCACTCTAGACAGTGTTTAAATACCAGAGCAGATTTGCTCAACTCCTTTCTATGTTAATAGAGGGACCACAAATGTACCTGCACATAAAATAAGTGCTAAGATGAAAGGAAGTTATATTATGAATAATTTTGTTCTCAGGAAATAAACACAATAGCAATGGCAAGGCCATGGCTACCATATGGATAATCGATCACGGCTACTGTGGTTTTTAAAAAAATTTTAGTGTTTATTTTTGAGAGAGAAAGAGACAGAGCACAAGTGGGAGAGGGGCAGAGAGAGAGGGAGACACAGATTCCAAAGCAGGCTCCAGGCTCTGAGCTAGCTGTCAGAACAGAGCCCGACACAGGGCTCAAACCCAGAGTCTATGGGATCATGACCTGAGCTCAAGTTGGAAGCTTAACTGACTGAGCCCCCCGGGCGGCCCTGCTACCGTATTTTGAGTATGTGCGTAGTCCCACCTGGTTCTGATAGCGTGTTTGTTCATTAGGTGTTATCTTCTCCCGTTCATGCGGGAGGAAATGATCAAAGGATTTGTTAGTCTACCGTCAAAAATGTCGTGAGTTACAGAGCTACGAGTCCCCAAGCATGATTCCAAATGCCATTTTTATCCACTAGAAGTATTCAATATAATTATATGCAGAAGGTCAACACTTTTCCTGAGTGTGTGTACATCATTCCATGAAATTTTCAAAATAATGGCATTTCTATATGCAAATTACAATTTTGTCATATTTTTTCTCATGTTTCCAGGGCTCTTGATGAATACTCATGCATAATTTTGGAATCAATGTCATTTCAATTGTCTGTTTCACAGCCTTGAATTAATTGCCTGTATGTCTCTAATTTTTCAAGCACTATATTCTCTTCAATTATAAAATAGATGCTCATACAAAACAATCAATACAAAAAAGCTTTTAAAATAGAAAATCCCTCTGATGCCATCACTCAGAGATAAGCACTGCTAACCCACCAACTCTGAAAAGGCTTTACAGAGAGGCTTGTGTTTGAATCCCAGCTCCAGTTATTTCCTAACCGTGTGACCCTAAGCAAGTACCTTTCCCTTAAAAAACTTGGTGTCCTCATCTCCAGTTTTGAGGAGAAAAAAATGTAACAGTGAAATGGATACAAACAAAAGACCAACTAAACACAGCTATCTTGACTCTAACCAAAAGTTGCATTTAAATGCCAGAATTAAGAAACATTTTAAAGTGCAGATTTGTATCACAGAGAAAACAGGTAATTTAATTCCAGTTTTGTGCAAGAGAGGGCAGGAAAAGGTGAGATATGCCCAAACTTACTTTATGTCACTTTATGACACTGATATCAAAGACAGATAGGGACGGTAAAAGAAAGTCACAGACCAATTTCACGTACGGGAATAAATGCAAGTCTTAAAAATAATGTCCCTGGGGCGCCTGGGTGACTCAGTCAGTTGAGGGTCCGACTTCAGCCCAGGTCATGACCCCGCACTTGGTGGTTGTTAGCCTCATGTCCAGCTCTGTGCTGACAGCTCGGAGTCCAGAGCCTGCTTCGGATTGTGTCTCCCTCTCTCTCTGCCCCTCCCCTGCTTGCACTCTGCTCTCTTTCTCCTTCAAAGATAAATAAAAATTACAAATATTAGAAAAAATGCTCCTGTACGTACACATACACGCTGGCACGCTAAGCCTCACGCTTAGGAGGCAAGAGCGAACTAAGAAAGCCAATTAATGTAACAACCACATTAAAAGGTGAAAGAAAAAATCTGCATGATTATTCCAATAGATGCAGAATGAACATTGCTTAAAATTCATTTCTGATAAAAAAATATTCTATCAAATTAGCAGCTCTCACCAAAACAGGGGAATTTCCTTGACCACATCAAGGGAAGATTCCCAACACCTCAGGAATAAATAAACAGCAAACACACCCCAGGGAGCACATGGGAGCCGTGAGAGGAGGAACAAAGAGGCCTTTCAGAACAGCTTCCTAAAACAACTAAAACTCAGGACGTTTTCTGGAACAAAAAACCCTGATTCTTCCAACCGCCGAGACCTGCTTTATAATCAGTACCTGATGTGACTCTTACAACCTCTCTAGATGAGTTGCTAATATTATCCCCAACTTACAGATAAGGAAACTGAGGCACAGTGAGAATAAGAACATTAATTAACGAAGGTCTTCCAAATAGTAAATGGAAAGGCCAAGATTTTTTTTTAAAAAAACTCATGTGAAACACAATTTACATGTCAAAGATGCTAACTGAGCCTTAGGATGAGTTTCAGCCAGTTACGCACCCCTGCAGTCACCTCCATAGTCAAACCATGGAAAACTCTCGTTGCCCTGGGACCCCTTGGGCCCTATCCCAACCTCCTGCCAACCCGGCCTCAGAAAGCCACCTCTGCTTGCTGTGGCTGCGGGCAAACTACCTGTCATGTTACACATACGCGGAACCATCTGGCAGGTACTCCTTTGTATCTGGCTTCTTTCGGTCAACACAGTTTTGAAACTCATCCAAAGCGCGCGCAGCAGAAGTTAGTTCCTTGCTATTTTCGGTCTTTTAAATGCTAGTCCCCGGGGGCTGTGATGCCTAGGGACCCGCTCCTTTTGGGAAGATGCGTTGGGCGGTGGCACAACGCTGGTCAAGCTGGTGTGGCTGTTTCTTGGGCCTGAGTTAACGTGCTACGCGAAGCGGCGGCATTAGGTAAAGAGGAGGAAGAATCTGTATCACGTGCTGTCCCTTTTTTATTACGTTCCGTGAAATCCTAGGTGCTGACCCCTTGCTACGCTAAGCCAGGCAGAGCTGGAGGGGCTGCAGCTCTGGTAAGAAGATTCTTCTCTGCCTTCTGCAGAGAGCGGGCTTGCCCATTCTTCAGGTCAAAGGCTGTACGGGGTGAGACAGCTAGCTGTCTCTGAGCTCTCTGTTAAAGAGGTGGCTTCACGGCGGTGGCCCTAGCAGGATGGTGACGAGAGCCCTTCTTCCATACCCGAGCCCCACCGCCGAAGAAGATGGGACAAGGTGACTGGCAGCAAGTGTGCCGGCGGACCATTAAGTACGTGACCCGCCCCCCAAGTCCATGTTCCAAACGGGGTCGCACACATAACCATCCTTTCAGGGGTGGTGGGAGGTGTAAAGCAGACAGCAGCTGTATCTAAAGAGTTCTCAGACTTAAAAATCATACCTAGATTTATGGGGAATTAGCCAGAAGCAAATAGGAAAAAAATTTTCGAAGAAGAAAAGTCCAAGCCGTGTCGTCAGTGACAATCCCTCAGGCACACCCAGGTGTCCGAACTCATGCCCTTGCCATACTTGCTCAGTGTCCGGCAAGCACGACCTTCAGGGCCCAGCTTGGATGGGATGAGGTCATGCAGAATGGTAAACCCAGAGAGCCATCCTGCAGCATAACTGGGGGCCGCGGGGACCAGACAAGGAGGTCTCCCCCGAGCTCGGAGCAAGAGGCTGCCACACTGACCAACCACAGAAGCTCTTCTACAGACAAAGCAGCGAATTCTTGTCACTTCTGTCCAGCAAGATTTGACATTAGCTCAGACCACGTAAGCTAGCTATTTCTTCATTTTCTATTTTTATAGAGGGAAAATTTTAATTATCGTCACCCTGTACCTTCACCATCTTACACGGTGGGGGCGGGGGCTGCACCCTGGTCTTCATTTATGGATCGGCAGAATAGTAAGGGCCATGTTGCACTTGATAGGGAGGGTCGTCTGTGGCGGGGGGCTGACCCTCACCCCTACTTCCCGCGTCCTGTGAGGAGGGAGCCCTGCTCGCCTAGCCCTCTGGTGTCCCACCACCAAGCACCCATGTCCTGGTAGAGCAGAGACAAGTCCTGTGACTGGGGCGTGTGGGAGCAGGGAGCGACAGGCTCAGCCCACACACTTCCCCTCAAGCCAACCTGCTCCACGAAGCCTGTGTGCTCGTGTCTGCTCACGGCTGGGCCAGGCCGGGGTGCTGGTACTGAGTGCGCTAAGTCTCTCCCTAATTCTGAGCTTCAGTCTGGGGACAGTTAAACAACTCTAAGCCATCTTCTCCAAGCCTCTCCTTCTTAGTAATGGAGGAAACATCTCAATCTCTTTTTGCCTTGTCCTATTTCTTCCTTGGTAAGAGTGGGAATATTTACTCTGCCTCCTAAAAGTCGACGTACGGGAGGAAAGGTGTGAACGGCCAGGCGTCGACTGTGCAGACGCTGTGAGCTGGTGGACTCGTCATCCAAGCCGTTCCCCATCTGGCCTGCCCCCTTCCGCTGCCGAGAAGAGGAGCCTGGGTGAGCCAATGACCAGGCCTTTCTGCACCCTCAGGGGCCCGGGGACCAGCTGTGGCACTGAGGAGTCAGGTCGCACACACTACACTGCTGCTTCCGCCTCCCTTATCTCTGCCTAGAGTGTGAGCCACGTGCAAGTGCAGCCCTCAGCACGGGAGCCGAGCAGGAGGGTGAGGACGCCGGGTCCCGGCTGCGTGCAGCCATCGGACCAGCCTGGGCTCACGCTTCTTTTCGCACGAGACAGAGAAATCTGTTGCTAAATAAGCCTGTTTTTGGCTTTCAGATCCTCGTCGGGGAATTCCTAAGTCAGGGCCCTAAGTGAAGTAGAGAGGAACTCTGTGGGTCTCAGGGTGGCCGTGGTCATGCAGAGGCCACGGAGCCTGCCATATGCAGCACTCAGCCCCTCTCGCCTAATGGACACCTGCAATCCCCACAAACTCTTGGTGGTTTTAACAACTGCTAAATACTCCCTCCTGCAGACACGCCCTCACTTCCCCATCCCTCTGCTTATCCTGCAGGCTCCTCTGCTTCTAACAACCTCCTAGACACCGGGGTTCTGGAGGCTTCTGTCAGGGCTCTCTTCCATCCTCACCATGCATGTAACCGGGGCACTCCCATTCACCCTAACGACGTCTAGGACCCCCTGGATGCCGGTCACTTAAACAAGCTCCCGACACACAATGTGCACATCTCTCCCTGAGGACGACACCGTGAAGCAAGCACTGGGCTCCACTATCCCCGGTGCCCCACTGTCCACCCTGCTGCCTAACCACCAGGCTGAAAGTATCATTAATTCCTGTCATTCACTTATTCCTACATTCTGCCACTCACCAAAGGCTGTCGGTTCTCCCTCTTAAATAGATGTCAACTCCCTCTGCTCCCGACTCCACACTGCGACCGCCCTCGTCCCAGCGCTCGTCACCTCTCCCCTAGGTTCCAGGAGCCACTTTTCTCCTGTCTCGTCCTACCTGAATTACTCTTCACGCTGCAGCCAGAGTGGGCCCTGCAAACACGAAGTGGTATCGTGTCGTTTTCACATTTATAATCGTGCCATGATTCCCGGCAGGAAAAGGGGGAAAGGAATGCAGCATGTAAGTTTACAGACGGGGGAGGAGGTTTCTCTGAGGAAACGACATCTGATCAAAGACCCAAACAAATGCAACAAGTACATATCTGAGAATAACACTTATCGTGTATGCTTCTAAAGTATGTATTTTAAAATTATAACCTAATAATCATAAAGATTCTCATGCAACAGGCATTTTCAAAATACTTACTTCTAATAGATTTGTGCTCTTGTTTTCAGTTACAGATTGCAGGAGGTTGTGGCTCAGATGTATGATATTCTCAATGTAAGGTAGGCATTCCGACTGGTAATCGAGACTCGTAACACTGAAAATACCGATGCGTTTTTCAATGACCATATTAACAATGTGTTTCAGATAGTTTCTGAATTTGGCTAGTATAGCTTTAAACTGTGCGGCAGTTAATTCCTCCAGAGAAGACATCTTCACGTCCATGACTCTGGCCCTCTGTACCATGGAGCAGTACTTTATAAACTGGCAGCTGTAAGCACTAACCAGGCCCATGGAGTTACCAATAATGGTCAGAAGACTAGCAATCTGTAAATAACAATGTCAGAAAGTCAGAATGTTAAGAGTAAAAAACGTGTGCTCTAATGGGCTAATAGTTCTGTTAAAATATTTAAAATCATAGCTTTATGTGGAGTTCATTTTGTCAGGAACCTACACTAAAGAGAACTATGTTGGAAATGTAAGACTTAGGGAAATTAAGATGGCCTTTTAAATATTTGGTGTTTATGAAAAGGCTTACCAGGCCATTTATCTTTATAATCAGCAAGCTATTTTGAGCCATGGACTAGAAACACCAATCATTTATTCCCTCACTTGACATCCCGCTTTAGTACAGATGCTCTGTGCACAGCCCTGCACAGGGCACTTCTATGGACTGTGTGACCTTACCCGAGACACAGCTATCGGACGAGGAATCACCTGACCCAAGTGAAGGCAATTAGAGTCTCCTGTAAGTCGGCACAAAAATACCCAGCTAGATGGTAAGGGGAGAGTAGGGGCCAACACAGGTCAATAGACTGCAAGTCAGTATCATGTAGGAACCGTAAAAGAGAAAGCTCATTTTCGGAGGGGAAATTGGAAAAAACAAACAAGAAGAAATGAGCTGAACGCACATGAGCAGGACAGATGGAGGGAGAAGGTGGAAGTGACACTTCAACTGTCCTAAGTTAGGGTCCTCAAGTTTTCAAGAAATCCCTTTAGTCTGAGGACCGGCTGAGTCTCCCTAAGATAAGTCGTTTGTAGACTCACTTGGTCTTGGTAAGTAGGATCCATTTCAAAAAGGATCTGACAATCTGGCCACCTGCTTGTTTTCTTAGAGGCAATTCCACTTCCGGTCTTATTAGGTAAATTCACAATTAAGACCGACTCAGTAAAGACAGACAGGCGAGGATCTTGGCAAAGAGGAATAATCTTGGCTAAAATACATAATTGAAAAGTTAACATTTTCAGATGTCCCACTGAGAGCAACACCTTAAATTATCCATGACATCCACAACCACTGTAAACTGAGGCTAATGTATTCTGAGGGCTGGAGAGTATTCTATACCAATAAATGGAAGTTCAGGGGCGCCTGGGTGGCTCAGTCAGTTAAGCGTCCGACTTTGGCTCAAGTCATGATCTCACAGTTCGTGGGTTTAGCCCTGAGTTGGGCTCTGTGCTGACAGCTCAGAGCCTGGAGCCTGCTTCAGCTTCTGTGTCTCCCTCTCTCTCTGCCCCTCCCCCGCTCATGCTCTGTTTCTATCTCAATAATAAAATAAACATAAAAAAAAATAAATGGAAGTTCAGACAGTGTAAAAGTTTGGATTTAATATTAGGGAAACAGCAGAACCACTCACAAGTACTGGGTGGTGGTGGGATGAGGCATAATTAAATAGAAGCTGAGAAAAATCATGAAGAAATAGTTGGAATGTCCGTGCTACGTGATGCCATGTAGAGAGGATCAGACCAGCACAGCAAGGTGACGAACGGGGGACAAAGCCTCACCACCAGTATGTGCATAGACTAGCCGAGAAACTGATGTCCGAGGGCAAAAACCAACCAACCAACCAACACAAATCAAAACTTCGACCTACACATCACAAACTACGCAAGGATTAACTCGAGATGAGTCATATGCCTAAATATAAAGCACAACTTTATTAATATTCTGAGAGAAAATACAGGAAACATCTGTATGACTGAGTTAGAGAGCTTGCAGGTAACAAAACATAATCCAGAATAGAAAAAAACTGGTGAGCCATACTTTATCAGAGTTCAGATGTTCGCTCTGTGACAAAGAATGAAAAGATGAGTACAGGCTGGGGACAATGTTTTCATATCTTGTATCTCAGAAAAGACGTGTATCCAGGATGCATATAAAGAGTGCTCACAACTTGACAAGAAGGAAACAAACATCCTAATAACAACTAGCAAAAGATCTAAAGATCTGACCACAAAAAATGTACCTAAGCATATGTATATAAGCACATGAAAAGATGAACCATGTTAGTTGTTTGGGAAACAAATCACAACCACAGTGAGGCACCACCACATACCTATCAGAACAGCTACACTTTTTTTAATCTGACAGTACCAATTGGTGACAAGGATACAGAGTGACTGGAACTCTATACATTACTGGCAGAAGGCAGAATAAGAGCTCCACTTTACCCTCTCCTGCAATGAAACACGCACCTACCAGTGGACCCAGCAAGCCCACCCCCAGTTATCAGATCAAGAAAAAAGAAATCTTACGTCCATCCAAAAATCTGTGTACGAATGTTCATAGCAACTTTATTCATAACTGCCCCAAACTGGAAATGAGCCAGACTTGAGTGCAGAGAGAAACCGTGGGACGCCCGGATGGTAGAATACAACTCGGCGATGAAGAGGAGTGAGCCTGCCATCTCATGCGGCAAGACGGATGCATCTGAAATCCATCTTTCCAGGTGAAAAAAGCCAGACCCAAAAGGCTACCTGCCTATCCACTTTTATGACCTTCTGGAAAAGGCAGAGCTGTAAAGACAGAAAACAGATCAGAGGCTGCAGGGACAGGAGGGACAAAGGGGCAGGACCGGGGAGCGCGGGCACGACGGAGCGGCGCTCTACGGACCTCAGAGGGTGGACACGCAATTGTCAAAACCATAACCCGCATACCGCACAGGGTGGTGTGACAAGTCTTAAGAAACCAAGCAGGATGCTGGGAGAACTCAACAAGGAATACGGATGGTGACAAAGTAGCCTGCTGTCTTACTGGTGACCCAAGCGAGTAACAAAGGGACTCTGGAGAGCAGCGTTGTAACTGAAAACTCCAGGACAGATGGGAAAGGAACGGCCCACGAACCCTGTGCTCTGGTTGATCCATCTGCGTCTCATACAGGTATGGAGGAGGGGTGTGGACATTGCTTTACCTGCATAACAGATCACTAACTACACTGTTACTTTCTACTGACAGGCCTCTGAGCAGCCCTGCTCCTGCAACGAGCCCGTCTTGGGGCTGCCGCTGAGGAAGCACGGGAGCCCCCTGTGCCCACAGAAGCTACAGGGCTCACAACAAAGACCACAGGGCCCATGTGGAAAGAACTAGGCTTCGAAAACATGGCCACACAATCTGGGCAACAAGTTAAGTAAAGGTAATATTGTCTTTGTGCTCCCAGGCTAACACAGGTATCAGTGAGCCTCAGAAATCCCTGGGGGAAAAGTTATGTAATTAAAACAGTATAGTGCCAGCACACGAGTTACAGATACATCAAGTCTACGTAGTCCAAGAATAAAATAAATAAAATAAAATAAAATAAAGGAAAGGAAAGGAAAGGAAAATAACATAAAATAAAATAAAGGAAAGGAAAATAACATAAAATAAAATAGAATAAAATAAAATAAAATAAAATATCAAAGTGCCATTTCAAGTCAGTGAGGGTGACGAATGGATTATTCAATGACGGATACTGGAAGAGACACATCATGAGTCATCTGGGAAAAAACTACAAGTTGGTGTACGCAAATGAAGCTTAGGCAATTGAAAGCTTAAACATAAAAATGAAATCTTAAGAGACTTAGAAGGCAAGGAGGAGAGTGCTTTTGGTAATACGTGATCAGTGGGCAAAGCCTCTCTCTGATACCACGCCCTGAAGCCTTCTTTAAAAGGCTCTACAAATGTTATACTTTAAAAACAATGTTCTGCATGGGAAAAAATATCACCACAAAGTCAGCCAGATGACGCAGTTTTCTTAAGACTCATATTAGAGACGAAGAGTTCATTTTCCTAACCCAGGAGAATGACAAATCAGTATGAGAAAGACTTCTGCCCACCAGCATCGCTCCCGTGTACTTACTCTGAGAAGGACCCACGGAAGCCACAGGCCATGTGCCAGATGCTACCTGCATGACTGTGTGCAGGAATGAACACGTGTAATTGTGCATGCGTGGTTACATGTACACAGGCATGTACACAATGAGAGCCTCGCACGTTAGTGCGAGGGAGTATTACCGGCTGTCTAAGTGACAATTATGAGAGCATATGCAACGATGAGGAAAATGCCTCCCACAGGATGCCAGGTGATCATAAAATGTTTCGTTACAGTTTTTTTTAATGTTTATTTATTTTTGAGAAAGAGAGATTGTGTGAGCCAGGGAAGGGTGGGAGGTGGGGGGAAGGAGAGAGAGAATCCCAAGCAGGCTGTGAGCCATCAAGGCAATCCACTAGATCATGACCTGAGCTGAGATCAAGAGTCACATGCTTAACTGACTAAGCCCCCCAGGAGCCCTGATTATAAACTGTTTTAAATATGAGTTTCACTCCTGTATGCTTATGAAGGTAAAAATGCAAAATGAAAACACATACTTGTTATATGCATGTAGTTGAAAAGATGGGGTGGTTTAAATGTTTTATTTTTTTTTCTCAAGTTTGTGTGCACACAAATGCACACACGTATACATATATAAACATCTATGTAGGTCAGTGAGTCCACATTTACGTAAATAAATAACTGAATAAATAAAGAAATGGATCCACTAAGGTGGTGAGATCCACTTTAATAAAGGCTAAAATTAGTGGGCAAAATTTTCGGAACAAAGAAAGACACTTGACAATCTCAAAATATCCCTCCCCAGACTGATTAATAACAAAGGGAAATATAAACTTTCCAAGAGTTGCCATGGGTCCTGCGTTTTAAGATCTTTTACGATGCAGACTGAGGAGAAGGGACACATTCACTGGTCAGGCTACTAATGCCTGTGTAGGTGCAGACTGGACACACAGGACTAAGAAGGGCTGATCAAAATCGGTTCCAGATGGAAACAGTATCTTTGCTATGCTAATAAGATATGGCTTAATCAAGTCTCATAAAATTCTGTAGTATATACTGAAAAAATCCAAACCTTATGCTATTTTTCTAATTCCCGTCTTTTATGCACTCTAAGGTTATGTGTAGAGGTCACACATCCTCAAATAATCCCAAATTCACACTACTTGGTCCCAAAGATGCACATTTCTGATCCCCTGATAGACGGAAATGTGTGCCACCCTTCGGGGTGTGAATACCAGATACCTACACCTGGGAGAATATTCCCAAAGACTGTATCTAGCCACACTTTTAAAATACTTACTTATACGTTTTTCAATGTCAGACACCATTTTTTGAATTTTTATTGAAAAGTCTAATCTGTTGGGAGCTATGAAGAGGTATGTAGCAAATTCTGAAAATCTGAGAAAATAAAAGCATATTTCAGAAAAATGCAGTAACCACCACAGATGACAATTACTTGTAATATCAAAAAAGTCTACTACTTACTCATACATGTATTTATTCTCGAACTTGGTCCCGATTTCTACATCTACAAGAGTCCATTGAGAAAGAGAGGGAATGAAACACTGATTGGTGTGTAAACCAGCTAAGTGACCACTTGCCACGTAGCATTCCAGCAGGTCACCCGCCGCAGCCCCAGACTGTGAGGAACAAGGGCCGAGCTGCGGTCCGAGGGTCTGGGTTTTCAACAAGCACGCAGGGGTGCTCACCGCCAGGAAGGGGGTCATCAGGCCCCAGGACTGAGAATGGTGTGCACGAGAGACCGAAATGAGTAATGGTGTTATCGCTTACACACACCACCGACGGTCTAAGCTTATGCTCACTTAATGCTCTCTTAACATTTATATCACTAAGAGATAATATTATTGCTTAATATTTATTATCACTAGTCACCAATAATAAACTACTAAGATTTTCTCACATTTGCTCGGTTCCAGCTATTAGGATATCTCCCTTCATCCTTAATAGCCTCATTCATCTTACCTGAAAGAATTTCTTCAAGGCTGTAACAAACGTTTTCTGGTTTCTTCATTACTGGCATTTCTTCATTCGACTGTTTTATGACAAAACTGACTTCGTTTTTGGACGCCTCTTCTTCACACACCCCAGATTCTTCAGAGCCCTTGTCGTACTTATGCGAGTTCTCTGTGGAAGTTTCTGAAGAGTCACTTTCTCCAGGAGCACTCAAGTGTAGAATCACTTCAAATATCGGGGCATATATTTTTCTCAACTCCTTCTCTGCTTTGATACGACTCAAAATCTAATTAAAAGATGTTAGAGAGACAGTAACAATAGATAACCTAAAGAATATTCCTTTCAACTTAGGATAATATAGACCTAAACATTAAATGATAAATAATAACTTTGGTGCAAGTGAATAATGCCAGGTCACCAAGTCACTGATATTTGCAAGTTAAAATAAGGTAATGTAAAATACATGGCACAATATAATGGAGTAGATCCCCCGAAAGACTGTGGTATAAATTAATGCCAGAGTGGCTACATATTACTCATTTGGGAGCTTGTTAAAAATACAAATTCTTGGGCCCTATTTCCAGAGATTATGAGTTAAAATGTTTGTAGCAGGGCCGAAGAATCTTTTGGTAATTGAAGTATAATTAACATACAATGGCATGTTAGTTTCAGGTGTCCAAAACATTGATTAAACAATTTTATACAAGAATTTGAACCATTTAAAAGCTGCACGGGTGAGTCTACTGGGTCCTCAGGCTTGGGAATTACAAATCAGAAATCGACTTCAGAACCACTGGTGCAGGTCTGATTTCTTTACCGGAGTACACACACCCTAGTACAGGCACCTATCACTACGGAGAATATACACACCTTAGTGTATATAGTAGTCCCTATGGAGTAGTATCTTAGTACAGGCACCCGTCCCTATGGAGTTCTATCTTAGTACAGGCACCCATTCCTACTAGAGTATACATACCCTAATACAAGCAACTGTCTCTATTGGAATATCCACACCCTAGTACAGGCACCCACCCCTACTAAGAATATACACACTCTAGTACAAGCACTGTCCTTACGGAGAATATACACACACTAGTACAGGCACCTATCTGTACTGAAGTATACACATCCTAGTACAGGCACCAGTCCCTACGAAGAATATACACACCCTACTACAGGCACCCACCCCTACTCAGAATATACACACTCTAGTACAAGCACCGTCCTTACAGAGAATATACACACACTAGTACAGGCACCTGTCCCTATGGAGAATATACACACCCAAGTACAGGTACCCATCCTTATGGAGAATATACACACACTAGTACAGGCACCTGTCCCTATGGAGAATATACACACCCTAGTACAGGCACCAGTCCTTATGGAGAATATACACACACTAGTACAGGCATCCATCCCTATGGAGAATATACACACCCTAGTACAGGCACCAGTCCCTACTGAAGTATACACATCCTAGTACAGGCACCCATCCTTAATGAGAAACAGCCAGACTACTTCACGGATAAATATCTTTCTAAACAATGTATTTGCTCGTAGGCAGGTATTCTCAACTAAGGTATCCACCCCTCTTCCCTACAGGTGACCCACTGTTCTTGAGGCATCCAGGATTTCTCAGTCACCTGTCAGAACCTCAACCACCAGACAACAAATAAAAGCAGCTGACGCTATAAACAAACATTAGCACCCTATTCAGCTGCTGGGCCAGAGCCTGAGCTGATGCTGAAGGTGTTACACAATCTTTAGAAGTTCTAACAAATAAATACAGGAGTTTCTGTGGGATGATGAAACACTGCTGTCAAATGGATAGGGTGTGGTCATGCCACTGAATTTCATGTGTAAAAGTATGGTTAAAATGGTAAATTCCATTTTATGTATGTTTTATCATAATAAAGTTCACAATTTCAAACAAACATATAATGTGTTGTATAGCTTCCTCTGGAAAACAACCTCTAATCCTAGTAACAAAGGGACCTTAAACCCTACACCCTATTATTATAGTATAAATATTTTGTCATAGAATCATTCTTGAAATACATATGGTATCATTACTACTTACTATAGTGTACTTGTATCTATATTAACTATACTTATGTATACCTGATACCACATACTCCTAGAATACCATCTGACACAATTCCTATTAGATGAGTACTTATCATGTCCTAAACACTACAGTTAACAAGTTGCCTTTGCCTCATCTTCACAGTAACCTAGAGAGAAATTATTACTCTTATTGTGCACAAAAAAGCTGTTAATTTGTTAAAGGCTGTATTGGCTGAGGTCATGGGTCTGTGACTCAAGAGCCCATGTTAACATATGAAGCAGAGCTTGAATATCTTTTTGTGATGAAATTCTTGGTTATTATTTTTTGGGTCAACAAGAACGGACCAGAAAATGGCTCAATTTCCTCCAGATTGTACATTACAGGAGAGGAACAGCTGAAACACCAAAACCCAGCTATATTCGACAGTATGCACTGGAAGCAGGGGCCTCCCCACCTTGGCCCCAGGTTCCCTCTTGAGTGTGAAATCCAGATTTCCAATATCTTAATAGAAATATTTTCATCTGCTTACCCACGGGTACCCCTGACTCAACACATGCCAAAGTAAAAAAATTATGCATCATTTCTTGAACTGGATCTTAGCACAAACTCAAGAAGTCCACACCACAACTTTAACACAGGCAAAAGTAGGAGTGAACCAATGTCAAATACTAGATGGCAGAGTGGGCTGTGGGGCATAAGCGGAACCAGGGATGGAGAGGAGTTATGCCAGGATCGCAAGGCTGCCTACACCAAATCCAATCATGAGCAAACTGGAAAATCAGAATCTGTGTTGAATTAAAAAATATATATCAAAATTAAGACTTTCTTGAGAAAGATCTATACCTAACGTTAACAGAAAGGGACAAAGTTAAGAGGTAGTATTTACAAAATCTAAAGTCAACAAAGAATCAGTATCTATAATATACAATGAAGTCCAAAAACTCAGTAATAAATCCAATAGAAAAAAAATATTCAAAAAGTATCAATATGCATTTCAAAGAGGGACAAGTAGTATGAATGGGGAACCTCACTGGTGAAGAAAGAGGTAGAAACAGTGAGATGTCACTTACACATCACACTGGCAAGAATTGAAAAGTCCACAGGATACACAGTAAGAGGCTGCTTATCACAGTCTTGCTAGTGTAACAGACACCTGGAAGTAGCAGAGTGGCTATAAAATGGACAGAAAACGTGATGCGTGGGAGCGCCGCACAGTCAGGAACAGTGAGACTTACGCTGGCGTGGGTTTCTGTGTGTGTATATTGTCACAGCCTGGGTTCCCTGGGCAGCCAGCCTGAGACAGGCCGGAGATTACTGAGGAACGCACCTGTGGTCAAGTGCGGGAGGGAGAGAAAGGAAGCAGGTGGGTAGAGGGAAGGTCGAGCTGTGATACAGGCGGATGGATGGGCCCAGCCAGGCCGCGGGGGCTCTGGTGCTTGAATGGCCCCGCAGAGTTGTCCAGAGAGGGACTGAAATGCTGTGCCTTTCTACCCTGTGACAAATGTCCGAGGCATGTGGGCCACCCCAAAAAGGGCACGACCTTGAACGAGGGGGCTGCACTTGAAGCAGTCTCTGAAAAAGCGGACAGCTAAGGGCTATGTGCTGACAACAGCCCCAGCAGCTGGGCAACACGTCCCACAGTGTGGGGATTCCTGGAACGATCCCATGAGATCGGGGCCCACATCCGCCAGGACGAGAGCCGGGTCTTGCCAACGTAGCGCTGAGTGAGAAAACGCACAGGGGCAGCGCAGCCCCGCGACGCCATGGAAACTCAGCGCGTGTGTGTCCCGTCAACCGGTAACACGTTACAAAACAATCCACTGTGAACCATGGAGGGGGGATGGAATACCTTCCCGTGAGTCCTCACAAGGGACTCATCCATACAGATGGGGAAAAGGGAGAAAAGTAGAGCCAACAGGCGACCCTGAGAGAACTGATGAAAACAGTGTGCCGTGAACTAGAAGGCCGATCAATGCAACATATCTGATCTCCTCAAAAATACACTAAAAGATGCAAGATGGCGGAGACGTAGGGAGCTGTGTGCATTTCGCCCGCCCCCATCTCTCAAACAGAGACGGCCTGAAGCCGGAGGACACTGAACCGCAGAAGTTTGGGAAGAAAAGAACAGAGTCCACTAAGAAGACAGCCTCATAAGTGTGTTGAGTCCAAACTGGGGAAGATAAAACGGGCCGGGACCAGAGACAACGGACGGAGGTAAGGGAACCCCCTTCATGGGGAGCCATGGAGGATCGAGGGGAAGAGAAAGAGTGGCTGAAACTGCTCATAGAACTGTCCCTGGAGAAGAGAAAAACCCCGGCTGGGGACGGAGAAGATCCTGTTTCTAGCTGTGGCGCTGACTCTGGGCTGGGTGCCCCGGTCCCAGGTGGCGCTGCTGCGCTTCCGGCTCGATCCCGGCTGGGTTATATTTGGGGCGGTTTCAATGGGAAACAAGGCTGTGCTTGGGACATAGAACATGGCCCACCTTCGCTACGCTCACGGCACAGGGAGATGGGACCCAAAAGAGTGATTTGCAGCGCTTGGTTCGAGAGGAACTGGGGCACCGCCATTTCTCTCCCCACAACCACCAAGGCGGGACCTTGGTCTCTCTGCCTGCTCATTGTCCAATTTTTCTCCCCGTCCCTGTCATTTCCTTGTATATCCTCTTCCATCAGCACTGCATACACCCTGCTATTTATTTGTAGCTGGATATTCTGGTTTTATGCTTTCAGACTGTCCTTTGTCTTTGGTTTTTGTTTTTGTTTTCTTTTTCCCTTTCGGTTTGTTTGTTGGATTGTCTGTGTGTTTGCATGCCTTTGCTCCCTGTGTATTCGTCTGTTTCCTTTCCAGGGCTACCTCAAGAAACAAGCCAAAGTACACATTTGAGTCACAAATACCACTATGAGTAGGAAAATAAAATAACCAAAGTCCCAACAAGAGACACCAAGAGACACCATTAAAAGAACACTTCCCAGGAGTGCTTGAGTGGCTCAGTTGGTTAAGCGTCCGACTTCAGCTCAGGTCATGATCTCATGGTTCATGGGTTCAAGCCCTGCAACGGGCTCTGTGCTGACAGCTCGGAGCCTGCTTTGGATTCTGTGTGTCTCTCTCTCTTCCCCTCCCCCATTCATGCTCTGTTTCTCTCTGTCTCAAGAAGAATAATGATAATAATCATTTCTGATAATAAAGAACACTTCCTGAATGGACAGGCCCTGGACAGTCAATGAGCCTTCTTTAATATAGCAGTACTTGCAGGTGCAGACCACATAATAAGCTTTTAAAATTAACAAGAGACAGAAAACTAGCCAAAGTGATGAAACGGAAGAACACTCCTCTAAAGAAATTCCAGGAAGAAGTGACAGCTAAAGAACTGCTCAAAACAGATATAAGCAACAAAACTGAACAAGAATTTAGAACAACAGTCATAAAATTAATTGCTGAGCTTGAAAAAGGCAGGGAAGACATCAGAGAAACTATTGCTACAAAGACTATGGAGCATAAAAATAGTTGTGATAAATTAAAAAATGCTATAAATGAGGTTCATAATAAAATGGAGGCATCCAATGCACAACTGAAGAGGCAGAGAGGAGAATAGGTGAATTAGAAGACACAGTTACAGAAAAAGAGGAAGCCAAGAAAAAGAGATAAACTGATTCTGGAGCACAAAATGAGAATTTGAGAACTGAGTGATACAATCAAACGGAACAATATTCATATCATAGGAATTCCAGAAGAGGAAGAGTAAGGGAAAGACGCTGAAGGAGTACTTGAACGAATTACAGCTGAGAATTTCCCCAATCTGGGGAAGGAAACAGACACTGAAATCCAAGAGGCACAGAGAACTCCCCTCAGAGGTAACTTGAATCAATCTTCTGCATGACATATCACAGTGAAACTGGCAAAAATATAAGGACAAAGAGAGAATTCTAAAAGCAGCTAGGGATAAAAGAGCTGTAACATACAAAGGGAAACCTATCAGACTGGTGGCAGACCTATCTACTGAAACTTGGCAGGCCAGAAAGGAATGGCAGGAAATCGTCAATGTGATGAACAGAAAAAATATGCAGCCAAGAATCCTCTATCCAGCAAGCCTGCCATTCAGAAGAGAAGGAAAGATAAAGGTCTTCCCAAATAAACAAAAACTGAAAGAATTCATCACCACTAAACCAGCCCTACAAGAAATCCTAAGGAGGACTCTATGAGGGAAATGTTGCAAGGAACACAAGGTACCAGAGACACTACTACAAGCATGAACCCCATAAAGGACACAATGACTCTAAACCCACATATTCAATAATAACACTGAATGTAAATGGATTAAATGCTCCAATCAAAAGACACAGGGTAGCAGAAAGGATAAAAAACAAAATCCATCTATTTGCTGTTTGCAAGAGACTCATTTTAGACTGGAGGACAGCTTCAGATTGAAAGTAAGGGGATGGAGAAATATCTATCATGCTACTTAAAGTCAAAAGAAAGCTGGAGTAGCCATACTTATATCAGAAAAACTGGACTTGAAAGTAAAGGCAGTAACAAGGGATGAAGAAGGGCATTATATAATAATTACAGGGTCTATCCATCAGGAAGAGCTAACAATTATAAATGTCGCACAGAATACAGGTGCACCCAAATACATAAAACAATTAATCACAAACAGAAACTATCTTATGGATAAGAATGTGCTAATAGTGGGGACTTTAATACTCCACTTAGAGCAATGGAGGGATCAACTAGACAGAAAATCACTAAAGAAACAATGGACTTGAAAGACACATTGGACCAGATGGATTTGATAGATAGATTTAGAACTCTACATCCCGAGGCTATGGAATTCACTTTCTTCTCAAGTGCGCATGGCACATTCTCCAAGATAGATCACATACTGGGACATAAAGCAGCCCTCAATAAATATAAAAGAACTGAGATCATACCATGCACACTTTCAGATCACAATGCTATGAAACTTGAAATCAATCACGGGAAGAAGTCACGAAAACCTCCAAAAATATGGAGGTTAAAGAACACCCTACTAAAGAACAAATGAACCAATCAGGCAAGTAGAGAAGAAATTTTTTAAAATATATGGAAACATGGAAAGAGCCTAAATGTCCATCAACAGATGAATGGATCAAAAAGATGTGGTTTATCTATACCATGGAATACTACATGGCAATGAGAAACAATGATATCTGGCCATGTGTAGCAACATGGATGGACCTTGAGGGTGTTATGCTGAGTGAAATAAGTCAGGCAGAGAAGGACAAGTATCATATGTTTGCACGTGTAGGAGGATTAGGAGGAACTTAACTGAGGAACAAGGGGGAGAAGAAGGGCGGAAATGGTGGGGGAAAGGGAGAGAGGCAAACCATGAGAGACTCTTGAACGCTGACAAAAACTGAGGACTGATGGATGTGATCCCTCCATGGGATGGGCATGGAGGAGGACACTTGTGGGGATGAGCACTGAGTGTTATGTGGAAACTAATTTGATAATAAACTATTTGTAAAAAAAATAAATAAATAAAAATAAAAGTATATGCAAACTAAAATAAATAAATAAAAATATATGGAAACAAATGAAAATGAAAACACAGCAATCCAAACTCTTTGGGATGTGGCAAAGGAATAATAAAAATCAGGGCAGAAATAAACAATATAGAATAAAAAAAAACCCAACTGAACAGATCAATGAAATCAAGAGTTGATTTTTTGAAAAAAATAAATAAAATTGATAAACCTCTAGCCAGACTTCTCAAAAAGAAAAGAGAGTGCACCCAAGTAGACAAAACCAAGACAAAATCAAGAATGAAAATGAATTTATTACAACCAATACCTCAGAAATACAAGCAATTATCAGGGAATACTATGAAAAATTATATGCCAACAAACTGGACAACTTAGAAGAAATAGACAAATTACTGAACACACACACTATCAAAATTCAAATGGGAAGAGATAGAAAATCTGAACAGACCTATAACTAGTAATTGAATTGAATTGAATTGAATTGAAGAAATTGAATCAGTTATCAAAAATCTCCCAACAAATAGAGCCCTGGGCCACATGGCTTCCCTGAGGAATTCTACCAGACATTTAAATCAGAGTTAATACCCATTCTTCTCAAGCTATTCCAAAAAATAGAAATTGAAAGAAAATGTCCAGACTCATTCTACGAAGCCAAAGTCACTTTGATTCCCAAGCCAGACAGAGACCCAGCAAAAAAAGAGAACTAAAAGCCAATATCCTTGATGAATACGGATGCAAAAATCCTCAACAAGATTCTTGCAAATCGAATCCAACAGCACATAAAAAGAATTATCCACCATGATCAAGTGGGATTCATTACTGGGTTACAAGGCTGGTTCAATATTTGCAAATCAATCAATGTGATACATCACGTTAACAAAAGAAAAGATAAAAACCATATGATCCTGTCGATAGATACAGAAAAATCATTTGACAAAATATAGCATCCCTTCTTCATAAGGACCCTCGAGAAAGATGGGATAGATGGAATTTACCTAAACATCATAAAAGCCATCTATGAGAAGCCCTCAGCTAACATCATCCTCAATGGGGAAAACCTGAGAGCTTTCCCCCTGAGATCAGGAACACGACAGGGATGTCCACTCTCACCACTGTTGTTTAACATAGTGTTGGAAGTCCTAGCATCAGCCATTAGACAACAATAGGAAATAAAAGGCATCAGAATGAGCAAAGAAGTCAAACTTTCACTTTTCTCAGATGACATGATACTCTACATAGAAAACCCGACAGACTCCACCAGAAGCCTACTAGAAATGATTCATGAATTCAGCAAAGTTGAAGGGTACAAAGTCAACGTACAGAAACCAGTTTCATTTTTATACATCAATAATGAAGCAACAGAAAGAGAAATCAAGAAGCTGATCCCATTCACAATTGCACAAAAAACCATAAAATACCTACGAATAAACCTAACCAAAGATATGAGATCTGTATGATGAAAACAATAGAAAATTTATGAAGGAAATTGAAGAAGACACAGAGAAATGGAAAATCCCATGCTCATGGATTGGAAGAATAAATATAGTTACAACTACCCAAAGCAATCTATACCTTCAATGCAATTCCAATCAAAATTGCGCCAGCATTCTTCTCAAAGCTGGAACAAACTATCCTGAAATTTGTACGGAACCACAAAAGACCCCGGATAGCCAAGGTAACATTGAAGAAGAAAACCAAAACGGGAGGCTTCACAGTCCCAGACTTTAGCCTCTACTACAAAGCTGTAATCCTCAAGACAGTATGGTATTGGCACAAAAACAGACACATAGACCAATGGAACAGAATTGAGAACTCAGAATTGGACCCAGAAATGTACAGCCAACTAATCTTTGACAAAGCAGGAAAGAGTATCCAATGGAAAAAGGACAGCCTCTTTAACAGATGCTGCTGGGAGAACTGGACACCAACGTGCAAAAGAATGAAACTAGATGACTTTCTCACACCATACACAAAAGTAAACTCAAAATGGATAAAGGACCTGAACGTGAGACAGGAAACCATCAAAACCATAGAGGAAAAAGCAGGCAACAACTTCCTTAACCTCAACCACAGCAATTTCTTTCTTGACACATCCCCAAAAGCAGGGGAATCAAGAGCGAAAATGAACTATTGGGACTTCATCAAGGCTAAAAGCTTCTGCACAGCAAAGGAAACAATAAAACTAATAGGCAGCTGACAGAATGGGAAAAGACAGTTGCAAATGACATTTCAGATAAAGGGCTAGTATTCAAAATCTGTAAGGAACTCACCAAGCTCCACACCTGAAAAACAAATAATCCAGTGAAGAAATGGGCAGAAGACTTGAACAGACACTTCTCCAAAGAGAACATCCAGATGGCCAACAGACACATGAAATGATGCTCAGCGTCCCTCATCATCAGGGAAATACAAATCAAAATCACACTGAGATACCATCTCACACCGGTCAGAGTGGCTAAAATGAACAAATCGGGAGACTATAGATGCTGGCGAGGATGTGGAGACACAGGCACCCTCCTACACTGTTGGTGGGAATGTAAACTGGTGCAGCCCCTCTGGAGAACAGTGTGGAGGTTCCTCAAAATATTAACAATAGAACTCTCCTATAGCCCAGCAATAGCACTGCTAGGAATTTACCTAAAGGATACAGGAGTGTGGATACATAGGGGCACATGTACCCCAATGTTCATAGCGACACTTTCAGTAGTAGCCAAATCATGGAAAGAGCCTAAGTGTCCATCAACTGATGAATGGGTCAAGAAGATGTGGTATACTTCTACAATGGAATACTACATGACAATGAGAAAGAATGAAATCTGGCCATGTGTAGCAACATGGATGGAACTTGAGGGTGTTATGCTGAGCGAAATAAGTCAGGCAGAGAAGGATAGATACCATATGTTTGCACGTATACGTGGATTACGAGGAACTTAAGAGGACCATGGGGGAGGAGAAGGGGAAAAACAGTGGGGGAAAGGGAGGGAGGCAAATCATAAGAGACTCTTGAATGCTGAGAATAAACTGAGGGTTGATGGAGGTGGGGGAAAGGGGAACGGGGGTGAGGGGCATGGAGGAGGGCACTTGTTGGGATGAGCACTGGGTGTTATATGGAAACCAAGTTGACAATAAACTATGAAAGAAAAAAAATACACTAAAAGAACAGGCAGAAGATACACACAAATTTAGCACACAGTAAGAATAAACTAGAAAAGGATAAAGTATTCAACCAGAGGTAGCAATACATTTGGGGAAAACTAATTTAGCTCTCTCACTAAATGCCAAAATAAATCTGAAGTATTAAAAAAATAATAGTTCTTTAAATGTAGAAATTAAACCATAAAATTATGAAAAAATAAACATTTATCTTGTCTTGATATGGGAAATTCTTTTCTGAATATGATGCCAAAGGCAAAGACTATAAAGAAAACTGACATGATTTAAAATACAATGTTCTTGAGACACCTGGGTGGCTCAGTCAGTTGAGCATCCGACTTTGGCTCAGGTCATGATCTCTTATTTCATGGGTTTGAACCCCGTGTCGAACTGGAGCCTGCTTTGGATTCTGTGTCTCCCTCCCTCTGCCCCTTCCCCGCTTGCATTCTCTCTCTCAAAAATAATTATTAAAATATAAAAATAAAAAACTACTCTTTTAGAGCAATTTTAGGCTCAGAAAGAAATTGAGTATGAGGCACAGAGATCTATCTGTCCTGCTCTCCCGCCTCATATTGTTAAAACCGATAAATCTACAGTGAGACATGAATCATCCAAAGCCCATAGTTCACTTTAGGGCTCACTCTTGGTGTGCATTCTATGGGTTTGGGCAAATGTATGATGATATGTGTCCACCAGTGTAGTATCACCCAGAGTAGTATCACCGTCCTAAATATCCTCTGTACTTCACCTATTCACCCTTTTCAGTTACTGACTCTTTACAGTGGAATCATCTAGCATGTGGTGTGAAGATCCAGGTCATTGAAGTCACACTGTGTGGAGCCTTCCAGCTTGGCTTCTTCTGCTTTGTGAGAAGCAGTGGGGACTCCTCCACGTGGTCACAGCTTGATGGCTCACGTAGCAACACCAAATAATACTCTACTGTCTGGAAGGACTGCAGCTCATCCATCACCATCAGTGTCCATCACTGAGGGACACTGGTTGCTTCCAGATTTTGGCAATTATGAGTAAAGCTGTTACAGACATCGAGGTGCAGGTTTTCATGTGCACATGGTTTTCATCTCTTTTCGGTAAATGGCGAAGAACACACTGCTGGCTCTTAAAGTAAGCGTGTGTTTAGTACTGTAAGAAGCTGCCGAACTCTCCCAGCATGGCACTACCGCCTTGGATCCTTGCTGGGAGGGAAGCAGATCTCCTGTTGCTCCACACCCTCAGCGGCACTTGGCGGTGTCAGCGATCTGGATTTTCGCTGTTCTAATACGTATGTAGTGGAGTCCTTGTTCTAATCTGCATTTCTCTGATGACAAATAATGTGGAACACCTTCTCATATGCTTATTTTTCACCTGTATCCTTTCTCTGTTGATATGTCAGTTAAGGTCTTTGACTCATTGTTTAATTGGGTTATGTTTTCTTACTGTTGAGTCTTAAGAGTTTTTTGTGTATTTTAGAGAATAGTCCTTTAGCACCTATATCTTTTGCAAATATTTCCTCCCAGTCTGTGGCTTGACTTCACTCTCATAACTGCATTTTTCAAAGAAGTTTTCTATTTTTATTTATTTATTTTGCAAGAGAGAGAGGGAGAACAAGCAGGGGAAGGGCAGAGAGAGAAGGAGAGAGAGAATCCCAAGCAGAATCCATGCTGTCAGCATAGAGCTCAATGCAGGACTCAAACTCAAGAACAAGGAGATCGTGACCTGAGATTAAACCTAGAGTCAGATGCTTAGCCAACTGAGCTACCCAGGCACCCCAAGAAGTCTTCTGTTTATTAATAAAGTCCAGCTTATCAGTTCTTTCATGGACCATGCCTTCGGTGTTCTGTCTAGTCACTGCCATACTTAAGGTCATCTAGGTTTTTTCTTATATCTCTTTAATTTTGCATTTTACAAATAGGCCTATGATCCATTTTGAGTTAATTCTGTAACAGATGTAACGTCTGGGACTAAATTCTTTTTTTGTGTGTGCATATGGACATCCAGGTGTGCCAGCACCATTTACTGAGTACCATCTTTGCTCTACTGTCTTGCTCTTGCTCCTTTGTCAAAGATTAGTCGACTATACAGTAAAATCTTGAATTGTGAGTAACTTGTTCTGCAAACATTCCACATTTCTAATAAATTTTCTAATTTTAACATTTCTAATAAATTTTACCTTGATAAACGAGCGATGTCTTGCAATACAAGTAGTACATGACACCAAACATCACATGATCACAGCTGAGCCAGTGGTTTTTGAAATCTGCTTTGGCAAGTGCTTTGGATTACAAGCATGCTTCTAGAATGAACTACGCTCTCAAACCAAGGTTTTAGTGTACTTATGGGAATCCATTTCTGGGCTCTCTACTCTGTTCTATTTGACTGTTCTATCAGTACCAAACTATCCTGATTATTATAGCCTTATAGTGAGTCATAATGTCAGATAGTGTCAGTCCCCCAACTTCGTGCTCCTTCAGTATGGTATTAGCTACTCTGGGTCTTCTGTCTCTCCATAAAAACTTTGGAATTAGTTTGTCACTATCCACAAAATAGGTCCTGGGATTTTGATTGGAATTACATCAAAACTATAGATCAAGCTGGGAAAAGCTGACATCTTGACAATACTGAGTCTTCCCATCCATGAACATGGACTAGCTCTCCATTTCTTTAGTTCTCTTTTGATCTTTCTCATTAGAGTTTTGTAGTTTTCCTCATATAGATACTGTATGTATTTTGTAAGTTTTATACCTAAGTATTTCATTTGGGGAGGTGCTAATGTAAATAGTATTGTTTTCAACTTCAACTTGTTCACTGCAGGCATCTAGGAAAGTGACTGACCTTTTAAAATTAACCCTGTCATGTAACCTTCCTATAATCACTTATTAGTTACAGATTTTTGTGGATTCTTTTTGATTTTCTACATAGATGATCATGTCATCTGCAAAGGAAGTTTTAGTTCTTCCTTCCCAAACAGTATACTTTTTGTTTCCTTTTCTTGTCTTATTGCATTAGCCAGTATTCCCAGTACAATGTTGAAAAGGGAATATTTTTGCTTTGCTCCTGATCCTAATGGGAAAGCTTCAAGCTTGTTACCACAAAATATAAGGTGAGTTACAGGTTTTTTGGTAAAGATGCTCTATCAAGTTGAAGAAGTTACCTTCTCTTTCTAGTTTACTGAGAATTTTCATCATGAATGGGCGCTATATTTTCTCATACGCTTTTCCTGCATTATATGAGCATGTAACTTTTCTTAGCCTATTGATGTGATGGATTGCATTAACTTTCAAGTGTTGAACTAGCCTTACATACCTGGGATAAATCACACCTGGTGTACAATTCTTTCTATGTTGGATTTTTACATTTGTGTTCATGAGAGATATTTGTAGCTTTCTTGTACTGTCTGTCTGGTTTTGGAATTAAAGTAACACTGGTCTCACAGAATAAGTTAGAAACTATTTTATCCTCTGCATTCCTCTGAAAAAGACTGCAGAAAGTTTATATAATTTATTTCTTAAGTGTTTGGTATACTTCACCAGTGAACCCAGGTAGGACAGGTTTTTAATTACTCAAAAAAAAAAATCTTCCTCATACTAGAAACACTGTTAACAAAGTGAAAAACAATGATTTAAGATTTATATTTTCATGACAGAACAAATGGTTATGGTATTTTATAGTTTTATAATCCAGTAAGAAAAAAGAAAAGAGAAAACTCCATCAGAAAAATGGGAAAGAACATCAAAGGGTCATAAAAATGAGAAACACAAATGACTAAAAAGCTTAAGAAAAATACCCATTATAAGTAATAAGTAAAAATTAAGACAAGTTAATCTGAGATTTCAGTTATCATTAAGCAACAGCCAGTATAAAATAAGATACATGTAAAAGGCACTCTAATAGAAATTAGCATAACTTTGTCTAAAGATATATTCTGCAATGCAAATAGAAGACCATAAAAAGGTATATTGTGCTGATTGCATGTTAATCCTAAGGAAAAAATTACAACAGTGCAGGGGTGCCAGGGTCACTCAGTCAGTTAAGTAGCTGGCTTCAGCTCAGGGCATGAGCTCACCTTTCACAGATTTGAGCCCTGCATCAGGTTCTGTGCTGACAGCTCAGAGCCTGGAGCCTGCTTTAGATTCTCTGTCTCCCTCTCTCTCTGCCCCTTTCACAAAAATAAATTTAAAAATTAAAAAATAAACAGTGCATATATTTTTATTTAAAAATATTTCTATTATAAACTGTTCATTAAGACTAGTAGAAGCAACTAAAATAACAATTCCCATAGAGTACAGGCTGGAGCTACGAGACACATAGGATTAAATCTAACCAAAAAACCATACAATATTTTTATAGAAAAATTATAAAGGACATTGAAAAACATTCAAGAAGACGTAAATAGACAATCATGTTGGGAAGATTCAAATTACAAAATATTAGCTCTTCTCATCTTCTAGGCAATTTCTACCAAAATCCAAATAGGGTTTGAATCTAAAGTGTATACAGAAGAGCAAATGGCTGAAAACAGAGAATACACTCCTAGGAAAGGAGAAAACTTATTTCAAAGCTAATACAGTGTGGGATCAGCACAACAGGCAAAGGTATCAGCAGGCCAGGGTAACAGGAAAGAGAAGACACGTATATGGAAACATATGATAAATGACAGAAACTATGCCTGGGCAATGGCTACTCATATAGAAATAAATGAAAATGGGCCCTAATCTACACTACACACAGATGGTATGACTCAGGATCGTAAACTTAATTTCAAACACTAACAAAACAAAGGATGAATAAATTCTATTACACTGAAATTAAGAATTATTGACAATAAAAATTATCATAAGGAAATAAAATTATCAAGCCATCTAATGGGAAAGATAATTGCAATATAAATATGAAAAACTCCTACAAAATAATAGAAAAATCTATTTAGCAGATAAATGGGCAGAAGACATAAAAGACAAAATATGAGTCTCCAATAACATATTTTTAAAAATACATAATTAAGCATGGAGGAGAGCACTTGTGGGGATGAGCACTGGGTGTTATATGGAAACCAACTTGATGGTAAACTACTTAAAAATACATAATTAGACTACTACTAAAAGAAATATAAATTGAAATTTAAAATGTCGACATTTTCCCTTGTTACCAAATCTATCTAAAGTATTTTTTTGAAATATGTAAAATATATACATATTATACAGTGCTATTTAATAAAAATGCTGATTTTGCCAAATGGGAAAATAATCTACTGTATAAAGTTAAATCCCAAGAAAATATTGGGGGGGGGAGACAATTCTCCATGTCACAAAATGATTGGCACCTGGGTGGCTCAGTCAGTTAGGCACCTGACTCTTGATCTGGGCTCAGGTCATGATTTCAGGGTTCGTGAGATTAAGCCCCGCATCAGGCCCTGCGCTGATAGTGTGGATCCTGCTTAAGATTCTTGCTCTCCTTCTTTCTCTCTCTGTCCCTCTTCCACTCACATGCACTCTCTCTCCCTTTCAAAATAAATAAACATTTAAAGAAAAGATTTCCTAATGTAAGTTTTTCTAGGATTCTGTGAAGATTTTCATATTTGGCTTGTGTCATTTTTAAGTTATTAAAATTTTTTTTTGTTATTTTCTGTTTTCTGTAGAGCAGTAAAGAGTCAGAGACAGACAACAGTGAGGATGGAAGGGAATAACTGCTACTTTAGACTGGGCGGCCTTCCCACATCGTTCCCGTGTGAAAGTTGCAAACGGTATCACTCGACACTCCCCTGTCTACCTGTGTGTTTCCTCACAGGACTCATCACTTCGTTACTTGTCTCTCTTGGTGTAGAATAGAAGCTCTGAGAGGTGAGGGAATTTGTTCTGCCCGCTGGTGTGTTTCAGTGCCGAGCTCAGTAACAAGTAAATGTGAAGTCCTCAGTGATGCATTAATGGATGAACCAATTGAGAGAAGTCTCATTATAGCTTTCTACAGTGGGAAGGATGTGTATGCGTGTGTGGTGTGCATCAAATTGCGAACAATCATACATCACATTTTTTAAACAAATCATATTTTTAAATAAATCACACTTTTAATTACAAAACTTATCATTCATTTTACATTAAAAATCTATGCTTATATTTTTCAAAGACCATTTTACCTCATTAATATCTGCTTCCGTTTTCACTTCTGACTTAAAAACAGAAGTGGCACATAAGTTTGAATTACCAACAAATTCTTCACCATCATTTGCTATCTTTCCAGTGAAAGCAAAGATATTCTTGTATGTTCTAGAGTAGGAAATAAGAAAAAAAAAGTTTTTCTAAACTTTTGTATCTTAATATCCAGAACACATAAACAATTAGACAGTTCTCCAAAGAAGATACACAGAAAGTCAATTGAAAAACACACTTAGCATCACTAATCATTAGGGCAATACAAATCAGGGCCAGAATGAGATATAACATCACACCAAACAGGATGGCTACTATTTTCTACAAGAGGAAAATAGTAAGGGTTGGTGAGGACTGGAATCCTGGTGCTTCCTGGTGGGAATCAAAATAGGGCCGTTACTGGGGCATCTGGGTGGCTTAGTCAGATAAGCAACCAACTTTGGCTGAGGGCATGATCTTGAGGTCGGTGGGTTTGAGCCCCACATCGGGCTCTGCGCTGATTGCTCAGAGCCTGGAGTGTGCTTTGGGTTCTGTGTCTCCCTCTCTGCTCCTCCCCTGCTCATGCTGTCTCTGTCTCTCAAAAATAAATAAACATTAAAAAAAAATAAAATAAAATAGGGCAGTTACTGTGGAAATTATCAGGGAAATTCCCCGAAAAGTTACATGTGGAATTACCATGTGATCCAGCAACTCTACCTCAGGGCATATAAACAGAAGAACTGAAAACATTCGTGATTCAAACAGATATTTACACATCAATGTTTGTAGCAACATCATTCGCAATAGCCAAAGGTGAAAATGACCCAAATGTCTATGAATAGATGAACAGATAAATAAAATGTAGTATACGTACTACATGTATGCTACAACATGGATGAAGCTTGAAACATTATGCTCAGTGAAACAAGCCAGAAACAATGGAAAAATACTGTATGACTCTGCCAAATGAGGTACCAAGAATAGGAGCAAATTCATAAACAGAAAGTCTGCGCTGACAGCATGGAACCTGCGTGGAATTCTCCCCCTCCCTCTCTGCCCTTCCCCTGCTCGTGTGCACGTATGTGTGTGTGCTCTTTCTCTCCCTCCATCTGTCTCTAAAAATAAGCTTTTAAGAAGTGAAGGATTTTTATCGAAAAGTAAAGATTTACAAATATAAACTAACAGGGAAATAAAGTTTAAATAATTATTATTAGAGAGACGGAGGATTCGTAAACACACTGCAAAGCATAAGAAACACTAAAACAAGGAGGTGAAGGAGGCATTGGGAATTAAGAGCCATTTGACTGAATCAAGAAAAACAGGAAAATAGTGAGAAAAGGAAAGAGAAAAAAAGCAAAGTAAAATAAATAACAAGCATAAATAAAATGCGAGGATTAAAAACAAAGCATAAGTTACTAAATCTAAGTAGGTTCAATTTCCTAATTAAAAGACGAAAACTATCAGACTGAGTTAAAAAGCAACATCAAATCATAATAAGATAAGATCAGTATCTCAATTTAAGGTGAAAAAGGCAGGAAATAAAAACGATTAGGAGTTTATGGCAGCAAGAGAATGGCACAGAACATTTTATTTATTTTTTTTTAAATGTTTTATTTATTTATTTCTAGGAGAGAGAAAGAGAGAGAGACAGCGTGAGCAGGGGAGGGTCAGAGAGAGAGGGAGTCACAGACTGAAACAGGCTCCAGGCTCTGAATTGGCAGTCAGCACAGAGCCTGACGTGGGGCTCAAACCCACGAACCGCGAGATCATGACCCAAGCGAAAGTCGGACGCTTAACCAACTAAGCCACCCAGGCGCCCCGGCACAGAACATTTTAAAAAATCTTTCCACATCCCCTCATAAAAATCAGAGAAATAGATAATCTGAATAGGACTACATCTTTAAAGAAATTGAACAAATAATTTGTTAAGTTTTCAAAATAGAATGCCCTGGGCCCAGACAGGCTTCCTTGTGAAGTCTGTCAAAAATATTTAAGGAAGAAATTATACCAATTCATTCTATAAGCCCAGAATCTTCCTGGAACCAAAACCAAAGACATCATAAGAAAACTACAGACTCATATCCTTTATGAATAGAGGCACAGAAATGCTTAAGAAAATATTAGCAAACTCAATCTAGCTACCTATACAAAGGATTATATATCATAACTGAGTGGAAACTATCCCAGGAATGCAAGATTGGTTCAAAATGTACAAAAATGTACATAATGCAATTTGTACAAAAATGCATATATGTAACACAACATGGTATACCATATTAGTAGCATAAAATAAAAAACACAGGATCAACTGATACAGAAAAACAGCATTTAACAAAACCCAACACTTCATGTAAAAACATTAAACAAACTAACACTATAAGGGAACTTCCTCAACCTGATAAAAAGCACTTGCAAAAAACCTACAGCTAACATCATACTTAAAGATAAAAAAAAAGAGAGAGACTTAAAGTTTCCCTCTAGGACAAGGAATAAAACAGGAATATTCACTCTTGCCACTTCTAATAACACTGTACTGAAAATTCTAGCCAGGGCAATCGGACAACAAAAAGTAATGAAAGATATCAGATTGGGAAAAAAAGAAGTAAAACTATCTCTATTTACAGGTGTTATGATCCTGTACAGAAAATCCTAAGGAGTGAAAACACACACACACACACACACACACACACACACACACACACACACACACACTAGTACTAATAAATCACTTTGACAAGGTTGCTAGATACAAGATCAATATACAAAAATCAGCTATATTCAATAAACTAGCAATTAATCCAAAATAAAACTTAAAAATAAATCTGTTTATAATAGCATAAAAAAGAATGAAATACTTCAAAATAAACATAACAAAAGAAGTGAGACACATACACCAAAAACTATAAAAGACTACTGAAAGAAATTAGACTACCCATATAAATGGAAAGAGAATCCCACATTCATGGACTGGAAAACTTTATACTGTTAAAATAAAAATGCTCCCCACATTTATCTACAGATTCAACACAATCCTCATATAAATTCTAGCTGTTTTGTTTTTAATAAAAATTGGCAATCTTATTCTACAATTCATAGCAAATGCAAGGGACCCAGAATAGTCAAAACAATGTTGAAAAGGAACAATATTATAAAATTCACACTTTCCAATTTCAAAACCTACTACAAAGCAACAGTAGTCAAGACTGTGGCACTGAGATAAGGATTGATCTAGAGATCAACTGAACACAATTTAGAGTCCAGATATAAATCCACACGTCTATCATTAACTGATAGTCAAGAGGGCGCCAAATACAAAATGGGTCAAAGATCTAAATGCAGGAGCTAAAATTAAAAATCTCAGAAGAAAACAAAGATGTAATTCTTTGTGACCTTGGATTAGGAAATGATTTCTTATATATGACAGTTAAAGTATAATCAAAGAAAAAATAAATTGGTCTTTTACAAAATTAAACACTTTTTTATTCCAAAGGATACTATCAAGAAAGTGAAAAGATGATGTATATAGAATGAAAGTTAAGTTTTTGCAAGTAATCTATTATTTGGAAATAATAAGGCTCTTATATCAAAAATGTATTTAAAAAACTCTTTATAACTTAACAATAAAAAGACAACACAATTTTTTAAATGTTTAATTTTGAGAGAGAGAGAGAGCATGCGTGGGGGACAGGCAGAGAGCGAGGGAGACACAGAATCCAAAGCAGGCTTCAGGCTCTGAGCTGTCAGCACAGGGCTCGATATAGGGCTCAAACCTGCAAACTGTGAGATCATTCCCTGAGCTGAAGTCAAATGCTTAACCTACTGAGCCACCCAGGGCCCTCAAGACAACACAATTTAAAAACGGACAGGGGCACCTGGGTGGCTCAGTCAGTTAAGCATCTGACTCTTGATTTCAGCTCAGGTCATGATTTCACAGTTTGCAAGTCCAAGCCTCACATCAGGCTCTCCACTGTGAGCACAGAGCCTACTTTGGATCCTCTGTCCCTTCTCTCTGCCCCTCCTCCAAAAGCACTCTCTCAAAAATAAATAAACATTAAAACATAAAATAAAAATGGAGAAAGGACATAAATAGACACTTTGTCCAAGAAGATACACAAATAGCCAATACTCATATCAAAGGATGCACAATATTAGTCATTATGGAAATACACACCAATACTGTTAAGGAGGTCGATGGAAACAGATTCAGTAATGGTGGCACCACCAGTCTAGCAGGCATTTACTCTAATTATTCTCAAACAACCTTATGATACAGGTATTATTATTATCTCTAGTTTATAGATGAAGAAACTGAGGTTTAAAGAATGTATATAACCTCTGTTAGCTCACTAGCTAACCTAAGTCACACAATATGTCAGAGGTAAAACAGGGATTAACCAAGGTGGTATGATTCCTAAAATTCATGTACTTGAACCACTACACAAATATTTTTCCTATAATATTACAAAAAAAGTATACAAGGCATGTTGAATTTTTAAAATAAGCTATGAAACAGTACAATGGAAAAAATACATAGAAAAAGTCTAGAAGAAATTGTACCAAAACAAGACATTGTATTTAAATGATGGAACTAGGGTAATTTTTGTTTTCCATATTTTCTATTATATGATGAATTAAATTATATTAAAATATATTAAAACATAAAAATTATGCTCAGGCGCCTGGGTGGCTCAGTGGATTAAGTGTCTGACTTTGGTTCAGGTCATGATCTCACACTTCATGAGTCTGAGTCCCACACTGGGCTGTCTGCTGCCAGCACAGAGCCTGCTTTGGATCCTTTGTCCACCTCCCCTGCTTGTGCTCGATCTCTCTCTCAAAAATAAACATTAAAATAATAATAATAATAAAATAGATAAGTTCCAAATTAAAAACTTGTCCTAAACACACAAACACGCACATACACTTGTAGTTTTATGAGAAATAAAATTATAATGTGCTATTACTAAATAATGCTTTTATATGGGTTCAAGTCCTGACACTGACTCAAATCACTTCCATGGCCTTAGATAAATGATTTAATGAGCTCTGATGAATTCCACAATACATCAGAGAAATAATATATTTAAGATTCTTCAAACTTTTATGAATTGATAAAGTTTTCACTCTCCAGTTATGATACTAAAACTCTGGTGTGACTTGAAATAATACTGCTAGGTTTTGACAGTATGAACATAAACTATTCTTCAGTCTCAATTCATATTCCATGGTTCACAAAGTACAGCGATAGATTCAGTTGCAGAAAAAAAGAAAACTGACTTAACAGTAGTATTTAAATAGAAGGTGAAAACATTTTGTTATATTATTGTTAATCTGAATTTCAAATTTTACTGGGCATCATATACTTCAAATGGTAACCTAACCTGTGCAGAATTTGGGAAGGAAGGGAAATTTTCTTAAATTTCATGGACAGCATCAAGGAAGGTATTATCAGGTACGAAGTTCAAAAAATTGCAAAAACTGAGCACTTATGATTTACTACAAGGAGAATTTTCAAATTCTAGCTTAAATTATTGGTTATCTTTCTGTAAGTTGCAACATATCATATTGTGATCATAAATTCTTTTTACAAGTCAAAAAAGTATCATTTACTTGATGAGATTTTCATTCTTTTTTTCCCTTGTAAATGGCATTCTAGCAGAATTATTAAATAATTCCAAAAGTAGTGTGACTGCAGTGTTCATCAGCTGACGGACGAGTTCCTGAAATATGTAGTCAACCAGACTCAGAAACCTCAAGATTGTTTCTAATAAACGTCGATATTCAGGCAGCTTGAAATGTGTTGTGTCATCTTCAGAGAGTTTCGACTCAAAGTATTCATCAATTTCTTTCTTTTCTGCCACCTACAATTCAATAAACAATGGAGAAGTGACAGTTTTTGATGTTAATATAGTACGATTTCTAATGTATAGTATTTCCATTAGTCTGAATAACACTGCAACTAAACGTTATTAGGAAGATTTTCAAAAGAAACCTTTATGTTTGCACTGTATATGAAGAGCAGACCTAAAGCGGCCTGTGAAGTTCAGGGTCTCCCTCATAAGCAGACGAGTTTATGGAACACAACGGGAAGTACATACTGACACTGACCTACATTTCCTGCACAGAGGGCCCTCGTCAAGGACACGAAGAGCGGCCAATGGGAGAGAGTCGAATCTAAATAAAAAGGGTCCTTGGCAAATGGCAAAAGCACAGTGAGACCCTCCTCCAGGGGATCAGCATGGGTGTGTGCCAGGTGGGACCTTAGAATGTGGAGTTTTGACACCCAGTCACGTGCCCGAGGTAACGTGCAGGAGCACCGGGCCTCCTGGCAGCCACACAGCTCGGACACAGGGTGAAGGCAGGGATCTGACGGAAGCTGGGGACACAAGAGGGGTGATCGTGTGCTTTTCTGTGAGGGCTTCCTGAAAAGTGGCGGGTGCGAACTCCCCACTCTGGGGACAAGGGTGTGGTGACACCATTTTGCCACTGCCACAAACCCCAGCCCAACAGCACTGATGGACTTCAGCAAGCAGGAGCCACTTACACCAAGCCTCACCCGTGCCCTGCAGGTGTGTCTTTCCTAGGGCAAGTCTGCTAGCTGGGCTTGAAAAAGGTCTAGAAGACACCAGAGAATCCCTTACTGCAGAGTTAAAAGAACTAACAACAGTCAGGCCAAAATTAAAAATGCTATAACAGAGACGCAAGCCCAACTTGAATGTAATGCCAATGAGGATGGACATAGCAAGGGGATGAATTGGTGACACAGAAGGTAAAATTATGGAAAATAATGAAGTTGAAAAGAAGAGGGAAAGAAAGGCACCGGATCACAAATACAGACTTAGGGAAAAAGCATAACAACCCGTGAATCATAAGAGTCCCAAAAGAAGAAAGAGAAAAAGAGGCAGAGGGTTTATTTGAGCAAACTATAGCTGAGAACTTCCACAATCCAGGGAAGAAAACAGACACTGAAGTCGAAGAAGCACAGAGAACTCCCATCAAATTTAACTAAAGCTGGCAATGGCCAAGATATCATAGTCAAATTCGCAAAACACACAGACAAGGCAAGAATTCTGAAAGCAGCAATGGAAAAAAGCCCTTACGCTACAAGGGAAGACAGATCAGGTTCGCAGCAGACCTATCTACAGACACTTGGCGGGCCAGAAGGGAGTGGCAGGAAATCTTCAATGTGCTGAAGAGGAAAATACGCAGTCAAGAATTCTTTATCCAGCAAGGCTGTCATTCAAAATAGGAGAGATAGTTTCCCAAACAAAACCTAAAGGAAGTCTATGACCACTAAACGAGCCCTGCAAGAAATATTAAAGGGGGCTCTTTGAGTTGGAAAAAAGACCAAAGGTGACAAAGAGTAGAAAGGAACAGAGAGTATCACCAGAAACACCAACTTTACAGCACTAAATTCATATCTATCAATAATCACTCTGAATGTAAAAGGACTAAATGCTCCAATCAAATGACATGGGCATCAGAATGGATTAAAAAACAAGACCCTTCTATATGCTGCTTACAGGAGACTCATTTTAGATCTAAAGATACCTGCAGATAGAAATTGAGGGGATGGAGAACCATCTGTTAGGCTAATGGAAGTCAAAAGAAAGCTGGAGTAGCCATACTTTTATCAGACAAACTAGATTTTAAACCAAAGACTGTAAGAAAGATGGAGAAGGCCATTATATCATAATTAAGAGGTCTATCCATCCACAAGGTCTAACTATTACAAACATTTATGCCCCAACTTGCAAGATCCCAAATACATAAGTCAATTAATCACAAGCATAAAGAAACTCATTGATAATAATACCATAATAGTAGGGGACTTCAACACCCCACTTAGGCAATGGGAAGATCATCTAAACAGAAGATCAACAAGGAAACAGTGGCTTTGAATGACACACAGGACTGGATGGCCTTAATGGATATATTCAGAATACTTCCTCCTAAAGCAGCATAATACACATTCTTTTTGAGTGCACATGGAACATTTTCCAGAGGAGATCAAATACTAGGTCACAAATGAGGCCTCAATGGTACAAAAAGACTGAGATCATACTGTGCATATTTTCACACCACAAACACTATGAAACTTGAAGTCGACCACAAGAAAAAATGTGAATAGACCACAAATCCTTAAAGGACATCCTAATAAAGGTCGAACTGGTTAACCAAGAAGTTAAAGAACTAAAGTACACCAAAGCAAATGAGTATGAAAACACAACAGTCCAAAACCTTTGGGATGCAGCAAAGGCAGTCCTAAGAAGGAAGAAGAAGGAAGTACACTGCAATCCAGGCCTTCCTCAGGAAGGAAGAAAGGGGGCGCCTGGGTGGCTCAGTCAGTTAGGCGTCTGATGTTGACTCAGGTCATGATCTCATGGTTTGTGAATTCAAGCCCCGCGTCAGGCTCCATGCTATTAGCACACGGACCTTCTGTCTCCCTCTCTCTACCCCTCCCTCGCTTGCTCGCATTCACTTTGTCTCTCTCTCTCTCAAAAAATAAACATTAAAAAAAAAAAAAAAAGAATACACAATCTAACCTTACACCTCGAAGGAGCTAGAAAAAGGACAAATAAAGCCTGAGGCCAGCAGAAGAAGGGAAATAATAAAGATAAGCAGAAATAAATGATGTAGAAACAAACAAACAAAAAAACAGATCAACAAAACTAAGAGCTGATTCTTCAAAAGAATTAATAAAATTGATAAATCTCCAGCCATATTTATCAAAAAGAAAAGAGAAAGGACCCAAATAATACAACAAATGAAAGAGGACAGATCACAACCAACACCACAGAAATATAAACAATTAGAAGAGAATATTATTAAAAATTACATGCCAACAGGGGGCGCCTGGATGGCTCAGTCGGTTAAGCATTACACTAGATCTCAGCTCATGCCATGATCTCATGGTTTGTGAGTTCAAGCCCCACATATGTTCAGCTCTGTGCTGACAGCACAGGGTCTGCTTGGAAATCTCTGTCCTTACCCAACTTGTGCTTTCTCTCTCTCAAAAGAATAGGAAACTTAAAAAAATTTTAAAAATATATATGCCAACAAACTGGGCAATCTGGAAGAAAAGGGAAAATTCCTAGAAACAAACTACCAAAAATGAAACTGGAAGAAATAGAAAATCTGAACAGACCCATAATGAGCAAAGAAATTGAATTAATAATCAACAATCTCCCAACAAACAAGAGTCCAAGGTCAGATGGCTTCTCAGGGGAATTCTACCAGATATTTAAAGAAGAGTTAATACCCATTCTTCTCGAACTGTTCCAAAAAACAGAAATGCAAGGAAAACTTCCAAACTCATTTTACAAGGCCAACATTGCCTTGATTCCAAAAACAAAGACCCCACTAAAAAGGAGAATGAACAGGTGAATATCCCTGATGAACATGAATGCAAAAATTCTCAACAAGATACTAGCAAATCTAATTCGACAGTATATTAAAATTATTATTCATCATGATCAAGTGGGATTCATTCCTGGGCTACAGGGTTGGTTCAATGTTTGCATATCAATCAACCCGATATACCACATTAATAAAAGAGATAAGAACCTTACAATCCTCTCAATAGATGCAGAAAAACATTTGACAAAATACAGCATCTTTTGTTGATAAAAACTCTCAACAAAGTAGGTGTAGATGATGGAACACACCTCAACATCATAAAGGTCGTAGATGGAAGACCCACAGCTATTATCACCCTCAACGGAGGAAACAGCTTTTCCTCTACTGTGAAGAATACGACAGTGACGCCCACTATCACCATTACTATTAACATAGTACTGGAATTCTCAGCCTCAGAAATCAGACAACAAAAGAAATAAAAGGCTTCCAAATCATCAAGGAAGAAGTCAGACTTTCACTATTTGCAGACAACATGATACTCTACGTAGAAAACTTGAAGGACTCCATGAAAAAATTGCTAGAATACATGAATTCAGCCAAGTCGCAGGATACAAACTCAATGTTCAGCAATCTGTTGCACTTCTACACACCAGTCATGAAGCAGCAGAGAAATTCAGAAAACAGTCCCATTGACAATTGCACCAAAACCCACAAAATACCCAGGAATAAACCTAACTAAAGAGGTAAAAGATCTGTACCCTGAAAACTACAGAACACTTATGAAAGAAATTGAAGAGGTCACAAAAAAATGGTAAAACATTCCATGTTCATGGATTGGAAGAATAAACATTGTTAAAATGTCTGTACTACCCAAACCAATCTCTACCTTTAATGCAATCACTATCACAATACCAACAGCATTGTTCACAGAGCTAGAACAATCTGAAAACTTGTATGGAACCAGAAAAGACCCCAAATGGCCAGAGTAATGTTGAAAAGAAAACCAGAGCAGGAGGCATCACAAACCCAGACTTGGAGCTGTATTACAAAGCTGTGATCACCAAGACAGTATGGTACTGTCACAAAAACAGATGCATAGATCAACGGAACGGAACAGAAAACCCAGAAATAAACCCACAACTACATGGTCAACTAATCTTCAACAAAGCAGGAAATAATATCCAGTGTTTTACAATCTCTTCAACAAATGGTGCTGGGAAAACTGGATGGTGACATGCATTAGAATGAACCTGGACCACTTTCTTACACTATACACAAAAATAAACTCAAAATGGATGAAAGACCTAAATGTGAGATGTAAGGCAGGAAACCATCAAAATCCTAGAGGAGAACACAGGCAGCAACCTCTCTGATCTTGGCTGTAGCAACTTTTTTCTTTAGAGAGAGAAAGAGAGCATGCAGGAGTGAGTGGGGGAAGGGAGGGAGGGCAGGGGAGAGTGGGGGGGGAGAGAAAGAGAGAGAGAGAATCTTAAGCAGGCTCCACACTGAGCACAGAGCCCAATGCAGGGCTCAATCCTGTGACCCTGGGATCACGACCTGAGTCAAAATCAAGAATCAGATGCTTGAACAACTGAGCCACCCAGGCGCCCTGAGCAACCTGTTACTAGACTCATTTCTGGAGGCAAGAAAACCAAAGCAGAAATGGACTACTGGGACTTCATCAAGATAAACAGCTTCTGCACAGCAAAGAAAACAACAAAACTAAAAGACAACCTATGGAATTGGTGAAGATATTTGCAAATGACATATTGGATAAAGAGTTAGTACCCTAACTCTATAAAGACCTTCTCAAACTCAATACCCAAAAATAAATAATCCAGTCCAGAAATGCACAGAAGACATGAACAGACATTTCTCCAAAGAAGACATCCAGATGGCTGACACATGAAATGATGCTCAACATCACTCATAATCAGAGAAATACAAACCCACACTGAGATACCTCACACCTGTCCATACTGCTAAAATCAACAACACAAGAAACAACAGGTGTTAGCGAGGATGTGGAGAAAGGGGGACCCTCTGCACTGCTGGTGGGAATGCAAACTGGTGCAGCCACCGTGGGAAATAGTGTGGAGGTTCCTCAGAAGTTAAAAATAGAACTACCCTACAACCAATCAATTGCACTACCAGGTATTTACCCAAAGGATACAAAAATTATCTACAGCAGCCAAACTATGGAAAGAGCCCAATGTCCAATAACTGATGAATGGATAAAGATGTGGTATATGTATATAATGGAATATTACTCAGCCATCAAAAAGAATGAAATCTTGCCATTTGCAATGATGTGGATAGAGCTAGAGTGTATTATGCCAAGCAGAGTAAGCCAGTCAGAGAAAGACAATCATATGATCTCACTCATTTGTGGAATTTAAGAAACAAAACAGATGGGGGCGCCTGGGTGGCTCAGTTGTTTAAGCGTATGACTTTGGCTTACGTCAGGATCTCACAGTTCACAGTTTGGGCCCCATATTGGGTTCTGTGCTGACAGCTCAGAGCCTGGAGCCTGCTTGGGATTCTGTGTCTCCCTCTCTCTCTGCCCCTCTCCCACTCACGTTCTGTCTATCTCTCTCTCTCTCAAATATAAACAATAAACATTAAAATAAACTTTAAAAAAACAGATGAGCACAGGAGAAGAAAGAACGGGGGGGCAAACCATAAGAGACTTAACCACAGAGAACAAACAGGGTGGGTGGAGAGAGGTGGGGGGGATGGGTGTTAAGGAGGGCACTGGTGTGATGAGCGCTGGTGTTGTATGTAAGGAGGAATCACTACATTCTACACCTGCAACCAATTTTTAACACATACGTTAACTAACTAGAATTAAATAAAAACTTGAAATAAAAAAAAATTTTTAACTTCATTTATAAGTTACATAAACCAAACCAACTAGTTTCCGCAAGGATGGCACTGCACAGTCCCTCGGCCAAGTGCACTTGTGCCTGACGCCTCCACGCATCGTCACTCCCTGGCCGGGAAGGCGCTGTAAAATAACCCTGTCCAGTGAGTCACAGCATCTCAGGGAAGAGTGTTCTGAGGCCTTTATTACGGAGTCCTTTTCATAAAGTCCTCAGTGAAGTTTTGTCCCATGTGGTTATGCTTCCCCTTGAGCAGGGAGTTTTCGTCTTATAAACACTGAACCTTGTAACAAACTATATTTCCCTGTACAGCTCAGCTCGGGTTAGATTTTAAGTGTCTTCAAGGTAAACATCCATATGTGTGCATTTTGTCACACACACACACACACACACACACACACACACACTTGCAGAGGCTTCCCCCACTATCCAAACGTACAGGTGCTATGAAACCTTCCACAAGCAACACAGCACAAAGAAAGCAGCAGCAGTTACCATGAATTTAGACAAATGTTTTGAGTGTTCCCACACCCCAAAAATAACCTGCCAGGCTCTTCTGATACCGTAGGCACATCTTGCTGACGTCTGCACAAAACTAACTGATGCTCAGAGATGCTGCCTGCACCCGTGCTGTGGGGGTGCCGGAGGGATGCCTCGTGGGGATAGCACGTGGGGGGTGCAGTGGGGGTGCCGCGGGTGCCAAAGGGGTGCCGTGTGTGGGGTGTTGCAACGGGGATGCGGCATGGGGATAACACGTGGGGGGTGTAGCGGGGGGTGCCGCAGGAGGTCTGGGGAAGGAGCTGGGCAGGTTCTTTGTGCTTCTTGCCTTTTTTCATAAAAGCAACATCGTCTCTGGATTTCGGTGAACAAACCATCTATGAACACGCACCTGCTGTAAAGCCAAATGGGGTAAACAAACTGTCATGCAGCGGGGGCTCCTGCACCGCGCACACCTGTGCCCACATGGCCCTTGGAAAGGGTCCTGCGCCGCCACCATGCGGCAGAAGCTGCGAGGCTAAGGGGCCACCTCTGTCCCTCCACCGCCCATCTACAGGGTTGCAGCTGGGAGCCACTGCCTTAGGCAATACATCACACATTGGTAGAGAGGACAGAATTAAAGAATTACCTTCAAAAATGTACTTTTCATTTTGCAAATAGCCTTCTCTCTCAAATCCTCAAGCTGTCTCACTGCCCGGGTAGCCTGCTGGGACTGCTCTTCACAAAACTCGTCTAGAGAATATGTTCGAGAACTATCCAGCTACTCACACAAGACAGGAGACGTTGAATGTTGGAGTCAAAGTTCAATAAAAAAAAAAAAAAAGACATGAAATATTCTGGCCACCTTCTCATGTCCTAAAGAGTATATTTTATACTTTCCTTCATATATGTCACGCTTTATATGCCAGATGCTTTCCACATTCTTAGAATCCACACACAATTAAACTATACCTTTTTCTAAATTTTTTTTTAATGTTTTACTTATTTCTGAGAGAGAGAGAGAGAGAGAGAGAGCAGGGGAGGGTGAGAGACGGGGAGACACAGAATCTGAAGACAGGCTCCAAACTCAGCTGTCAGCACAAAGCCCGACATGGGGCTCAAACCCACAAACCGCGAGATCATGACCTGAGCCGAAGTCGGACGCTCAACTGCCTGAGCCAGCTAGGTGCCCCAAACTATATCTTAATAAAACACAGAAAAATACATTATCATCTTAATTGTAACGAAAATTAAGCCTAAGCAGAACTGAGGAGTTGAGGTATACCGAAGTATCTGTGAGCTGAGGAGAACCACCAAACCCAGAAATTGCTTTTACCTCTGAAATCTCAGTTACGTGTAACATTTACAGATATGAGCACTAAATGTCAGATAAAGAGGCTAAAATTAAATCATCCAAATGAGGTGAAGTTTAAGCTGCGCTACGCGGAATGCAGCATGGGGGAATCCCATCGGCTGCGCTCCTGAGCCCACAGCACACAAACAGCTCGCCCACTCCTCCGTGTCCTTCCTCTCTCCAGTACTTTCCTGTATTTCCCATGTTGTGTTAATTCTCTCACCAAAATGCATTTTCATCAACAAATACACAGATGCCTTTATCCTTAGTTATAACATTTGTACGTGAGTCTTCCCAATAAAAAATGTGAAAAGTGCTGCTTGAGCCTTACAATCTTGGATTAGCTCTGTGTTACCCCTCTCCTGGTTACAATTCTGCATTAATCCATGGTCTCTCTCTCCTGGTTCTGTATCTGGTTACCAGGTCCGGATCTTTCCAGTAAAGTGTCTCTCAGAGTGCCCCTTCCTGAGCTCACTGCCAACCGCTAAGTCACTCTTGCTCACACCTGCGTTACCCCAGCGCTCTAACCATCTCTTTATAACTCCTTGCTTTCTGTTTCCCTGATCAACTAACATCACATTAATTTTCCTAAAGTTACATGTTTAGAAACTTTCAGTAATTAAGAATAATTCTCAAAGTTTACTGTTTGAGAAGAAGAACTGTGTAGGCAGCCTGTGAAACGTGTAGATTATGAGGCTGCCCACTCCCGTCCCCCGAGTGGGGCACATTCACATTTTCATTATGTATTCAAGGTACTGCAACCCCAAAACACAATTATTCTTGAACCCAAATTCGCAACTCTCCAACTGGTTCTGCGGCTTTGGATGAGCCGGTCTCCCTAGGTCTGAGGAACACAGCCACGGAGGCCCTTTCCTGTCCTGTTGTGGGTGCTCTGGGGGCGGGGGAGGGGGAGCTGCAGTGTGCACCCATCCACGAGGGCATACGCACACCCACTCCGGGGCACACGCACACCCACTCCGGGGCCCCCTCCTTGGTACCCACGTCCCCAGCGGTCCTCAGGCACACGCGGGCCGCCTTCTGACTCCTCACCCCCGTCTCAGTTGTCCTGGCTACGAATCGCTGCCATTCCTCCCTCTGTGCAAACTCCTGTTCTGGGAACTTTCCCCATCCCCCCTCCAGGGGCACCCCCGCCCTCACGGCAGGTTCGGCTCCTGCTTTAGTCCGCTATTCTTGGCTCAACATTCGAGACCAACCTAACTTTCAAATCTAACATAGACTGAGTGATTTACTCACACTCACATTCCCCCCTGCTCCCCCGCTCCTGGAATCCAGCTCATCACGTCCTCCTTTCCTGAAACACACCCTGACTTTACCCGCAAAGGCTGATCTCTGCTTCCCCTGAATTTCTGGGGCACGAGTATTTCACAAGCACCATTTGCTGATAAACCCTCCTTGCCTTCTGTTTGCTAACTGGCTGGCCAGAATGATTAGCAGACCTGAGGGAAGACCTCTGGAATTAGCCATCACTGTTCTATGCAAAGGATGATCTCTTCCAATAAACTGTAAGCAAAGGAAAATTAACAATACCTCAGTTTTAGTTTTATCCACCTCTCTGCATATAATAGGTAACTGACAAATATTTACAGGACTCCAGATCTCCAAGAAAGAGCCTAGCGTCCCTCCTGTCACTCCATGAGCATTGCCATCCATGAGGCCCGGCTTTCCCAGACATTCTATAGTCTCCTTTGCCTTGCTGCCCATCATTAACTGATGAATTCCATCACTCAGTCACTCATAAAACAATTTAATATGGCTGTCCAGCCAATTTCTTTCTAGAATGAAACCAAGAAAAGGACTCTTCAATGAAATGTCTCCTACTTAACTTGAATTTAATCCTTTTAAAACATTAATCTCAATATAGCTATAAAAATACTTTATTTGTAATGACTAATTCATCTTCTTCATTAATTCATTTATTCAAAGACTATTTATTAAGGATCTATGTATCAGTCACTATATATAATCAATTCTAAAAATAAGCTGATTTATAGGTATTAACCTTATTACATGTGTATAGTCAACACAATTTTTGATTTGATTATCAAATTTGAGTTGATTTATCAAATCCTTTTAGTATTTTTAAGTCTAGATGACGATCAATCTTACTTCTCAGTATTTCCCTCACACAGCAGGTAAATGTAGTAAAAGCTGATGGAATCCTGTTCAATTGTATATTAAACACTTAAAGCATATACTTCTATATACTTAACCTCTGTGAAAGAACTATTCTAGGGGCCCCTGGGTGGCTCAGTTGTTTAAGTGTCCAACTTTGGCTCAGGCATGATCTCACGGTTTGGTTTGTGAGTTTGAGCCCCACATGGGGCTCTGCACTGGCAGATCCTCCCTCCCTCTCTCTCTCTCTTTCTTCCCCTACCCTGCTTGCTCACTCTCTCTCAAAATAAGTAAATACACTTAAAATTTTTTTTAAATAAGGAGTGTCAATTATTAATATTTACTATCCACGGGAATAATGCTCACTGCACGATCACGCAACATTAGTCACCTGTAGTGATGGTTTACTTACGGATCTAGAGAGTAGGTATTTGATTCAAACTTCCATTTGTTCTTCCTGGTTCACACACACAGTGGCTTATATTAGTGCGCGTCTACTCACGTTTATAAGGCAGATGGCAGATGCATTATCTTCATGTTCTTTACTGTTTTTGTAGTCAACTGCATCTTCACAAAGTCCCTTTATATAAAGCAGACAGCCTTGAAATAGCTCATCAGCCCAAAAAAGATTGTGGTGCAAAAATGACCTGAAAGTAAACAATTTCCGGACTCATCTATCTCCTGTTCAACCTCAATATAATTCATTTAGAGGTAACTGTATAATTTGTTTTGTATACATACACATCATATTTTCAATGGCACTAGTAAACATTAGTAGCATGAAGGGGTTTGTCTGGCTGATAATGTTGAAAGCAAGGTTTTGGAACTGGGAGTGTTAAGTAAAAACAAAATATGTAGGCACACAAGTGATGGTAGTATTTTATGCCACTGAGTTCTAACAATTCTGAAGTAGTAGGCAGTGATGTCCAAAAGAGTTAGATTTCCCCTATTAAATTTAAATACTTTTCCTCAATTTATTTTTTCCTCAATTACAGGAAAAAAATTAATGAGACTAGGGAACCATTTGGAGATTGTTGCTTAAATTCTCCAACCACCTATATCCTAAAGTAGAAAAGCCAGGCCCTTTTCTTTCCTCTGCCTCTTTCTGCTGGTCTGATTATGGTCACAAAGTGAGTCAGATCACTTCTAACCACACACGACAGAACCGAAGGAGAAACGGGCAAAATGGGAGAGAAAGGATCCTTAAAGAGCAACCTTCCCTGTGCAACCGTGTATCAGAAAAGGCGGGTCCTGTGCTCTTCAGTGATCCCTTGTGGGGTGGCTAATTTTTGTGGCTTTTTGTATTAGCCTTTTCCTGTCTTTCCATGTTATTGGCAAAAGCTTTCTGTGCCATGAAGAAGGTCCTGGGCCTTATATGGTCACTGCCTCCTCAAGGCCCTGTGGCCTCCGTTGTAAAGAAGCTCCACAAATGACAGGCCTCACATGACCTGAAGCTACTCATGAAGGTGGGATCAGTTCACCGACACCCCCTGGGAATCTAGCATAGGGAGGAAAAGAAATCATATGAAAGACAAACGGCACATTCCAGAAGGTACACCGCCCCAGAAATCAAACCCAATCTTGCGCCGTATTCACAGGAGAATGATGGTCCAAGTCCACACAGTCATGAATTCACATGACTCAGCATTGTTTAAAGCTTTCTTTTTTCCTTTAAAAAATATAATTGACTGTATTTGCGTATTGTAACACAGGTCTGAGGAAACTAGGGAGGGTTCACTGTGAAAACAATTACAGGTGGGGGAAGCACGGCGAAGTTCAGAGCCGTCACGGTGAGCCTGAGCCATCTACGGTGAGCTCGCGCCATCTGATGACCATCCAGGCGCAGGTGTCATGGGGACCCCCACCCCCTAACACATCTGCGTTGTACACTCTGTACTAGGAAGCCAAAGACATTCTCCCAAACTCACTCACAAGACTGAACTGCTTGGTACTAGAAAATATATCACAGAAATCTATGAAAACTCAGGTCCTCGCTCCTATAAAAATGGAGTAAGTGTACTTTTCATTATTCTTCCCTCTAAGTACAACTAAAAACTCTGAACATTATATATGAAGCAAACATCAGAAGACACTGAGAGGCAGAGCGGACTGACTGGCCAGGAGTGACAGGGTGGTAAGGTGCATCTTTTGCCTTCTACAGCCCAGGCTTGGAAATACCATCGGGTGTGGACAGAAATGCCCACTGTCCAGCTCGAGGACCAGGAAAGGGACAGCTGAGCACGACAGAAAGCTCTTCAGCAACGACCCTTCCATCCCAGTGAGAAACCACAGGGGAAAGGGCCACGCGGACAGCCCGGCGGCACACGCGTGGCCAGTAGTAGTGAGCTTCCCCAGCGGTCCTCCGGGGGGTTCCGGGGAACGCCGAGCAGGGAACAGGGAAGTTCAGCCTCCCCGGGTGGTGGCGAGCAGAGAAAAGGAAAGTCCAACAGAGAAACAGAAGACCTGTAATTTTAGAAGTTAAAAAACACAATGACTGAAATGAAAAACAGCGTGTTGGCTCAACAGCAGAACGGAGTGGACAGGGAAACAAACTAGTGAACTGGAAGCAGAAGAACAACAGAAAGTATTCAATCTGAACAACAGAGAAAAACTCAACTGAAGAATAAACAGACCCTCGGGGACCAGCAGGACCATAGGAAAGATCTAGCACCTGTGCCCCTAGTTCTAGAAGGAGAGGAAGGCGAGGGCAGGGCTGAAAAAAATACTTGAAGAAACAAGGATGAAAATTTACCAAGTCTGTCAACATTGCACGAATGCAGAGGTTTAGAAGCCAAGGTAACGCCACCAGGATACAGACAGAGAAGTCCATCCACCCACGACCCATCAGAGTCAAAATTCTGAAAACTAAGGGCAAAAGAAAAAGTCTTGAAAGCAGCAAAAGAAGAAAACATCTGTAGAAGAAAAGCAATTCGAACGGCCGCAGAGGCCGGGAGAAGTGTCCCTCAGATCCCATATTCAGCAGAATGTTCTCTAATGACAGAGAAATGAAGACGCTCTCAGGAATGGGAGACATAGGACACTCTGCTGCCCGAACATCTGCCCTAACAGAATGGCCGTCGGAAGTTCTTGCAACAGAAACACGCAGTCAAAGACGGAGCCACTCCGTGAAGGAAGCAAGAGCACGACACACAAACCAAACTGAATACATTTAAAAAACTCCTGAGTTTTACAATGTATGTTTGGAAACAAAACCCGTAACTCTTCTCTGTGGCAAATGCATGTGGAGGAACGACTGTAAATGGGGGCGGGGGGGCAGAGGGATATAAAGGTAACGTTTCTACAGTTCACTTTGAAACAAAGAAAATGATGCCAATAAAGTGCATGTTATGTATACATAATGTTACACCAACAGCAATCACCAAACAGCTACACAAAGAGATACATTAAAAAGGACTACAGAAAAACCCAAACACAATTCTAAGAAATACTACCTTCTTTGAATATTCAAATAATCCACAGGAAGAAACAGACAAAAAACAGAGGGAAGAAACAAAAAAAAATTGGCAAACCTAAAACCTAACAAATAATTAGACTGAATGTAAATGGTCTAAACACAGCAATTAAAGACTGACTGGCAGATGGATCTAAAAACACGATCAAACGGGCGCCTGGGTGGCTTAGTCGGTTAAGCGTCCGACTTTCGCTTAGGTCATGATCTCGCGGTTTGTGGGTTCGAGCCCCGCGTCGGGCTCTGTGCTGACTGCCAGCTCAGAGCCTGGAGCCTGTTTCAGTCTGTGACTCCCTCTCTCTCTGACCCTCCCCTGTTCACGCTGTCTCTCTCTCTCTCTCCTAGAAATAAATAAAACATTAAAAAAAATTTAAAAACACGATCGAACTATATGCTGTCTCCCAGAAATGAACGGCCATCAACAACCCCTTCTTCCCATCCCTCATCCACACCCCTCGCTCTAACCACCCCTGCAGCAAAGGCTGTCCCTTGAACAGAGAAGCAGCTGAGTGAGAGGCCAGCTCTCTGCATCAAAGCCACCCAGACCAGTAAAGCATTGAGGCCAGAGGGTTACATGAAGCTGTCCAAAAAGCAGGTTAACTCTAGCCAAATGGCTGGCATGTACAGGTGCTAAATATTCTTGAATTAAAAAGAGAACAAGCCAAATCTGGGAGAAAATGTTTCAAAGCATACATTTGACAAAGGACTCGTATCTAGAGAATAACCCTTAAAACTCAACAGTATAAAGACGAACAATCCAATTAGAAAATGTGTAGCAGACACGGAGAGACATCTCACCAAAGATTCACAGATGGCCAGGACACACATGGAGAGACGCTCAACATCATTAGTCATCAGGGAGACGCAAACTAACACCGTAACGTGCTACCACCACAAACCTACCAGAATGTCTAAAATAAAAGAACACTGCCAATTCCAAATGGCGGCACAGAAGTGGAGAAGCTGAATCACTCCTACATTGCTGTTGGGGATGAAAAATTAAAAAACAAGACAAAACTAAACATGCAATCACCACATGACCCAGGACTGCACTCCTGGGCCTCCAGGGAAATGAAAATTTGTGTTCCCATAAAAACCTACATATGAAGGTTTAGAGTGGCGTTATCTGTAATAAACAAAACTGGAGACCAGCAGGTGCACCCCACACTCCCAGCACGCGCTGCTCCCTAGCACTCCAGGATCGCCTGGTCAATGGGGCGGCCCGGACGGAGCTCCAGAGCTGCGCTCAGGGAAGAGTCAATCCCACGGGTCGTAGACCACATGACTCCAGTTACACGATGTTCCCAAAAAACACCTCACAGAAATGGAGCCCTGAGTAGCGCTTACCACGGGCTAAGGAGAGGGTGGGACTGGGAGGGACATGAGCATGGCTGTACGAGAGCAACACAAGGGACCCTGCGGGGACAAATCTGTACCCCGATCACGTCAGTGCCGCTGTCCTTGCTGGCATGCGGTGTGCGAAGTTTGGGGCTTCTCCCTCTGGGGGAACAGGAGGCCTCTCGGCACCATCTCCAACCACAGTGACTCAGTGCACAGTTCAACCATCGCAACAGCACGGGGCCGCCAGAGACCCCGTAAAACAGGATTAACGGCCATCGGACTCCTATGACCTAGTCGCTCCCCTTTGTGGAAGCAAAAAGTTCAACCAAGTAACTAAGGGAAGTCACCACAAGCTCTTCACAGGACTGTCCTTTCCTCATGTCGTGGACGGACATACTGGGAAATGTCATGTTTATTATGTTTTACATATAAATCATGTTTGAAAATAAGAGTGGCTAAATTTAATCATAATCACAATGTGACTTTCCAATCACTGAGTGAAATATGACTTATACCTGCTTCCACACTACATATTTAGAATAAGGTTTCCCCTTAACATTGTTAAAAAATACATTTCCTATTAAAACTCACCTGCTCTTCTCGGTCTTAATTCTTCTAACATTCAATTTCCAAGTAACAAATGCTTTATTAATTCTGAAAGAAAAATATTTCTTACATTCTGTATTCATAAATCATGTATTTATATGGAATATGTTTAGTAACGTCTTAAAGAATACTAGATTTCCTACATGTTGCATTCATCATAAACTTTAAAAACCAGACATCACTTCTCTCTCAAACTATCAACAGAACATAGAGAAAAGTAAATGTTATCAAAACTCATTATAATATCATAGACACATAGTTTAGTTACATCCCTATTAATAGAAAAACTATAAAAATATATTCTTTTCCCTTAAACCTTTACTCGCTTACTATTTTTAAAAGAGATTCTATTTCGAGAAGAATCAAGACTCAATTTTCAGTGATAAAAAAATTAAGATAGTGTACATCATATTGATATTTAATATTTATGGTTTTGAAAAAATGCATTTGTATTTTAAAAACTCAAAGAACCTGTCTGAGAAGGAAGGTAACGGTGACACTTGGTGACACTTTCAAGGTGCTACTTGTTGCCAAAGCAAGATTCCTTACGCAGCAGGCGAGAGCGGAGAGGAGAGGAAGACGGCAGGTCAGGACCGCTCGAGGGGCCACCCGAGTCCAGCCCATCGTCCCAGCTGATCTGAACCACAGAAGACTGAGGAACCCCAGGGCAGAGCAAGTAGTTCACAAAGCACTCCTGACGTCATGCAGACAGGCACCCCCGGGCCTGAGAGATCAGAAGTGCCTCAGATCCTGACGCACATCAGGCTCCCAAGAGCCATTCACTTCCATCCGGGCACAGACCCTCAGGACTCCAGGAGACGAACCCAGACGAAATCACCCCAGTGACAGTGTGAGGAGTGTCCGCACCAGGCCACAGCAGCGAGTCCTCCAGGAAGGCCCACGAGGTAGAAAGCAGGCCCTGCAGCACCCTGCACTGGACCCGCATCACCTCCATAAGCCGCCAACCCCCCTGCACTGGGCCCACATTGCCTCTGTAAGCTGGCCCCCCCCTCACCCCCTGCCCTGGGCCCACGTCGCCTCCGTAAGCCATCTCTACTTCTGGATACACACCGACCTTGATCCTGCCTCCCAACCTCTGACCTTGCTATGGTCTCTTGAGACCTCACGTGGATGATGTGCCCTTTTCATCGCAGAGGCCTCTGCTTAAAGAGCACCTCTCGGGCCGGCCTACTTAAAGGAGCAACCTCACATCTCTGTTTCTCTGCTGCATTGTCTTTCTAGCCCCTATCACCAGCTGAAATGACCTTATTTGTTTACTTATTATCTACCTCCCTCCATCAGAATGGAAGCTCTACAGGAAAACAGATCTTGTATATTTTTTACGTGATGACACCTCCAATGCCCAGAACAAGGGAGCAAAAAGTACACGATAAACATCTGTTTGTGGGCCGCCTGGGAGCTCCGTCGGTTAAGCGTCTGACTTTGGCTCAGGTCACGATCTCGCGGTTTGTGGGTTTGAGCCCCACATCGGGTTCTATGCCGGCAGCTCAGAGCCTGGAACCTGCTTCAGATTCTGTGTCTCCCTCTCTCTCTGTCCCTTTCTCACTCACGTTCTGTCTCTTTCTGTCTCAAAAATAAACTATATTAAAAATTTTTTTAAAAAACACATCTGTTTGTGAGTAATGTCTCTGCTACAAGATCTACTCACCTTTTGCATAGAAACAAACTTCCTCAGCCTTAGTTATTCCAGCTATTTAATATCAAATGTAACCATTTAAGGTATTGCTTATCTCTTCCCCCAGTCTCCAGCAGGTAGCAGCAGACCACAAGGAAAGACAGACATTAGGAACAAAAGAATTACTGTAATAGCGCGCGGCAGTTCCCGCAGGTGCGCACGGCACAAGGTACAGATGTCTGAAACTAATGTAACATCAGGTGTCAACTAAACACAAAGAAAACAAAACAGAAGGAAGGAAAAAAAAAAACAGGTACAAATGCTAGAACAAATTTGGGACCACTGTTGAAGGATCGGACTCGCAGACATCTTGGTGTCTGGTTCCGTCCTGTCACTCAGAACTACATAAACTACTAAGTGATGACCTCGAATCAGCAAGCCGCCCCCGCTCCCTAATGCTGATCTATTTTCCTGTGTAACATTCCTCCTCCACCTGATATTTTACATACTTATGGGTTTTTTTCATTTCTCACCCACCAGAAGACACTTAAGAGCAAGACAATTGTTTGTTTTGTCAACAGAGAAATCTCCAGCATCCAGAAGAATGCGTGGTTCTTGCAAACTCTCAATAAATATTCATTTAATGAATAAATGCATGAAAAACAAGTGGTAAATTAAGGTCATTACAGTCAATTTAAATTGGACCACAAAAAATCTTTTCCTTACAGTATTTATCCAAAAAGACAGGAGTTTTAATACCTGAGTCAACTTCCTTTATCTAAAAATACCGTACCCAAGTATAATTGATATGCATGTTATAGGAGTTTCAGGTGTACAATGCGGTAGTTTGACACTGTACATACACCCTGTGAACTGACGCCTACAACACACGTACTACAACCGGGGACCCTGCGGTGGATATGTCATTACTGACTGCACCCCATATACTGTACATCCCATCATGCTATCTAGGTCACAACTGCAAGTCTGTACCTCCTCTCCTCGCTCATTTCCTCCCCTCCCCACCTCTCCCCTCTGACAAGACACAACTCTGTGCTCTATATCTAGCAGTCTCGGCTTGGTTTGGTTTTTTAGGTTCCACATATATGTGAAATGACGTGGTAAATTTCCTTCTGTCTTACTTCCCTTAGCAGAATACCTTCAGGGTCCCATCCATGTTGACGCAAATGGTAAGCTTTTTTTTTTTTTTTTTTTTTTATGACTGAGGACTGTTCCCTTGTATACAGGCACTGCCTCTTCTCTATCCACTCATCTATCCATGAATACTCTGGTTGTTTCCATGTCTTAGCCATTACAGGCAGTGCCGCAGTAAACAAAGGAGTGTGCTTATCTTCTCAAAGTAGTCTTTTCATTTTCTCAGGACGCCTGGAAGTGGAACTGGGGGGTTGTTTGGTAGTCCTGATTTTAACTGTTTCAGGAACCTCCATCTTGTTTTAAACAGTGGCCACACACACACCCATTTACATTCCCACAAGCAGTGAGTGAGGGCCTTTTCCTCCACATCCCCATCAATTCTAGTGATTTCTTTTTTTAATAATAGTCGTCCTGACCTGTAGCAGGTAATATCTTATTGTGGTTTCGACCTGCGTTTCCCTGAGGATTGGTGATGTTAAGCATCTTTTCACATGTCTGTTGGCCGCCTGTATGCAGGTCCTGGAAAAATCTCTCTTCAGATCTTCTGCCCATTTAGTAATTGAATTATTTTTGTCATTGAGTTTGTCATTCATTGAGTATGAATTCCTTATTATTTTTTTTGGATATTCACTCCTTATTATATGTATGAGTTACAAACATCTTATCCCGGTCAGTAGTTGGCCTTTTCATTCTATTCACGGCTTCCTTTGCCGTTCAGGTGCTTTTCAGTTGGATGCTGTCCTGTTTGTTTATTTTCCCTTCTGCTGCCCTTGCCTTGAAGTCAGATCTAAGAAAACACTGCCAAGAATGACATCAAGGAGTTTGCCACCCACTTTTCTTCTGGGTGTTTTATGGATTCAGTTCTTATGTTCAAGTCTTTAACCCATTTTGAGCTGATTTTTGGGTGCGGTGTAAGAAAGTGGTCCAGTTTCATTGTTTTGCACGGGGCTGTCCAGTTTTCCCAGCACCATTTGTTAAAGAGACTTTTTCCCAAGCCATATTCTTGCCTCCTCTGTGGAAGATTAAGTGGCCATATAATTGGGCTTATTCCTGGGCTGTGCACTCTGTTCCTCTGATCTATCTACAGGGTTGTTTTTGTGCCAGTAGCACACTGTTGGAGCACTACAGCTTTGTAGCAGATCTGGAAATCTGAAATTGCAGTATCTAGAGCTTTGTTCTTCTATACCTAGTGTAATGTCATGTGTAAATAATAACGGTTTCACTCTTCTTTTCCAATTTGGATGCCTTTTGTTTCTTTTTCTTGCCTAACTGCGGTGGCTAAGACTTCCAATCCTGTGTTGAGAAATGTCATTGTCCTTGTCTTGTTCCTGATCTTAGAGGAAAAGCTTTTAGCTTTTCACTGTCGGAATATTATTTTAGCTGTGGGTCTGTCATATATGGCTTTTACTGTGTTGAGGTACGTTCCCTCCATATGAACTTTGTTGAGAGCTCTTGCCATAAATGAATGTTGCCTTTTGTCACATGCTCTTTCTGCATCTACTGAGATGACAATATGATTTGTATCTTTCTTCTCTTACGGTGGTGCATCACACTAGGTCACACTACTCTGCAGATGTTGAACCTGCCTTCCATCCCTGAAATCAATGCCACTTGACCATGATGCATGATCCTTCTAATCTATTTCTTTTTTTTAAATCTACTTATTTGATTTGCCAGTATTTTGTTGAGGATTTTTGCATGTATGTTCATCAGGCCCATAAATTTCTTCATTTTTGTGGTGTCCTCTGGTTTTGATATCAGGATAACTGCTGGCCTCATAAAATGACTTTGAAGCTGTTCTTCCCTTTCTTTTTTTTTTTTTTTTTTTTGGAAGAGTTTGAGAATAATAAGCATTAAATACTCTTTGAATGTTTAGTAGAATTCACCAGTGAATTCTGGTCCTGGACTTTGTTGGGAAGTTTTAGATTAATGATTTAATCTCCTTTTTAGTAACTGGTCTATTTACATTTTCTGCCTTTTCATGATTCAGCTGTGCTAGTTGTATGTTTCTAGGAATTTATCCATTTCCTGTAGGTGGTCCAGTTTGCTTGTGAGTGTTCGTTGCCCGTTATGATTCTTCATATTTCTATGGTGTCAGTTGTAGCTTCTTTTATTCTGATTTTGAGCCCTTTCTCTCTTCATGAGTCTAGTCACCAATTTTATCTTTTCGTGGAACCAACTCTTGGCTTCATTGATCTTTTTTGTTGTCGTTCTAGTCTCTATTTTACTTATTTCCACTCTGATCTTTATTTCTTCCCTCCACTAACTTTGGGTTTCATTTGCTCTTCTTTTCTAGTTCCTTTAGGTTTAAAGTTAGGCTGTTTCGAATTTTTCTTATTTCTTAAGGTAGGCCTGTATTGTTATGAATGTCCCTCTTCTAACTGCTTGGGCTGCATCCCAAGATTTTTGGCATGTCCTCTTTCTGTTTTCATTTGTCTCTAGGTTTTTTTTTTAATTTCTCCTTTGTTTCCTTCAAAGGTCCCTTCGTTTCAGTGGCATGCTGTTTAATCTCCATATTTTTGTGATTTTTCCAATTTTCTTCTTGTAACTGATTTCCAGTCTTATGCCATCATGGTTGAAAAAGATGTTTGATCATTTCAACCTTGTTAAGTTTACTGGGACTTTTTGTGGCCAAGTATGTTATTAACTCTGGGGAATGTGCCACGGCACTCCTGCTGCTTTTGAATGTGATGTTCTACATAGATCTACTAAGTCCATGTGGTCTACTGTGTCATTTGAGTCCAATGCTTCCTTACAGACTTTTTGTATGAGTGATCCAATAATTGACATAAGCGGGTTGTTAAAGCCTCCTCCTTTATGGGATCACTGTCTCTTTCTCCCTTCATGTCTGCTGATACTTCCTTGAAACATTTCGGTGCTATGTTGGGTTCACATACATTTATAAATATTACATCCTCTTGCTAGACCGATCCCTTTATCATTATCTATTTAATGCCCTACTTCATATTCTATGAGTCTTTGAGGCTATATGAATAGAAGCTACCAAATCCTTCTTTTCATTTATACTTGCATAAAGTATCTTTTTTCATACCTTCACTTTAATGCTATGTGCCCTTACTTTTGAAGTGAGTCTCTTGCCAGTGGCACAGAGAGGTCTATTTTTTTTTTCCAGAAGCCCATTCAGTCACTCTACATCCTTTGGAGAATTTAGTCCATTTACATTTAATTTTAATAGGTATGTACTTCTTGCCCTTTATTAATTGCTTTCTAGCTGTTTTTATAGTTTCTAGCTGTTTTTATAGCTTCTGTTCTTTTATTCCTCCTTTCTCTCTTACTTTGATGTCTGGTAACTTTCTTTAGTTTTAGATTCTCTTCTCGTTTTCTTTTGTGGATTCACTGAAAGTTTCTGTGGTTATCACGAGGTTCACATGTAATAACATCCTATGTATATAATGATGTATTGTAAGTTCATAGCAACTTAAATTTGAATACATTCCAAAACTCTACATTTTCATCCCCCTCTGTTAATGTTTAAGGTTTTTGATATCACATTTTGCAACTTTTTATGTATTCCTTAACTAATTACTGTACTTTTAATTTTACTAAATTGGTCTTTTGAACTTCATATTAGCTTTATGATTGACTACCTTCACAATATATTTACCTTTTTCCACTGAGATTTTCACTTTCATTTGTTTTCTTGTCATTAATTAGTGCCATTTCTTCTCAGCTTAAAGAAGCCCCTTTAAAATGTTTTGTAAGACTGGATGAGTGGTCTTGTTATATAAAAACTTTTTATCTCTCCTTCAATCCTGAGTGGCAACCTTGCTGGGTAGACTATTTTTCGTTGCATTTTTTTTTCCATTTAGTACTCTGAATATGCTCTGCTGCTCCTGTCTGCCTTGCGAAGTTTCTGCCCAGAAGCCTGCTGACAGCCTCGTGGGTTTACCTTGTGTGTAAACAAGTTTTCTCTCTTGCTGCTTTTAAGATTCTCTAGCTTTAACTTTTGATGTTTTAATTATATCTTGGGGTGAACCCCTCTGGATTCTTATTTAGAATTCTCCGGGCTTCCTGGATGTGGATGTCTGTTTCCTTCCCCAGATTAAGTAAATTTTCAGCCATTATTTTTTCAGGTAAGTTTTTCTGCTCCTTTTTCTCCCCCGTCTCCTTATGGGGTTCCTATAATGTGAATGTTACTTTACTTGAAATTGTCCCATGAGTCACCTAAGTTATCTTCATTTTTTAAAAATCTCTCTTGTGTTTGCTTCTCTGTCTGGGTGAGCTCCATGGCTTTGTCCCATTTGCTCTCTGACCTGCTCTTCTGGTTCACCCAGTCTACTGTTGAACCCCTTGAGTTCCTGCATTCTGCTTCAGCTCTGTGACTACCTTTTGCGCTCTCTCGTATTTTCTCTCTCTGGTGCAGTTCTCACTGTGCTCAGCCAGTCTTCTCCCAAGTTTGGTAGGCCTCTTTATGACCATTGCTTTGAGCTCTTTATCAGGTAATTTACTTACACTGCCATTTCATTAAGGTGTTTTCCTGAGGTTCTATCTTGTTCTTTTGCTTGGGAGATAATTTTTCTGTCTCTTCATTTTGCCTGATTTTCTAGGTATTTTCTTCCTACATATTAGGCACAACAGCTACCTCTCCCAGTGTTGAAGAAGTGGCCTTGTGTGGATTACCTGAGGCAGAGAAGCACAGTCCCATAGGTCGGCAGTGCCGGGTGCCCCAGGGTAGTCCCGAGTGTGGCTGCAGGCACCTACTGGCTGTGGCCCTGAGGGGTATGGACTCACCTGGCAAGCTGAGTATAGTTAAGGCCAGGGGAGGACAGGGTGCTCACCCCACTGGCTGTGGCGCGGCTGTGGTAGGGGGGTTGGACATGCCCAGGTTATAGGAAGATTGCCAAGATGCCTAACGCCAACATTGGCATTCACAAAGTATGACGGGACGGCAAAAATGACACCTGCCAGCACTTCCGTCCCAGGAAGAGTCCCAGAAAGGGTCCTGAGTCTCTGGGATTTGCTTTAAGAATAAGGGAGTCTCCTTTCTGTGTGGCCTATACGCTTCTCAAAGTGCACCTTTTGCTCTGGGTCCCAGGGTAAACTCAGTGCAAACTCTTTACGGGCAGGCTCTCCGTTCCCCATAGTTTTGCGATTTTCCTGGACACAACCCCCAATGTTTTACATTTCAGTGGCCCACCTCTCTGGTGCAGACCCCAAGGTGCCTGATTTTGAGATCCCTCCTGATTGTGGGTTGTGCACTGGGGGTGGGCTGTTTGGTGAGAGCATGTCTCTGTCTCTTCTACCCATCTCCACGCAGCCTTTATCATATGTTTTCAGGACTTTTCCAGAGGACGTTATCCACACATAGGTTTGCTGTGTCTCTGGGAGGTGGTAAGTTCAGGCCTTCCTACACCTCCATCTACTCTAAAACACTTCTATGGAATATCTCATTTCCTCTGTGAGTCCCCACAAAGGTGGCACCAGGTGGCACCCACATGTCAGCCAGGCAGCTGCTATTTCAACATACTACAAATAATTGGTTGCATTGGTTTAGAATTCTCAAATAATTGGTTTAGAATTCTCAAATAATTGGTTGCATTGGTTTAGAATTCTCAAATAATTGGTTGAGAATTCTCAACATACTACAAATAATTGGTTGCATTTTTTTTAATCTCACCGAAAACTGTAAAATATCCTGAATTGCTGTAGTAAATGGTAACACGTTCTTTCTAGAAGCCATTCCAAAGTCGGTACAGATTCTACTTCTTCTACACCACCTACTGTAGTAACCTGCAAATACAAAGCACACAACCATGACTTTCTTTAAAACAAATATGCACTGTCTTCAAGGACTTAGGAACCCCTGTGTTTGCCTCAGAACTACTTGCCTTGATAACAGGCCTGTTCTGTATACAAGCTCCACCACGTCATCTACACCCAACCTGGTCTCTGGTCCCACATGCTGCTATTCTTGCCATTTTTCTAGTGCTGTTTCTTGTGTTCCAATAAAGAAAGAATAAGCGAAACCTCTCCCTCACCCTGACATAGTTTTCATAAATATCTGTTCTTTTCAGTCTCATAATTCTCACAGTTTCTATAAAGTGGTATTTATGAGCTCAGTTTTAACAACGGGAGAGTAGTGGTTCCAGAGGGGCTAATAATCCCATTGCCAAGACACACCATTCTGACATTCCAGGACCACAGGCCTTTCTGTCATCAAGGAACTCTCTTCCAAAGAATCCCTCTCCCCTCCTTGCAAATGTTAGCATCTTCTTAAATTTCTTCTGGAAATGAAAGCATGCCTATATCAGCACATATGTATTTAGAGGCACACTTTTGTTTATACAGAAGTCATTCCTTCCACATTTGGTTGATAACACACACGGGGGCGTCTCTGCATGTGCCCCTATAGATCTGCCTCACTCGCTGTGGCCCTGCTCACGCGTGCCGACGTTGGGGCCGGGTGGCTGGGGCACTAACACCAAACAAACGGCCAAAACAAGTAACTGTAGAATCACAACTTGTGACCATTCTCAAAGTGCTATGTGAGTGTGCTGGGGGAGTGGGGTTTCCACCTCTGGCGATGAAGTTTCTGGCAAACCTGACAGAACAGTTTTTCTTTTACTGTAATAATTCCTAATACGTCAGCAAATCCCTGCAGTCTCGTTTTCTTTTTTAAAAAAAACAACAACACTTAAAGCATCTGAGATATAACCGAATCCTAAAACTTAAATCTCTATAGAAAAGAAAAGGAACCTCGCCATTAAAAAGCTTTTGCCCAACGAGGATCTTAAACTTAAGCTACTTCTTGAATGGCCAGGTCTGAAACACACACAGATTCTAAAGTGACTAATATTCTTCCATCCTGACTCTCCAAGCTGACCACGCCCTCCCTCTGTTACCTTGGAGACAGATGATGCTGTAATGACCCAGAATTCTTTGCTGTGTCTGGCTCTGTGGGCAGAGACCACCTGAAGGTCATATGGATTGTAGAGACCTTTTCGATTTTTCCGAGAAAGGCAATATATAAATTCTCCATCATCTTTTAAAGGTTCCTGAGGTTAAAAACATTTTAATTAACTTGACCAAATTAAGTAGTAACGTGGCCAAATAGGTCACTCAATAAATTGAAACAATTTTAGATTAAAATTAAGAACATCATCACTGAGGCAAGCCAACATCAAATTGTGTCTAACCAAAGTTCAATGAGATCCTCTGAAAGATTTTTTAATATAATTTTTTTAGTGTTTTTTATTTATTTTTGAGAGACAGCATGAACAGGAGAGGGTCAGAGAGAGAGAGACACAGAATCTGAAGCAGACCCCAGGCTCTGAGCTAGTTGTCAGCACAGAGCCCAATGCAGGACTTGAACCCACGAACCGTGAGATCATGACCTGAGCCGAAGTAGGATGCTTAACTGACTGAGCCACCCAGGCGCCTCCTTATGAAAGATTTAAAATATATAATTTTCATTCTTATAATGTGAGAAACATTCATGAAAACTGATCTATGTGCTTACTCACACATGCTTATTCACGCAGAGAACTCGGCAACGTACAATTTACACACATGCCCCTCTTTCAGTAAATCTGCCAACACCATAAGACTTTTGAGCATATTAATCATTTATTTTGGTAATGATGGTGGCTTGGTATTATCATAACAGTAGTTAATATTTGTTAAGTAAGTAATAAATATCTTATAAGTAATCATTTCACATACATTTATAACTTCAAGAATTTAATCTCTTAAATCTAATTGTTTAAATTAACCAAGGGATGATGATCATTAAACAGAGGCAGAAATTAATAGTCTGAGAAATTAGGTAATTTGAGGAGAGTCACAAAGACAGGCAGAGGCAAGCTAAGATGTGACCATGTGTCTGACCAAACCCACGCTCTGACACACTGCGATTTTCTACAATGCCTGCTTCTTTTTTCCTGGCATTATTGAGAAATCAGCCATTTGTAAGTGAAATTTATTTCTTCTCACTTTGAAAATTCTTAACTTTTACTATGAACACTTTACAAGAAAGTTCAATTTAATCATTTCTGGATAATTAAATTTTATTACTAAAAAAAAGCACTGAGTAGTCTTTATTATAATTCAGTGATGCCCTCAGACACTACTGAACTGAGTAAACAGTTTCTAATTACTGGAATCTGAAAGTTTGGATCCAGTTTTACTTCTTAAAAAGCAGTCTTCCCTGAAGGCCATTCCTGTTCCTCCTCAACATCTCAGCCATTTTTTGTTCTTGTTCTGACCTGCCACCATGGATCCCTGGAAGCCTCGAGAAACAGGTCTATGAACCACGAGTCAACATTAGCAACTCAGCCCTGAGTGGTGACGTCCTGGTATGCGGCTGTGTGACAGTTACTGGGCCACTCGAGCCACTTCTGTTGTAACTGTCATTCAAAAACCTGAGGATGTCAGAGCCTTAACCCAGACCTAACTCTGCCAACAGGTTGTGCATGGAACTAAATCACGCACGTACAAGCAGCACAATGTGTGCCAGCTAAATGATCATCTTCCAATTAAAGACAAGTATGTGTTTCACATTATCAGTCCAGTCCTGTCTTCACTACAAAGAGACCTACCTTGTCAGCAAATTCAGGAGCAGAAGCCACAGCTGGGCCTGGGTGCCTGTGTCTGTAAATCAAGTGTCCCTGGAACAGAGCCACACCCACTCATTGCTCCTGCACCTGGGGGACAGGCCTGAGTAGTTACCACAGAGGTTGGCGGCCTGCATGGCCTAAAGTATTTACCACATGGTGCTTTTCATAAAAAGGGGGTCGGCCCCTGGTCTAGAAACACCGTTCTCAATTGTGAGTCAGAATCACCCGGGGAAGCTGCCCCAGACATGGATCGCAGGGCTCCACGCCCAGACTCTCTGACCCACAGGCTCCGGGGCAGAGAGGGGAATGGATCCCGGTTGCTAACAACCCCAGGGGATGCCGAGGCCACTGGTCTGGGGCCTTCCCTTTGCACATCCTGGGTCTACCAGTAGGCCAAGAGGGACCTGCCCAGTCTTCCATCTCCTGTAATGGTCACAGGAGGCATAGTTACTAGTTCTTGTCACCCCTGTCCCCTACAGTCACATGACCCAGACATGCTAAAACATCCCCGAAGAGGAAGGGATAAGGACACACACAGACAATGAAACAGAAAGTCGGGTGCCAGTGAGTAAGAAGGAATGTACGTGCTACAAAAGTACGCTAGGCTTTCTTTTAAATCACAAAAAAAATGATAAACATGAACATGAGAATAGATTCAAATTACAGGCAGATGTTGTATCTGCTCTCCGTTCTCAGAATAAGTGAAATGAAATGACATCCAACACTTTTCGTTTTTGTTTTGGGGATTTTTTCTGATGTCCAACACTCTTACAAGCAAGCACTCTGATACCATGATTGTCAACTTGATACTAATGTGATAATATCTGGTTTTGATGCGATATGTGGAGAGAATGAGATAAAGATTAAGATACACCTTCAAAGACCAACTTTTATAGCACAAAACGGAATGAAACAGACAAATACCTTTAGAATAATCTCCGGAACTGCAAGCCTGGAACTTTTGTATTCCAGGCGGCGCTGCGGTAACACCGTCTGCCAACCAAACTTGTCTCTTAGCCTAATAATATGCCTTGTCACGTCAGTATCCTCTGGTTCTGGTTGACAAAAAAGACCGAATGTAAGTGTGAATGTGGGCATCACCTAAGGAAAATGTCTGCTACTCCAAATGTTTCTACATAGAGAAAACATTTTAATGGGAACTTAAAAGTTTACACGAAAGCTCTATAATTGGAAGAGAAAAAAATATCTTAAAATTTACTTTTAACAGAAGCTAGAAAGAAGGAATAGTTTTCCACCTAAGAGAGGTAGCAGAGAAGTCTTAATTCTGTAGTCCCACAGTTGGTGGCACGAGAAGGTACTAGAACAGGAGCCAGTTAGAAGGTTTTCTTAACAGAAGCCTAAGCTCGGGTGGAAGCAGTAAGGCCGGGAAAGAAGTGATGACCACGCATGGTGGAAATATGCTTCCTGAAGATACTCATCCGACAGACCCTTCTGAGACCTTTTCCTCTTGATCTCTTAGTGGCTAAAGAGTCTCCTGGAACCGGTCCCGTTGCGTGGCCTGTATTCACCATGCCTACAGGCTTTCCTCGTAGCCCTTGGGCTTTTCCTGATACATCACGGGGAAAGATGCAATCCCAACACCATGCTGGCAAAACCAGCAATGCTATGGAGTTGTTCAACATTTCTGGTCCCTCAGGGCGCCTGGGTGGCTCTGTTGGTTGAGCGGCTGACTTCAGCTCAGGTTATGATCTCGCAGTCTGTGAGTTCGAGCCCCGCGTCAGGCTCTGTGCTTCACATTCTGTCTCCTTCTCTGTGTCCTTCCCCCACTCTTGCTCTGTCTGCTTCTCTCTCTCTCTCTCTCTCTCAAAAGGAAAGGAAGAAACATTAAAAAAAATTTTTTTAAAGATTTCTTGTCCTCTAGGGACACCTGGGTGGCTCAGTTGGTTAAGTGGCCAACTTCGACTCTGGTCATGATCTCACGGTTTGCAGGTTTGAGGCCCGCGCTAGGCTCTATGCTGACAGCTCAGAGCCTGGAGCCTGCTTCACTTCTCTGTCCCCCTCTCTCTCAGTCATTCCCCTGCTTGTGTTCTCTCTCAAAAATAAATAAACAAACATTAGAAAATATATTAAAAAAAAAAAAACTTCTGATCTTCTAGAAACCACAAACACCAGCTGATCAAAACAGGGTCTCTGCTAAGGATTAAGGGAGACTCAAACTGTTGTGTAAGAGTCTCAGGACAGGACGAAGGTAAGGTACCACCCCTCCCCCAAAAGAGTCAGTTCCTCTTTAAACTCTGTGCCCCCGGCCGCACCCTAGTCTGGGCCCTATCAGTTGCTGAAACACAGAAGGAAACTTCAAATACTTAACTGACAAGACCGCTAGTTGATGTTAGTATAAATGGACACTAGTATAAGGGCCCGAGAGGTAAGGAATACGGAGAGGGTACAAACACACCTACCTAACAAAATCAAAGGCGTATGGTTGTGACATAGGAAAACAGACCAGTAGAACAGATTAGAGTCCAGAGAAACGACCGTTTACAAAAGATAATCTAGTAAGTGAAAAAGGGATTTCAAATCAGTAGTGGAATCGTTACTTGTTCAAAAATTATAACGGGAAAGTGCTTAGCCACTTAGAAAACTATGCAGTTAGGGGCGCCTGGGTGGCTTAGTCGGTTAAGCGTCCGACTTTCACTTAGGTCATGATCTCGCAGTTCGTGGGTTCGAGCCCCGCATCGGGCTCTGTGCTGACTGCCAGCTCAGAGCCTGGAGCCTATTTCAGAGTCTGTGTCTCCCTCTCTCTCTGACCCTCCCCTGCTCATGCTCTCTCTCTCTCTCTCTTAGAAATAAATAAAAATATTAATAAGTAAGAAGCTGAGCATTAACGTATAAAGTATTTAAAGAATTTAAAGAATTCTTCCCAATCAGTAAGAAATAAACATTCTGATGGCAAGATGAACAATTTATAGGAAAAGACAAGCAGCCAGTAAACACTAAAAAACATTCAACCCAGTTAGTAATCAGGAATTCGCAATTTAAAATTATAATGAAAAAGTCATTCTCACCCATCAGACTTGCAAAAAACTAAATCAGAAAATATCAAGTGCTGACCGGGGTATTCCTCTTACCCATTAAGTAACACATCCATTCTTGGTGGCGACCTGGCAGATTTAATGAACTGATAGAGACCTTTGGGGAATGGAAGCAATTTAGGGGAAATTTAAAAATAAAGATTTTTCAGAATAAGGAAAATACATATCCTCCAAAAAGCTGAGGGGAAAATTTTGTAGGAAGCCAGATTAATTCAGAAAATCACAGATATCTACTAAAACCGGACAATACATTATACATCTGACACTTGAGGGTGAGGCCCTGCCCTAGATTGCTGGGTGCACCTTACGGGCCCAGACGGCAAGTCTTTACATCACAAATAGAAGATTGGCCTGCACTCCGCTTTCACAGTGAGTCAAGAATCCAGGTCCCAGGGGCGCCTGGTAGCTTAGTCAGGTGAGCTTCTGACTCTTGATTTCAACACAGGCCATGATCTCAGGGTGGTGAGATCCAGTCCACACAGGCTTGTGTGATCAGAGGCACGGGTAGTAGGATCTCCTTTTTAAGAAAAATGAAGCCTGGGGCACCTGAGTGGCTCAGCTGGTTAAGTGTCTGAATTTCAGCTCATGTCATATCTTGTGGTTCGTGAGTTCGAGCCCCACATCGGGTTCTGTGCTGACAGCTCAGAGCCTGGAGCCTGCTTCAGATCTGTGTCTCCCTCTCTCTCTGCCCTGCCCCCGCTAGTGCTCTGTCTCTTGAAAATAAACAAACATTAAAAAGTAATAATAATAAAAAATAAAAATAAATAAATAAATGAAGCCTGTTTATGTCAGGCCTGGAAATTTAAGTTTCAATAGCTTTATGACTCATCTGCCATGGACCACGGTGTGTCTCTGAAACATAGAAAAGTTTCCCTTTTCCTGTCAAACTGAAAATATTAATACAAATAAGAATTTGAGGCACAAAGAAAGTACAAACTGGAAAATGTCAGTGAGGAAATTCAGTTTAAATGAATCATTTACTTGCGGACTCAAACTCTGTGTCAGACAAAGACACAGAATTATTAAATGTAACAGTACCACGAAATTTTCCTGAAAGGATAAGGCAAAGGCACACAACTCCTTTTACGTACAGTTCTCTCACCATGAGCTTCAGGGAGTGCTCCTAACTAAGAATACAGTCAGGGAACTGTCTGTCAATTTTTTCATCTATTGATATTTTAGGTTTTCAAGGATTTAGAAAACAATTCTAAGGAACCAAAATTCAGTAAGACTGTTTCTTCTAAAACCAGTGTCCTACATAAGCACATAAAAGCACAGAATAATCTGAAAAAAACATGGTGTCTTCTAAACAAGCCGGGTCAGTGGCGTTACATACCTGTCCTATCATAGGACACCAGCTTTTTCTTCTTAACTTTTGGACAAGCGTTAGTTTGATCTTTTTTTTTCTTTGATTTCTCTTTCTTCTTACGAGGAACTGATTTTGAAAGATCTTGCAGAATTCTACTTTCTTGAAGGTAATCTGAAAACAACAGCATTATTAACTGAATAACCAGCGAGCGCTACGAACGACACCAGGGCATGCTACGTGCTACGGGCCAGGCCACACGGCCATCGTGATGTGATTTCAGGGCCTAAGAGCACAAGCTCTGGGCAGAGGCCTATGCTCCGAGTGAGCGCAGCTACAAGCTTCCCCACCCAGTCCTGTGATTCACTTGGTGAGGAGCTGTTCCCCGTTCCTCCCTCACCTGGGACTGAGGACTGTCCAGGGAGGACCTCAGAGGCTGAAGTCAGTTCCTAAGTGTAAAGCACATGGTAAGTGCTAATGAAGACAAGTGTTAATTTTATTATCACAATAAATCTTTACAATGTGAATGCTCACCTGAAATACCAACGAAAGCTTTTTTATTAACCGCAGTTTGGTAACAGAGGCCAGAAAATGCTTAGCAACAGATCCAGGAAAGTCACATTCTGCCGACTTCCCAGATTCCTTCTATGACTCACCTGACCGGTGGGGTCTCACATGAAGTACACAGAAATTACTGAAAATGCACTTTTCGAAAGCAAATAAATTCTACATTTTCTCCTTGATCGGATGAAAATGCATGCAGTGTAAGGCAGTGACCTATGTCAAGTAAGCAGGTATAAGTCACAATGACTACACATCACACAAAATGAGTACAAGGGACACAGCCGGTACGTTCTGTTTCTGCCCAAGTCCCAAGTCAGGAGACACCCGGAGACACACACCCAGCCGCCCGGGGGCATCACGTGTGGGGGAGGGTAAGGACTTTCACTGCGGGCGGGGACAGGGCTGGGGAGGAGAGAGGGAAGAGAACACAAGTATGCTTGTGTGTGAAAGAGCCGTGAGATCTTCCCCTCTCCTCAGCATTGAGTCCGGGAGCCCCTCGCACTCTGTGCCTGAGCTGAAAGCCGACAGTTTCCCAGATGTCATGCACGTGCAGCCCTCACAGGCAGTGGGCGGTGACAGTCCTGCACCCCGCATGCCTCAAGACCAGGAAGTGGGCTCGTTTTTGTCCCTGCTCCTGTTTACCACCCCCAAACAATTCCATCCGCTCCCCCTTAACACACCCTACACCCTGAAGCTCACGCCCGCTCACTACATCCTACTCTTGTGCGGCTCACTGATGTCCACCGATTGCCCTGGGGCCCTGGCTCCAGCAAGGGCCTGTTTCCTAAAATCACACCTGCCACCTCTCTGGAGTCTGGTACAATGCCCCAGCCCACTCTCTGACATCATTTCCAGCCCACCTCCGCTAACCAGCCCCCGATCACACCCTAGCGCCAGCCATCACCTGCCTGTCTCCTTCCTGCGCGCTTATAAGTTCCAACATCATGTTTTTTTCTTCATCAGCACCTCCAGTTCACAGCCCCGTCACGTTCAATCCATCATCCCTGTTTACTTTCCTCTCTCTCTTTATGCAGTTGAAATCATGTTGCCAACACTCTGCACCCTCGCCGTCTTTTGATCGCATCGCCGTGGCACCAACAGCCCTGGATGAACCTACCTCTCCGTGCCTGGCGTGCCCACATCTGCGCAGCCCGGTGCCATTAGACATCAGCCCCCAGTGGAGTGGACCGGTAACCCCGAAGGTCACTCTTACTCATCACAGCCTGAAGCCCCGCTGCTGGCCTGGCTCACCTGCCCTGCGGCTCGTGAATGGCCAGCTCAGGACTCCATGCGCTCCAAGCTCTGAATCTCTACCTTCCACTCTCCATGTCTGCTTCCCGGGGAACATAAAGGCACCGGCGGGAATCCCTTCACCTTGCCAGGGCTACGCAAGCCAACGAACCCACACCCGCACCCGTCCTTTCCTCCTATCCCTTCTGACTTAATAAGGGGGGTATGTTTCTCACACACAACCCTCCTCCTGTCTTTTCCATAACAGCCATTCTAACAGGTATGAGGGACATCTCACTGGAGGTTTGATTTACATTTCCCTGATTACCTCTTGGCCATCTGCAGGTCTTAGGAAAAATTCAGGTCCTCTGCCCAGTTTTTAATTGGATTGGTTTATCGCTGTTGAGTTTTAAGAGTTCTTCATAGGTTTTGGATATGGCCCCTTATTAGATACATCACTTGCAAAGATTCTTCCATTTCATAGTCTTCATTTTGTTGGTGTTTTCCTTTGCTATGCAGAAGATTTTTGGTTTGATAAAGTCCCACATGTTTATACTGGCTTTCACTGCCTTTGCTATTAGTGTCAAATCCAAAAACACATCCCATTGCCAAGACCAATGTCAAGGAGGTTTCTATGTTTTCTCCTAGGTGTTTCATGCTTTTAACACATTTAATGTACGTAATGAATTTGGTTTGCTAATATCTTGTTGAGAATTTTTGCATGTTCGCCAGTAATACTGGCCTGTAATTTCCTTTCCCGTGGCATCCTTGTCTGACTTTGATATCAGGGTGATACGGACCTTGTTTCGAAGTATTCTCACTTCTTTTAATTTTTTGGAAGAGTTTCAGGATTGGCATTAACTTTTCTTTGAATGTTTGGTAGAATTCACTAGTGAAGCCAATTGATCCTGTACTTGTTTGTTCGGGGGGCTTTTTGATTACTGAATTCAAATTCTTACTAGTATTTTTTCTGTTCAAATTTTCTACTCGTTCATGAGCCAGTCTTGGTAAGTTGTAGGTTTCTAGGAATTTATGCATTTATTCTGGGCTACTCAATTTGGTGGCAGGCACATCATTGTTCATGGGGTCTCTTGGATCCTATGGTACCGGTAATAACATCTCTTCTTTCTAGTTTTACTTGAGTTTTTGGGTGTGTGATTCTTCCTAAAGGTCTTTCAACTGTTTATCTATTCAAAGAAACATCTCCTGGTGCCATTCATCTTTTCTATTGTCTTTTTAGTCTCCATTTCATTTATTTCTGCTCTGATCTCCGTTGTTTCCTTCCTTCTACTGATTTTTGGATCTGTTTTTTTTCTACTTCAAGAATGAAGTTAGATTGAATTTTTCTCACTTACTGAAGTAGACCTGCACTACTATCGACTTCTAACTACTTTGTTACATCCTGCAAATATGGTATGCTGTATTTAGATTTTCATTTGTCTCAGATATTTTATTTGTTCTTTGATTTTTTCTTTGGCCCTTAGTTGTTCAGTAGCACGTTGCTTAACTCCACGTTTGTGAATTTTTCAGTTTGCGTCTTTCTAGCTTATTTCTAATTTTTTGTTTGTTTGTTACCATTGTGGCAGATAAGATGCTTGATAGGATTTCAATCTTCTTACAGTTATTGCAGCTTGTTTTGTGGCCTGTTGTATGATCTGTCCTGAAGAATGTCTGTGCCGAGTACACGTCCCCCATGTACACAGGTCTAGTCTGCTCCTTTGGGATGAAAGGTACTACTGCATCTGTTACATCCATCTGGTCTCACACATTAAGGCCAAGGTTCCCTTATTGTTTTGGGGTGTGGGGTTTTTTGTTCGGTTGTCCGTTTTTGGTCTGAATGATCTATCTACTGATGTGAGCGGAATGTTAAAGTCCCCTACCATTACTGTTTCGCTATTTCTTTTAGGTCTGTTAATATAGGTGCCCTGATGTTGGGTACATGTTTACAAATGTTATACCTTCTTGCTGTACTGACCCCGTTATCACTATACACTGACGTCTCCGTCTCTTATTACATACAGTCCAGTACTACCCCAGCTTGCTTTCTTCTCGCTTCCATTCACATGGAGTATTTTTTTCTATCTTTTCCTTTCAGTCTGTGTGTTTGTGCAACTGAAGTGAGTCTCCTGTAGGCAGCATATAGATGGGTCTTGTTTTTTTATCTGTTTGGTCACTCTGTATCTTTTGTTTGGAGAATTAGTGTATTTACATTTAAAGACGGGAATGGACTTAAAGCCATTTTGTTAACTGGCTGTTTTGCAATTCCTTTGTTCCTTTCTTCTTCTCTTGCCCTCTTTGTGATCTGATGGTTTTCCCTAGTGTATTCTTACATTCCTTTCTCTCTATCTCTTGTGTATAGACCATAGGTTTTTGCTTTGTGCTTACCATGAGGCTTACATAAACAACTTATAATAATCTATTTAGGTTGATAGCAACTTAGGTTTGAATGCATTCTACAATTCCTCACTTTTCTCCTCCATCCCTCATTTATGTCTTTGATGTTCACAGTTTACTTTTCTATCCTGTGTATCCATCAACAACATTTTGTGTTTATAGTTCTTTTTACTACTCTCAGCTCTTAACCTTCATACTACATAGAAGTGATTAACATCCCCCCCACCCCTTACATCAGATTACTCTAGCAGACCGCGCGGGCGGGCGCGCCTCAGTACACTCTCCGCTCGGTGGGACAGGTGGCCTGTGAGAAACGTTCCTCCATCTGTTACAGTTCAGCAGGACTCACACGTGCAAGTCCCATGGTCAGCAGAGCCAGGAGGTCAAAGGGGGTCTCCTGGGCAGCAGCCACAAAAATCAGGGCACCGGATGAGCGTGCATGCTCCCCCTGGGGAGGTGCTGGGGGGCTGGAGCAAGGCACAGGGAGAGGGTAAGGCCAGCCAGCCTCCAGCGTCAGTTCCCGGTAGCCTCGTACGTGTCATGGGTCAAAGCCCCAGCTTTCAAAGCTAGCTGTTTTAGGGGCTCATCTCTCAGGTATAGGCCTTAAAAGTTGGGGTACCCAATGTGGGGGGTTCTAACTCTTTGCTCCTCAGGGAGCAGCTCGGGACTGAGTCCCCTCCTGGATGTGGGCTACGGTACCGTGGGCAGGGTTTATGGGAAGACTGTGTCTCAGCCTCTCCTGCCCATTTTGAGGGGGCTTTGGCCTTCATTCCCCCAATCTGTAAGAGTTGATCAGCTAGTTTTGGGGTGTTTTCCAGAGGAAATGGCCACATACATAGCTGTATATTTGGTGTGCCTGTGGGAAGAAGGGAGTTCAGGGTCCTTCTACATCGACCATCTTGAACCAGGACCCACTCCCTCATTCCCAATAGTTATTTCCCTTGGCTTCTGTGACACCCATCGTCACCCTCTCACTCATCACCCCATTGAGCCTGACTCTGACCATCCCCATGTATCCACTATAGCTACCTCCTGTTTCTGTCTCACTTCATACACTCCTTAGGCAATCTCACCCGTGTCCACGGCTGAAGTTTCCATCCACATAATCATTCCAGATAGTTCGAATTCAACGTGTTCCCAACTGAACTCACGATCTGCTCCCAGATCCAACAAATCGTGACTCTTCTTCAGGGCTTCCTATCTCAGAGAACAGCACCATTGTTCATTATGTCCAACAAGCCAGAAACCTAGCTGTCGCCTCTGACACCACCTCTCTCTCACCAACCCGTCACCCTAACCGATAATCCTACCTTCAGAATATCCAAAGCCTTTTGGGGCACCTGGGTAGCTCAGTCGGTTGAGCATCCAACTCTTGATTTCGGCTCAGGTCATTGTCCCAGGGTCATGGGATCAAGCCTCGTATTAGGTTCTGTCCTGAGCAAGGAGCCTGCTTAAGATATTCTCTTTCTCTCCCCCTGTCCCTCCCCCTGCTTGTATGCTTGCTCTCTTGGTCTCCCTCTAAAAAGAAAAAAAAAAAAAAGAATATCCAAAGGCTCCCTGTTATCAATTCTTGTTCCCTCCAGTCTATGCTTTTTTTTTTTTTTAATTTATTTCTAGGAGAGAGAGAGAGAGAGAGAGCATGAGCGGGGGTGGGGGGGGGCGGTCAGAGAGAGAGGGAGTCACAGACTCTGAAACAGGCTCCAGGCTCTGAGCTGGCAGTCAGCACAGAGCCCGACAGGGGGCTCGAACCCACGAATCGCAAGATCATGACCTAAGCGAAAGTCGGATGCTTAACCGACTAAGCCACCCAGGCAACCCCCTCCAGTCTATTCTTGAATGGGCACCCAGAGTGATCTTTTCAAAGCAGAAATCTGATGTCAGCTCTGTTTTAAACTTTTCCATGGCTTTTGCCTTCACAGGATAATGACCTGAGTCCTCATAGCCAAGGAGCCATTACTCCGCCTGGCCCTACATTCTTATCCCGGCTTGTACTTCAGCCCGTTTACTGAAGAAAGCCACAGGAGGGCCAGAGTACTTCTGCTTCCCATTCCCTGGAGAGGAAGCTTTGCCAGCCCCGCGAACACTTGGCCATAAGGCCCAGGCAGGCGCTCCAGCGAGATGAGCACCGAAACGGGGCCAGGAGATGCAAGCCAGGTGTTTCCATGTGATTACCTTGATTTTAATGTTGGTTTTTTATAAAGTAGGAAGCATAATCAAGTAAGAGGGGTGAAGGTTAAACCACAACAGTGTAAACAGACGTGGTGGGCAACGAGAGGAGACAAACCAGCAGGAGGCAGTGGGAGCGCCCTGCCCACGCCGGAGACCACGACTCCGGAGGAAGAACTAACACAGGAGTGTGGGACTGCTCTGCACAAAGGCTTATTGGTCCGGGGTGACAGCGGGAAAAACCCACAATCCCACTGCTTGGCGCTGATGTTCTGCCAACCCAGGAGCAGAGCAGAGAAGTGGGAAGAGCTGAGGACACTGGTATCCAAGAGGCTGCTGGGGGGGTGAGGGAAGAGGGGAGGGCCATGGATGGAGAGCATGGAGTGACCTTTATAAAAGTGAGGATATAAAAGCTGTGGACGGGGCACCTGGGGGCTCCGTCAGTGAGGCGTCCGATTCTTGATTTTGGCTCAGGTCATGATCTCACTGTTCATGCGTTCAAGCCCTGCGTCGGGCTCTGTGCTAACAGCTTGGAGCCTGGGACCTGCTTCAGATTGTGTGTCTCCCTCTGTCTCTGTTCCTCCCCCCTCTCGCCCTCTGTCTCTGTCTCAAAAAAAATTTTTTTTTTAATTTATTTTATGTATGGTTAACGACAGAACTTGAGACAGCAGAAAGAAGACAACCAGTGGAGGCGTGAGGAGTCACCAGACCCCCACAGACAAGGGCGACAAAGGAGGTCACAGCACAACCGTAAGGCACAGGGGCCTTCAGGAAAGAGCCAGCGTGAGGGTCCGCGCCTCACAAAAGCCCCTGAAGTCACAGAAACGCCAGATATTCTCGGTGGTGGCAGTGAGATCACTGCGGCTACTTTGACTGTGATGATTATGTCCCCTCTAAGAGGCAAGCGCTCTATCTGAAGACACTACCATCCGCCAAGGCTAACGAAACCCACCAAGTGCCAAACCTTGTATTTTGAGGGTGAACTAAGATTTCAGTGTACGGCACTCATTTCCTCAGTTTATACTGTGGAAATTTCTTTCCATCTCCATAAAAGAAAACATAAGTTGACTTGCCTGGATAATAATCTCGATCAATTTCTTCCGTCTGTCCCGACTTGGAGGCTACAGAAGACGCTCCAAACGCTTTATGTTTTAAGGTTTCTTTTTCTGCTGCTTCAGCTGCTGGAGTCTCTGCCGGCGTGTCACCCTTGTACTCCTGCTCCTCACGGCTCAGGGGGCTGATGTGACAAAGAAAGGAAGATGCCACAGTTAACGTTCTCCAGGACTTGAAGCCTGAACCTTCATTCTACGCGGTGTTACATCTATCCTTCCAAACAATCTTTTATAGACACTTTAGAAAGCAGATCTGAAACAGGAGAGTCTAGTTAAACGCAAAAGACGTCTGATATTATCACTGAAATTTTAATGCTGGAAAGGACTTTAAGAATCCTCACCTAAACCAAAAGATAAAGAACCGTTACCCAGTTCACGGCAGAGTGGGGTCAGAATACGGTTTTCTGGAATTCAGCACCAATCTTTATAAAACCATCACCAACAACCACACTTACCAAGATTCAAACCAAAATCTTTTTGCAATACATTAGCCAACTGCCTATGTGTAAATGCTGGAAAATCTTTTCATTAAGAACCGAATCCCTGTGCTTTTCTATATAAATCATGTTGCATTCTCAAGAATATTTTGTCATCTTTCCACTAAGATCAACCATATGATTTTATTTTATTTTTTTAAATATCTTTATTTATTTCTAGGAGAGAGAGAGAGACAGCATGAGCAGGGGACGGTCAGAGAGAGAGACACAGACTCTGAAATAGGCTCCAGGCTCTGAGCTGGCAGTCAGCACAGAGCCCGACGCGGGGCTCGAACCCATGAACCGCAAGATGATGACCCAACTGAAAGTCGGACGCTTAAGCGACTAAGCCACCCAGGCACCCCCAAACATATGATTTTAAAAATGATTTTTTTCCAGGTACTGGAGTTTTCATTACTATTACAAATGATAGTTATGGTTTATTTACATTTTCAATCGATTGCTGTATTAAAATTCACTTACATATATTGATTTTAATCTAGCAGTCTTGCTAAATTAAATTCACTAATTATGGAACTTATGTAAATTCTTTTGTACTGTTTTCTAGACATTATCTATAAATGATTACAGTTTGTTTCTCCTTTTTAAAACCTTTCAGCTTTCATTTCCTTTTGTTCTTTCTTCCAGCCTTATCTTACTGCCCTAGGACCCTCTACAGGATGTGATCCTTTTATAGGATGTCACATAGAGTTGGCAATACCAAGTACCCTTTTCTCAATTTAAAAGGCATACTTTTAGTACTTGACCATTAAAAATATTTGTTTCATGTTTTTGGTAAGTGCCCTTAACCATGTAGCTTGCTAAGGATTATCACTAAGAGACAATGCGTGCATTTTATCAAATGCTTTTCTTCCTTTGATCTATTAATGTAATTGGTATTGATGCATTTTCTAATGTTCAACTAACCTTGTATTTTCTCGATACTCAATTTGATCTTGGTGTATCATTCACTTTTACAAGCTACTGTAACCTGTAGGTTAGTATCTTATTTAGGGTTTTTTGCTTTTCTTTTCTTTTCTTTTCTTTTTTTAGGGCTTTTTGCTTCTAAGGTTGTGAATGAAACTGACTTGGAAGACTGTACCCTAACTCAATTTAGGGATTATTTTCTCTTTTTCTGTTCTGTGGAAGAAGCTGTAAAACACTGGACTTATTTTTTCTTTAATTGATGTTAGAACTCATAAACCTGTTAGAAACTCATGAACTTGGGAAATCTGCCTGAGCCTGGTAAGTGTGGTCTGTGGGGGAGAGGCTTTGGGAGGGGGGCAGTCGTGATTTATAACTACCAACATGACAATTTTAGTGGATAAAAAGTTTGTCTTGCCTATTACTTACTGAGCCTATTTTGTTCATATTTTTCCTAAAAATTTAATACCGTGTTTCGGACTAACTGCCATTAAATAGTGAATTTTCTCACCTCTGCAGATCTTCCTGGACTGACCTACCACTGCCCTGCTCCGCACAAGTGTGTTCAGGAGGCGGTGTGCAAGGAGGGCACGTGCTAGTGCTGTCCCCTGGAGTTGTGCACTGGTGACTGTCTTTCTCCTGGCCAATCAGATCAACAGCTGTTGCTTGTTCTGATTTTCTCTATTTTATCTTTGGTTTCTGCTGTTTGTTACTATGTGGTGTTTACCTCCTTCTTTCAACATTCTTTTGGTTTATTCTCTTCCATTTTTTCCCCTATTCTTCTTAAAATGGGTTGTTGCCACATTAATTTTTCAGCCCTTCCTGACTGTTGGTAAGAGCTGTAGAACCACACATCTCTCGTGGCACACCCGGCTCAGCGGCCGTGCCCACATGGCCCGGGGTTGGTGCGGCAGGTGCAGCCCTTTCCCTGCTGCTCTGTCACTTGCTCTTCTCCACTCAGTTCTAAATTGCTTCCAGTCCAGTTTCCTTTATGGAGCCTCCTTCCACCGTCACTGCTCAAAAAGGTGTGTTTTTCAGACCTTGTATTTCATTTCCGGATGGAGGGGGTTCCTAGCTAACCTCGTGTAACCAATTTCTGTGATTAACGAGCAGGGATTCTAACTTTATGGTCTTTACTGGGACCCCTTGTAACCATTCCCTATGACCCAGGAGAGGGTGCGGAAGCTTCTGTTACTTTCCGTCTGTTGGTACCTTGTGCTTTCCAGGATGTTTCCACATGTGCTTTTTTAAAATCCAGTTTGACATAAAAAAAAAAAAAGAAGAAGAAGTCTAGCCCACTTGTATTATGATTACAGGCATTTTTGGAATTTACTTCTATCATCTTATTTTTGTTTCCTACGTATCCTTTTTCTTATCTTTACTCCTCAATTTTCTATCTCTACCTTTTCATTCGTCTTTCTGGAGAATTTCCTCAGCTTTATTTCTGCTAACATATATTTAATTTCCAAAAGCTATTTTTCTTCTCCAAATGTTCCACATTTCTCTTAATGCTGTTTCTTGTGTCACCTGACAATCTGTGATAGGCTCCTGTGATTTGTGTTTCTGCCAAGCCATATGCTTCCCTCCGATGGCCATGGGTCACACATTCATATTGAAGAATCCTCACCGACATCAAGCAATGGCTGCTCCTCAGGCACGTGTGCCTTCTGCCAAATGGCAGACTTCACGGTGGGGTAATCGAAGGTTTTCCCAACTGGCGTTAAGTGTGGATCTTTCCTGTTGGCTGACCAGCTTCCCAGAGGACACTTTCCTTAGCCTTCGGCTCAGAGTGGTCTCAGAGGCAAGGAGAGGAAGAGCACTAAGGTCACCTCGGATCTAGAGATGGCCACCTACTTTCACTGGGTCTGCTGTCCCCACGTCCCTGACTCTCTTGTTGGGATGAAGAAGAAACACTCTCCTGGCTGAGTGAGCGCAGGAAGGGCATCGCATTGGCCTTCTAAATGCTTCTGCCACAAACGTCCAAGTTCCTGCTCTGCAGCCACACCTCCTCGGTCTCCGGCCTCCTCACAGAGGGGAGGGGAGAAAAGAGAAGGGAAGCAGGGGTGAAGCAGCTGCTTCTGGGCTAACACCTGCTGCCACCGGAGGTGTGCCCCGTCCGCTCTGCGGAATTAGCGATCACTCCACCGTGTTTCCAGTCTTCCACTGGAAGACTTCCACTCCCACACGCTTTTGTCTCATCCCTCATCTCTCTGTGGGTTTGTCCTACCACTTTCGTAGTGGGGATTCAGGAAGGGGAGCGCTAAGAGCCAAGAGCCGAACCCATCATGTTTCCTTCTTTCCTTCCCGAGTGGATGCTGAGCCACCGCGAGGACTGTGCGGAAGGAAAACACCTGCATCTCCTCACCTATTCCCCACCTGCTCCGTGCTGCCCTCCTCCACGCTGAGCTGCCATTTGCTATCCACCACCTACACCCAGAACTAACCACCTTTTCCTTCCTGGGGCTTTTCAGGTTTTGGTTACTTTCTCTTTTCCATCAACTCCTCTCTCACTTTTTTGGCATATCCAACATTGGGCTGGGGAAGGAGCGAGGAGCCAGCGTTAACCGCCTACCCAGCCAGGGACCTCTCCCTAAGAACCTTTCCCTCGTAGGCTCCAGCACCCTCATCCAGCCCTCACGGGACCCTGCATTTTCACCGTCAGAGCAGCTTACCACTACCATATGGCACTGAAACGCTAATTTTATCGTATCTTACTTTACCTTGCTTTTGTGTTGTCTTTCTCCTGGTTTATGTCTTGATTTATCGTTGTCATGTCAATGGGTAGATTTTTGATATTTTTTTTCTAAACAGGACTATGAAGTATAAGCTGCAAAATACACATTCATGTTATCTTTTATTTTTTAAAAAAAATTTTAATGTTTTATTTATTTCTAGGAGAGAGAGAGAGAGAGACAGTGTGAGCAGGGGAGGGTCAGAGAGAGAGGGAGTCACAGACTGAAACAGGCTCCAGGCTCTGAGCTGGCAGTCAGCACAGAGCCCGACACGGGACTCGAACCCACAAACCACGAGATCATGACCTAAGCTAAAGTCGGACACTTAACCGACTAAGCCACCCAGGCGCCCCTCATGTTATCTTTTAAATATAAAAGACGCTTTCACAGCTATGACTATTGGTTTCAAAACTGCAGATATGGTTCCCATCTTCCCCATAGGCTTAATTTAATATCTCCATGACCTTCAAGTGTTTCCTCCTTATAACAGAATTTCCTGACCCTTCACCAGGCTAGCTGTCCCTCTCAGGGCAGTCTCTGTACTGTCTAACTTCTTCTCTAAGGCAGCGTTTTCCTTCTTATAATGACGGGTTTGTGTGCATACAATTCTAATTTACCTTCGATTCCATACTAAAGATAATAATAAGTTTTAAAGGCCTCCCCTCAGGGAAAATCATCAGAAAGAATGTAGTGTAGTTGACAGAACTGATGGTCTAAGCTGTTAAACTCACTTGCCAGCATTAAGTACTACAAGGCCACGTCCATACACCACCAGCGTTCTTCAGACAGAACGAAAGGGAGCATGTTTTGAAAAAAGAGTCCTGTTTTGTGAGTCCTGAGGGAAATCTAACAAGACCCAGGAATCCTCCACATAACAATGCTGTGATGCCCACCCAGGCCTGGAAGTCTACTGTAATTGAATTAAACCAAGATGTCAGCCTAGAAGCCACATAGGGAGAAAAAGCTTTGATTGTCATGTGAATAAGCATCAGACAAATCAAATGCGATGGACTGAAATAGGCCAGAGGCAAGAGTAGTTCTTACTGGAATAGAAAGGATAGAAAGTTCTACTTAAGCTATGAAGCCACAGCGACAATATCAATGCAGGACAGGCTGATCTGTTGAGGAGACTCAGGGTATAGGAATGAGGCCCAGAGAGCACAAGACCTGTGGCCACAGAAAGGTCACTTCCTACGGCCCAGAACTGAGGGCTACAAATCTGGGGCCCACACTTGAGACAAAGAGACGAATCCAAGGAAGACTACCACTAGATTCAAAAGCACCCCTGAATCAAACCCATTCTGGATTTCCAACAGAGTAGGGGTCAGGAAAGTTTTCTAGAAGGCCAAAGGATAAGCATTTTAGGCTTGTGGACCAGAAGGCAAAAATCAAAGATATTACATAGTAACCATACAACAAAAGAGAAAAAAAATTCCACAGATATTTTATTGATAAAATTCAACATACGAAAATAGCTGAGTACAGTGTTTTTACTACAGGCCTTTTTTTTTCTGTTTTTTTGAGAGAGAGGAGAGGGGCAGAAGGAGGGAAGGAGGGAGGGAGAGTGAGGGGGAGGGAGAGACGGAGAGAGAAATGGAGAGGGAGAGGGAGATGGAAAAGAGGAGAGGGGGAGAAGGGGAAGGGAGGGGGAGGAAGGGAAAAGGAGGGAGAGAGATAGATGAGACTCCCAAGCAGGCTCCTTGCTCAGTGCCAAGCCCAATGCAGGACTCGATCCCACAGCCCTGGAATCATGACCTGAGCCAAAATCAAGAATCAGATACTCAACCAACTGCACCCCTAGGCGCCCTAATACAGGCCTGTTAATGAGGAAAATAGAGCTCTTTTGAGAAGGACAACATTTTATGTGACTGGAATTCAAAGTTACCTATCATTAAATTACCTATCATTATTCCTTTATAAAAACCATTCTCAGCTTGTGGACATAGAAAAACAGGTGGCAGCCCCGATCTGACCATGTGGCCACCATTTTCCAGCCACTACAAGAGAGGATGTGCCAATCCCTACAGCTACTTCAACTGTGGAGAGGCTCATATTTTCATGCTATCATCATCAGCACCAAACATCAAAAAAAAAAAAAAAAGATGTGAAAAGCTGTTCAGTCTCACTCTAATCAAACAGTGTAAAAAAAAAATCAAATGAGTTATTCTTTTTTCTACAAGACAAGTAAAAACCCAAGTCACCTTCACACTCGCCCACAGCCATACTCACATGCCAGAACATTCCCTCGGGAGAACAGAGTGGCTAAGGATTTTATCGGAGCCAAGTAAGCATGAAGCTAACACTTTCACACGTGCAGAATTTGGTAAAGATACCGTCCAGAAACACTTCTTGTAAAATGTATGCAATAAATTCCACCCTCAGAGAGATGACGGCAAAAATATGGCAATAAAGACAACAATGGTAAGAACACTAGACTCATTTTAAGAATAGAATTAGGTCAAAACAACTACTAGACATATGATTACACCAACAGAACCCCGACTGTACAGGAATAACAGGGAAGAACTGAGAAAAACAAGGAGGGGGGAAGACGTTCACGGAACATGGGGAGCACGGGGGTTCTCCCATCTTTTACGTACACGGTCACAGACACAACTTAAAGCTGATAAATAAGTCCATATGACTTAAAAGTATAAAGATACCCATAAAAATAACTAAAATGATAATATATGCAATAAAAATTTGGGAGTACAAGGTAGGTAACAGTTAAAAGTGTAAATGCATAGGGGCGCCTGGGGGGCTCAGTCAGTTAAGCATCCAACTTCATCTCAGGTCATGATCTCACAGTTTGCAGGTTCGAGCCCTGCATTGGGCTCCATGCTGACAGCTCAGAGCCTGGAGCCTGCTTCAGATTCTGTGTCTCCCTGTCTGCCCCTCCCTTGCTCGTGCTCGGTCTCCCTCTCTCAAAAATAAACCCCCCTCCAAAAATTTTTTAAAATAAAAACAATGTAAATGCATTAATTATGTTCTAATTTCTTCATTTCACAACATGGAGTCAACAGATGCTACCTAACACCCATAGATAACAAAATAAAGTTTAAAATATATACTATGTCATAAGTCTAGAACTGAAATAATGCATGAACCTTTCAAAATATCAGAAGCAAAACACAACTATGTGCTTACACAAAATTTACAACACAATAAATAGACCAATCAGTCAATCAATCAAGGATAATTGTGGTTGACTTCACTAGGTTGCCTGTATAATATTCATTCCCTCCTTCCCTTCCCCAGATAGTACCCTAGGGGAACAGATTATCAAGGGATAGAGATGGAAAAAATGACAACAGGTTAAACAGTAGAAAGGACAGAATGTCAAATCTGACAGAACACTCATCAGGAGTCTGGAAGGAAAGAGAGAACGGGGAATATAACGACTGAGAGTTTTCCAGACACTGATCTACAGTTTCACAGAGCTTCACAAATCCTAAGCAGGATAAATATATCCTGTATATACAGACATGTGTACACACACACCAAAGACAAAAAGGAGATCACAACAGCAGCCAGAGACAGATTACTTAAAACAAAAACCAGAGTATGAGCTTCTTTATAGCACACATGCACCAGTGTGCACATGCACACACACAAACACACACACTTAAAACAATAGTATAACATCTCTGATGTTCTAGGTGCTGTCAACTTAGAATTTCACACCTAGCAAAAATGTATTTCAAAAATGAAGGCAAAATAAAGACATTTCAGGCAAATAAAATCAATAGACACATAAAATATACTCTGCAAGGACTTAAAAAAGAAGGAATACGATCCCAAGAGGACAGGTCTAAGATATAAGAAATAATTATCAGCAGAAGTAATGAATATGTGTAAATGTAAATAAACACTAACTGCATAGCAGTAAATATTTCTTGTGGGATTAAAAGTGAGATGGAACTAAACACTACAACAACCACACAGAGGTCAGGAGAGGGGACCAAAATTAAAGTAAGATCGTTGAATTTTCTGTAGGGAGACTGAAATTGGTTAAATTGACACTTTGGTAAGTTAAGCATACATCTTAAAATTTCTATGGTAACCACAAAATAAGGTGGCAGAACTAAACCAAAACATATGAATAATTACAGTCAATACAACTAGACTAAATTCTCTGAAAGACAAAGAGAAAAATTGTGGGGAGGGGAGATCCAGTTATATCTTATTTAAAAGACAAATATCTAGGGGCGCCTGGGTGGCTCAGTAGATAAAGTGTCCGACTTTGGCTCAGGTCATGATCTTGTGGTTCATGGATTCAAGGCCTGCGGAAGACTCTGTGCTGACAGCTCGGAGTCTGAAGCTGCTTCGGATTCTGTGTCTCCCTCTCTCTCTGCCCCTCCCCTGCTCACACTCTGTCTCTCAAAAATAAACAAAAGCTAAAAAACAAATTTAAAAAATAAGACAAATATCTAAAACAAAAGGATACAAAAAGAATGCAAGTAAAGGACAGGAAAAAGATATACCAGACAACTATTAGGCAAATGAAAGATCGTACAGCTGTATTTATATCAGAAAAAAAAGGTCGTAGGACAGAGTCACTAGATATAAAGAAGTTCACCGTATAATGATTAAGACTCATTTCACCAGAAAAATAAAACAGTTCTGAACTTCCACCTAACAACAAAACTTCGAAGTGTGCAATGCAAGATATGTAATTCAAAAACTGACAGAATAAAATATAGTATGATAATGAAACATTTTGACAAATTCAGTTAATCAGGCCAACCCCCTCTGGCACTAAACAAAACAAAAACAAAACTAGTAAAGATACAGATTTTACTAATATAATTTAAAATTATGACTTAGCAAATACATTACATACAACTCACAAAGTGAAGAATGCATGTATTTTTTTAATAAAATTTTTAAACATTTACTTTGGAGAGAAAGAGAGACAGAACGTGAGCAGGGAGACAAAGAATCCTAAGCAGGCTCCAGGCTCTGAGCTAGCTGTCAGCACAGAGCTTGACGTGGGGCTCAAACTCACAAACCTCGAAATCATGACCTGAGCCGAAGTCAGACACTTAACCAATAGAGCCCCCCAGGTGCCCCGAGAATGCATGTAATTTAAAGTGCACATGGCACAGTTTCAACATTAACCAATACTGGTTCATAATGTAGATCTCAACAAATTTCAAATAATTTATCATCACACAATCCAAGTTCTATGCCTATAATGCAATCAGATTAGAAATAAAACAATAAAAAGTGAAACTCATGAATTTAGAAATTAAGAAACACCTATGTAAATAAATAACTCATGGCCCAAAGAAAGGATCGTAAAGAAAATCCAAAATATTAACATCTAAATGCTAAGACATTAAATATTAAAACTTGTGAGATACATCTAAAGAGGTACTTATACATAAATAAAAGCTTTAAAACCTTATACTAAAAAAAGACTAATTCTCTAAATTAAGAAGTTAGAAAAAGCAGAACTTTATAAATCCAAAGAAAGTGGAAAGAAAAAACAGAGAAGAGACCAGGCCTCTGGACCCCAGCAAGCTATGGAGTAGGAGATGCTGTCCTCTGTCCTGGGGGACGCCGCCCTCTGTCCTGTACCGCTCATAAAAAGAACTGACAGCTCTCCATGTGCAAAAATAGGCCTGGGGAGGCTCCAGAGTGCACCTGAGAGTCTGCAGCAGGACAGCGGAGGAAGGCGCGAGGAACCACCTGGAAAGGAAGCCCGCGGAGCCTGGCTGAGCCACCACCCCTGGCTCAGAACAAGGGAGGTGCACCGTCAGGACCAGCCACACAGGGGCTGCCACCACAGTCCCCAGTGGCATGCTGGGCAGAGTAACTAGTAGCCTTCACCGAGGATGTCGCAGCCCCCAGGATGGCTGCAGACCCCGCACGGTGCTCACGGGGAGGATCCCGCCACCTGAGGCGAGTGGGCCCCAGCATGCTGCTCCACAGAGGACACGGGTGGCGCTAGCCACCTAGGTGACCAACAGCCAGCACCACCACGGCGCGCTCCGAGCAGAGACACGCTGCCCCCCACCCCAGGGCCCGCACTGCCCCAGGCCGTGACCCCACACGCGCTCAGATCCCAGTGCCCCCAGGGCTCCGCGGTGTGCACGACACAGATGCAGTCTCGGTGGCCGCTCTGAAGGCACCCACATCACGGGCACTGGAGCCACCAATGCTGTGGGGTAGCCACCTACTCAGACCCCGGAGCTTCTGTCACTCCCAAAGTGCCCACGTGCCAGACACCAGTGCTGCCACCACTAACGGGGCACTCAGGAGCAGACCCCGTGCAGAGAGGGATCCCCTCACAGGGGACAAATCAATGCCAACACTGGACATGGACTTCACTAAAGATGCTACGCCAATGTCAGGCTGCAGGTCTTTCCCAGAGCCAGAACTGCCACTCCCCAGCCAGTGCCCTGTGGTCACCTGCACACGGTCCTGAACAGTCAAAGCCAGTCCCTAACACTGGGAGAGAAGACTTCACCAAACACATGGATATCGACACAGGCTCCCACGAAATCAGCACACGTGACGCCACCAAAGGAACCCAGTAATTTCCCCCTAACAGATCACAAAGAAATGTAGACACAGGAATTTCTGGACAGAGAATTCAAAACAACCATTTTAAGGAAGCTCAGTGAGCTACGAGAGAACACAGACCACTCAACAAAATCTGGAAAACAAAATGTGAACAAACTAGGAAGGTCAACTGAGAGACAGAAATCATTAAAAGGAACCAAACAAATTTTGGAGCTGGAGAAAGCAATTAATGAAAAGGAAATGCAGCAGCATCAACAAAAGACTTGATCATTTGAAATTATCCAATCAGAGAAAAAGGATGAGGAATGAAAAAGACTAAAGGAAACCTATACAAATTGTGGGTACTGTCAAGTAAAACAATATCAGGATATGAGAGTCCCAGAAGAAGTGAGAAAGGAGGATAAAGTTTTTTCAAATAATGGCTAAAAATGTCCCATATCTGGGGAGAAAGCTGGGACATCCAAGTGCATGAAGCTAGAAAGAGCTCACCCACGTGTGCACTGATGATGACTGGATAAAGACGATGTGGTGCACACACAATGGAATATCACTCAGCCATAAAAAAGAATGAAACTTGCCATTTGCAATGACATGGATGGAGGGAGCGTATATTATGCTAAGCAAAATAAGTCAGAGAGAGACAAATACCTTGTGATTTCACTCATATGTGGAATTTAAGAGACAGAACAAACGATCATGGCAGGGGTGGGGGGTGGAACAAAGAGAGGAAAACCAAGAAACAGACTCTTAACTATAGAGAACATTCTGCAGGTCACCAGAGGGGAAAGGGGTGGGGGATGGGTGAAAACAGGTGATGAGGACTAAGAAGTGCACTTCTGAGGAGCACAGGGTGTTTGATGTAAGTGCTGAATCAACACATTCTACACCTGAGACTAATATGGAAACTAACTGGAATTTAAATAAAACTCCCCATATAGTCCCCATACAGATTCAACACAAAGAGGACTTCACTAAGATACACTGTATTCAAACTGTCAAAAACCAAAGACAGAGCAAATTTTGGAAACAGTGGGAAAAAAGCAGCTCACCTCATGAAAGGGGACTCTCACAGGGCAATCGGGATTTCTCAACGGAACCCTTGCAGACCCGGAGAGCACAGGAGGACAGATTCCAAGTACCGAAAGGAAAAACTGCCAACCAAGAATACTGTACCCAGAAAAGCTGTTCTGTAGACCGGAAGGGCAGATAAAGGCTTTCCTAGACAAACAAAAGCTGAGGAGCTCATCTCTGTTAGACCTGCCATATAAGACATGCTAAAGGGAACTCTTCACACTGAAATAAAGAGCACTAATTAGTAATATGAAAACATACAGAAGTAAAAAGCTTACAACTTGCTGGTAAAGATAAGAATATAGACAAATTTAGAGTAATACCAAAATGGGTTTATATAAATCATTTAACTCTAGTATAATGATTAAAAAATGAAAGTATTAAAAATAACTATAGCTAAAATGATTCGTCAAAGTATACATAATATAAAAAGATGTAAACTGTGACATCAAAACCATAAAATTTTGGAAGGGAGAGTAAAAGGAGCTTTTGTACGCAATCAAAGTCAAGTTGTTTTCAGCTTAGAACAAACTATTGTTACTATAAGGTGTTTTATGTAAGCCTCTTGGTAGCCACCAGGGAAAACCCTAAATCCATAAAAGGTAAAAGAATTAAAGCACACCTCTGTGGAAAATTATCAAACCATTAATGAAGTGAGCAGAGGAGGTAGAAAGTAACAAAGGAACTATAAAATAGCAAGAAAACATTTAACAAGATGGCAATATGTTTTAACTGCAAATAACTACTTTACATGTAAATGCACTAAATTTTCCAATAAAAAGATGGAATGGCTGATTGGATTAAAAAGGCTCAACTGTATGCCGCCTACAAAAGACTAACTTTAACTTTCAGAACACATATAGCCCCAAAGAAAAGAGATGGGATAAGATATTCCATGTAAATGGTAACCAAAAAAGACTGGGGTGGGGGTGAGTTTTATCAGATGAAATAGACGTTAAGGCAAAAACTAAAACCAGAGACAAAGCCATTATATAATGACATAGAGTTCCATTCATCAAGAGGATATAACAACTGTAAACACATATACAACCCAACATCAGGGAACATAAACATATAAAGCAAATATTAACATATCTGAAGGCAGAAATAAATAGCAATACAATAAAAGAGAGACCTTCAGTACTCTACTTTCAAAATGGATAAATCATCCATACAGAAAATCAACAAAGAAATATTTGATTTGAGCTACACTTTAAACCAAATGGACATAAAAGGTACATGCTAAACATGGCATCAAACAGCAGCAGAATACACATTCTTCTCAGGTGAATGCAGAACATTCCCTAGGATAGATCACATATTAGGCCACAAAACAAGTCTTAAGAAATTAAAGAAGACTTCAAATCATAGCACGTAACTTTTCAAAACACAACATTATGAAACTAGAAGTCAAAATCAGGAGAAAATATGAAATCATCACAACTAAGTAGAAATTAAGGAACACATTCCTAAACAGCCAATTGTTTTAGGAAGAAATCAAAAGGAAAATCAAAATATCTTGAAACAAATGAAAATGAAAATACAACATATCAAAAACTGTGCTATGCTGCAAAAGTAGTTCTAAGAGGAAAGTTTATAGAGATTAACACTAATATTAAAAAAATTCTAAAACAACCTGACTTTATACTTCAAAGAACTAGAAAAAGTCCAACATTGGCAGAAGGAAGGAAATAAGAAAGATCAGAGCAGAAATAAATGAAATGGAGACCTGAAAAACGATAGGAAAGATACAAACTAAGAGCTGGATCTTTAAAAATATAAACAAATTGACAGGTAAACTAAGGGGGTAAAAAAAGACTCAACATCGGAAATGAAAGAAAAAACATTATAAATGATGCCACAGAAACACCAAGGATTATATGATATTAAGAACATTTATGTCCTAACAAATTTGATAATCCAACAAATTGGAAATGGAATAATTCTTAGAAACAAAGAAACTCTATCAAGATTGAATCAGAAAGAAACAATCAGAACAAATGAGAAGTATGGAGATTGAAACAGTAATCAAAACATCCCAACCAGAAAAATCCAGAAGCAGATGGCTTCACTGGTGAATCCTATCATACATTTAAAGAACTAATGCCAATCCTTCTCAAATTCTTCCAAAACAAACAAACAAGAGAGAACACATCCAAGGTCATTTTATGAGGCCAGTACTACCCTGATCCCAAAGTCAGGTTAGGAAGCTACAAGAAAATAAAACTACAGGCCACATCCCTGAGGAATACAGAACCAAAACTCCTCAACCACAACACTAGCAAAACAAATTAATAGCACAATAATAGGATGACACAACATGATAAAGTGGGATTTATCCCTGGAATGTGAGGATGGTTCAAATATGCAAATCAATAAATGGTAACATACCATATTAACAGAATAAAGGGTAAAAATCCTTATGACCATCTCAACAGATACAGAAAAAGCATTGGACAAAATTCAACATCCTTTCATGATGAAAAACCTCTCAACAAATTAGACACAGAAGAAATATACCTCAGCGTAACAAAGGTCATATATGACAAGCCCACAGGTAATTTTATAGTCAATGGTTAAAAAGTAAATACCTTAACTCAAAGATCAGGAAGAAGGAAAGGATGCCCATTTTCACCACTTCTATTCAACAGAGCACCTGAAGTCCTAGCCAAAGCAATTAGGCAAGAAAAATAAAAGGCATCTAAATAACAAAAGAAGAGGTAAAATTAACTGTTTACAGATGACATGATGTTATACACAAGATAAAAGTCAACATATACATTTCAGTTGGATTTCTTCACACTAGCTACAAACTATCTGAAAAAGAGAAAAAGAAAGCAATCCTATTTACAAATAACATCAGTAAGAATGAAAAGTAACCAATTTAACCAAAGAAGTGCAAAACCTGTACACTGAAAACCGAAAGACACTGAAGACACAAATAAGTGGAAAGCTCTACCATGATCACAGAATGGAAGAACTGATATAATGAAAATGTCCACAGTACACCAAATGGTCTACAGATTCAGTGCTATCTCTATTTAAATTCTAATGCCATTCTTCACAAAAATTGAAAAAAAAGGCCTAAAATTTGCATGAAACAACAAAAGACCCTAAATAGCCAAAGCAATCTTGAGAAAGAAAAATAAAGCTAGAGGCATCACATTTTCTGACTTAAAGTTGTATTACAAAGCTAGAGTAATCAAAACAGTAAGGTGCTGGCATAAAAACAGACACAGGATCCAATGGATCAGAGCTGAGAGCTCAGAAATAAACTTATACATATACGGTCAACTACAGACAATGAGGAAGGGATAGGTTTTTTTTTAAAACTGGTGTTAGGAAAACGGGATATTCTAATGCAAACGATGAAACCAGACCTTTATCTTATACCATACACAAAAATTAACTCAAAATGGATTAAAGACTTAAATTTAAAACCTGAAATGGTGAAACTCCTAGAAGAAAACAGAGGGGGAAACCTCCTTGACATTGGTCTTGGCAATGACTGTTTGGACATGACACCAAAAGCACATGTGACAAAAGTAAAAATAGACAAGTGGGACAACATCAAACTAAAACCTTCCGGAGAGGAAAGGAGATGATCACCACGTGAAAAGCAATCTACGGAGTGGTATAAACTGTGTAAACCACAGACGCGCTAAGGGGTTACTGTCCAAAATACATAAGAGACTCCTACGACTCGGTAGTGAACACCATGTGACTATAGTTAATAATACCATGTCACGTACCTGAAATTTGCTCAGAATATAAGCTTCTCATCGCACATGCACATGCACACACACACACCCCACGTGCCTGTGCGTGCACACACAGGCAACTGTGAGGTGACAGGTGTACTAATTCACTCACAGTAATCATTAGACAACGCATACATATGCTAAATCATCCCATTCCATACCTGAAATATATACAGTGTTTTGATCAAATATACTTCAATACAATTGGAAACAATTTTTTTCAGAAAAAAACCAAGAGCAGAAACGTTTGTGAGTTTGAGCCCCGCATTGGGCTCTGTGCTGCCAGCTCAGAGCCTGGAGCCTGGTTTGGATTCTGTGTCTCCCTCTCTTTGTCCCTCTCTTACTTGTGCTTTGTCTCTCTCTCTCTCTCATATAAATAAATGTATAAATAAATAAATAAAATGGAAGGAAGGAAGGAAGGAAGGAAGGAAGGAAGGAAGGAAGGAAGGAAGGAAGGAAGGAAAACTGATAACAATACCAGACAAAATGAGGGAAAAGCAGCAATAAGGGGTAACTGCATCTCAACATAATAATAATAATAATAGAAGGGAAAAATCCATCAAGAAGCTACAACTTATAACTTTTACATACCTAACACTGCCTCAAAATATATTAAGCAAATCTGACAGAATTACAGAAAATTTGACATTTCACAAAAATAGTCACAGTGTGATATTTTAACATACCTGTCTCAATGATTTACAGATCAAGTGAACTAAAGTAACAAGTAAGTGGAAGTATCTGACCCTTGGGGCGCCTCAGTGGCTCAGTCAGTTAAGATTCGGACCAGCTCTGCGCTGACAGCCAGCTGGAAGCCTGGAGCCTGTTTCAGATTCTGTGTCTCCCTCTCTCTCTCTGCCACTCCCCTGCTGACACTGTCTGTCTCTCTCTCTTTCTCAGGAAAAAAAAAAAAATTCCGACACTCTTGGGTCTCAGCTCAGGTCATGATCTCACAGTTCATGAGTTCCAGTCCCACATCGGGCTCTGTGCTGACAGCACGGAGCCTGCTTGGGATTCTCTCTTTCAAAATGAATGAATGAATGAATGAATGATGAATGAATGAATGAATGATTTTTTAAAAAGTTCCTGTCTCTAAAAAAAAAAAAGGAAGTATTTGACTTTCATGATTAAAGCCTAAGAACTCTATACATAAAAAACAAGGAATGTACTTTTCAAATCACGTAAAACATTTATGAAAACTGACCACATACTTTGTAACAAGACTTCACAAATTTCAGAGTCAATATTATGCAGACCCCATGTTCCAATATAATGCAAATAAATTTTAAGTCAACGAAAATGCACTTTTAAAAGTGCTCCAGATTTGGAAACTTGAAATTGCACCCCTAAATAGACCATTTTATTAAAAATAAAATAAAACTGGAAGTTACTCTCTCATCTTTAATTCGACAATTAAAATAACACATATTCAAACTTGGTGGATACAGCTAGAGTAGTTCTCAAAATTTAGAAATTAAAATTTAAGAGCATTGAATGCGTTTAATATTTTCTTTATTTTTTTAATGTTTGCTTATTTTTGAGAGAGAGCGCTCAAGCAGGGGAGGGGCAGAGTGAGAGGGGCAGGAGCCTGGAAGTGGGCTCCATGCCTACAGCTGAGAGCCAGAGGCGGGGCTCAAACACACAAACTGTGAGATCATGACCTGAACCGAAGCCAGAGGCTCAACCAACTGCGCCACCCAGGTGCCCTTAACGCATGTAATGTTTTATTTATTTTTTTTTAATTTTTTTTTATTTATTATTTCTAGGAGAGAGAAAGAGTGAGCAGGGGAGGGTCAGAGAGAGAGGGAGTCACAGACTGAAACAGGATTCAGGCTCTGAGCTGGTAGTCAGCACAGAGCCCGACTCGGGGCTCGAACCCACGAACCACGAGATCATGACCTAAGTGAAAGTCGGACGCCCAACCGACTAAGCCAATCTGGCACCCCAATGCATGTAATATTTTAAAGATTAATGTGTTCATGAAGGAGCCAGAATATGAACAAGCTAAAAACAAAAGAAATTAATATAACACAACACAAACAATAATCAAGATGAATAAAACTAAACGCTGACGAGGGAAAGGAAGGAAAGAGTACCCGAAGGGCTCTCCTCTACCGCAAACACACGAGGCCACAGGAGTTTACCAGTGAGCTTTATAAAACGTGCCAACAGCTGAGAATCCTTGTGATACACAAACTCTTTCGGAAATAAAGAAGGAAAAAAAAACCTACCGAACTCCTCTCTTGTAAAGTAAACCGGTAATAGTTCCCAAACAAGAGCTAGTACTTGCACCAAAAACAGTACAGTTGGTAACACCTCTGGACAGAAATGCAAATATCTGCAAACAAGAGGTTAGCAAACCGAATCCAATGAGGGTCAGTGTGTACAGATTTACAAGTGTCCTGGCGGGCTCTATCTCATGGGTGCAAGAACAGTACCTACGAACCTGCGAATGCAACTCTGTTAGAAGGGTTATATGTACACCCCTACGCGACACGTCCTCATTCAGATCTGGGTGTGGCCACACAGGGCTGTGCACATACTACACAATCGGGAGTGCACGGCTCCATCACGGCCTCGAACCCCTCAACCCCTGCCCCAGGAGAGCAAGCACTTGGCCTGATAAAAGGGCAGTAACAAACCATGCTTGGAGAAGGTAAGCCCCTGGAGGGCAGGGCGCCGTCTGACTCCAGCCCTACGCCCCCAGCCCAAGGCTGGGAGATGAAAAATGGGGTTCAGAGGCACTGTCCCTGCGCGCTGGGGACGACGAGGCCCTCCAGTCCCACTCGGCACCGCAGGCCAACCCCAGACGGTCAGAGCCCCCTTCCCGGCTCCCGATAACCCGGCCGTACACCCCTGCCCCCGCCCCGCTCTGGGTCCTGACCCCTCCTCCACCCCAGCTAGGCCCCGCCTGCTGCCAATCTGACCCGGCCCCCCAAGCCCGGCCTGACCTCCCCACCCCTTCCCTGGCTGGGCTGACCCACTCAAAGTTTGGGTGTCGTCGAGGATCCCAGGCACCTGCCCTCACCCACAGCGCTGTGGCAACACGGCCGCTTCAGCCCCTTATCGGGCCAAGAGGTGAGGGTCGGGTGGGCACACGCCGGAAAGAGCCGAAGAGGACAGCCCCGAGCGAGGGTCAAGTGAGGGTTGTTGCCCCAACCCTCCCTCTTGGTCGTCTTAACGGCCGATCTGCCCCGGGCCTCGAGGCAGCGCCACGCTTGGGGGTGGGGTCGTGAGGCCCGCGCAGTGCACGCTGGGGGCTGGGGCCTGGAGCCTGCGCAGTGCATGCTGCGGACCGGGCTTCCAGGCCTGTGCGATGCACGCTGGACGAATAGGTCTCGAAGCCTGCGCAATGCATGCTGGGGGCTGGGACTAGTGGTCTGCGCAATGCACGCTGGTGGGGCTAGTGGTCTGCGCAATGCACGCTGGGGGCTGGGGCCTGGAGCCTGTGCAGTGCATGCTGCGGACAGGACTTCCAGGCCTGTGCAATGCACGCTGGACGAATAGGTCTCGAAGCCTGCGCAATGCATGCTGGGGGGCTGGGGCTAGTGGTCTGCGCAATGCATGCTGGGGGCTGGGCCTTGAGGCCTGCTCGGTGCACCCTGGGGCCGGGGGCGCCTGGGCCTACGCAGTACACGCTGGGGGCAGAACCTAGTGGTCTCCTCAATGCATGCGTGGAGCTGGGCCTCGAGGTCCAGCCCGGCGTGCTGGGGGCCAAGGCCGGGGATGGAGCCCACAGATGAAGGAGGACTTGGCCAGTGGCTCCCCAGAGACTCCCACCCAGGCGACAGCCCCGGAGGTTGTCATGACACTGGCCATGCCTTTGGCCGGACCCAGAAATGTGCATCAAAGGGGCATCAGACAGATACACTGCGCAGGCCAAAGAGCCGGGGGTAACTTCTCTCCCACCTGCTTGAACGCGGCCTGAATGTGCGAGAAACAGGTGACTACAGATCAGGCGGCTCTGGAACAGACAACAGGAGTGATTAAGATGTTCACAACCGGGGGGCATAAACTTAGGCCCTTGTTATTAATAAAAGATGGTATATGGAGATGGAAAAGAATGGGTCTAGGAGAAACATTCTAAGAAACATGGGTGTGAAAATACTTCCTTTTTATGTCTTATTAAAAAAAAAAAAATCAAGGAATGTCCTGTGTTTCACTCATTCAACTGTTGACTGCGAATGTACTATATGCCAGGCACACGTGGCACATGGGTCCCTTTCTTCATATTTCGTGGTAGAGGCCACAGAAGAAAAACAATACAGAGATTTGTTGGGGTCTACTGTATCTAAAAGTGTCTTTAATTTTAAAAAAGAATACACTTCCCACTTTTAATATTAATAAGCTTGAATATGTAATCATTCAGCATGGCAGGGCAAAATCAGAGTATGACTCTGAACTTTTGAGAAGCTGTTGAGAGCGTTTGACTGTTGAGGGTGGTGAAAAAGATAATGGTGTTAAAAGGGAAAATCATTCTGGAAATACTATATGCCAATAATCATTTATATTTGATAAAATTAGCCAGAAAGTTGAGAGTCAACTCAATAACATGTCCATCAACACAACATCTAAAACAAAATAAGGTGAAAAAGACAGACTGTGAGGCCATGTTTTCTAGTCTTCCCTGTCCCTACTGTGGAATCTTCTTTGACACTTTCCTCTCCTATTCCCCACCCCAGCTGAATTTATTTCCAAGTTCTGCAGGTTTTACCCACAAACTGTGTTTAGTCTGTCACTCTGCTCCATCCCTACTGTTTCGGCTGTAGGCAAAGCAATGGTCTTCAAATTAGGGTGCTCTGGAGAAGCACAGACTTTCAGGGCTGCGAGGACAGTGATGATTCTAAAGGACTCCATTTATAGATGCAGATCTTCACGTATACCCTTTGCTAGCCTCATGAAGATTCACCTTTTCTAACCCCTCTTTCATAATCTCCCTTCATCCACTTTACAAGAGAAAGACAAGTTCTCTCCTATCTGGAATCCCACTACAAAAACTTGCAAGGACACCAAAAGCCAATGCAAAACACCAAATATCAAAAAATCAGGACGAGGCACATTTTTAAATAATTAAAGCATCTATAGGCACGTTGTAAGCCTTCCCATTTTTCTGTCTTTATTTCTGTTAAGAATGAAGAAGAGTGTAGACATCATAGCCATTAGGCTGTCCTGATGTCAGATTACTGTATAATGTGGATAACAGATTCATGAGGATTTTCGTTTAATGGACTCATCTCTTCCATACCGCGACCAGTGTCAAATAATTCTTTGCTCTTAATGGAGAATCCAATAAATGCAACACAGAATCAGTAGTAAATATTGCTTATAAATAGGGCTTTTGTTTCATGTATTAAAATGTAAGCAATATTTTTCAGCTGTTCATAATATTCATTGTCCAGAATATATTAGGTAGAAATTAAAGACCTTCAAACAGGTTAGTGACACTAATTTCTTTTTAAATGTAACTAGAATATTTTATAGACCACCAGACTCTTCAAAACACACTGGATAAAACCTGAGGACTAAAATGTTACATGATACCTTTTAAATTCATTCTATGATACACTAAATTAAGACATTTTACTAATTATATCATAAACTATAGATATAATTTAATTATATCATAACATATAAATATGAGATTACATTTAATTTTCTTCTCATTTTATTTCATAATGTGTGTAATATTTTCTACTATCAAAAAAATTCTTCCTAGATGCTGACCAAATAGATTTTTTTAGTCTCACATATCTTTCATTAAATACATGGAGATATTTTGCTCATGAGATATATTACATTAATAGAGTTATTTCCAAAGCAGTCTCTATGCTTTACAACAAAAGCTAATGATCAGTTTCCAATACCAAAGAAATATGCCTTTAATCACTCCCCTTCCTTCATAAATGATGTATATTTTAACTATATATTACATTGCAGTATTATAATTTAAGTAATTAGAAATGGCATATAGATTTATTCTTATTTGTATAACTTATTAATATGAGTAAATTATATCTACATTATTTAACCTTGATTTGATTGGCTTTATTAACCCATTTATAAACATGCATTCATAATTTCTGTCACAGTGCTTTCTGTAATAGCTTTGGAAATGTTCATTAATTTGTTTGAATTAAAAATTGAAGACAAATTTTATGATTGGAAGTCCATATGATTTAGCTAATTGATTTGGCAATGCTACTAATACAGCAGACATTTTTCATAAATTCAATTAGCTAAATCCACAGACTGATGGTCTCATCACAAAAAAATATATGTATTATTGACTGACATGAAAATAAGAGTCTTGGGGCACCTGGGTGGCTCAGTCAGTTAAGCGTCTGACTTTGGCTCAGGTCATGATCTCACTGTTCGTGGGTTCGAGCCCCGCATTGGGCTCTGTGCTGACAGCTAGCTCAGAGCCTGGAGCCTATTTCAGATTCTGTATCTTCCTTTCTCTCTGACCCTCCCCTGCTCACGCTGTCTCTCTCTCTCTCAGAAATAAATGAAACTTTTAAAAATTTTTTAAAAATAAAATAAGAGCCTTTAAAATTGTATTATCAAAAGTTAATACATTAAAATGTTTAAAAATACTTCTATTTTCCTAGCCCCTTCTGAAAACATTGGTTTAAATGAGGCACCTGTTAGTGTAAAAATATATAACAGTATACTTAAATTATTTGATAAAAATCGGGGCACCTGGGTGGCTTAGTCGGTTAAGCGTCCAACTTTCGCTTGGGTCATGATCTCGCAGTTGTGGGTTCGGGCCCCACGTCGGGCTCTGTGCTGACTGCCGGCTCAGAGCCTGGAGCCTGTTTCAGTCTGTGACTCCCTCTCTCTCTGACCCTCCGCTGCTCACGCTGTCTCTCTCTCCTCTCTCCTAGAAATTAAAAAAAAAATTATTTGATAAAAATCTTGGTAATATTTTGGAGTTAATACTCATCAAAAATTGAGAGAATGAATGAATCTGATGAGAAGGTAACTGGCACCACCCTGAGAACTTCCTCCACTGCTGTGAGGCTCCCGGAGGAGCAGGGCATCGGGTACAAAGCCTCTGCCCTGCTCTTCCAGTTCATCCAAGCTGAGCGGACTCTTCCTGTCACACTCCTGCACACAACCCCAAGGGATCTGATACTTTCAAATTTCAATCTAGCCTTCCATGTCATTACGAAAGTATGTGTAGATATAGCGATAGATCAATGTTGATAGAGAACCTATTTTATTTGACAGTGTATAAATTTGACTCACAACCCATCTTCATTCACGGGTTCTAGATTGGTGAATTTGCCTGCCTACTAAAGTTCGTGTGTAGCCCCAAATCGATACTTGTGGTGTTTTGTGGTTATGTGTGGTCATTCACAGAGCGGTGACAATTGAGTGGCCCAACAAGCAGGTTCCCGGCTGAGGCTGATGAAGGCCACACCCTGCGTTTCAGCTCTCATACTGTGAACAAGCGATCTTTCCAGACCTACTCAGTGCCATGTTTCACACATTTTTATGAGTTTTGCTGATTTCACTTGGCCCTCAAGTGTAGTGCTATCTGTTTCTAAGTGCAAAAAGGCCATGATGTGTCCTATAAAGAAAAGAGGTGTGTTAGACACACTGAGCTCAAGGCTTTGTCACAGTGCTCTTGGCCCTGAGTTCAATGTCAATGAATCATAATATGTATTAAACACCTTTAAACAGAAACACACATAAAACAAGGCTATGGATTATCAGTTTATAAAAATGCTGTGAGTAAATGCTCTTAGAAACCTAACCTTATATTTCCTTCAAAGCAGTGATTCAATATTTGCTAAATCAGTGTTTGTAGCAACTTTTAGGAACGTAGCTTTTGAAAATAGCAAGAGTCAACTATATATTTTTACAGAGTTAAATCAATGTTTTGGGGTTTCATTTACTTCCAGCCCTGTGAATGTTAGGGTGTACAGGGTTATAAATCAATCTTTTCCAAATTTTTGCTCTCTAAAAAAATTGAAGATATAATAAAATTGTTAACTGATAGATTATAAAAAATAATTTTTATGATTTTTTAAAAAAAATTTTGCATGTAACTCAGGGGTTCAAAGAATTACTACAGCAAAATCCCTTCATTTTTACATGTTGTGTTTATATGAACATGGGTGTTGCGTCTTTCATCTATAAAAATGAAAAATAGGACCAGAATTGTTGCTGAATCGTGTTTCATCCCATCAATAACTGAAATAAATCATGTTTACCCAAGGAGATGTGAAGTACTTGGAAAAAAAAGTACCTCATTCATCTCATTAAAAGGTGATTTCCAAAGCAATTTTATTCTTTTTTTTAATAGTTTATTGTCAAGTTGGTTTCCAAATAACACCCAGTGCTCATCCCCACAAGTGCCCTCCTCCATGCCCATCACCCCTTCATCCCCTCCCCCCATCCCATCTGCCCTCACTTTGTTCTCGGCATTCAAGAGTCTCTCATGGTTTGCCTCCCTTCCTGTCACCCACTATTTTTCCCCTTCTTCTCACCCATGGCCCTCTGTTAAGTTCCTCCTAATCCTCCTATACATGCAAACATATGCTGTCCTTCTCTGCCTGACTTATTTCACTCAGCATAACACCCTCAAGGCCCATCCATGTTGCTACACAGGGCCAGATTTCATTCTTTCTCATTGCCATGTAGTATTCCATGGTATAGATAAACCACATCTTCTTGATCCACTCATCCATTGATGGACACTTAGGCTCTTTCCATGTTTTGGCTATTGTTGAGAGTGCTGCTATGAACATTGGGGTACATGTGCCTCTATGCATCAGCACTCCTGTATCCCTTAGGTAAATTCCTAGCAGTGCTACTGCTGGGTCATAGGGGAGTTCTATTGTTAATTTTTTGAGGAACCTCCACACTGTTTTCCAGAGGGGTTGTACCAGTATACATTCCCACCAACCATGTAGGAGGGTGCCCGTTTCTCCACATCCTCGCCAGCATCTAGAGTCCTCCGATTTGTTCATTTTAGCCACTCTGACTGGCATGAGGTGATATTTCAGTGTGGTTTTGATTTGCATTTCCTTGATGAGGAGGGACGCTGAGCATTGTTTCATGTGTCTGTTGGCCATCTGGATGTCCTTTTTGGAGAAGTGTCTATTCATGTCTTCTGCCCATTTCATCACTGGATTGTTTGTTTTTCAGGTGTGGAGTTTGGGGAGTTCCTTACAGATTTTAGATACTAGCCCTGTATCTGATATGTCATTTGAAATTATCTTTTCCCATTCCATTGGTTGCCTATTAGTTTTATGGATTGTTTCCTTTGCTGGATAGAAGCTTTTAATCTTGATGAGGTCCCAATAGTTCATTTTTGCTCTTGATTCTCTTGCCTTTGGAGATGTGTCAAGTAAGAAATTGCTGCAGTTGAGGTCAAGGAGGTCTGTTTCCTGCTTTCTCCTCTAGGGTTTTGATGGTTTCCTGTCTCACATTCAGGTCCTTATTCCATTTTGAGTTTATTTTTGTGTATGGTGTGAGAAAATGATTCTTCCGCATGTTGCTGTCCAGTTCTCCCAGCACCATCTGTTAGAGAGGCTGTCTTTTTTCCATTGGATAATCTTTCCTGCTTTGTCAAAGATTAGTTGGCTGTACACTTTTGGGTCCACTTTTGAGTTCTCAATTCTGTTCCATTGGTCTATGTGTCTAGTTTTGTGCCAATGCCATACTGTCTTGATGATGACAGCTTTGTAGTAGAGGCTAAAGTCTGGGATGGTGATGCCTCCTGTTTTGATTTTAATCTTCAATATTACTTTTGCTATTCGGGGTCTTTTGTGGTTCCATAGAAATTTTAGGATAGTTTGTTCTAGTTTTGAGAAGAATGCTGGTGCAATTTTGATTTGGATCACATTGAATGTGTAGATTGCTTTGGGTAGTAATGACATTTTAACAATATTTATTCTCCCAATCCATGAGCATGGAATATTTTTCCATTTCTTTGTGTCTTCTTCAATTTCCTTCATAAGTTTTCCATAGTTTTCATCGTACATATCTCCTATATCTTTGGTTAGGTTTATTTGTAGGTATTTTATCATTTTTTTTTTTTTGTGCAATTGTGAATGGGATCAGTTTCTTGATTTCTTTTTCTGTTGCTTCATTTTTGGTGTATAAAAATGCAACCAATTTCTGTACACTGATTTTGTATCCTGCAACTTTGCTGAATTCATGGGTCAACTCTAGTAGGCTTCCGGTGGAGTCTGTCAGGTTTTCTATGTAGAGTATCATGTCATCTGCGAAAAGTGAAAGTTTGACTTCTTCTTTGCCGATTTTGATGCCTCTGATTTCCTTTGGTTGTCTGATGGCTGATGATAGGGCTTCCAGCACTATGTTAAACAACAGTGGTGAGAGTGGACATCCCTGTCGTGTTCCTGATCTCAGGGGGAAAGCTCTCAGTTCTTCCCCATTGAGGATGATGTTAGCTGAGAGCTTCTTATAGATGACTTTTATAATGTTTAAGTAAGTTCCTTCTATCCCGACTTTCTCGAGGGTCTTTATTAAGAAGGGATGCTGTATTTTGTCAAATGCTTTTTCTGCATCTAGCGACAGGATCATATGATTTTTATCTCTCCTTTTGTTGATGTGATGTATCACATTGATTGATTTGTGAATATTGAACCAGCCACATAACCCAGGAATGAATCCCACTTGATCCTGGTGGATAATTCTTTTTATGTGCTGTTAGATTCGATTTGCAAGTATATTGTTGAGGATTTTTGCATCTGTATTCATCAAGGGTATTGGCCTGTAGTTCTCTTTTTTTGCTCGGTCTCTGTCTGGCTTGGGAATCAAAGTGATGCTGGCCTCATAAAATGAGTCTGGAAGTTTTCCTTTGATTTCTATTTTTTGGAATAGCTTGAGAAGAATGGGTATTAATTCTCTTTTAAATGTCTGGTAGAATTCCTCAGGGAAGCCATCTGCTCCAGGGCTCTTATTTGTTGGGAGATTTTTGATAACTGATTCGATTTCTTTACTAGTTATGGGTCTGTTCAGATTTTCTGTTTCTTCCCGTGTGAATTTTGGTAATGAGTGTGTTTAGGAATTTGTCCATTTTTTCTAAGTTGTCCATTTTGTTGGCATATAATTTTTCATAGTATTCCCTGATAATTGCTTGTATTTCTGAGGTATTGGTTGTAATAAATCCATTTTCATTCATGATTTTGTCCATTTGGGTGCTCTCTCTTTTCTTTTTGAGAAGCCTGGCTAGAGGTTTGTCAATTTTGTTTATTTTTTCAAAAAACCAACTCTTGGTTTCATTGATTTGTTCAACTGTTTCTTTGGTCTCTATATTGTTTATTTCTGCTCTGAATTTTACTATTTCTCTTCTTCTACTGGGTTTGGGGTGCTCTTGTTGCTCTCTCTCTAGTTCCATTAGGTGCGATGTTAGATTTTGCGCTTGCACTTTTTCTAATTTCTTGAAATAGGCCTGGAGTGCAATGTACTTTCCTCTTAGGCCTGCCTTTGCCGCATCCCATAGAGTTTGGATTGTTGTATTTTCATTTTCATTTGTTTCCATATATTTTTAAATTTCTCCTCTAAATACTTGATTGGCCCATTTTTTCTTTAGTAGGCTGTTCTTTAACTTTTTTGGAGGTTTTCCAGATTTCTTCCTGTGATCCATTTCGAGTTTCATAGCCTTGTGATCTGAAAGTGTGCATGGTATGATCTCAATTCTTTATATTTATTGATGGCTGCTTTATGTCCCAGTATGTGATCTATCTTGGAGAATGTCCCATGCGCACTTGAGAAGAAAGTGAATTCCATGGCCTCAGGATGTAGAGTTCTAAATATATATGTCAGATCCATCTGGTCCAATGTGTCTTTCAAGTCCATTATTTCTTTAGTGATTTTCTGTCTGGTTGACCTATCCATTGCCTTAAGTGGAGTATTAAAGTCCCCTGCTATTAGCACATTCTTATCCATAAGATCGTTTGTTTGTGATTAATTGTTTTATGTACTTGGGTGCTCCCATATTTGGTGCATAGACCTTTATAATTGTTAGTTCTTCCTGATGGATAGACTTTGTAATTATTATATAATGCTCTTCTTCATCTCTTGTTACTGTCTTTAATTTAAAGTCCAGTTTGTCTGGTATAAGTATAGTAACTCCAGCTTTCTTTTGATTTCTAGTAACATGATATATATATGGATATATATATATAAATATATATATATCCATCCCCTTACTTTTAATCTGAAGTTGTCTTCCAGTCTAAAATATGTTTCTTGTAGACAGAAAACAGATGGATTTTGTTTTTTTTTATCATTCTGCTACCCCATGTCTTTTGATTGGAGCATTCAGCCCATTTACATTCAGTGTTATTATTGAAATATGTGGGTTTAGAGTCACTGTGTTGTTTGTGGGATTCATGCTTGTGGTGGTGTCTCTAGCATCTTGCGTTCCTTGCAACATTTCACTCAGAAAGTCCCCCTCGGGATTTCTTATAGGGCTGGTTTAGTGATGACAAATTCTTTCAATTTTTGTTTATTTGGAAAGACTTTTATCTCCTCTTCTATTCTGAATGACAGGCTAGCTGGATTGAGGATTCTTGGCTGCATATTTTTTCTGTTCATCCCTTTGAAAATCTCCTGCCATTCCTTTCTGGCCTGCCAAGTTTCAGTAGATAGGTCTGTCACCACTCTGATAGGTTTCCCTTTGTATGTTAGGGCCCTTTTCTCCCTAGCTGCTTTCAAATTTCTCTTTGTCCTTATATTTTGCCAGTTTCAGTATGATATGTCGTGCAGAAGATTGATTCAAGTTACGTCTGAGGGGAGTTCTCTGAGCCTCTTGAATTTCAGCATCTACTTCCCTCCCCAGGTTGGGTAAGTTCTCTGCTATAATTTGTTCCAGGACAAATTCAGCACCTTTCAGCACCTTCAGCATCTTTCCCTCTCTCTTCCTCTTCTGGGATTTCTATGACATGGATATTGTTCTGTTTGATTGTATCGCTGAGCTCTCAAACTCTTCTTTCATGTTCCTGGATCAGTTTATCTCTCTTTTTCTCAGTTTCTTCTTTTTCTATAATTGTGTCTTCTAAATCACTTATTCTCCTTTATGCCTCTTCAATCCGTGCATTGGATGCCTCCATTTTATTATGTATCTCATTTATATCATTTTTTTAATTCATCATAACTATTTTTATGCTCCATAGTGTTTGTAGCCATAGTTTCTCTGATGTTCTCCATGCTTTTTTCAAGCCCAGCGATTAATTTTATGACTATTGTTCTAAATTCTTGCTCAGTTATGTTGCTTATATCTGTTTTGACCAGTTCTTTAGCTGTCATTTCTTCCTGGAATTCTTTGTTTTTTGTTTTTTGTTTTTTGTTTTTAAAGATTTTTATTTATTTCTAGGAGAGAGAGAAAGACAGCGTGAGCAGGGGTAGGTCAGAGAGAGAGGGAGTCACAGACTGAAACAGGCTCCAGGCTCTGAGCTGGCAGTCAGCACAGAGCCCGACGCGGGGCTCGAACCCACGAACCGCGAGATCATGACCCAAGCGAAAGTTGGACGCTTAACCGACTAAGCCACCCAGGCGCCCCTCTTCCTGGAATTCTTTGGAGGAGAGTTCTTCCGTTTCGTCATTTTGGTTAGCTTTCTATGTCTTGTTAATTTTCAAAGCTTGTTGTACACTCTGACCTTGCGAGTTCTGCTGTATTAGAGAGGGCTCTTTGACTGTTCAGGGCCTGTCTGTTCAGGAAGTGTTCTTTGAATGATGTCTCTTGGTTTCTCTTGTTGAGCGTTTGGTTATTTTGTTTCCCTACTCCTAGTGGTATTTGGGATTCTCCATCATGTGTAGTTTGGCTTGTTTCTTGAGGCAGCCCTGGAAAAAGAAAACAGACAACCACAGAGGGAACAAAGGTACACAAACACACAGACAAAACCAATAAACATGCAAACCCAGGCTCAGGTAAAAACAGCAGCAACAACAACAAAACAGCTCTCTGGCGGGGATGGGCGTGGTGTGGTGTAGGCAGGTCTTGCCTCCGCTGTGTCTGCTGGCCTGGCCGCTCCCCGAGGCCCTGTCTTAGTGGCTGTGGGGAGAAGAATGGTGTCGCTCCAGTCCCTTTTCAACCAAGCGTTGCAAATCACTCCTTTGCGTCCGATCTCCCTGTGGTGAGGATGTAGCCAAGATGGATGAGTCTATGCCCCATGCCCCACCTCGCTTCCAGGTCCCAGTCACCAGGCTTTGTTTATACCGCCTGGAACAGTCCCGCAGGTCGCTGCTTCCCTGCTGCCGGGGTTGAGTGGGGGGTGGGGAAAGTGTCACAGCCTCAGATCCGCCGGGGTCAAGCAGGGATGCTTGTGCATCCCCAAGTGCATACAGGAAATGTAGCAACTTTAGGTCCACAGAGTCTGCGCCGCCGGTGCCACCGCCACCATGGATGGGGCCTCCCAAAGGAATTTTATTCTAATAATTGTTTATAAAGGCCTCTATTGGATTCGTTTTGTTTTGACCAATTGTGTACTAGTTAAAATTGTAATTACCCAATCCATATTGAACTTAGAGTTTTTTGGTAATATATATGCTTATTCTTACTGCAGAGACATGTATAATAGGTGAATTGGGAAGTGATTCTCAAGCACAATGGAAATTAGGACAGAATTTTGTGGGGAATTTGGAATGGAATTAGAAGAGAGAAAGGAATGATAAAAATTCCCACTGGTAAAGAAGAGGTATTTCCTTGAATCTGTAAATGGCTAATAGTGGGTAGCAAATGACTATAGTTTTTTAGGTTCTGGTTTAACCCACTTAAAAGAGAGATGTAATGGGGGCACCATTTAGTTAAGCGTCCGACTTCGGCTCAGGTCATGATCTCGCAGTTTGTGAGTTTGAGTCCTGCGTCGGGCTCTGTGCTGACAGCTCGGAGCCTGGAGCCTGCTTCAGACTCTGTGTCTCCCTCTCTCTCTGCCCCTCCCCCACAAACTCTCTATGTCTCAAAAATAAATAAATGTTAAAAAAAATTTTAATAGAGATTTAACAATTTCATTCTAAAGTGTCAATATTTACAATACAGCAGAATCTGTTTCTTTTGTAATTGTTGAGCATAATGAGAAATATAAATGTTATCTTAGAAATGTATGTGGGGACACATCATTTTCCCAATAGTTTGGGGGAGGTACATGAGACAAAAAGCTGGAAGACCACCGGATCAAGGTACCATCATCCCTTAACTCCGTCTACAGTAACATGCCTATGACGGGCTCCGTGTCCACTGTACCCTCCTCCTGTCCATTCTCCCGCAATCCCAGAATGCTCTTGGTGAGATGCAAGTCAAGTCAGGTCCTTGCACTGCTTACAAACCTTCGAGTGCTTTCCATTCTACTTAAGTTATCCCAGGGGAGGCCCATAATTCTGCAGGTGCCGCACACCCAGTACGGCCAGAGCCCGCCTGTCTCTCATCCTACTCCCCTGCTCTCAACCACGGTCCACTCACCATGACCGCGACGCCTCTCCCTGCGCTGCTCTACCTCAAAGCCCTCACTTCCTTAACTTCAATCCACCCTGCAGAGAACAACTGAAATGTCACTTCCTTCCTAGAAGCCTACCCCGGTGCCCCAATCTAAATTGTGTCCCTTGGCAAACTCTCTCATGACACTCTGTAATTTTCCCTTACGGTGCTCATCACATTTTATCATTATATATTTATCAGTATAATTACTAGGTTAATGTGTGTCACCCCCACTGCACTCTGCTCCATGAGGCCCTGTTCTCTGCTTTGTTCAACACCATTATCAGCGTGGTGGCTAACACACAGTAGATTCTCAACAAATACTTCCTAGGTGCCCCAGGAAAGGTTCCTAACATCATGTTGCTAGGCTGCCCTTGGCCCAAATCTCATTACGAGCTGTTTTTAGAGACCTAGACATGGGCTTGTGTGGTGTGCTGCTTTAGGTGTGTACAACGTAGAACAGGAATGGGGTATGTAAGGCAGCTGAGCCACCACCCAGGAGAACCTCAGCTAACTGGAACAATCGGCCGAATCTACCATGACCCAAATCACCATGCTACAATTTCACAATGTATACAGAATACATTTGCATCTAAAAAGCTGATTTTTTTCAGAAACATAAGAGAGAAGATGTGTTCAGGAACAGTAATGGTGAGGGGCACGTGGTGGCTCAGTTTGGTTTTGGCTCAGATCATGATCTCACAGTTTGTGAGTTCAATCCCCACATAGGGCTCCATGATGATAGTGTGGAGCCTGCTTGGAATTATCTCTCTTTCCCTCTCTCTGTCCCTGGCCCCCTCAAAATAAATAAATAATGCACACCTGGGGGGCTCAGTCGGTTAAGCGTCTAACTTCGGCTCAGGTCATGAGCTCATGGTTTGTGAGTTCGAGTACTGCATCGGGCTCTGTGCTGACCACTTGGAGCCTGGAACCTGCTTCAGATTCTGTGTCTACCTCTCTCTCTGCCCCTCCCCTGCTCCCACTGTCTCTCTCCCTCTCTCAAAAAAAAAATAAACCTTAAAAAAATTTAAAAAGGAAGTGGTGTCTTTGATTTGTAAAGACCGTCGATATTGCATCAGTGCCCAATCAGGGCGACCAGCCAGCAGGGCAGGGAAGACCCCACTGGAGAAACACCTGTAAAGACAAACTCAGGCTAGGGTGGATTATATCAACCTTAACGCTTCATAGAGAGAAAGAATCTGTCGGCTTTCAAATTACAACTGAGAAGAGCTGATGACATTCAGTACAACTGTTGGTCAACACCGGGCTAGACAGATGTCTCCTTACGCAAAGGTTATTAAGCAGAGAAAGCAACACAAGAGTAATAGCCCGGAGTCAGCCACAGTTTTGAATTCTGTACCTGTAATCCCTGTGTCCAATTCTGTACCAGTAATCCCTCAGCTCCGATCACCCTTCAGTATAAATTCCGCAATCAGCAGTGGAACTCCTTTGAATATTTCTCCTTACGAGTGAGCACAGCGTCCAGCTTTCTCAGTAGAGAGTTCTGGAAACACTGCCAGAGGAGGAGGCCCTCTGCCCTTTCCCGCAGAGGCAGGGGTCGGTGGTCGAGTCATGAGTTCATTCAGCAGAGCCCTCGCCAGCCACGGGCCCCGAACTGGTCCCTCTGTGACCCTGCAGCCTGGACCTGGTGATACCCTTTCCAAAGCCCTTCAGCATGGAAGCCACAAGCATGAAGGGCTCCCCTCCCTGCAGATGCCCACTGCGAGCCCCAGCCATGCCTGCTCACCGCCATCTTGCTTTCCAGAAGTCTGGCCAAACAAGGTCACCTTTTGCTACTCGTGGGCTGACCCACATCTTCTCCAACAGAGGCCTGAGCTCTCTCCACGTCTGTCCTGCCTGCCTCCCTCAGCCTGTGGGACCACACGGAGTTTCCCTCTACTGTATACTTGCTCTTTCATCACAGTGAACACATCCTTACCTTAAACTCCCTGAGTCCAGCCTACTGTATGCTTTCTGCCCCCAGACTGGACAAAACTACGGGTCCTCTACGTGTATTAAGTCCTTTGCCTCCCATCCCAACCCTAGGAAGTGAGTTCTACTTTTAACCTTATTTTCAGATGAAGAAGTTAGGTGAGATTAGGGAACTCACGCAACAATTGAGCCTTTATTGTTAAAGATCCTTGAATGTGAAAACTTGGAAGAGGGGCACACTCTAAAAAATATTTTGTGTAGGATGCAGCAGAAAATTCTAGAGAACTTCTGTTTGGTTTTCTCAAGGATTCAAGAAAATATAGCCCTTCTATAACTGGAACAAAGCACCATAAAGAGTAAGCCGTGTGCACTAGAGGCAAGAAGGAGCAAATGAATCCCACAGAAAACTGAGTGAGGTGACAGTCTAGCCAAAACAGCTCTCCAAGAATGCAGATTAAAAGGGTGAAAATAAAGGGAGATCATACAGAGATGCAGGCTAAGGGGGCGCCTGGGGGGTTCAGTCAGTTAAGCATCTGACTGCGGCTCAGGTCATGATCTCGTGGTTCATGGGTTCGAGCCCCAATTCGGGCTCTGTGCTGACAGCTCAGAGCCTAGAGCCTGCTTCGGATTCTGTCTCCCTCTCTCTCTGCCCCTCCCCTGATCTCACTCTGTGCCTCTCTCAAAAATAAATAAACATTAAAAAAATAAAAAAGATATTTAAAGAGATGCAGGCCAGAGAAGTCAAGGTGTCACCAGCTGGACCCCAAGACCTTGACCCTGACTGCCCACCCGCTTCTCCTCACCGACCCGTCCCACGTTTTCCCTGGGACTCTTCTCTCCAGCTTAACTCAGGCTCATGGAAACCAACGACCTGGGGAGCAACAGCGACAGTCCCGACGGGTCTTTCCAGCAGACCCGATCATCCAGGCCAGCTCGCGTGTAAACCCAACTCCCCCCTGCGCAGAGGGGCCATGGAGTGACCACTAGAATGACCGACAGCTATCTTTACTTCACTGTAACACGGAAATCTCTGCCTAATGAGGAGCAAAAGCCTCATTCACATAACACAGCGCGTGTGTAGACACGTTTCCCTTAAGGCACACGCGTGACCTCATGCCTGGCTCTACACGCAGTGACCAGGCTGCCCTATCTACACACTCATCCCAAACGAGAGGAACACATTCGTCCTCCCCCGGGGACCCCCCACTTTGGAAGCCATTCCTGTGACCTCCTTACTCTCCGCAGATAAAGTTCCTGCAACGCTTCACCAGGTGCAGTTTCTGACTCACCAGGGAGCGAACTCACATAGGTTTGGTTACAAAGGCGAACCCACAACATTTAGATCTGCCCTGAGAAATAACTAGAACAATGGGCTCAAACACACCCAGCAGAGACTCCAAGAAGAAATGGAGGTTCTTAAATCACTCCTTGGGGAGATTTCTGCAATGATTGTTATACGATCTCCTCCAAGCCCTTCTAGCACTTTCTTTACCCGCGAGCACCTGGAAACGCACTGAGGGTCCCTTCGCTTGTCGCCTGTAAGGTTCCTGTGCCTCAGCCCCTGGTCGCAGTGCCACATCTTCCTTATAATATACCTTATAGTTACTGAAAGTACTTTCTCTACCTTAAAAGATGCAAAATTACCTAGAAAATGACCCCTGAACCGGGACCTTTATATCTCCAAGTGAGCCTAGATATTTAAGGACAGAAGTCAGGTCTGTCACCTTGTATCTCCAGCAGTACCCTACAACTGTTAAGCTCTCTGTAAATATCTACTGAGTGTGTTTAATTTCAAACGAAGCCTAGGAGAATAACATCGCAATCTGTCCAGCTGTCACAGAAGGAACAATGGGTCCCATAAAGACCAGAAAAGTACAGATGAATAGAATTGATTGTTTTTGTCAACAGAAACAAAACTTATTTCTTACTGCTAATTGTTTTAATCTCAGTGTTTACAAAAGACAATGAACATTACGCTTTCCAGTATGGATAGTAAATTTTGGTCATTTCCTCCATTCTACGTTACAACGGAAACACTTTAGTTCAACATACTGTAATTGATTACTAAATCATGGTGCAGAATGGTGATTTGTAACAGCTTGTTTTCACACACACACAAAAGAAACTGATTCAAAACGGCAGAAGAAAATTATAGCAATTAACATAAGCATCCAAAGCAATGCTGTCTAAGCATGTAACATGATTAGCATAGTCAGTAGAAATTTGCAATAATTTTGACTCACAAATCTTGTCAATGTGAAGCAAGAACCTTAAATTCCCAGGGTGCCTGGGTGGCTCAGCCATTTAAGTGTCCAACTTCAGCTTAAGTCATGATCTCGTGGTCCACTGTCCATGGGTTCAAGCCCCGCATCAGGCTCTGCACTGACAGCTCAGAGCCTGGAACCTGCTTCCCATTTTGTATCTCCCTCCCCCCACCCCCCCCCCTCTCTTTCTCTTTCTCTCTCTCTGCCCCTCCCCCACTCACAGTCTGTATCTCTCTCTCGAAAATAAAAATAAACATTAAAAAATTTTTAAAGGAACCTTAAATTCCCAATTGTAAATCAAGTTGTAAAAATCAGTATCCACTGAGAGAGAAATCTGATGCCTTCTCTAGGCCCGCTATGGAAGTAACCAATGTTATCCGGAGCACCTGAGTGGCTCAGTTGGTTAAGTGTCTGACTTCAGGTCAGGTCATGATCTCAAGGTTCATGGGTTCGAGCCCCACATTGGGCTCTATGCTGACAGCTCAGAGCCTGGATTCCGCTTCAGATTCTGTGTCTCCCTCTCTCTCTGGCCCTCCCTGCTTGTGTGCACAGTCTCTCTCTCTCTCTCTCTCTCAAAAGTAAATAAACTTAAAAAAATTTAATAACCAATGTTATCCAAAACCTTTTCTCAGACTCTTGTCTGGTAATGTGCTGATGCCGGTAACTGAGGCCACTCCCAGAGAATTCACCCAAGTCCAGAATGTCCCCAGAGTGTGAATTAGTATCATCTGTGTGGGGGTACCCCCATCTCTCAGGTCACCAGATTCAGTTTTCTATTCTGAGCTGAGTTGACGGGCAGTTCCCACACTGACACACTCAACCAGGAATCGTACAGACTTGGAGATGCACTCTGGAGAGAGCCTCCTGGTGACCTCAGCCCTGGAAGTCACCCCGAGTGTGCATTTCATCGGACCCAGTAAGGCCAGGCTGGCTCTCCGACGTTGCAACTTCTGCATTGTCTTCACACTGGATTTTGTGGTGAAGGCTTGTGCGATGCTCAGATCCATCTAGAGGAGTGTGTTTTTTCTCTGTTTCCACACAATTCACTTGCACAGTTCAGTCCCACTGGGAGCGTTCACAAATAGGGCTTGTATCCTAATTCAGAAAAACAGGGAGAAAGGGGTGGAGCTTGAAAGTCCCTTATCCGGGTCTTGTTACCTTGAACTTGGCTTAGAGGATGGCTGGTGTAGATGGCTTCTGTCCTCTGATCTGTGCTCTCTGCTAAAATCATGAGCTTGCCACCCCGCTGGGAAGAGGTAGACAGGAGTCTGAGCACCTGAGTTTGCGGAAAGCCTTACGATGGTCTGTTTCCAACAATTAAAGATTATTTCCTCTCCACCTGACTCGTTTTGGCTGCCTCATTTCCTGTTCTTCAGAACCTGTGTTTCTGACCACATTTGCATCGAATTGCTTAAAATAACAGGGTAGGCTCTTTGCTTCTGGCAACCTTCACAACCTAGTCCCTGACTGTACTTCACTCTGAATTCTTACTTTGAGTCTCTTTCCCTGGAAACAGAGCAGAAGAGGATTTGTGAAGGACATACATGACTCAGCTTGAAAGTCTGCATGAGTTTACCTGAGTCCAAGCCTCCCGGATTGCGGGCAGGGGTGTGTGAATGGAGCAGGCTGTGGGAGGGAAGAAGCCGTGATCCTGGGCTTCGGGTCATGGCCGCAGGAAGGCGGCTGTGAGGGCCCCGGAAAAGGAAGGTAGGAGAATCCGGAAGCCCGACTTCACGAATCCACCGGACTTGGTGCCCCGTCCCGGTCCCTGGAAGCGTGCGTGGCCCCCACTGGCCCTTCGGCACTGCAGGAACCAGCATTGTCTCCAGCCACCTAGGACCAGTGGCCGCGGTAAAGTCCGCTGCGGGCCGGTGTACCCGTTAGGCACGGAGTCCACCACCAGGCCTCTGACCCTGCTTGCTGTGGTCACCACAGAGCAGAAGACAGGAAGCTTTCTTTCAAATTAGACCCCATCTTATCGTGTTTTGCTGATTAAAACCATTTAAACAGAATAGCTACCATCTCTGCTCCTGTCTGGTGAGGAATTTGGTCTTATTCTAAGAGAGGACTGGCTTTTATCCTCGGCTCCAGGGAGGTAACCTCTAACCCCTTGGAATTTCCCGATAGGGGTGTCTTTCTCTTTCATGGTGGGCCCCTTGGACCACACCTGATAGTTAACCTACTAAGATGACTATTTGGGGACACACCTAGTACTCTAGGGTGGGGGTAGTCAGGTCAGACCACACATGTGATTAAGCACTGGGGCCTCTAGCCTGACCTCCAGGAAGGGGAGCTGGGAACTGAGGTCAGACACATGGGCACTTGACCCATCAATCATGCCTCTGTAAGAAGCCTCGGTGTGACCTCTGGACACCAAAGCTGGGGTGACCTTCCAGGGCTGACCATACTCCATCAGGACAGCCACATATCAGGGCTGAGGGAGGAGCAGCTCAGCACAATGGAACCCACATCTTTAGCTTCCTATACTCTGCCCTCTGTCTATGCCTGTGGCTGATTCTAACATGTGTCCTTTCCCTGTGATAAATGTGTCTGTGAGTCTTACGATTCTCAGGGACTTCTGTGAGATCCTGAATCTGAGGGTAGTTCTGGGAAACCTGTAAACTTGCAGTTGCTATCAGAAATCTTGGACGGATGTGACAGTCTGGAGGACTGGGCCCCTAAGCTTGAGTTTGGCTAATTCCAGATAGATGCTTTTTGCCTTTTCTGGACTTGAAACTGGACATGGTCTGCCATTGTGTTGTCCTTTCGATGCTCTTGGAGGTTATTCTTCCTCTGAGAATGGCCTCATTCACACCACATGCTCTTGTCCTCCTACCCATAGTTGGCCAGACATGGGGTCAACACCTGACCAAAGTGTTGCTGAGTCAGAGTCTCCTCCTGCCTGTATAGACTGGGACTGAGGCACAGGCAACCCGAGTGTGGGGCCATACACTGCAATGCAGGCTGACTTAACGGGGAAGCCCGTGTACAGGGAAAGGACAAGCGAATAGACCCAAAGAGAGGCAGACATGAGCAGTAAAGCTTCCTTGTGCCTCCACAGCCCTCAGTTTCCAGGTACCTCCTGAAGCTTTCTCCCAAAAGCTTGACTTGGTTCCCGTGACTTATGACAAAATGTCCTATCTGATCCCCGATCATTTCCCTTCAGTCTAGTCTAGTCCTTGGGCCCAGCCCCCCCCAGTCCTGCTCCATCCATGGTCATCTCCATCTGGACATGACCTCCACCATGGCAAGGACCTCCTGTAACTTTCTGATGCAGATCAGTTGTGATTGTATAAAATAATTACTCTAGAGATGCAAGTTTCTAAGTTTAACACACCTCTGACATGCAAGATACTTAAAGGGATTAAACACTGAAGCAGCGTGGGATAGAACAGGGATGGTCCCCGGGAGGCGAGAGAAAAAATGGAAGGGCGTGGAGATGTTCGTGCCCCTGGTTCGTGGCAATGAATGTCTGTCAGACGACCTCACAGGATGTAGTAAGAACAGAAGGGTGCCTCCAGTTTACCCCAAATGATTAAAGAGTGAATCTCATATTTAAGTTGTGGTTCAGATGTAGTAAGGTGTTCAGGGTCCTCTGGCCATATCTCCCCGCGGCCCAAGCCTCCCTCGTCCCCACCCCCCGGGGTGACATTTAAGACATTCCCAAGGTTGGAAGATAATCACCAGGGCTCGAATCTGGAAATTTGAGGCCAGTGGAGCAATTCTGTGAGTGTGTGCAGAATTTCACTCAGCTCTGCTCACTGCCTTCATTGTTTCCTGTTTTATTTGTGGACATGTATAAGTTCCTGGTAGATCGAAGGTTTCTTGAGCGTAAAAGCATGCCAGATTTACCTTTATCTCTTTCGTGGGAGGGTGTTTTATACCTAGTAGGTGTCTATGTGGACTAAATATTTGACAAAGAGACAGAAGAACCCAACTTCCTTTGAGGATAAAGGAAAATATATGACACACCATGACCCGATTTGATGGACATTCTCCGCGTGCCACAGCCGCATCTCCCAAGCCTGTCCTTCCGAGGCTATAACAATGCAGCTTCCAGGACTGAAAGGCATCATTTTGCAGAAGAAACAGAGTTGTTGGGGTGCCTGGGGGGCTCAGTCGGTTAAGCATCCGGCTTTGGCTCAGGTCATGCTCGCATGCATGGTTCATGAGTTTGAGCCCCGTGTTGGGCTCTATGCTACTAGCTCAGAGCCTGGAACCTGCTTCAGATTCTATGTCTCACTCTCTCTTAAAAATGAATAAACATTAAAAAAAAATTTTTTTTAAAGAAGAAACAGAGTTGCTGATATTTTAGAAATATGGTGTAGCTGGCCAAATGGTGGCCTCCCCACAGTATCCGTGTCTTAATTCCCAGAATCTATGAATATGTCACATTACATGGTAACAGGGAGTTAAGGTAGCAAATGGAATTAGGGTTGCTCAGCAGCTGACCTTAAAATGTGAAGATTGCCCTGGATTATCTGGGTGGACCAGAGAGTCCTTAAAAGCAAGGAAGGTAATGAGGAGATGAGGTCACAAGGATGCCATGTAAGAAAGACTCCACCAGCCATCGCTGGTCTTGAAGATGGAAGGGGGCCAAGGAATGAAGCCATCCCTTAGAAACTGGAAAAGGCAAGAAAATGAACTCCCTCCTGGATCTTCCAGAAACAAAGCCAACCCTGCCCACCCATTGGTTTTGTCTGGTGAGATTCATTTTGGAATTCTGATCTCCAGGACTAGGGAGGTGGAGTCACGGAGGAGTGCAGTCACTGAAGGAATGACCTCCAAACAGGGGGCAGGGCAGAATGCTCTGGAATTATCCCCTGTCCCCAACTTCCATCTTTAACAAAGTCCACCTATCCAGGAAGCCAACGGAGCCTGGAAAAGGCACTCCTGCCACACAGCACAGAGGAAGGCAGGATCTGAGAGCAGGTAGTTCAATGCTTGGAACCCCTTTCGATAGCTGCTACCTCACTGGAAATGAAACCTCTTGTGACCATGGGCATGGAGACATCTGTGTCCTGGTCCTCTCCTGCCTTCTATTTCCCACTGGACACGTCCCAGCTCAGTCCATCATGGTCACTCCTTTGAGACGACACCCAGGTAACATCCAGTGGAAATGCACATTGGATGTTCAGATTTCAGATATTGTCACGGACGTTGGACGCCCTCTGCCTGCTCTCAGTTCACTTGCAGTGATGACGGGCAGTGTCTGTGCACACGGGCCACTTCTAGACTCAGGGACCCACACCCGCGCTTCTCCACTAAGGCCTCCCCAGGCACCCCATGAGCTTGTCTGGTTCAGGAAAGGCTGCCCCCAAGGACTGGGACTTAGCACCCCAGTGGCAGCCTTCAATCGGCCTAGGACAGTTGCTGGTGGGTAAGCCCTCCAGCTTCCCAGACCCCTGACAGAACACCCCCGAGCTGCAGGACACCCACACTGCAGGGTTGAGCCCTGGTCACTTCAGTGGGAGCCCGCACGCGGAGTGTCCTTACTGGCTCTTCTCCCTTCCTTAGCTCAAGCTCCCCACTCCCTCACTTGCATCTGTGTCTTTGTCTTAGAGTTGATTTCAGGGAAAAGCCAACTAAGAAAAATGTAAGGCAAATGTAAAGTCTTGCTGAAATGCTAGCTGGCCCTTTCACTGTGGACACGGTGTCTGTCTTTCACACGAGCTCACACCTCCTGGGGTATGATTGGTGGTGCTAGGGTGTGTAGAGAGGTATTTATACTCCAACATGCCCTGTGATGGGTGGGTTGGGGGGTGTTCCATAGCAACATAGCTTTAAAAATAACCAGTGTCTGCCTCTGGATTTCAGCTCAGGTCATGATTTCACAGTTCATGGGTTCAAGGCCAGAGTAGGGCTCTGCACTGACAGTACAGATCCTGCTTGGGATTCTCTCCCTCTCTTTCTCTCTCTCTGTCTCTCTCTCTCTCTCTCCCTCTCTCCCCCGCCCCTCCCCAACTCATTCTCTCCTCCCCCCTACTCTCTCAAAATAAATAAACTTATAAAGATAAAAATACAAATTCCCAGGCTTCAACCTTTGATTTACAGAATTTGTCTCTCTGTGAGTGAGTGAGTGTGTGTGTGTGTTTGTGTGTGTGTGTGTGTGTGTGTGTGTGTGTGTGTGTGTGTGTGTAAACCCCAGGTGATTCTGAGGCATGGTTCAGTCTGGGAACTGTCCAGAAGCTTAGCATAATTCCTGCATCTCTTACCCTGAATGGGAAGGCTTTATGAAAGACAGGCTGATGAGACAACACAGGTGACTGAGGCTTGTAACAGGCAGTAGTGGAGACATTAGAATGTTACAGCTCCATGATGATTTTGTGACAGTGTCAAAAGCCTGCGTCCAGATCGCTGAGAGGTCTCTTAGGCTGGCCTGTCACCGCTACAGCCTATAACGTAAGGACACAAGCCTCTTCGATGGCAAAGTGTCATCCTCGAGTATCTTTTATGTAAATGTAACCTTTAGGTGAGGAAGGGGGAAAGACATATAAATGATGGATCAAACAGAGTAATCAGCACCTCGCGGAGTACTGGCATATGAACACAGGCTGAGATGCCCGTGACTCGATATCCGGGCAAAGAAATAAGGAGGAATACCTGCAAGTCATTCTCCACCATTAAAGGGGGTTCTCAGAAGCCTATTTCCAACACAGCATCAAACAGCAGACACCAAACCAACCGAAAAAAAACTTGCAAAACCGCAAATCCAGAAGGTAGGTGCAAATGATCTCTCCTCACTTGGTATCTACTTCACAAAATTGTTAGCAGTGAGGCTTTACAACCCTCCATTGAAATGCAAAGAATACATTAAAGTTTCTAATGCCACTCAATACTCTTGTGACTAAATGTGTCAGCCTGCCCAGGTGGCTCAGTCGATTAAATGTCTGACTTCGGCTCAGGTCATGATCCCATGGATTCGTATATGCGAGCCCCGCATCAGGCTCTGTGCTGACAGCTCAGAGCCTGGAGCCTGCTTTGGATTCTGCGTCTCCCTCTCTGCTCCTCCCATGCTCGTGCTCTGTCTTTCTCTGTCTCTCAAAAATATATAAACGTACAAAAACAGACACATAGACCAATGGAATAGAATTGAGAACTCAAAATTGGACCTATAAATGTATGGCCAACTAATCTTTGACAAAGCAGGAAAGAGTATCCAATGGAAAAATGACAGCTTTTTTAACAGATGGTGCTGGGAGAGCTGGACAGCAACATGTAGAAGAATGAAACTAGATCATTCTCTCACACCATACACAAAAATAAACTCAAAATGAATAAAGGACCTGAATGTGAGACTGGAAGCCATCAAAACCCTAGAGGAGAAAGCAGGAAACAACCTCCTTGACCTCAACTGCAGCAATTTCTTACTTGACACATCCTCGAAGGCAAGGGAATCAAGAGCAAAAATGAACTATTGGGACCTCGTTAAGATAAAGAGCTTCTGCCCAGCAAAGGAAACAATCCATAAAACTAACAGGCAGCCAATGGAATGGGAAAAGATAGTTGCAAATGACATATCAGATAAAAGGCTAGTATCCAAAATCTATAAGGAACTCACCAAACTCCACACCCCCAAAAAAAATTAATCCAGTGAAGAAATGGGCAGAAGACATGAACAGACACTTCTCCAAAGAGGACATCCAGATGGCCAACAGACACATGAAACGATGTTCAGCATCGCTCCTCATCAGGGAAATACAAACCAAAACCACACTGAGCTACCACCTCACGCTGGTCAGAGTGGCTAAAATGAACAAATCAGGAGACTACAGATGCTGGCGAGGATGTGGAGAAATGGGCACCCTCCTACACTCTTGGTGGGAATGTAAACTGGTGCAGCCCCTCTGGAAAACAGTATGGAGGTTCCTCAAAAAGTTAACAACAGAACTCCCCTGTGACCCAGCAGTAGCACTGCTAGGAATTTACCCAAGGGACACAGGAGTGCTGATGCATAGGGGCACATGGACCCCAATGTTCATAGCAGCACTCTCAACAATACCCAAAACATGGAAAAAGCCTAAGTATTCATCAATGGACGAATGGATCAAGAAGATGTGGTTTATCTGTACTGTGGAATACTACATGGCAATGAGAAAGAATGAAATCTGGCCATGCGTAGCAACATGGATGGACCTTGAGGGTGTTATGCTGAGTGAAATAAGTCAGGCAGAGAAGAGAAACAAATATCATGTTTGCACGTATAGGAGGATTAGGAGGAACTTAACGGAGGAACAAGGGGGAGAAGAAGGCGGGAAATGGTGGGGGAAAGGGAGAGAGGCAAACCATGAGAGACTCTTGAATGCTGACAAAAACTGAGGACTGATGGGTGTGGGGGGAAGGGGGATGGGCATGGAGGAGGGCACTTGTGGGGATGAGCACTGGGTGTTATATGGAAACCAACTTGACAATAAACTAAGAAAAAAAATAAACGTTAAAAAAAAAAATATATATATATATATATATCTGTCAGCCTGCCCAATTTCCATCTGCCCTCCATACTCCGTGGGGTCTGCACGAAGCACTATTGTGGTGGTGGCTCAGTTCTTGGAGTCCAAGGTCCTCCCTTTTGCATCCTCTGCATGTCACATGACACGCTGCAGCGCCCGGCATGATTCATAAAGGCAGAAGTGAATGGGTGCATGCATTCATGGTGCTGCACAGCCCCACACGCTCCCAGAGTCCAAATGGGCCTTGCTGGCTTTTCGTCTTGTTGCCAAACATTGCTACACATGGCCCGTGCTATAGGGTTTCCGCCAGCGGCAAGGCCGGACATCAGTCAAGGTGGTAGAAACAGTGTTCACTAACTCGGCAAGGGACAAGACAAGCACTGATTTGTGCAGACATGGCTGGGGACTTGAGGGGGTGGGGGACACAAGGTGTCACAGAAGCGAATATGACAAAGTGCAGGTCAGTGTAAGTGTGAGTAGGCAGCTGTGTCTGCTAGCTGGCAATTATTAGAATCCGGAGGCAGAGGCCCATCTTTCCTGATGGCTGTCAAGTCCCGGAGACTTGACCCCTGAGTTATAGGAGGCTCATATACACCTCGGAGGGACATAGAAGTTCACGACTATACACCCTTTATAGTGAATACTGAGACGGAGGTCGGGGCTGATTGCCAGGTGTTGGCTGGAACAAGCAGTAAATTCTTCTGAGCTTTTCCAGACGGGACGTCAAAGCAGGGCTGGATGGTCCCAGGGATGCTGGTCTCAGGCTGCCAGAAACCGTGTTCACATTTGCTCACATCTCTTAGCCTGGTGGGGGGAGAGTTGTCATGTGCCGAATGACGGTGAGACCAGCTACCGGTTTTCAAGGTCTTCACTACAGAGACAGGAAGACCACAAATGCCACATGGAACAGAATATTATACTTGTAGGAGGATCTTGTTCTTACAGAATGCAGCAGAAAGGACTCACGGCCGTTGTCACTGAATACGGAACAATGTTAGGGATCAGTGACGAGAGAACGCTAGGAAATGAACCAGAAACCAGACGACTTCTAAACAGGATGCGTGACTACATTGGAGCTCCGGCAGCCCAGAGAGCGAGCAAGTTGGACCCCAGTGGAGATTCCTGTGTGGGAGAGGGAACATCATTTTCCTTATGCCCTTCGAAATTCTCTGCTGCAGCTCCCACCACGAAAGACAAATTAACCAGAGTAAAATAGGGGCACCTGGGGGCTCAGTCTGTTGGGCATCTGACTTTGGCTCAGGTCATGATCTCACAGCTTTTGAGTTTGAGCCCCACATCAGGCTCTGTGCTGACAGCTCAGAGCCTGGAGCCTGCTTCGGATTCTGTGTCTCCTTCTCTCTCTGCCCCTCCCCTGCTCTTTCTGTCTCTCAAAAATAACTATTAAAAAAAATAAAAATAAATTAAAAAACAAAAGAAAAACAAGTTTTTTCTTTTTAAATATTTTAATGTTTATTTTTTTAAATGTTTTTATTTATTTCTAGGAGAGAGAGAGAGAGAGAGAGAGACAGCATGAGCAGGGGAGGGTAGTCAGAGAGAGAGGGAGTCACAGACTCTGAAACAGGCTCCAGGCTCTGAGCTGGCAGTCAGCACAGAGCCCGACACGGGGCTCAAACCCACGAACTGCAAGATCATGACCTAAGTGAAAGTCGGATGCTTAACCGACTAAGCCACCCAGGTGCCCCAATGTTTGTTTATTTTTTAGAAGCAGATCACACAAGTGGGAGAGGGGCAGAGAGAGAGGGAGACAGAATCCGAAGCAGGCTCCAGGCACAGAGCCCGACGCAGGAATGGAACTTGTGAACTGCCAAGATCGTGACCTGAGTCAAAGTCGGATGCCCAACTGACTGAGCTCCCCAAGTGCCCTAGAAAGAAGTCTATTAATACCTCATGTGTACATGGGACCTGCCTGGGGAGAAGAGAGTACATCTCAAAGAGGTGGCTTGGAACTCAGGCTTCCATACGGCTTCGGCTAAATCCAAGACAGAAAAGCTGTGGCTGGGCCTGTTATGGGCAGGTAACCAGGAAAAGTAGGGTAAACAGGACTGAGGTTCGCTATGCGGATCCGAGTCATGTTTTCTCCGTTGGAGAGCCTGTTCTGACACGTAGCCATCCTTCTCTCCCCGCCGCAGGAGAGGGATAGATCCCCTTTGTCATTGGTTAGAATTGCCATTAGAAAAGGTGAACTGTCTATTCTGTTTCCAAAGCTTCTCCTTCCTGTTCCTGTTTCCCAAAATAATCCACTCAGAAAAACCCTGCGGCCAAAGACGCATCTTCTGCCACCACCGCTCACACAGGCGTGTCTCAGCCGCCAGGGAAGCCCGCGAGAGGCTCAGGGCGGGAAAGGCAGACGGATTCAGGCTCTGTGCCCACGACAGACTGGAAGCGGTGACCCGGGCACACCCGGACACGAATCCTGAGGCCCAGTCTGCGCCGTGGCTGGCAGGACCAGGGGAAGATGGAAGACGGACCCTGTGCAAGCCACGTGGAGACGGCCCATGAACTCCAGGCCGATATCTGGTCCATGCTCACCAAGACCACAGCAAGTACACTGAGTGATTTGGAGGGAGGAGAGAGCTCATTAATAAAGCGTCTGATAAAGCAGGATGAAGGTCTCCAGCATCAGCCAGCTTGTAAAGAAGTTTCACTCTCAGCTCCCCTCCTGTCAAGCTTTCCGACTCCAGAAAACTCACTACACTGTATTCGCCTTGACTGACCCATTGGAATCGATTTAGCAAAGCAAAGGTACTTCAGAAGGACCCCTGTTTATATGTTCACAGCTCTGTTTTCACAGTGTTTTCAGCTTGTGCCTGAGACTATCGGCATTTATCAAACCTAAACTTCCCTTATGGATTATCAAACTTCCAGGTTCTGCCAAGCATGCTTCCTGTGAGCACTTAAGGAATCAGCTGATGATGGGAAAAGACAAAACCAGGAGCCTCTGGAAAACTGAATCAACTTGTAAAGAATTAAGAATGAGTTGGGTAGTTTGTACCTTAGTAAATATTAATACATAATAGAGATGTTCTAAAGCAAAAAAGCCCCACTCAAAAATTTACTTATTATAATTTATTTGTGTATGTTTTATTTTAATTCTAGATAGTTAAAATACAGAAACATATTAGTTTCATGTGTTTATTTTAGTGATTCAATATTTCCCTACGTCACCTAGTGCTCATCACATGTGCCCCTCCTTAGTCCCCATCTTCTATACCCCCCATTCCCCCCCCATCCCTTCTGGGGCCGGCAGTGTGTTCTCTGCAGGTAAGGGTCTGCTTCTTGGTTTGTCTCTCTCTCTCTCTCTCTCTTTGGTTTCCTTTGCTCATTTGTTTTGTTTCTTAAACTCCACATATGACTGAAATCATACGTATTTGTATTTGTCTTTCTCTGACTTATTTCACTTAGTATGATACTCTCTAACGTCATCCACGTTGTTGCAAATGGCAAGATTTCACACTTTTTAGTGCCTGAATAATATTCCATTGTGTATCCATTCATCTATGGATGGACACTTGGGTTGCTTCCATAATTTGGCTATTACAGATAATGCTGCTACAAAAATGGGGTGCATGTATCCCTTTGCATTAGTGTTTTTGTATTCTTTCAGTAAATACCTAGTAGTGCAATTACTGGATTATAGGGTATTACTATTTTTAACTTTTTGAGGAAACTCCATACTGTTTTCCAGAGTGACTGCACCAGTTTGCATTCCCACCAACAGTGTAAAAGGGTTCCTCTTTCTCTGCATCTGGCCAACACCTCTTGTTTCTTGTGTTGGTTTTAGCCATTATGACAGGTGTGAGGTGATATCTCACTGTGGTTTTGATTTGTATTTCCCTGAAGAGTGATATCAAGCACCTTTTCATGTGTCTGATGGTCATCTGGATGTCTTCTTTGGAAGAGTGTCTATTCATGTCTCCTGCCCATTTTTAATTGGATTGTCTTTTGGGTATTGAGTTATATCACTTCTTTATAGATTTTGGATACTAGCCCTTTATCAGATATGTCATTTGCAAGTATCTTCTCCCATTCTATCGGTTTCCTTTCAGTTTTGGTGATTATTTCCTTCACTGAGCAGAACATTTTTATTTTGATTAAGTCCTGGTAGTTTATTTCGGCTTTTGTTTCCCTTACCTCAGGAGACAAGTCTAGAAAAATGTTGCTACCACCAATGTCAGAGACATTACTGCCTGTGCTCTCTTCTATAATTTTTATGGTTTCAGGTCTCACATTTAGGTGTTTAATCCAATTTGAGTTTATTTTTGTGTATGGTATGAGAAAGTGGTCCAGTTTTATTCTTTTGCATGTTGCTGCCCAGTTTTCCCAGCACCATTTATTGACTGACGAGTCTGTCTTTTCCCCACTGGATATTCTTTCCTCCTCTATCAAAGATTCAATGACCATGTAATTGCGGGTTTATCTCTGGGTCCTCTATTGTGTTCCATTGATCTATGTGCCTGTTTTTGTGCCAGTACCATACTGTTTTGATGACTATGACTTTGTAATAGAACTTGAAGTTTGGAACTGTGATACCTTCAGCTTTGCTTTTCTTTGGCTATTCAGGGTCTTTTGCTCTTCCATACAAATTTTAGGATTTTTTGTTCTAGCTGTGTGAAAAATGCTGTTGGTATTTTGAAAGGGATTGCATTAAATGTGGAAATTGCTTTGGGTAGTGTCGATAGTTTAACAATGTGTGTTCCTACAATCCATGAGCATGGAATGTATTTCCATTTCTCTGTGTTTTCTTCAGTTTCTTTCACCAGTGTTTTATAGTTTCCAGAGTACAGACTTTTTACCTTTTTTGGTAAGTTTATTCCTAGGTATCTTATTATTTTTGGTGTAGCTGTAAGTGGGACTGTTTTCTTAATTTTTCTTTCTGCTGGTTCATTATTGGTGTTTGGAAATGCAACAGATTTCTGAACATTGATTTTGTATCCTGCGACTTCACTGAATTCATTTATCAGTTCTAACAGGTTTGTCTTTCTTTCTTTCTTTCTTTCTTTCTTTCTTTCTTTCTTTCTTTCTTTCTTTCTTTCTTTCTTTTTCTTTCTTTTTGGTGGAGCCTTTGGGGTTTTCCATATATACTATCACATCATCTGCAAATAATACAAGTTTTACTTCTTCCTTACAGATTTAGATGTCTTGATTACTTTCTGTTTTCTGGTTACTGTGGTTAGGACTTCCAGTACTATGTTGAATAAAACTGGTGTCTTGTTTCTGAGGAATAGCTCTCAGTTTTTCCCCATTAAGGATGATGTTAGCTGTGGGCTTTTCATATATAGTCTTTATTGTATTGAGGTATGTTCCCTCTAAATCTACTTTGTTGAGAGTTTTTATCAGGAATAGATGTCGTACTTTGTCAGATGCTTTTTCTGCATCTATTGAAATGATCACATGGTTCTCATCCTTTCTCTTACTGATGTCATCTATCACACGGATTGATTTGTGAATATTAAGCACCTTTGCAACCTGGGAATAAAGTGGTGCATTCACCACTTGATTGTGGTGAATGATTTTTTCAAACATTGTTGGATTTGGTTTGCTATTTTGCTGAGGATTTTTGCATCTATGTTCATCAGGAATATTGGCCTGTTACTTTCTTTTTTAGTGCTCTCTTTATCCGGTTTTGGTATTAGATGATGCTGGCCTTGTAGAGTGAATTTCAGAAGTTTTCCTTCCTTTTCTATTTTTTGGAATAGTTTGAGAATATGTATTAGCCCTTCTTTAAATGTTTGGTAGAATTGGCCTGTGAAGCCATCTGGTCCTGGACTTTTGTTTTTGGTGAGTTTTTTGATTATTGATTCAATTTCTTTGCTGGTTATCTGTCTGCTCAAATTTTGTATTTCTTTCTATTTCAGTTTTTGTAGTTTATGTTTTAGGAATTTATCCATTTCTTCTAGGTTGGCCAGTTTGTTAGCTTATAGTTTTTCATAATACTCTCTTATAATTGTTTCTGTAATTTCTGTGATGCTGGTGATTATTTCTCCTCTCTCTTTTGTGATTTTATTTATTTGAGTCTTTTTTCTTTTTTTCTTGATAAGTCTGGTTAGAGGTTTGTCAGTTTTATTGAGTTTTCCAAAGAACCAGCTCCCGGTTTCCTGGTTTCGTTGATCTGTTCTATCAGGTTTGCTTTTTTGTTTTTGTTTGTTTGTTTTTAGTTTCTATATCATTTATTTCTGCTCTCATCTTTAATATTTCCTTCTTTCTGCTGGCTTTAAGTTTTGTCTGTTGTTCTTTTCCTAGCTCCGTTAGTTATAAGTTTAAGTTGTTTGAGATTTTTCTTGCTCCCTGAGGTAAGCCTGTAGAGCTAGAAAATTCCCTCTTAGAATTGTCCTACATCCCAAGGTTTCGGACTACTGTGTTTTCATTTTCCTTTGCTGCCATGTACTTTTTAAATTTCTTCTTTTATTTTCCTGGTTGACCAATTCATTATTTAGTAGCATATTACCTAATCTCAGTGTATTTGTGGTGTATCTGGATTTTCTTGTGGTTGACTTCTAGTTTTATACTGTTGTGGTCAGAAAAGATGCATGGTATGCCTTTGATCTTGAATTTGTTGAGGCTTGCTTTGTAGACTAATATGTGATTTATTCTAGAGAATGTTTCAGCTGAACTTGAAAATAATGTGTATTCTACTGTTAAATCCATCTGGTCTTGTGTATTATTCAAAGCTATTGTCTCCTTGTTGATTTTCTGCTTAGATGATCTGTCCATTGATGTAAGTGGGATTTTAAAGTCTCCTACTATTTTTAATTTATTATCAGTTAGTTTCTTTATGTTTGTTGTTAACTGTTTTATGTATTTGGGTGTTTTCATGTTGGGTGCATAAATATTTACAATTGTAATATCTTCTTGTTGGTTTGTCCTCTTTATTATTATATAGTGTCCTTCTTTGTCTTCGTTTTAATGTCTACTTTGTCCAATGTAAGTATTGCTACTCCAGCTTTCTTCTGATATCCATTTGCATGATAGATGGTTCTCCATACCCTCACTTTCGACCTGCAGGTATCTTTACTTTAAAATGAGTTTCTTGGGGCGCCTGGGTGGCTTAGTCGGTTAAGCGTCCGACTTTCGCTTAGGTCATGATCTCGCGGTTTGTGGGTTCGTGCCCCGCGTCGGGCTCTGTGCTGACTGCCAGCTCGGAGCCTGGAGCCTGTTTCAGAGTCTGTGTCTCCCTCTCTCTCTGACCCTCCCCTGCTCACGCTGTCTCTCTCTCACTCTCTCTCACTCCTAGAAATAAATAAAAAAAAAATATTAAAATGAGTCTCTTGTAGGCAACATATACTTGGGTCTTATTTTTTTACCCATTTTGTCACCCTATGTTTTTTTGTTTGAGCATTTAATCCATTTATACTCAAAGTAATTGCTGACAGATATGTATTCATTGTCATTTTGTTATTTGTTTTATGGTTGTGAAGATTTTACCTGATCCTTTCTTTCTCTTTTTCATGGTTTGCTGATTTTCCTTAGAGATATATTTGGGTTTCTTTCTCTTTACTCTTCGCATATTTATTAGTGGTTTTGATACATGGCTACCATTAGATTTGGACATAACCTCTTCTGCAAATAGCAGTCTATATTAAGCTGATGGTCATTTAAGATTGAACCCATTGTTTTCTCCTCTTCTTACATTTTAGGTATATGTTATTATATTTCATATGCTTTTTTTAAGTTCCTTGACTGATTTTTTTATAGAAATATTCATTTTTACTGCTTTTGTTTCCACCTTCCCATCTGTCACTTTGGTATTTCCTTTCCATTCAAAGTGTTCCCTTTAATATTTCTTGCAGGGCTGGTTTAGTGGTCATGAACTCCTTTAATTTCTGCTTTTCTGGGATGCTCTTTATCTCTCCTTCCATTCTGAATGATAGCCTTGCTGGATAGAGTATTCTTGGCCATAGATTTTTCCCATTCAGCACATTGAATGCACCATGCCACTTCCTTTTGGCTTGCCAAGTTTCTGTTGAAAAATTTCCTGCTAGCCTTATGGGTTTTCTCTTGTAAATTACTGACTTCTTTTGTCTTGCTGCTTTAAAATTTTTTCTTTGTCACATGATTTTACCAATTTAATTACATTGTGTCTTGGTCTGCATCTGCTTTCATTGACTTTGTTGGGGAGTTCTCTCTCTGGATATCTATTTCCTTCCCAAGATTCGGGAAGTTTTCAGTTATTATTTCTTCAAATAAATTTTCTGCCCCCTTGTCTCTTCTCCTTCTGAGACTCCTATATTACTATTGTTCTTATGTTTGATGGGGTCACAGAATTCCCTGAATCTATTCTCACTTTACATAATTCTTCTCTCTTTTGTTCAGCTTGATTAATTTCCATTATTCTGTCTTCTATGGCATTAATTCATGCCTCTGCTTCTTCTAGCCTGCTGCTTATTCTACAAGTGTGTTCCTCATTTCATTTATTGAGCCCCTTATCTCTGTTATGTCATTCCTGATCTGTCTGTAGAGGGTCTCACTCATGTCTTCCACTCTTTTCTCAAGTCCAATGAGTATCCTTATGATCATTGTTTTAAATTCCCTATCAGGCATGTTACTTATATCCATTTCATTTAGATCTTTTGACTATAGTCTTGTCCTATTCTTTCACTTTGGACAAATCCCTCTGTCTTCTCATTCTGTCTGATTCTCTGTGCCTGTTTCTATGTGTTAGGAAAGTCGGCTACATTTCCTGCTCTTGAGGGTAATGGCCTTATAAGGAAGAGGTCCTGTAGTGCCCTGTTGTGTAGTGTCCCCTCTTTCAGGGCCTGGTGCATCCTGAAATGTCTCCAATGTGTGCTGTGTGTACTCTGCTGCTTTGTCCTGGCTGCTATATCCTTAAGGCCAGTCATCTACAGAGTCTCTCTTTCCCTGCTCTGAGCAGTATTTGGTACTGAATGTGGTGCAAAATGAGGCCTGTCACCACCACCACTGAAACTGAGGCTCTCTAAAACTCTTGTGTCCAGAGACACAATGTGATCAGGTATTTGGGCCAGTCTTCTAAGGGAGAGGGCCTACCATGCTGGGAGCTAGCGTGACTGAGAAGAGCAGTTCCACTGGAGGGAGCGGTGGGGCTTGGTGTAAGCAAGTTGGGTAGCAGTTAGGTGCTACACTAGTTCCCAAAGGTGGCCCTGTGCTTATGCAGATGGACAGAAGAGGGAATGGCATCAGCCAATTCCTTTGTTCCCAGACAGGTCTCTGTGAAGTGAATGCTGTCCCTCAGGGCTGTACTTGAAGAAGAGTGAATGACCTCCCCACTGTGTGCCTCAGGTGCTCTTCAGAGCACTGTTTCCATGCTGTATGTCTGTAGGTTATTTACTCGCCTGCTCCCCAGAGCAGTGCAAAGCCCTCCAGGCTCCATCCCAGCCAAGCCTGCTGATCTTTAGAACTGCAGGCTTCAAGCCCCTGAGTTACAAGAACTCAGGAAATTCGGCCCCTCCTGCTTTCCAAGCCAATGGTTACCGGGGTTCGTTTTCCCCGTGATCTCCCCTGTGTGCTGGTTTGTCTCTCACCCTTCTTACAACCACGGTTCCCTCCCCATTGCAGCGGCCATGATCCATTTCTCTCCCAAACCATGTCTCCACACTTCCTACCTTCTTCGATGTGGCCTCTTCTCTACCTTTAGTTATGGAGTTTGTTTTGCCATGCTTCAGGTCAATTTCTAGAGTATTTAGGATGATTTGGTAGTTACCGAGTTGTGTTCATGGGACAAGGTGAGCCTAGGGTCCTCCTCCTCTGCCACCATCTTCCAGCCCTCGGTTTACGTGAGATAATTTCCATATGCAGTTCAAACAAATATTCTTTCATTGGTAGACTGGCATTAACAAAACTTAATGGAAAACTCAAGTATAGAAGACTCCACGTGTGACTTAGGGTTTGTTGTTGTTGTTGTTGTTGTTAAAATCTGAGGACAATAAAATTTTCTTCTGATTAGTTCTGCGGTAATTGATGAATTAATACCTTAACAATTCTCTCTTGTGAGCCAAGAAATCCTCTAGTATTTTAAAAATCCGTAATTTTTATAATTCACCTCATATCTGCCCATTTGAATTTGCTGCAGAGGTAAGGACACATGGTGATAACAGAATGAACTGATTCAGAAAAAAATAAGATCCAAGAATTACATGCTACTACCTTAAGGAATTCTAAGCACTTTAAACAAAATAATTGGGGCGCCTGGGTGGCTTAGTCGGTTAAGCGTCCGACTTTCACTTAGGTCATGATCTCGCGTTCGTGGGTTCGAGCCCCGCGTCGGGCTCTGTGCTGACTGCCAGCTCAGAGCCTGGAGCCTGTTTCAGTCTGTGATTCCCTCTCTCTCTGACCCTCCCCTGCTCACACTGTCTCTCTCTCTCCTAGAAATAAATAAAACATTAAAAAAAAATTAAACAAAATAATTAATCTTTATTGAGCCAATATAGTAAGGCTGCTATAGTCTGCCATACTGAATGATCATAAAAAGATAACTAAATTATTTCTTTCAAAAACAACCCATGAATAATGAAACCATAACTATCATTTGGAGTGCAGCTTCATATATCATTAAGTCACATCCAAGGTAGATACTAAAAACCAGCTGCTGACGGAAATCTGGAGATACTAACCTGTGACTATCTTAGTGCTAATACTTTCTCCCCACACTATTAGCCAGAAATTGGGACATATACACATGACGATGTGAAGGCAATCACCAAGTGTTTAAACCAGTGAGTAGCATTTTTACGGAAGGAGCACATTTCTTTCCCTGGAGTTTATTCATAAAGGATAAAACCACTAGACAGATGAAGAAAAAATCAAAGGGCAGAATGCTCCTTGGGGTTTGTAACTCAGAAATGAATTTCTGTGTGGGTTAATATTGGCTCAAAAGAAGGACATCATTTATGTAGTTTCCCTAGATTCTCAGGATGTTGCCTGAGATCATTTTAACCGACAATTCTTCCAGTTGCAGACAGTGATGTGCATAAAAGCCAGTGGGCGGTCCTTTTCTGCAAAGCTTCTGAACACGAGCCCTGGCACTGCACCTGCATGTGTCCCTCACAGCGTTCCCTCGAGCAAGTTATTTTTCCTTTCTCTGCTTCGCTTTTTCTACTGTCAGTTGGAGGTAATAATAGCATACACTTTACAGGGTTGATGTGGTGATCGTGTTGCAGAATTCGTGGAGAGCACGTTAGAACAGCGCCTGACAATAAGCTGTAGCTACTAGTTCATATGTCACTCTAGAGTTGGGGTTGTTGACTCTGATCATATGGAATAACGAAAATGCACAGGAAACTGTCAGCCTCCCGTTGTGGTGACTTACATGCCGACAAGCATCATGACCATCTCGCCACTGTTCTCCCGGCTCCCCAAAGACTTGCAAGAGCTTTCATTTCGTCCTGGCGGTCTCTGGACAAAGTACTGTCGATGAAGAAGAGGTGAAGGCTGCTGATGCAGGTCTGTGAACTCAGGGGCTGCCGGGGAACTGATGTGAAATGACCAGAGAACTCGTGTGTTCCCATCTGAGCACCAGCTCCTCCCTCACTAACAGGTGGCACTAAGGAACGAGACTTACACGTATGTGTGCTGTGGCCACACCGCTGTTTGCTGCCACCCGGCCCGCTCGTCCCCGGGTCCTTGACCTCAGAGCTCAATTGGGCTTCTGGTCAAGGCAGGGCTGCCCCAGATCCAGAGGGGACGGGCTAGCCTGGCACGGAGGCCAAGGCCATCCCCGTGCCTGCGACTGATCCAGGAATAGGACCACCGGCAGCAGGCAGGGAAGCCTGCAAAGGGGAGACAGGGAAAGTCTCTAGTCCCTTAGAAAGGACCACGAAGACGAGTGTCCTGTCCTCCAGCTATAGGACATTACTGCACAAGGGTGGGAATCCTGGGAAGACGGCCCATCCTGAGGCCCGAGAGGAGGCAAGCAGAGCCAGAGGGGGACACAGGGATTGCTGAGTCCCCCAACCCCAAGCCCTGTTCTGGGCCCCGTTGTTACAGGAGGCGATGAGTCGGCCTTATCGCTTTGGCCACGTCTTAAACGGTAACAGGTGTCCACCCTCCTGGAAGTCTCGTGAAGTGCGGCTGTGTGTTACTAGGCCTGGGGGCCGCCCGACACTGTGCTTCCCTAGGTGACAGCGACAACGCTGGTCCGTAAACCACACATGCTGCGTGAAGCCTCTAAGCCACCCTGAGCCGGGTGTTCTGTTCCCTCAGCTTAGGCTGCCTCTGGTTATGGGGGGAATTGCAGTGGGAGGTGGGGGGCAGGAGGCTCAAAAGAAAATAGACTAATCATCTGTGTGGCTGGATCTATAAACTCAGAAGCCACACTCGTTCTAGCAGATCGATTCGCAGAAGACAACAGAGGAAGAGAAGAGATCGGCAGAGAGGAACAGAAACAAGGGGCAGAAACTACCGGGGGTAGAATTTTCTGGTTTCCTTCCCCAGGTCCAGCTGCATCCCTGCCCTTAGAAAAACGCTTCTGCTTATATGCCTGTGTGTATATGTTTCTATAAAATATATGTATAACATTTGTATAATGTGTGTATAATATTTCTCATCTTTCTTTTTCTTTTTTTATTTTATTTAATTTTTATTTTTTATTATTTTTTTTTTACAAATAGTTTATTGTCAAATTAGTTTCCACATAACACTCAGTGCTCATCCCCACAAGTGTCCTCACACAGGCATATAAACATGTAAATAGTAAATTTCTGGTAACATACACAAGAGGTTGATAGTTTCATTGTCTTTGAGGCAGAAAAGTGGGGAAGTGCATTGGTCAGTCTTGAAAGAGAAATCTTTTGATTGTATGTTATTTTATACTTAACTAATTTTATCATGTACATATCTTAAATTTTGAATAAAAATGAATGATATTGAAACAACAACAAAAAAAAAGAAAAACGCTTCTGCTTCAAGTATATCAAGTTGATTTCTGTAACTTGCCCCCAAATAATCCTATCAGTTAACCGATGGGGTCGTGTGAGTTTATTTTTGCTTCTGGAACTGGCAGCTTTCCTTCATGGCACATAGCATGTGCTTTTCCACGTCCCACGGCACTGACCAGGCTCTCCAGGGCTCCACATTTACCTATATGAATATTTGTAGAAGTGGGTGTTATATTTATATGTGTGTGTGTGTGTGTGTGTGTGTGTGTGTGTATACTTATATTCCTAGAATCTGGATATATATTCACTTATTGATTTATTCCTCAGCACCTAAAATGGTGTTTGATAGAAAATACATGACCCAAACAGTCTGACTTCATGAATAACACACCCACTAGAAAATTACAGGAAATAGGTACATAGTTCAACCAATTCTTATTTCCTGTAAATCTTCACTTAATTTGCTTTCACCAAATCTGCTGGTACTAAAGTCCTTTGTGCAAATCTATGAAATGATGCAGTGGTGAGCGCCTGGGTGGCTCAGTTGGTTAAACGTCCGACCTCAGCTCAGGTCACAATATCGCGGTTCGCGGGTTCGAGCCCTGCATCAGGCTCTGTGCTGACAGCTCAGAACCTGGAGCCTGCTTCAGATTCTGTGTCTCCCTCTGTCTCTGCCCCTCCCTTGCTCATGTTCTGTCTCTTGAAAATAAAATGTTTAAACATTTTTTAAAAAAATAGAGGAGATGAGTTTTTCTAGATAGTCATCTGTCTGTCTCTTGGTTGCAAATGAAGTTTCTTTCATATAGGACTTTTTTCCTCCAGTGAAAGAACTTTTTGTTATTTTTAATTTATTTAAAAATTAGGACAACCCACTCATCATTATTTTTATCTACATGTTTCACATACATACACCCACTCTATGCAGCACCTGCTCCAGCAGTTCTTTATGGGATGTATTCTTCTTTACTTTTATTTTTTAAACAATAGCTAACACTCTTATTATTTTTTTAATGTTTATTTATTTTGGAGAGAAAGAGAGCATGAGCAGGGGAGAGTCAGAGAGAGAGGGAGACACAGAATCTAAAACAGGCTCTAGGCTCGGAGCTAGCTGTCAGCACAGAGCCCAACGGGGGACTCGAACCCACGAACCATGAGATCATGACCTGAGCCCAAATTGGATGTTTAACTGACAGAGCCACCCAGGCACCCCACAGGATGTAGGTATTTTTCAAATGCATAATGAATAAATGAGATAATACTGGCCCAAAGAAAAACTGTTCTTCTCTCTGCGACAGGTCTCCGAGGCTGAGCCTTCTCAGCACAGCGGGACTTTTCCTTCCTCAGCTGTGTCTTCACCACACACATCGCGCCGTTAACAGCAGAAACAATAGGCTCCCCTAAGTTCCCAGCCACACGTATGTAAGTCAGAACAGCGGCTGACGACAGAAGGTCTGGGGCAGGAGGGAACGGAGAAGGTGCTTGCATTAAAACAGGTGAGGACTGAAGGTACAGCGGCCAGGCCACACGTGGGAAGACAGTTCCAACCACGATCTGCAGCAGCCCAGCCAGGACACCGATTCCCTCAGGTAGCAAGCCCAGGGGGCCTGCCTGCTGCCCGCAGGCCAGACTTGCAGGAGGCCGCCCGCTTTCCCCAACAAACAGCCCCCCAAGCCCAGCAGGGCCTCCTGTAACAACTGGCCCCAAATAGCCAAGACTCGATCGATAACTGACAGCTTCCTTGATCCCGTCTCCACCTGCACTCAGAAATGCAGGCAGGCGCTCACACAGGATGCCCAGCTTCTGCACTCCCTCCCGCAGCTCCCCGGGGCCAACAGCCCACAGCCGGGGCCCCCGGAGGCCGCCCCTGTTTCAGCCACAAAGCTGAATGCCTTTTAGTCTCAGCCAGGAGGCAAGTGCTAGTGATGGCCTCCCTTGCTACGTGAGCCCGGAATGCTGAGCCCTGTCCTGTTCTCATCTGGTTGCTCTCTGTTTATCTGCAGTACTGGAATGTGATATTCTAGTCTGATTTAGAATCTGGCCATTTTCTGGATCCAGGTGAAAGAAGAAGGGCTCCCGGGACAGTGAATGGACTCAGTCCCACAGGGAAGGGCGGGAGGCTCACAGTTCACACGCGACCGTGGCTGCAGACCATGTGAACAGCTGTGACTCTGGGCACACCACACCCGGTTCCAGACCCGGACGATGGGAAGAGCTGGGGATGGAGGTGGGGGGCAGGGGGGGGGCGCGCTGCATCTCTTGCATAGCTTATTTCTTGAACACAGAATTTAAAACAATTTTTTTAGTATTTATTTTTGAAAGAGACAGAGCATGGGGCGCCTGGGTGGCTTAGTCGGTTAAGCGTCCGACTTTCGCTTAGGTCATGATCTAGCAGTTCGTGGGTTCTGTGCTGACTGCCAGCTCAGAGCCTGGAGCCTGTTTCAGTCTGTGAATTCCTCTCTCTCTCTGACCCTCCCCTGCTCACGCTGTCTCTCTCTCTCTCTCTCTCTCCTAGAAATAAATAAAACGTTAAAAAAAATTAAAAAAAAAAAAAAGAAAAGAAAGAGACAGAGCATAAATGGGAGAGGGGCAGAGAGAGAGGGAGACACAGAATCCGAAGCAGCTCCAGGCCCTGAGCTGTCAGCACAGAGCCCAACGTGGGACTCAAACCCACAAAACTGTGAGATCATGACCTGAGCAGAAATCAAGAGCTGCATGCTTAGCCGACTGAGCCCCCCAGGCGCCCTTCTGTAAGAGTTTTTGCTGTTGGCTTTTTGGTGGTTTTATTCTGGAGATGGCTCTTAACTTAGAATAGGTCATTTTTCTGAATAATCTGGTTACTAGCACACATGCCCCCCTCCCCTGTATCTCTTCTTTATTTCAGTGTGTGTGGGTTCTTTTTTTCTTTTTAAATTTTTAAATGTTTATTTATTTCTGAGGGAGAGAGAGAGAGAGAGAGCACGCGCGCATGGGGCGGGGGAGAGGGGCAGAGAGAGGGAGACACAGAATCTGAAACAGGCTCCAGGCTCTGAGCTGTCAGTACAGAGCCCGATGTGGGGCTCAAACCCACGAACCATGAGATCATGACCTAAGCTGAAGTCAGATGCTTAACCAACTGAGCCACCCAGGTGCCCCATCTTGACCACAGAGTATTTTAACTGGTTTCTAATATTTGCCTCTTCCAACCCTGTAACCTCATTTCCATTTAACCAGAACAAACATCTCATGCACAAGAACACTGTGGTCCCCTAAACTGAGTATTTCATAGCATAGTCTTCAATCCATCTACATCAAAAATCTGGGAGTATCTGTTTAAAATGTAGTTTTCTGGTCCCCACCCCAGACTTAAGGGGCCCCCGCATCAACTCGTCTGACACGATAAACAATCAATGTTCGTTACAATCTTCCTGCAGTGTTTCAAACACTTTATATTCATTCATCCTCAGCAATTCTGTTATTCCCATTTCACAGATGAGAAACAGGCATGGATTCTCTGGTCCGGGATAACAACGCTAGTATACGAGAGCAAAAGACTGTTTTCCCCAGTTAGGGTTCCTGGCTGGATCTGGAACTTAAACTGACAAAAACAGATTAACGGGAGAAAAGTATGTAAATGTATGTAAATGGTTCTCCTTCTCAAAAATAAATTAACTTTAAAAAAATCAAAAGGAGAAAACAACAAAGAAATACATCCAGGCCAGCATAACTTCAAGAGCCCAGACCCATCTGGTTTGAAGTGTCTCCCTCCCCCACTGGGCCTGACCTTGGGCTACAGAGGCCATGGCAGCCGGCAGGGAACAGGTGGGGGACAGGTGTGGTGGGTGCTGTCACCTGGGGCTGCCCCCCACCCCCCACCCGGGGCTCCCTGTCCTGTGAGGTTTCCTGGTCCCGGCCCCACTCCTGCACGCGCCTCCCGCGGCCACCAAGTGCCGTCCTCTCCCTCAGGCTCTGTACCATTTGGTGTGGCCCTGGCCTCATGCCCCCAAGGTGTCCTCACACCGGCAGGAAGCTGTCTGGGCCAGGTCCTTGTGAAGAGCGTGGAGCCGGTGTCCCAGTCCCCGAGAATCCCCATCTCCGCCCCTCCCCAGGGAAAGGACACCTTGCCACTCGCCGCTTTCTCCCCTTTCTCCACAGCCTCTCATTTTTTTCTTTCCTAGGTGTGAATCGCATCAAAGTCCCTGCTTACATGACTGAGCCCTGGAGGTGACTTCTCTTCCCCCGGCCTGAGTCCCCGGCCCGTGGCTCAGAGCAGGGCTATGCGCATCTGCTGCAGGCCGTGAAGGCGAAAGCCCGGGGACGGGGCGCGTGGAAACATCTTGGCGATCTGACTTTGCCACAACTTTGTATTTCACAAAAGCATCTTTCCACCGCGGATCGGATGGTCCTTCTACAATCTGTGACTAGATCTACAATCCTGAGACTAGATCTCAGGATATGGGGTGCTTTGCACCCCTTGTTGGTTTCTTAGTCTCTGCTGGAACTCTGACAACTGACTGACTGTGAGTACTTGACCTTCCTCACCAACCTCGGAGAAGAGGAAATCTGGACGTCCGGGTTGTGCCGACAGCCCCACCCACTTACATGTCCGGTGCCTAGTGCTCCCAAGTCACTGATGGAGGCCAGCACGACTCAGCCTCACCTGGACGTGCGCCTGCCGAGGGGACGCCCATCGCCCACAGAGAGGCTGCTTTCCAGGCCTTGCGGTCCTGTGTCCCAGACTCTGAGGAGACAGACGCGAGCCTCAGCTCTGAGCCGGCTCCTTCCCAGCCCTGTACACGGCCATGAAGGCTGTCGCCGTGGAGGCTGCCGGGGCTGCGCAGAAGTGCCAGATGGGAGGGTGACGGTGCTCAGGGCCAGCTCGACAGCCCGGGCGTGGAGATGGCGGCTCTCCCCCCGCACAGCACTGCCCAGGCAGGTCTGACCCCCAGCCGCCCCCGGACCCCACGGACCAGTGTCCCGAGTGTCTGCAAGCACTCCAGCCGTCAGCCCGTCCAGCACATATGCGTGACCGCGCCTCCAGGGACCAGGCGGCTAGTCCTGTGTGCAGAGTCCCAGTGGCCCCAGCACCTGACACCTCATGGTCCGGGGCCACTGTCCGCCGCAGCGTGCACCCCATCCACCATATCAGGAGCCGCCCTCAGAGACTCCCAGCACGTCTGGGGAACCCACCTGCCCTGGGCTGTCGTCCACTCCTTCTCCAACTTGACCGCAAGCTGGGGTTCTCTGCAGAGGTTTGAAAAACTAATGCCCGGCCTCTGTCCAGGCTTCTGCTCTGACTGGTCTGGGGTCCAGCCCAGGAGTCGGTTGCTAGCAAAACTTCCCTGCTGATTCCAGCACGTAGCAAGTGGGACAGTCAGTGACCCCCCCGACCTCAGGTGCAGAAGAGAGGGACACAGTCCTGCGCAGGCTCCCTGCCGTTTTTACCCACAGCTCAGGGGCTCGGCCCGGATGAAGGCAGCACGGAGCCCCCTCCCGCCCCCCCCCGTCCCAGCCTCCAGTGTCACCGCCTGCATTTCACGTTCACGAGGTGGAGGCCAATCTCTGCATTCCCTTGCTGCAGTGGAGAAAGTAATACCAGTACTAATCATTACTGCAGTTGTTTTTAGAAGATGAACTGAGGCTCTCCGGCGAGTGTGCCGCGCCGTCAGAGCACCGGCAGCACTGACCACTCGCCCCGGGGACCGTCAATTGGGAAGCAGCCTGAAGTTCCGTCTCCGTGTCTCCTGAGAGCTGAGCCGCGCTGGCAAAATCTGAACGGATCCCAGGAATCACGTCCAGTGAATGACTTGACACCGATGCCAGCTGCTTCGCCAACCACTTATGAGGGCGGGGGGCGGGGGCGGGAGTAGAAGAAATGCTATTAGGGAGAAACGTGTTATTATAATTCAGTAGCTCAAAGGGCCTTTTCTCAGTCCAGAGAATATGTGAAATGAAGGGCAGGTACGAGCTCAATTCTGCGTTCAGCCCTAAAAACAGGCAGGAAAAACATCTACACTGAAAACGTCCTTTTTCTGTCTACAGTCTGCCCCACATTCTGACTCCCCCCAGAAATATGCACGCGGAGGCACCTGCTGTGTGCACTGGGAATGAGGTGATCTGGGTGGTACTAACACTTAGGAAGGCAGCATGCTGTTCTAAAAAGACGCGGGGCTTCGGAGGGGGCGTGCGAGAGGGGACGGAAACCAGAGTCACAACGGTGTGAGGCCCCCGCAGCGGGAGGGAGGACCCCTTCCACCAGGACTCTGTCTCTCAGGAAAAGGGAAGTCCTCCCCTTCCCTGCAGCAGGCTGTGGAGACAACCCACAGCCTCCTGCTCTTCCTCAAGGATCGCTTGCTCAGAACGGCCCTCCCCACTTCGTCCTGAAACTTCACGGAAGCTGACCTACCCTCTGTCTCCTCAGACTTGCCCTGCTTTGCTCGTCCCCAGACTGCAATTCCTCCGCTCTCCCCAGATGAACTCATTTTGCCAGTGAAATCCTGACTCTGTTATATTTAAGGATGGCAGGCTCTGCACAGCTGGGTTTGGGTTTGAATTTAAGTGCGACCTCGGGCAGCCCATTTGAACTCTGAATCTCTCTTTCCTGTGAAATAGGAACAGTCTAGTTTTTATCCCAGTGCCCCGCATAGCTGAGGGGGTGCGGAGGAGCTAAACTTGGGGACATCTGTGATGCTAGACAGATCTCAAGTCTTCCCTTCCCTTCTTTTCAGTTCATTCACCGGAAAACCAGAACTACCCATCTGCCCTTCTCACAGTGCTACCTGCACCGATGTAACTTTATTTTTCCAAGCAAATAACCTGCCTGCTCATTAGAAGGATGCCCCAGAAATGCCCCAGGTCCCCAGTGTAGGAAACATCAGGAAACATTGCAGTGGCTGCATTCCTTGCTCCAAATCTTGGCCTTGCGCTCTCCCACCCACTCTTATCCACGGGAGACTCGATCCTCAAGTGAGCAATGCCCAAGCACACGCACACACGGAGCTCTGACCTACAGTCGGCGGCAGCCAGCCCGGGAACGAACTCACCACCGGCAGAAACAAGCTCAGGATGGGGCGCCTGGGTGGCTTACTCAGTTAAGCGTTCGACTTTCACTTGGGTCATGATCTCGCGGTTCGTGGGTTCGAGCCTCGCGTCGGGCTCTGTGCTAACTGCCAGCTCAGAGCCTGGAGCCTGTTTCAGAGTCTGTGTCTCCCTCTCTCTGACCCTCCCCTGCTCACGCCGTCTCTCTCTCTCTCCTAAAAATAAATAAAACATTTAAAAAAAAAAAAAGGAAACAAGCTCAGGAAGCCAACCTCCCACTTGCAGATTGGACTTCCGAGAAGTCAGCCCACTGTCTCTCGCCAACAGTCCACGAAGCCAGGCAGCGGCTCCTGTAACAACTGGCCTCCAGCAGCCAGGACTGATTAACACTCGCCTGATTTCCATGCTTACTTCCCACGCGGACCAGCAGAAGGAGAATGCCAGACACGGGCCCCTGACCGGTCCCACGTGATGCCCTGCATCTGGCCAGCCCGCCCGTACCTTCCCCGTGCCGACAGCCTCCGACCAAGACACGCGTGAATTCCCCTTTGCCCTCTCCCCTGCCTTCCTCCGTCTCTGTGCTGGCTGCAGGCGATGGTGGCTGACGCCCTTGCTCTGATAAAGTCTTTGCCTCTTTCTGTTTGGATGGTCTTTGTTTCCACGACCCTGTCCTGATCCCTAGGCACTCCCAATTAAGGCGATGTCAGGAAGTAAATGTTCTCATAGTTCTGACTGTTAGGCTCTCTGAGCAACCTTTACTGGAATCTGGTCAAAGTACAAGTCTCTGACGTCAAAGGGCACACAGATGCCACAGATCGCCAGAAAGGGTCACCTCTCCAGAGATATACATTAGTATTTCAAGGAAGGATAAAATGCAGACATGGAGACCCTGCAAGGTTGTGAGGAAGCCCAGGGGGCTTGCCTCTTCCCAAGGAGACCCTGTTTATGAGGATCTGGGGTACAGCTCAGGACACCCTGTGTAAACAGATGGACAACTTTGGGGTTCCTGTCCTGTGGTGCAGGAAGCCCTCTGTACATACATCTGGCTCTCACGTTGCCCCGAAAGAGGCAAGAACTGGCCTGTGGGGAACTATCAAGTTATTGCTGATAAGTAAATAATCATCTGCCTGGGTCCAGAGACCTCCAGGTTTCAGGATAATACAAACAAATAAAAAAGTATATAAAACATAATATTAAAGCTTTAAAGACACTAAGGGTGTTTCTAAAGGTGTTAAAAACGTACTTGCATGTCCCCTCCTTCTGTGAGACTTGCCTTAAACCCAACTTCAAAGTGTCAATAAACTCCAACCGTCCCTTCCGTCTGGGAGACCAGAGGCCAAGGGGGTGTTCTCCCCTCCAGCTGTGTCTTATCAAAGGTTGATATTGGGGGCAGCTGGGGAGCTGGTTCTCGATACAACCAATGTTTGTGGAGCACCAGCCATACGCCGGGCACAAAACAGAGCGCCCGGCCCTCGGAGCTCACGTTCCGCCGGGGTGAGGGGCACGGAGAGCACAGGAAGGTGAAGGAGCGGGGTAGTGCGTAGAGGGGAGGCCGGGAGGCCTGAGGAGGGTGGGGGCGGCAGGAGGAGAGTGTGGGATTTGAGGAGGCACTCTGCCGGGGAGGAAAAGCAATTCCCCTCACCCTTCTGGATTCTTGCCTGAGACCTACTGTAGTAAAAGGTGGATTAACGTTTAATGATACGCGTACCTCTTACGTAAGTGGGAGACGCCCTCCGAGTAACTCTCTGAAATGGCCCAAATCATCACCTTAAATCCTGTCTCCGGCTAAAGACAAAAGGAGACTGTGGGAGTAGGGCTGGGGGTGGGGGCTGGGGACCCGGTCACGTGGGTTCAGACAAAACACAGTAGTAGGGGGTGTGGCTTTTGGGGCGTTTAGGACACTGATATCTTCACCAATACGAGTTTCTGGAAATTTGGTCATCCTCCCCTTCCTGGCACAGAGGGAGACCCCTTACAGACAGAGATTTCCTTATAAACCTAAATGTGTCTTACAAAAGGGTAACTTCTAGTGCTTTTCAGAGCTTCTCTTATGTCTCCTGTTGCTTAAAAATGACCAGCTTGGGACACCTGGGGGGCTCAGTCTGTTAAATGTCCGACTCTTGATTTTGGCTCAGGTCGTGATCTTACGGTTCGTGAAACCGAGCCCTGCTTCGGGGTCTAGTACAGAGCCTGCTTGGGATTCTCTCTCCCCCTCTCTCTGCTCTTCCTCCCCCCCCCCAAATAAATAAACATGCAAAAATAAAGAAATACATAATAAAAATAACCAACTCAAGATAATCCTTATGCCAAAGAGCATGCTTGGGGTAATATACTCTACTCCCTTTCAGCTTGAAAGCGGTGAGGGCATCAGCCTCTGGGATACCTGAGGGGAGGCGTTCGGGCGGAGAGACCAGCCAGCCCCCCACCCCCACCCCGAGAGCTGAAACCATCCGTGAGTCAGGCCACATGAGGATTCACTAGAGTTGCAAGTCATCCTGAAACGCTTCCTTCACTGTGCCTTGAAAGGGATGTATCCAATTCTGTATCTCCACGGTACTTGCAACTCAGCTCCACATTAGAAATGCACAACTATAGGGGCGCCTGGGTGGCTTAGTCGGTTAAGCGTCCCACTTTCGCTTAGGTCATGATCTCATGGTTCATGGGTTCGAGCTCCGCGTCGGGCTCTGTGCTGACTGCCAGCTCAGAGCCTGGAGCCTATTTCAGAGTCTGTGTCTCCCTTTCTCTCTGACCATCCCCTGCTCACGCGGTCTCTCTCTCTCTCTCCTAGAAATAAATAAAAATATTAAAAAAAAAAAAGATATGCACAACTATAACCCATCAGCGTGAGAGAAAAAGGAGTTAATAAATTATGCCTGACATTTCCAGATGGAGGGCTCCTCACAAGGATTAAAGTCCAATGTGCTGAGGAAACTAAATATTTTATAGGATCTGCAGCGAAAAAATGCCCCAAGGAAGGCCAAAGTCTTGCAGGCAAAAAACGAAGGCACTGAAATGTCTCTGTCTCTGCACGCCCTTTCTCAACACATGAAAAAATCCGATATCAGCCTTTAAAGTGCAATAAAAGATTGTTGCTGGTGGTTCAAAACACCTTTGCTTCAGTAGTTTTTATTTTATTAAGTTAATCAAAACTTAGTCATGTACCAGAAATAGGCAGAGCACCTGGACCCCGGACCTATGTCAGGTTAATCAGAAAGACGAGTCCCGCCCTTGGGCCATTCACAGCCGCCGCCACTGTAGAGAAGCACATAGATAAATAACTGCAATACAAATGGCAGGGAGAACACAGAGGCAGGGAGAACATCAGGTGTGACAGGGCTCACAGAGGAAGGGGCTTTTGAGCGAGCACTTGAAAAATGATAGTTAAAAATAATAATAAATTAAATTTAAAAAAAAAAAAGAAGGGGCACCTGGGTGGCTCAGTTAGTTGAGCATCCGACTTCAGCTCAGGTCACAATCTTATTGTAAGAGAGAAACAGAAAGTGTGAGCAAGGAGGGGCAGAGAAAGAGAGAGAGGGAATATCTAGCAGGTCTGCACCGGCAAAGCCCAACTCGGGCCTGATCCTGTGAACTGAGAGATCATGACCGGAGTTGAAACCAAGAGCCGGACACTCAACCGACTGAGCCCCCAAGGCGCCCCTGGCAATCGGTTTTAATCACATCTGTGGTTGGGAAAACTGAAGCACAGAGAAGTTAAGGCACTCACTTGCCCAACATCAGCACAGCACGTAAGGGACGCCATCAGGAAGAGAGCCCATGCGGTCTGGTACCCAGTGTGTGTCCTTCCTCCCAGCACTTCCTCTCTGAGAGCGGAGTATCCCCTTCCTGGAGTCTGGTCTTCCTGACTCGCTGCGGGGGAGGAAGAAGTTTTCCCGCTCTGCTGAGGTCCCCTGGCTGGTCTGAGCGGTGGTTCTGCCGTATGACATTGTATTAATCTCAGGCGTGCAACGTATGATTCAAGTTTCCATCGTGAAATCATCCACCGCCACACAGAGCAGTTTATTTTTTGTGTGATGAGAACTTTCAGGATTTACTGTTAACAACTTTCAAATATGCAGCACGGCATTAACCACGCACAGTCACCATGCTACGCATGGCCTCACCCCCAGGGGGTTACTCCCCTGGTACTGGAAGTGGGCGCCCCCAGACCCCCCTCATCTGCCCCCTCCACCCCCACCTCTGGCAACTACCAGTCTGTTCTCTGCATCTGTGAGTGCAGGGGCGTTTTGGATTCCACATGTAAGCGATGTTCTCTTGTGTTTGTCTTTCTCTGTCTGGACTACTTCACTTAGCAGAACGCCCTGACTCATGAATTATTACTGAATTCATTTATTCGTTCTAAGCGTTTCTTGGGGAGTCATTAGGGTTTTCTATATATAGTGTCACATCAGCTGCAAATAGAGGCAATTTTAGGTCTTCCATTCTGATCTGGACCTCCCTCCCTCCTTTTTTCCCTCCTTCCTTCTCTTCCTTCCTTTCTCTCTTTTTCTTTTCTTTTTCTTCTTCCTTCCTTCCTTTCTTCTCCCTCCCTCCTTTTCTCTTTCTTTCTATTTCGTGCCTAATTGCTGTGGCTAGGACTTGAGTTCTCTGTTGAGTAAGTAGCAGGAATGGACATCTTTGTCTGGTTTCTGGTTATAGGAAACCTCTCATTTTTTCAGTGTTTACTACGTCAGCTGTTGCCTTTGTCATGCTGAGTACATTTCCCCTAAATCCACCCTCCAGTGCTTTTATCATGAATGGTGTTGACTTTTGTCAAATGCTCTCCTTTTTTGTCACAAAGCTTCCCTTGACCCTCTTGGGGTCCCTGATTGGGTCTGAAACAGAATGAGGGGGGTTTATAGTGTTCAGGGGAGGAAGGGACAGACCGTGAAGCACCCTCAAGACGACAGGGGGTGGGGTCCCAATAGTTTATTTTTGCTCTTGATTCCCTTGCTTTTGGGGATGTGTCAAGTAAGAAATTGCTGCGGCGGAAAAAAAAGAAAGACGACAGGGGGTGGGGGGCGGCAGGTGACGAAGTAATGAGGAAGGTAAGGTTGGTTTAACAAGGTTTGTGGACACAGGTTTCCTGGCCCCCAATTCCCCGCCTCTGGGTCTCTGGGTACGGGAGTGTCTCCGGTCCCCCTGGACAGGGAGGGCACCTTCACAGGGGGTTTGCGGTCTGTCCCGGGGCGGTGGGGAGGGGGGAGACAGCGGGGCTGGGAGGTCGGAGTAACCTTCCTGCTTCTGCTATGTCTTCAGCTAAGGACACGGGGCACTCCTGTCCCTCTGTGGGCACACCTTCCCTTGCACCTCAAACTCAGCTTCCGGGTGCGAGCAAACGCGTCCTGGACTTCCTCGACTCCAAACATCAAGGCCAAACTCACTGTGCCTTTGTTCACCAGGCTCCATCCACAGGCATACCCCCTGCGAAGCCCTTGCCTTCCATTTCCCTAGCATCTGACCTCCAGCAGGGGCGCCGGCATGGAGGCAGTTAGCCCTGAGCTCGCCGGTGGCCTCGGGCCCCCACTCCAGACACTGGGCCGCAGCCGACCTTGGGTGGGCCCTGGACAGCGGGGGGCTTGCATTCCTGGAGCACCTGCCTGGCCTTACACCCTGGGCACCCTCCCCCCAGGGCCCGGCACGAGGCAGGACACAGGGAGTCAACTGGGTTTAATTCTTCCAACTTCGAGTCCTGTGTGCTGCCTGCTCCTACAGAGGGCGGGTGGCCGCGGCAGTTGGCCCTGGACGGTGCAGCCCCCATGAGGGAGGACGCCCCTTTGGGTTATCACAACGCCAAGTTTGCAGAGGGACTCGGGCTGTTCTGGAACTCTGTGCCCTTTCCTGAATTTTGAAGGTTCTCCTTAAAACTCACACTGCCTTAAAACCTTGCCTCTCTTCTTGTTTTTAATGAATTATGAGCCATCATTTATTTATAACCCATCGACAGCTGCCTTGACGGGGCAGAAAATGAACCACCTGCCAAAGTAATTACCCTTTTTATAGACTTAGAACAAATGCTCACAGCCCATTCCTTTCTAATGGGCTGGGGTGCTAGGTTTCTGCTCTTTTCTGACCCGCCTGAATCTCCGTGCTCATTACAGATGGGTCAGGATTCTTCCTCTGAGTCACTCTAGAAGCCAGACTGACTTATGCGGAAAGCTGGCTTCTCTCTGTGAGAGATCAAGCACTTTTAGTAAAAGGCTGTTCCTCTCCCGAGAGTGAACAGGTGCTTAAGACTAACACAGCCTTCCCCAGGCTGGTCATCTTTTCACGGTTATCACTCTGGCGTGTAGTTCAGTGGTCCCGCCTGGCAGCAATAAAGGAAGCCTCACAATTTGTTCAGCCTGCCCAGGAAACATTAGGGCATTTATGCCACTAGAAAAATAACCACAAAAAGTTACTAGCTATCAACTTGACTCTCTATTCCTATTTAACAGCTGTATTTAATATCCTATTTATAAACGTACGTAAATGTATACATATAGAGCAACATACTGTTCCTTTGGTAATTACTCTAATTATTCTACTAATTTTTTTAAAGCAGGCTCCACACTCAGTCTGTGGGGCTTGAACTCACGACCCTGCGATCAAGACCTGAGCTGAGATCAAGAGTCGGATGCTTAACGGTCTGAGCCTCCCAGGTGTGCCTCTAGTATCTAGTCCAGTTTCTAAAATGAACTGAAGACTGAAAGCTGTTAGTCACTTAAGAATTAGTGTTGGGGCGCCTGGGTGGCTCCATCAGTTAAGCATCCGACTTCGGTTCAGGTCATGATCTCACTCTTTGTGGGTTCGAGCCCCGCGTCAGGCTCTGTGCTGACAGCTCGGAGCCTGGAGCCTGCTTCAGACCCTCTGTCTCCTTCTCTCTGTCCCTCCTCTGCTCTCTCTCTCTCTCTCTCAAAAATAAACTTCAAAAAAAAAATTTAAGAACCCCATTGGGGGGCTGCACCTGGATGCAGGGGTGAACTCCGAAGGGGCCTGGGGGAATATCTCAGGCGCTGGAATGACTCCATACTTGGATTTGCTAGTATCCCAGGGTTACAGGTACCTGTCAAAACTCCCAGGCAATTCACTAAGCAGGATGGATTCTGCCGTAAGCGAATTATACCTTTAAATGAATAAGCCGACAGTTTTCTGAGTACCTCTTTCTTTTAGAACTTTATCTGCTAGCAAGTGATGTTCACAGCAAGGCCGGCGGGCCAGAGCAGACCTGCGGGCTGGGTTAAGGGAGCAGCTCACTCTTAGGAACCGGCTTCTTTGGTGGGTCAGATTCTGCTGCAGCAACAAATCACGCTCAAATTCTAGCGGGTACAACAGACATTCCAGGGTTCCCTGTCTGCCTCGAGGGCTGTTTTAAGTTTATTTATTTATTTTGACAGAGAGAGCACAAACTGGAGAGGGGCAGAGAGAGAGGGAGAAAGAATCCAAGCTGGCTCTGTGCTGTCAGTACAGAGCCCAAGGCAGGGCTCGAACTCACCCGCCACAAGATCACGACCTGAGCCGAGATCAAGAATTGGGGGCTTAACCGGCCGCGCCAGCTGGGCGCCCCAACAGGGTTGCACTGTTGTTGTGACAGAGGGCAGGGCCCCAAGGGGAGCAAAGCCCAATCACACACACACAGTGAAATATTTTGCTTAGATACAGTGTAAGTCCCAGTGGCCAAAATAAGCCACACGGCCAAGTCCAAAGTCGGTGAGGGGGGTGGGGATGCGGGCTGTGCTTTCCCACCTGGAAACTCGGTAAGGGTCAAGGACTCAGTAAAAGCATTCTCAGACACTCCGTGCCAGGTGGCTGCTGGACTCTGCGCATCAGGGAGCAGCTGGGGGCCACCCCAGTGCGCCTCGCAGGGAAGGGGGGTAAACACCGGTGGACTCGCACAGCGAACTGTGTACTCCACGGACTATCCATCCACACCGTCTGTCTACGTCCTCAGGGATGGAGCTCCAGAATACAGCGTCCAGTGAAGACACGAAGTCAGCGATTTGGCTGCTGCTGTTTGGCCAGACTACTCCACGATCCTGGGGCCTTGGCACCACCCAAGGTTGATTATTCGATTCCCCCGCCCTCCAGAAAAAAAGACTCCGGCAAAATTAGTGAGCCTCAAGACCCTCCAGCCTCTATGCCCGAGCTGTGGCGCAGAGCACCCCTTGTTTACACCCCAGCAGCCCCTGCACGGCCCGGAGCTGCAGGCCAGGCGCTGGCGGCCGGTGGGAAGCCAGCCCCCAGCGGGGGGACACGCCGGGTGTGCAGTTGGGCTGCGGAGTCAGAGCCTGGCCGATGACTGCCAGCCCTGTGACCGCGGGGAGGTTCCAGAAAGCCTCCGGCCCCCAGCCTTCCAGACGTGTGGTGGGGAGGACGGCCACGGGGCTGCTCTGAGGACCAGCGAGAATGCCCGCGTGGTGCTGCCGCAGAAGCGCCTGGAACGGCAGAGACAACTCTTGTCCTTCCCAGCAGCCGACTGTCGCCACACACGTTTTAAGAAAGGAAATGGGACTGGAGATGTAGCGAGGCAATTGTTTCCTTCCGGTACTTGGGGAACAGCTTGCGCCCTCCCTCCTGGCTGCGAGGCTCTGCCGAGAAGTCCCCTGACAGCCAGATGGGGCCCCTTCGTCTGCCCTGCTCCTCGTCCACCAAACCCAGAATCGTGGCCGTCTTCGTCCTCCAGGAAATAACTTCACAGCCCCCGTTACAGCTGTGAAGGGCTTGCATTCTCCATGCTGAGCACGGAGAGAAACGTGCTCTTTCATAACTGGACGGCGGGGCCCCTGGGGTGCTCAGTCGGTGGAGCGTCTGATTCTTGACCTCGGCTCAGATCGTGATCGCACGGTTTGAGGGTTCAACTCCCACCACTAGGCTCTGCGCTCTCAGCACAGAGCCTGCTTGGGATTCTCCCTCTCCTCTCTCTCTCAAAATAAATAAATAAACTTAAAACAATAATAAAAGACAATAAAATCGGAGGAGGTGAGCATGCGGAGGCCAGGACGACGGGGCAACAGAGGGAGAAGGTGGCAGGGCTGGGGGAGAGCTGCATAGAGGCCCCTCCAGCACCTGCGTGCCTCTGCCTCCACCCCTGCTCAAACACGGGGTGGGGGCGGGGGCGGGGGCCTCCTGGGTGGCTCATTCAGTTAAGTGTTGGACTGCAGCACAGGTCATGATCTCACAGTTTGTGAGTTGGAGCCCCACGGGCTCTGTGCTGACAGCTCGGAGCCTGGAGCCTGCTTTGGATTCTCTGTCTCCCTCTCTCTCTGCCCCTCCCCCACTCACATTCTCTCTCTCTCTCTCTCTCTCTCTCTCAAAAATAAATATTAAAGATGTTTACAAAAGAGAGAGCAGTTTCACAGGGGGAGCATTTTTGGAAACAACCTGTACGCCTCTCAAGATAGAACGGGGACACGTACTTCCTGGTCAGACGCTGGCAGTGTGATTTCTTACTCTGCGATGGGAGAGAGAGAAGCATCCGGCTCATACACACCCTTCCCCACGGGTGAGCCGTCATGAAGCTGCTCTGAAGCGCCTTTCAGTTCTCTGCGTCAATGTCCGCAAACCGGCTGCCACCACCGCTCGGCGCCCGCGATCCTGGGTGGCACCCGGGAGGCTGGCGACAAAAGAAATCGGTGCCGGATGCGCTCCGGTGTCACAGGAGTGACTACGCCCCCAAACAGTTGCCGAGGTCTATTTTTAACACACATCTCAGTAACAGGCAGGAAGACAAGAGATTCTGTAAACCTGCTACAGGGAGGAAAGAGACTCGCGTTTAGAGAATGTAAGTAGCTGGGGAGCTCATTACCAGCTTTGCCCTCTTGAAGGTCGAGGATGGCCCCTCTCCAAATTCCCTCATCCCCCACCCCTTTCTAAAATACTGCCTTCTCTTGCTTTTCTCCCTCTCTGTTCTTCTGGGAACGTTCCTGCCCTTCTATCGTTTCCTGCCCCTGAGCAAGCTGAAGTAAGTGCATAAGAAAGCAAGCTATGTACCTCCTACAGCACCGGTTTAAGATCTATGAGGTCAGAGGCTGTCTGTTTGGTTCACCAAGGGCCTAGGACATCGTGTGGATTATAGTGAACACCCAGTAAATGCATATGACCATCAGGTCTGTCACTACCACCTGTCACTCAGGTTCTTTTCTCTTTCTGCTCCCCCATCCTGCAGTATGGCTCCTACACCTAAGGTGGTATCATGGTCCAATATGGCTGCTGGAGTGCCAGCCATTGCATCCTTATTCCAAACAGCAGAAAGGAAAAAAGGCAAAGACGTGTGCTTCCCGGCGAATCCGTTCTTGTTAATGAGCCTTCCCAGGAGCTCCAGAAAATGCTTCCATTCACAGCTCTTGGTCTGGAGTTTAGATGTGTGATGACACCTAACTGCAAGGGATCAGGAAACACAGTTCATAGCTAAGCACGCGGCTGCCCAATATAAGATCAGGGCTTTAGGGGCACTTGGGTGACTCAGTCGGTTGAGCGTCCAACTTTGGCTCAGGTCGTGATCTCACGGGTCACAGATTCACGCCTCGTGTCGGGCTCTGTGCTGAGAGCTCAGAATGTTCGGATTCTGTGTCTCCCTCTCTCTCTGCCCCTCCCGTGCTCATGCTCTCTCTTTCTCTCTCTCTCCCTCTCAAAAATAAACATTTCTTAAAAAAATAACAAAAATACATTTTTTTAAATCAAGGATTTATATTTTAAAAGGAGGGGAGAGTGCGTGTTGGAGAGGCACCACCAGGGTGTGTCACAGGGGCCTCCGTCCAGGACTCCCTGCCCCGTGAGGTCCGGCCCCAGGGCTCTGCCTCCATGACTTCAGCACGCGGGAAGGCACTTCTCTGTGACGCAGCCTGTTGTGTTTTTGGAGCAATTAATGTCAGAGGGTCTCTGTTTTTTATTCTGTTTGCTTTGGTCCAGACAGTCATTTTCCTGTGACTTTGGCCAGTCTGTACCAGCTCCGCCTCATGAGACCACACCGGACACATCCTCATTTCCCTTTGGTGTGACGGTGAGCGCTTCACAGAGTGCTGGGACAAGTGTCACATTCTTAAAGAAAGCCATTCTGTGGTAAAGGAAAACCTCTCCTCTTCAAGCTCCGTCTCTCCGTTCCCGACACTGTGTTGGCTTTCAGGGAGTCGTCAGGGGCTCCCGGGCTGTGCAGAAGGTTCTGGATCTGAGCCAGGGGCGGGGCAGGGGGGACCTTGCCTGAATGAACGCTGTCCCTGTTCCTGCACTGCCTGAGGCCTAACTGGCTTCTCTGTCAGCCGCGTGGTCCCGGTGGCGGAAGCAGCTTCGGTGGACGAGAGCCAGGGATACCTCACATGACCCTCTGTGCGGACGAGGGCTCCGCTCTGTGGCAGATCTCTCTGACCCAGCAGATCTCTCTGGTGTGCGGGCCCCAAATTTCAACGTGTTGAGACCTTTCAGAATTTTGATGCTGTTGTCCAAGTATTTCCTTCTTTTTTTTTAAATTTTGTTTAATGTTTATTTATTTTTGAGAAAGAAAGATAGAGTGTGAGCAGGGGAGGGGCAGAGAGAGAGGGAGACACAGAATCCGAAGCAGCTCCAGGCTCTGAGCTGTCAGCACAGAGCTCTCAGGGCTTGAACTCAGGAACCAAGAGATCATGACCTGAGCCACAGTCAGAGCTGAACCTCCCGAGCCCCCCAGGTGCCCCCCATCCGAGTACTATCTCCACCCTCCCTCCTCCACCAGCTTTGGGCCCTGGCATATCTGAGCTATCTGAGCGGCCTGCCTCCTGAATCATAATCCAGAGGAACCATCTGGAAGATCTTCATCATGTAAGGTACAAAGTGACGTGCCAGGACTTGGGGGACCATCACAGCATAACGCAGGTTGGCCGGGGAACGGACTCTACCAGAAAAAGGGAAAAGCTGACAAAATGAGGGTCACAAGAGTGGGGAAGAGTGGGGTCGTCCTTTCTCATGGGGACTTCAGGGGAGGGGCGGGCCAGGCCCTTACAGCCGACTGCTCCGTGTGGCCCTGGGGGCCCGGGGAGGCACCTGAGACCAACCTCACTGGGCGCCCGGCTCCTGGGTCTGGGGGTCCTGCCGCTCCTGGGGCTTCCTGGGAAGCAAGCTGTCCACACCAGGGGACCCGGGGCCACAGGACACCGCAGAGCTCACGGGATGAAGCCACGGGGGAGCAGGTGCCCTGAAGTATCACGGCTGGTGCAGACCACTGGGGGGAGTCCCTGGGTCACTTCTGCCCGATTTTGCTGCCCGCACGACACCTGTTCCTTAGGGACACTTTGGATTTGGTCTTTCGTTCAGCTACAGACCCACCTAAGAATGGTGACCTCCAACCCGAAGCATCCGTCTCGTCCATGAAGAGGTCAGTAAAAACGTGCAGCCCTCACTGAAAACTCACTGCCCGGGTCACACACCACTTACCCTCTCCCGGGATGGAAGCGCCTTGGCACAGAGACCACGTGTTACTGTGTCCTGCGCAGTGTCTCGGCTGCTGACCCATCAGCAGTAGTCACACTAGGGACCGTAGGAGACAGGCACTTGGCCAGGGGTTACGTAGGGTTCCACGGGGTTCCACACGGTTCTACAGGGTTATGTATGGTTCCATGGGGTTACGTGAAATTCCACGTAGCCCACATCCACCATCTCACTCACTCTGCACTACACCCCCAGGGACGCCCATGGGTGACCACCCCCCTAGAGATGCCCATGGGTGATCACCCCCCAGGGATGCCCATGGGTGACACCCACTGACTGGGTGAAGAAGCCCAGGCTCGGAGGGGTAAACGCTTACACACAGCACACAGGTGAGACTCAAGGGGCTGGACGTCAGCTGGGGTCTAACTGCCCCCAAGCCCCTCACAGTTGTGTTAGCTGCCTTAGCACGTGTGGGCTTGTGATCAATACCGACGGGTAATCCAGTCTGTGCAGCTCTGCTCCCGGCGTCCCAGCTTTATGTCATTACAATAGTCCACACCAACCCCTAGGGTGGGAGTCGATGCCTAAGCCTAGCAAAGCCGCGGACACCAGGGAGGGACACCTGTCCAAGTTTATTAAATGGGCACGATCTCCCTCAACCCTCTCTAGGGCCCCAGTCACCCCACCATCCACTTCACCCAACGTGAAGTCCTGGTGGGCTGCCCACCAGCAGGTCCCGGGCTACGTTCAGGTAAGCCGACGTCCTGTCTAGTCTAACATGAAAACGGCGCTCTGTTCCTGCTCCGAGGTCACTCAGGGAGGGGGCGCCTCGAGTGCTGGCCCCCTCTTTCTCCGTCACTGCCTCATTCGGGAGCTGGAGCTGGGGCCTCTCCACGTGGGTTGGGGGTTGGACAGGAGCCGAGCGACAGGCCCTGCAGGGGAGGCGGAGGGCTTTGCACGTTCCTCTGCGAACGCCCCTGGTGCAGTGGGTCCCCCGGCTGCTCACACGCTCCCCACCCCTGCCCCCAACACAGGATCCACATCCAGCAAAACATCCACAGCCCCTTCCCAGGGCAAGTGCCCCCCACGGAGAGCACTCTCGGGCGGAAGTCCGTCCAGGTCACTCACGGCTGCTCCTCAAGCGTTGGAGGGCCCGCTGGCACCCCATGGGGTGGCTCCTTCCTCTCTGGCTCTCGACCAAGGTAAAGGCCCTGGGTCCTCGCCCCCTGCACCCTGGCAGCTCCCTGGCGACACCTCCAGCCGCCCAGTGGCTTCTCACCCTCTCCTTCTGCACCTGCAGCTGCCTTCATGGCCACTGCCTCAGTGGTGCTGCTCCTGTTACCATAGCAACGGGTATGTCTGCAGTCCTCTTACCCGAGTAGGACACACAAGACACCTTAGTAAGAATTAGCAACTCAAACCTGAGGGATGCCAGGGGGGATGGGGACGAGTAAAGAGAAGCATTAACAGCAATCCTGTGGGCGGGGTGGGGACACACCCCGCTTATGCCTGGTATGCACTCTGCCCTCTGTAACCCTCAGGGGGTTCTGCTGTGACCCTCCCGCATGTGCATCCTCCTGAAACTTCCAGAAGGGGAAGTTGAAGTCAATACCTTTCTCAGGGGTAGGCTGGCGCGTCTGATCCAAACACACACATTTGACCCCCAGCGCCCCAGCTGACCCCTCCCTGACAGCCGCGAAGGGGGCGGACAGTCCACTGGCTCCGGGCCACGCTAGGCTGGGGTTGACCCGCGGCTGGTCCCGTGGCGTCTCGGAACAGTGTCTCACCAGAGACAAGCTCCACTCACCGTCCCAGGTCCTGCAGCAAGGCCACCAGCCAGCCCCGGGACCCCCCTACAGCCCCCCACAAGTGCCCTGGGACCCCCCCACCCCCGCACAAGTGCCATCCCGGCAAACTTGCCTCTGTGTGACATGCCCCCCTAAAACGGTCACCCCATTCCGTGTCAGCAACACACGTTAAGACATTTCCATCCCAACTCACACATCAAACATCACCCTGGCGTTTCCCAGTTTTCCTAAGGATGGGGACTTCGAGGGGGAGGGGACGGACAGACCTGCAATGGGCTCTCCCGGCCGCTAGACGGGGGCCTTACGACGCTGAGATGAAATGCTGACTCAGTTTCCCAAGAGGAATCAAGAAACTGAGACAGGCCAAAGCCTGACAAGCAGCCCAGTGAAGCGGGCCTAAGCGTGCACGTGCAGAGGTGAGTAGGTGACACACGCGTGTGCAAGGGGCTGGCCTGCCTCTCCTAGGCCTGCCGGCGAGTGGGGTCCCAGCGGTGTTCTGCTGCTCCCAGTCTGCCGGCCATGTGCACAGCGCGGGCACCCGTGACCACTAGGGACAGCATCCTGCTGGGGCCCTGGGCTCCCCGTGGAGGGAGGGGCGTCCCACTGGGACCCTAAAGCGGGAGGGTGTAGGGTCAGGGCATTGCCCCTGATCTGGGGTCATCAGCTAGGTGCCCGCTGGACCTTCCCTGACACAGACACAGAGGGCAGTGCAAGGAACCTCTGAACTTTCCAGACTCCATGTTTGTCACGGGAAAGGGGTGGGATGGACCAGGCCGAGGAGCTGGGCCAAAGCCACCTTCACCAGCCACTGCCACTATCCGGCTTTGGTTCCCCGCCTGTGACCTGCCCTTCCCCCCGACCGGGGCGAGTGGCATGGGGGTCCACCTCCAGCAGAGGGCCCTTCACCCGGGCTGGCCTTGGTCAGGCGTCTGCAGACTCCATGTGCTCTAAGAACATTCCAGAAGCCAGAACCTTGTGATCACGCCCATTATTACACCTCAGGCTTTGGGATGTTCAGTTCAGTGCGGTGGGCAGAAGTGGGTTGAGCGGGATGGGGTGAGGGGGTCGGTGCGTGGGGCACCTCTGTGCTGACAGCTCGGAGCCTGGAATGACTTCAGATTCTGTGTCTCCTTCTTCCTCTGCCCTTCCCCCACTCGTGCTTTGTCTCTCCGTCTCTGTCTGTCTCTGTCTCAAAAATGAATATGCTTTAGAAACTCCATTGGTGGGACAGGCAGGTTCTGAGAAAAGGCCTCACTGACCATGAATAGGTCTGGTAGAGGTAATGCTCCATAATTCGCACAGCGGAGCCGACATCCTTCAGAACCAGAGTAGCAGGTTTGGGTCAAGATCCCAGTGTGACATCGTGAGGGCCCTGCAGGGGGTCTCACCTCCAGCAGCACCAACCGTTCTGCCCAAGCTGTGACCCCGACATTGAGGCAGACCCAGCTCGTATGTCACAGAGAAGCATCCTGGGCCTGAGTGACGGCACTGTCCCCAGCTCCTGGCTGCAGGCCCTAGGCCGTGCCCCCCGCACACAGAAGGCCCTCCGGCTTTACTCCAGGTTCGCATATAAGGAGAAACCCCGGGCCCAGGTGTGACGGACGCACCGGGAAGTACCATACACAGAGGGGCACAGTCAGGGCTCCTGGCTTTCAAAACTTGGCACTGGTATCGTGGGTGCCACAAAGTTTAATTTTATAAGAATGTGAGAAGAGTTATCTAGATACTAATAATCAATTCATGATCAATTGGCATTTGAATGCTGTAGATGAGAGTCTTAAGACTTTTGTGGGGGCGCCTTGCAGGCTCACACAGTTAAGCGTCTGACTCTTGATCTCAGCTCAGGTCACGATCTCACGGTTCATGGGTTTGAGCCCCATGTCGAGCTCTGTGCTGACAGCCTGGAGCCTGGAGCCTGCTTTAGATTCTGTGTCTCCCTCTCTCTCTGTCCCTCCCCTGCTCGTGTTCTGTCTCTCTCTCTCAAAAATAAACAAACATTAAAAAGAGAAAAAAAAAAAGAGTCCTAAGACTTTAGAAAACAGCTACTGCGCATCAGATGCCTGGCATGGGGGACAGGGGTGGCGGGCGGCGGATGGCCTTGAGGTGGAAACATGTTTGGGAGCTGAGCACTATTCTTTTATCTGACACATTTCGCCACAAAGACTGATATTTCTTAGCTCCTGACATTTGATTCTCCCTGGAAGGCCTGGGGGCTTCTACGTGAGCCACGGCCATCTTCCTAGGACAAGAGTCCAGCTCCGGCCGATGGTTATCTCTTCCCTGGATTCTGGGGTCCCCATGAGCGGCAGGTGCCCTGGCCTGGAGCATCTCTCAGGGCTGAGGCTGAGGAGCCAGCACTCGGGTGCCCATCCCCAAAGGGTCTCTGCAGCAGGGGAGCCTGAAGGAGAGCAGGATTGCCAGCACACTATCGGACCATGTGTGTGTGAGGAACCAGAGACCCTGGTCAATTGTAGAGCCACGTAAGGTCTTGGTTAAAAGGAACAGAAGCTGGGGCACGTGGCAGGGCTCGGTCTGTTGAGCGTTCAACTCTAATTTTGGCTCAGGTCATGATCTCCTGGTTCCTGAGATTAAGCCTCTCGTCAGGCTCTGCACTGACAGCACGGAGCCTGCTTGGGATTCTTTCTCCCTCTCTCTGTCCCTACCCTGCTCTCTCCCGTGCTCTGTCTCAAAACAAATAAACTTTAAAAAAAGGGAACAGAAATCTATACTGTGGATACTGGGTTACCTTGTGGCCCCAAGGAAGCTGCAGGCCTTTGGGAAAGGATGTAACCAAGAACCGGAACACTGTGAGAACCTTCTGGCGTTCAGCAATGCCTTCTTACGACAGCTCTCTGTCCCTCCCTCGTTTTTCTTTCCCTCCATCTTCCAAGGGTTTCTCTGTGCCGCAGTCACAGGGAACACGGCTGATACAGCTCCAAAACATGACAGCCACCCCCTGCAAAGACTGATTTCTCCTCTATTCTGGTTCCGAAATGTCCTGCAGAAAAAACGTGAGTCACTATGACACTCGCTCAGGTGTCCACTTCTGGACCAGAGTGGCAGGGGAGCCATGCTTCCGAGATGGAACTGAAACTGGTCCCGATTTGGTCGCAAGCCAGTCCCAGAACTGACGGACGGTGGCAAGCGGTCACATGGACACAGCCACTTGTGAGGTAGCGGCATGGACGTGTGGGGGGCAGTTCCCAGAAGGACCCATGTGGCGGAAGAGCTGTGGGCTTCAAGGTGGAGAAGGAGGAGAATGCGACAGGAGCCAGGGTGGCGGCCAGATGACCGCATGGCAGGCAGGCCTGTGCCGTTCCCAGCTCCAGGCTTGGTGCGGGGCCACCTGGGTGGGAGGGCCCTCAACAGATTTTGGGAGGTTGTTTTGTTTTTTTTTTGACACAGGCTGAATGTTATTACTTTCACGTATGAAAAGCTCAACAGCATCCACTCAGCCCAGCTCAGTGGCCAGTGCTTTATCCTTTGCCTTTTCCAGCTCAGCACGTGAGCTGTCAGCTGGGGACACAGGACAGGGATACCCAGCGGTGGAGGGTCCCGGCCCTCTCCTGCCGCAGCCAGTCCTGATCGCCACCACCAGCCCAGCTCCAGCGCCGCTGTCTCCAGAGCTGACCTGTGAGAGTGTGGCAGGGGTGTGGGCCTGCCTGCAGAGGGCCACCCGGTCTGCCTTTCCCCGTACCGTGCAGTGCCCTTCACACACGAGCCACAGGAAGACTGCGCACTTGAGGGGGCTCCCATCAGTGCAGCCAGCGCCAGCAGAGGCTTCTTCCCTCCCCCAGGGTGGTGTCGGGCTTCACCCCTGCTCCAGGGTCAGGGTGCCTGCTGGGGGGCCATCCGGGCCCACTGCCTCTGCCTCTTTCCTACTTTGTCCCTGGTCTGTGTGTGGGGGCCGCCTGCCGCAGGTGAGTAGCGGTTTGGTGGCCCAAGGCCTGGTCCTTAATCACAGAGGCGCCGCCAGACTTGACTGCAGCCGCTGGCCGCAGCGGGGCCGGGTGATGGAGCGGGGAGTCCCTTTGGGGCAGGATGTTTCATCTTTCGGCATCTTGGACAGCCGGAGGGAGAGTCGGGTTTCTGCTTGGATTGCTCCGTCCCACTGCGGACACTGAGTGTGTGACAGATGAGACGCCGGGGACGCGATTCCAAGGCGATTCTCTGCCCGGGTGAGCGCTGGTCCAGGTGCTCCCTCTGGGGCTGTGCTCTCAGTGCTCCCTTTGTTCTTCCTTTCCTCCCCGCCTCCCTGAGGCCGCAAGTGCTTGGGGCCCTGGTGGCTGTCTTCGCCACCCAGGGGCCACGGACACCCCCGTTCCTCTCGGCTCTGTATCAGAGAAGGTGCAAATGGTTTCCTCCCAGGGTGGCTCCTGCCCCCAGGGTCACCTCCAGCAGGGGTCACTCCCCAGAATGAAGTGAACTAAGCAAGACTGGAAAAGCAGGAGAGAGTCAGGAACAGCCCAGAACCCCAGGCTGAGCCAGGAGGGAGCAGAGCACAGGGCAGGAAGGAAGGACCACAGTGCGGTGTGATGACTTCTGCTTACTGGCTCCCTCCTCTGTCTGCTGGGGCCCCCGTGTGTACACATGGTAAGTGGCGGAGTCCCTTTGTAAAAACTACTAGTGGGGCACCTGGGGGGCTCACTCACTTAAGCGTCCAACTTCGGCTCACGTCATGATCTCACAACTTGTGGGTTCGGGCCCCATGTCGGGCTCTGTGCTGACAGCTCGGAGTCTGGACCCTACTTCTGATTCTGTGTCTCTTTCTCTGCCCCTCTCTTGCTCAAACTCTCTTTCAAAAAGTAAACACTTTTAAAAAAATTATTGTTGAGTGAAGTTTGGGGATCTTTTATTAAAATATGCATTCATGAGGCACCTGGGTGGCTCAGTCGGTTGAGCGTCTAACTCTTGATTTCAGCTCAGGTCATGATCTCAGGGTCGTGGGATCGAGCCTCACATCAAGCTCTGCTCCAAGCATGGAGCCTGTTTGGGATTCTCAGTATTTCTCTCTGCCCCTCTCCCCTACCCATGCTCTCTTTAAAATAAACAATAAAATAAAATATATGTGCAAAAAAGTATTGCTAAACTCAAAGGTTTTTCACAAACCAGACAGATTCCACCTGTGTATCCAACCCCCAAATCTGGAAATAAAATTATGGGAACCTAAGAGGTCTCCCTCCCCGCCTTGTCACTAAAAGCTGTAAAGATAAGCCCAGCCTTTGCTTTTAACAGGATGGGTTGGGTTTTGCCTGGTTTTATGTTCTATGTCTATAAATAGATTCATATGGAATATTCTCTCGTCCAGCTCCTGTGACTCAGCATTATGTAAGTGACGTCCACCCACACTGTAGCAGGAGGTTACAGGTCGCTCTCTGTCCTGCCGGGTGGGGACCCCACCTCTGATCCAAGCTTCTGGCCGGTAGTTTCCCACCTGTGGTTACCATGAATACTAGTGCTATAACCTGTGCGTTAGCTGCGAACATGGAAAGTAGTATGAAATGCCTTCTTCTTAAACTATTAATTCATTTGGCATCTAAGTGTTTAACCAGGGCTGGATAGATGGAGAGAAAGAATAGAGACAAACAGAAAGAGAAAGAAAATACAACAGAAGAGATAAAACTCTGCCCCAGGACAAACGAGCTCTGTGACAAGATCACAAAACAGCCGAATTGCCTTCATTTCTGGGGGGCGCTCTGTCCATAAACGCGTTTCCACCCTCACACCCAACTTCACACAACAGCGAGAGAGCAGTGTGATGCTTCATTCAGTCCATGGTCATTAACGCCATGGCCGCACTTCCCACGGCGCCCACCCATATTACCACTTTTATTGGACGACAAATACAAAATTTAAGTACTCATTTTGCTGAGAGAGACCCTGCCCTGTTTCAGATCGCACCCCCCCTACTTGCCCATTTCTTTACATCTCCATATTCATTTGTCTTTGAGACTAGGATTGAGCCCATTCATGATCCAGGAAACAAAAACAATCTCTATATGTGGCAACGCACAGTGGGTCCTCAGAGTTCGTCAGAAACACACACACACACACACATACACACACACACAGTTTTCCACTGTAAGAATTTTCTACCTTATTAGAGTTGGCCTCCAGCCCACATCTGAATTGTGGAAAATAACTCTTCTAAGATAAACCGGCAGAGCGCTGATGACCTTGCCATCTGCATGGATTATTTTAACTTTGGAGTTTAATGAAGGATGTAGTAGCAAATGTTGTGTCCCTGTCTCGTGGCTTTACCCATGGCCGTACTTCCTGCTTGAAATCAAAGCCGGGAGTGGAAGTGGGGGAGCTGGGGCAGGACATCAGTCAGGGACTGGAACGTGACAAGGGTATCACTGCGGCTACGAGGCAGGTGGGGACACAATGTGTGGTAAACACTGTCGGCCCCGCTGCTGGCGCGCTCTAAACGCCATGGTGAGGATGAGATTTTGGGGGGAAAGTTCTGCCGGCAACCCCAAATAATCCTTCTATATCATTGATCAGTTCTTTGTTTGAAAACACTAAATGTCTGATTTGAAAAGCTTTGCGTTTTATTTACTTTTAATTTTTTATTTTACTTTTAAATTTTTAATGTTTGTTTATTTTGAGAGAGGCAGAAACAGAGACAGCGTGAGCAGGGAAGGGGGCAGAGAGAGAGGGAGACACAGAATCTGAAGCAGGCTCCAGGCTCTAAGCTGTCAGCACAGAGCCCAATGCAGGGCTCGAACTCATGAACTATGAGATCATGACCTGAGCCGAAGTCAGATGCTTAACCGATGGAACCATCCACATGATCCAAAAAGCTTTGCATTTTAGCTTTTGGCCCAGGAAAGAATGCTAGATCAGGAACCCAAAGACTTGTGTGCTGGTCTAGTCTCTGCCACCTCTTAGCTGCTTGACCCTGAGCAAGTCACAGCCTCTCTGGGCCTCTGTGTCTTCACTGATGAGTCCCAAACAAATAAGACAATCAGTATGAAATGTGCTCTGTAAACAGCTCAGTCCTGCTCTCTGCCAACGAATTAAGCTTGTGACAAGATATTTCCCTTGGGAAAGCAAGTCTTCCAGAAATAACATGCCAGCTAACAATATAAATGTTTGTGCTCTGTCCTTCTGTTAATTTCTCTTTTCTGCTTGTGGTTTCTGGGCCATGTGGAAGGTCCACATGCACACGTAGGTGAGCCGTCTGGAAACACAGATCTGTCCCCGCTATGATCGTGGCCTTATTGGCCCACAAGGAGAGAGAAGGTATGAGTGGGTGGGCAGCCAGGGGTGTAGGAGGACGAAGCAGGGGGGGCCCAGAGTATCCACAACATTTTTTTATGTAAAGATAAATTGGAAGACAGAAAAAAAGAAATTAACAACCTTCCCGTGGAAGGTTGATGAGCCTCTGGAAACACTCTGCAATGGGGTAAGGACTCTGGGAAGGCCTCTAAGCTCTAGGAGACCCCGCAATCTCTAAGTGCCAAAATCCTACCCTCGGACCTTTTTGGTCAAACGGAACCAAGATGAGGTGAGCACTTCTAACATTTGGATGGACGGGCATGTAGGTATCAACTCACTTTTCTAGTGTCGTGGGGTAGGTGACCATGGACGGCACTGGAGGCCTGAAAGCTGGGATAGGGGTGTAGTGAACTGAGGGAACAGAAGGGCTCTGTAGAAAGCCAGCCCAGGACTGGTTTAGGGGTAAAAGACAGACTCTGTCCTTGAGGAGGTCAGTCTAATAATGACCGAAAACACAAGCCAATAATAATGTAAGCTAAAGAGAGAAAACATATACCACCCCACACATGATGAGTCCACTATGCTCTTTTTATAGGTGGGAAACAGGCCCAGAGACAAGTAAGTGACTTCTCCAAGGTCACTCAGCTGTGACAGAGTCACACCAAGGATCCAAGCTTCCATCTCCTCATCACCCTCCTTCCCTTCTAGCTTCTTCTCTCCCCCCAGAAAGGCTGCCATTCACTTAGCACATTAAAGGTGTGTGCTAAAGCACCAGCCCTATGCTAAATGTGTACATGGAACTTTTCATGCTCACAATGGTATGAAACTAGAAATTACCTAAAGAAAACTGAAAAATTCATAAATATGTGGAGATTCAACAACATGCGACTGAATAACCAATGGCTCAAAGAAGACATTGGAAAAGAAAACAAAAAATATCTTGAGACAAACCAAAGTAGAAATACAGCATACCAAAATTCGCGGGGCACAGCAAAAGCAGTCCCGAAAGAGACGTTCGTTGCAATAAATGCCTACCTCAATAACATAAGAAAAGTCTCAAATAAACAACCTAAATTTACACCTCAAGGGACAAAGAGAAGAACAAAGCTCAAAGTTAGTAGAAAGAAGGGAATAACAAAGATTAGAGCAGAAATAAATGACATAGAGACTAAAAAGAAAATAGAAAAGATCAATGAAACTAAGAGCTGGTTCTTTGAAAAGATAACCAAAATTGACAAACCTTTGGCTAGACACCAAAAAATAAAGAGGGAAGACTCAAATAAATCAACTCAGTCAGATAAGCATCCAACTCTTGATTTCGGCGAAGGTCATGATCTCATGGTTTGCAAGATCAAGCCACGATGGGCTCTGCACTGACAGCATGGAGATTGGTTGGGATTCTCTCTCTCTGCTCTGCCCCTCTCTTCTTTTCCCTCCAAGAATAAATAAATAAACTTAAAAAAATCAGTCCTACACCAGCAAATTGGACAACCTAGAATAAATGGATAAATTCCTAGAAATATATGAACTATCAATCTGACTAAATCATGATGAAACAGAAAATTTCAACAGACTGATTACTAGTAAGGAGACTGAATAAGTAACTTCCCAAAACTTCTCAACAGGAGCGCCTGGGGGGCTCAGTTGCTTAAGCATCCAACTTTGTCTCAGGTCATGATCTCACAGTTCATGAGTTTAAGCCCCATGTGTCGGCTCTGTGTTGACAGCTCAGAGCCTGGAGCCTGCTTTGGATTCTATGGCTCCTTCTCTCTCTTCCCCTCCCCTGCTCATGCTCTGTCTCCTTCTCTAAAAAAAAAAAGCATTAAAAAAAGTTTAAAAAAAGAAAAAACTTCCCAACAAACAAAAGTCCAGGAACCAGTTGGCTTCACTGATGAACTCTACCAAATATTCAAAGAAGACTTAATATCAATCCTTCTCAAACTCTTCCAAAAAATAAAAGAGGAGGGAACTCTTCCAAACTCACTTTATGAGGCCAGCATTACCCTGCTATCAGAGGCAGATGAGGATGCCATGAGAAAAGAAAATGACAGGTCAGTATCCCTAATAAACATAGATGCAAAACCCATCAATAAAATATTAGCAAACTGAGTCTCACAATACATTAAAAGGATCACACGCCATGATCAAATGGGACTTATTCCAGGGATGCAAGGATGGTTCAACATCCGCAAATCAATAGGACACGTCACATTAACAAAATAAAGGATAAAAATCATATGATCATCTCAACAGATGCAGGAGAAGAATTTGACAAAATTCACCATCTGTTTCTGAAATACTCAACAAGGTGGGTATGAAGGGAATGTACTTTAACATAATAAAGACCACGTATGCCAAGCCGACAGCTAGTATCACATTCAATAGTGAAACACTGAAAACTTTTTCTGTAATATGAGGATCAACATAAGGATGACAACACTTCCTACTTTCATTCAACACAGTATTAGGAGTCTTGGCCACAGCCGTTAGGCAGGAAAAAGAAATAAAGGGCATCCAAATCAGAAAGGAAAAAATAAAACTGTCATTATGTAAAGATGACATTATACTATATATAGAAAATCCTAAAGACACCATGAAAAAACTGTCAGAACTAATAGATAAATTCAGTTGAGTGTCAGGGTACAAAATCAACACACAAAAATTGGCTGCATTTGTATATGCTAATAACAAACTGTCAGAAAGCAAAACTAAGAAAACAATCCAATTTCAACTGCATTAAAAAGAATAAAATACCTGGGAATCAATTTAACCAAGGAAATGAAAGACCTTATGTTGAAAACTACATGACATTAATGAAATAAATTGAAAAAGACACAAATAAATGAAAAGATATTCTGTGCTCATCGACTGGAAGAATCAATATTGTTAAAATGTCCACACTACCCAAAGCAATGTACACACTCGATGCAATCTTTGTCAAAACCGAATGGCATTTTTCAAAGAAACAGAACAATCCTAAAATTTGTATGGAGCCACAAAAACTTGAAATGGCCGAAGAGATCTTGAGAAAAAAGAATAAACCTGGAGGCATCATACTCCCTGATTTCAAACTATATTACCAGCTGTAGTGATGAAAACAATATGGTATCAATATAGAAGAAGATATGTAGATCAATGGGACAGAATAGAGCCCAGAAATAAACCTACACATTTATAGTCATTAATTTGCAACAAAAGAGCCAAGAATATTCGATGAGGAAAGGATAGTCTCTTTAATAAGTGACGTTAGGAAAACTGGACAGCAAAGTGCAGAAGAATGAGACCAGGTCACTGTCTTACATTATATACAAAAATTAACTCAAAATGGATTAAAGAGTAGGGGCACCTGGGTGGCTCAGTCAGTTAAGCGTCTGACTCTTCATTTTGGCTCAATTCATGATCTTATCACTCATGGGTTTCTCTCTCTCTCTCTCTCTCTCTCTCTCAACGGATAAATAAACCTAAAAAAATGGATAAAAGATTTGACAATAAGACCTGAAACCATAGAATTCTTGTTAAGAAATCATAGGGGGTAAATCCCTTAGTGATAGATTTGACAATAAGACCTGAAACCATAGAATTCTTGTTAAGAAATCATAGGGGGTAAATCCCTTAGTGATGATTTTTTGAATCTGATACCAAAAGCAACTAAAGCAAAAAATAAACTATTGGGATGGCATCTAACTAAAAAGCTATTCAGCAAAGGAAACCATCAACAAAATGAAAAGGCAACCTACAGAATGGGAGACAATGTTTGCAATTCATCCATCTGATGAGGGGTTAGTATCCAAAATATATAAAGAACTCACACAAGTCAATAGCAAGAAAACAAACAATGCAATTAAAAAGTGGGCAGAAGATCTGAATAGGCATTTTTCCAAAGAAGACATCCAGGTGGCCACCAGACACGTGACAAGATGCTCAACATCACTCTTCATCAGGGAAATGCAAATCAAACCACAACAAGATGTCGCCTCACATCTGTCAGAATGGCTAAAATTAATAACACAGGAAATAACAGGTGTTGGTGAGAATGTGGTGCAAAAGGACCCTCATGTACTGTCAGTGGGAATGTAAATTGGTGCAGCCGCTGTGGAAAAATGTATGGAGGGTCCTTAAAAAATCAGGGGCACCTGAGTGGCTCAGGCAGTTAAGTGTCCTGATTAGGCTTAGGTCATCATCTCGAGGTCTGTGAGTCTGAGCCCTGTGTCGGCTCTGTGCTGACAGCTCAGAGCCTGAAGCCTGCTGCGGATTCTGTGTCTCCCTCCCTCTCTCTTTCTCTCTCTCAAAAATAAGTAAACACGTTAAAAGACTGAAAAATAAGACTTCCTTATGATCCAGCAATTCTACCTCCAATATTTATCCAAAGAAAATAAAAACACTAACACAAAAAGATATCTGCACCTCCTTGTTCATTGCAGTGTTGACTATAAGAGCAGATAGATGGAAACAACCTGTGTCCATCAATGGATGAATGGATAAAGGAATCGTGATAGCTATGTATATACCAGACTATTATTCAGCCATAAAAAGAATAAAACTTACCATCATAATGGTAATCATACCACCATAAATGGACATCATAGATGGACCTCGAGGGCATTATACGAAGTAAAATAGGTCAGCTAGAGAAAGACAAATACCATATGATCTTTCATAGATGTGGAATCTAAAAAAAGAGAAGAAAAAACCCAGCTCATAGATACAGAGAACAGATTGGTGGTTGCCAGAGGCAGACAGTGGGGTGGGGGAAGAAATGGCTGTAGGGGGTCACAAGGTATAAAAATAAAAAGTCTATTGTGTTACAGCCACTATACAATTGGGTCTGTCTGTACAGCTGCTGGCTATCCAAACTCACACAACGGGATGTATCTTAAAATGGTTAAGCAACGTATTCAAGACGGCAGCAATGATTTGGTCATGACTTTTTCTAAGGGCCAACCTCTAAACCACTGGTCTGCAAGGTGGAGCACAAGAAAATCCAATGTTTGAGAAGACAGGGTTTAAATACGAGAACTCTATGCATATTTTGTATTTTGTGTAAATTTTTAAATATATGCATTGCATTGGCACAGTTGTATAAAGATATGACCTACGAATAAAGATATGTACCTCTTTTGATGCTGTGGTTTTGAAGTTAGGTGCCGAGGGGCTGGGCTGAGAAGTCCTCCCTGGGAAGGGAGGTGGGCACTCGGCGGCAGTTTGGCCCCTGTGCTTTGCTGCCTCCTGCACTCAGATTTCAAACCAGAGGGACTTTTATAGATGACACTTGCTTTTCATTGATCAGTAACTAATCCTTACCTTCGAGTCGTCCTCTTGTGCGAGGGAAGAACAGAGAGGAAGAGAGAAGGGGGAGAGAAGAGCCGCCCTTTGGCTTCTGCCCCCTTGGTTAACCCCCGCCCTGGGGCCTCCAGGACATGTTCCCTCCAGGAACCGTGGCTCCAGCTTCCTTACAAGTCGATATTTGTCACCAGGCTTTTCCATCCTCTCTGTAACACCGTGAGTCTTGCTGTGCGTCTGCTCACTTGTGCTCACACCTGTGCTTCTGGGAAAGGGCTCCCCCTGCAGCACTGACCCTGACCTTGCTGACACACATAGGTCCCTTATGGCTCAGGCTGCTGCAAATCCTTGCAATTCTTCCAAGTTTCTTACATGCTGACTGGCCTCGTCCACCCAGACACCTGGAAGTCCTGGCCATCCTGTTTGCACGCTCTTCTGTCCCAGGCTTCAGCTCCAGGGGACTTTTCCAGTTGTCATCGCTGCGTAAGAACTACCCCAAAACTCAGTATCCTAAAACAGCATTGATTTTGCCCACAAATCTGCAATCCGGCAAGGCTGGCTGGAGAACGCTTGTCTCTGCCCACTTGGCTTCAGCGGGGGATGGTTTGGCGCTGATGACCGGAATGATCTGAGGGTGCACTTATGTGTTTGGTGGCTAATGCTGGCTGTCAGCTTATCTAATACTAGAGCGGCCACACGTGGTCACCCCACGTGGCCGGGCCCCAAAGGCAAGTGTCTTGAGAGGCAGAGTGAGCCAGATGAAAGCCGTACTGCCTTCCATGACCTTGGCAGTATCTCTTCCACCACAGTCTACTAACTGAGGCAGGTGCAAATTCCACCCAGCCATAACCCCCAGCCCAATTTCAAGCCCAATTTCAAGCAGAGGGAAAACAGACTCCATCTCTAGGTTTGGGGGGCGGTGGCGATGTTCTGGGGGCACGCGTAGAAGCAGAGAGTGCCGTGCCTTTGGGGGAAAATGCATTCAGCCACAGAGATCTCGTGATGTTAATGCTGTGGACTCCCCTGGTCAGGAGACTTTATTTCTTTGCATTTGTAATCATGACGGGAGTAGTAAGGGCTACCTCACAGTGCAGATCGCCAACTTCTTGTTCTTTGAATGCCATGTTGAAAATTAAAACAAAAATTCTCAATAATTTCATGGGGAAAACAGAACGCACATTCGTATGCTTTCACAACAAATATTGTTTGTCAGTAATAAAATAAGATTCTCATTGTTTATGCCAGAAGAGCATGTTCTTACATTGATCAGTGTTCTGACATCGGAAGGAGACATGATTTTTCAAGAGCTTTCAAAATAAATTCTTCTTTTGCCGTCTGCACACACATTTCCATCTGTTCGTGGCTGACACGGGAGGCGGTCCAACTTCCTTCAAGGTCATTTGAAACAAACTTTTGCTGCGCGGCAGTAAACACTGTCACTTGGTAACAGACTTGTAGAATTTTTGGATGGATGCATTTTGATGCACTTCAACCACCGGCCGTCTTGGATCTGCCTACGGCTTCCCACTAGCAGTGAGGCAGCCACAGCTATGAAGGCGAAATCTTGGAAGAGCAGGGAAACCTAAACTAATTAACCCATGAGACGCATTCAAGGTTGGCCAGCCAGCCCCACCGCATTTGCCTCAACAGCAACGCCCAGACCTTGCTGTGAGTCACAAAAGTGCACCGTGAGATTGGAAGTGAGCCGCTCGCCTGGCGTCAGGCACAATCCGGCTCGTTAATCTCCCTGGAGCACAGATTCTGTTCTCAGTTTCGCTGTCTCCATCTCCCACCCCGTGTGGTCACCTGGCCAGGCTGCCCATCTTCATCCAGCCCATCCTCTGACACTGCTGGTCCCAGTTCAACAGCCGTCCATGCTATCAATTAAAATCTACACCTCTTCAAGCACAGGGAAGAAAATCTGTATCCGGAGCCCTGTATCCGGCTCAGACTGTGTTCCATGTCCTCCCGCGGTGCTCCACTGTGTTTCCTGTCCTCCCATGGTGCTCCGTGTCCTCCCATGGTGCTCCGTGGTGCTCCACGTCCCCCCGCAGTGCTCCGTGTCCTCCTGAGGTGCTCCGTGTCCTCCTGCGATGCTCCGTGTCCTTCTGTGGTGCTCCGTGTCCTCCCATGATGCTCTGTGGTACTCAGTGTCCTCCCGCAGTGCTCTGTGGTGCTCTGCATTCCCCCATGATGCTCCGCATCCCCCCACAATGCTCCACGTCTTCCTGCAGTGCTCTGCGGTGCTCCATGTCCTCTCATGATGCTCCACCTCCCCCCCACAGTGCTCCGTGTCCTCCTGCGGTGCTCCATGTCCCCCCGTGGTGCTCCGTGTCCTCCCGCGGTGCTTTGTGTCTGTCCTCAGTGCTCCACATCCCCAACAGAGCCCACACTCTGGAGGCTGCACCTGGCCTCCTGGTCTTCCCTCTTTCTTCTACCTGTCCGAACCCCACCTGCTCCTCAGGATCTAACTGAAGTGCTCCCGGGCAGCCTGCCCTCATCCCCGTGGGTCCTCTGACTCTGGGTCCTCACGTTTACCCTCTACCCCGTGTCCCCATTGCTCAGGAACATGCCATTTCGCTCGTCAGCCCAGAGCTCCCTGTGGACAGGGGACCCTGTGGGACTCGCTGTGGACATCATCAGAGCATCCGGCCGGGCACTGGAGCATCCGATTCCCCCTCCCAACGCCTCTGTTCTGGGAACGACGCCATCCTTTTCCACAAGCACAGCACTGCTCCCACCAGACCCCTTCCACGGGGACTCCACTGTGCTTCTCGGAACGCACCCTGGGCTAAATCCCAGGTCCTCCATGAGGCCCTCCTGCCCTCGTGACACTTCTGGGGGGTCACCCCACCAGTCAGCCCTGTGTACGTGTCCCCCACCATCAAAGGCTGACAGGTGAAACTTTTGTGGCTTTGATTAAAACATGTCACTTTATGCCATTTTGAAACATCTTATTTCGCTCGCTCTCCTGGATCCGCCAAGCCCTGGTGGCAGACACTACGTGGCCCCGCCTTGACACCCGGGGAGCACATCTCTCTCTGCTCAAAGGGCCAGACGGGTGGGAATTAACACACCCCTGGAGCTGCACTCAACAGTGACAGACAGGAGTCTGTGTACAAGTACTTTAGACCCATCACCTGCTGGGGTTCCTCTAAGGAGCCTGTTTTACATTATTATCTGGAGTTTCCCCAGGAATCAGGCTCCGGACTCATCTCATCACTAACCCCTGGCCTCCTGGGCCTCCTGCCCCTCAAATCAGCCTCATACCTCAGAGCCCTCATCTCTGGTCCCCTTCTGAGGGGCCCAAACCAGGACACCGTGTGATCGACAAAGACCTGCCCATGAGAAGCTATCATATTTCCGTCAGGCTTACAGTGTAACAAAGATGGCCCCTCCCCCTCCTCTCTCTGCATGTGCTTTCCCTTCCCTGGCCTCCTCTATCCGTGACCTCCAGCTCACATCTGGGCATGGAACGCAGCCACAGGGACCCATCGCCCAGATCTATCCTCCATTCTGCCAACTTAGATCTTTGCAGAATCCCCTGCCTCAGATTCCCGCTCCCTGAAGGGAAGAGACTGCGGTCCTTGGCTCGGCACTCGAGGCCCCTCAAGTCCATCGCTCATGCCTGCCCTTCTGGCCTCATGCCTGTAACTCCCCCACAGCCTCGTCTGCACTCCAGCCTGTGCGGAGCACAGATGCTCTCTCTCCCCTCTGCCCCTTTGTGCTGCTCTCTCTTAGGAGAGAGATGTCACTCCCCAGCAGACATCACCTGGGCTCGGGAGTACTGGATGAGTTGACTTGTCACCTGCCCCGGGAAGTTTCCCTAGGGTGGGGACGGGACTTCCGCCTCTGTGGACAGAACTCTGTGACAGCCCTGCCTTGATTACTTGTGTCCCAGATCTCATCTGCTGTGTCACACGCCCCGTGTCTGCAATCATAGAACCACCATTCTTCCCCCGAGGAAGTATGACCACAGCCGTTCAGGTCCCATGGGGCTTCTGGAGCACGCTGGTTGGGGTTCGAATCCTGGCTCTACCCCTTAGCTGCTCTGTGACCTTGGGCAAGTCACATAAATCCTCTGTGCCCGTTTCCCCTGCTGAAAGATTTGGACGGTAACGGAACCCAACTCAAAGGCTTGTCAAGATTCACATGGTGGGAAATGTAACACAATGAAGGGTGCCTGGCACACGGACAGCACCTAACAACTATTAACCATTACCAGCAATGCTGCTAGAAACCCTAGTATTATCAGTATTGGTATTAGTAATACTTATCTTTTTATGCCGGAGCAGAGGACCCCCCGAAGGGGACCTGAATTTGTAAAGCTGCTGAGAAAGGGAACCTCCCCAAACCTACAAAGTAAAACATCTGTGGGCTAATTTGCAAACTTTGAGTAAGATCTGAGGCTGATTAATAGCACTGTGTCTGTGTTAATTTCCTGGCCTAAAGTTAATTCAGAACAAAAGTTGTAAAACTTTTCCCAGGGCAGAGTGTGTGTGTGATCAAAGGGTTCTCCCGGTGGGTGACCTGCTGTGCGGCCCTGCCCGGTGATCGCCCGGAGCCCAGCATGGAGCCGCTGCCATGGGTGCGCCCGGTGAGGGATCCTTCCCGCGAGCCACGGAGGACGATCCAATGTTTGGCAGATTCCCCAATAAATCCAGATGCGCCCAGTAGGTGGGCCGTTTAGTCCCTGTGTGGCTCCCACAGGACCAGGGGACACACGCAGGCTCATCAAAGACAGCAGTTGTTCACACGAATTTAATCAGCCCTTCCCCGTGCCCTCCCTAGACCGTTTTCAGTAGGTGTCCTTGGAATACTGACCTCTCTCCCGAGGTCTAACGAGTCTACTTCAACTCATCCTGCACCTCAGAACACAGATGAGCACTTTGCATCCCTCCCCCCCCCCACCTATACTTATGTGGCTCACCACATAAGTTCTAGAAGTTCTAGAAGAACACTGAAAGCACAATGTTCAATTACCAGTTTTTCTTCAGTGCCACAAATCATCATACCCTAAATGGAGAGAAGAAATATTTCTTTAGAAAAACATGGGGGTGGGGCGCTTGGGCGGCTCAGTCAGTTAAGCGTCCTACTTTGGCTCAGGTCATGATCTTATGGTTCGTGGATTCGAGCCCCGCGTCAGGCTCTGTGCTGACGGCTGGCTCAGAGCCTGGAGCCTGCTTCAGATTCTGTAACTCCCTTTCTCTCTGACCCTCCCCTGCTCATGTTGTCTCTCTCTCTCTCTAAGAAATAAAACATTTAAAAATTTTAAGAAAAGAAAAACATGGGGGAGGGGGCCCTCTGGGAGGCTCAGTCAGTTGAGTGACAGACTTCAGCTCAGGTCATGATCTCACAGTCCGTGGGTTCGAGCCCCGCGTCAGGCTCTGTGCTGACAGCTCAGAGCCTGGAGCCTGCTTCCGATTCTATGTCTCCTCCTCTCTGTTCCTCCACCACTCGTGCTCTGTCTCTCTGTCTCCCAAAAATAAATAAGCATTATGAAAGAAAAACTCAGACTTAATGTTGTGAGAGGCAAGAAAATTGTGCCTTCAATGCCACTGACCACTCGGGGAGGCATGTCAGGGGCCTTAAGCAGGGAGCACAAACAAAGGGGAACAGGGCAAGCGTCCTGACCACGTGTGTGGCCCCTAAAACCAAGCCCCACGGCCCTGGAGGAGGAATAAAGGACGTTGTTCAAATGGGAAGCAATGATCTAGGGTTTTATCACCGAAAATGGAGCAGGGGCCTCCATCACGAGGGGTGAGCAGCTGTGAATGAGGTTGGCGTCGGAGAAGCCCCCTCACCCACGCGGCCACATGTGACCACGCTCCCGGCTCCTTTGTGTCAGAGACACTTTGTGCTTCAAACGGAGCCTTTCTCGGCTGGTATTTTTGCCCCGAACTGGATCCTCTGGACAGAGTTCCTGCCCATGCTCTGCCCGCAGGCTTCTCCATACCTGCTCGCAGGGTCTGAGCCAGCAGTCCCCATGGCCGGGGACTGACGTGGGTGAACGTGACTCCCGGGGGAGGAAGACACAGCGGCGATTGCAATCTCCAGAGGGGAGCAAACTGCCCACCTTTCAACATCCACTCAACGCTCCCGAATCCCTTGTACCGACCCAGATGCTGAGAGGCCAGAGGAGCGACACAATCCAGAAGCAGGTGGAGTCCATCCTGCGAGGTCAGGCGAGCACCACTGTGAGTGCCACCGAAGCCCATGGTGACCCCAGCCCACCAGGCGAGGGCCCTGTGCTCCACGCTGTCCAAGCCCAGAAGAGGCATCCAGAATTGAAGGTGGACCATGAAGGCTGTCACACCTCCCTGTAGGGGTGAGGTGAAGGGGGCCCCAGACCCAGCATCCACACTGCAGGCCCGGGGGGTGGGGGTTCGTCTCCCAAAGCAGCCAGCGCCTTTCCAGGACAGCTTCACGATGGCCTTGCCCCTGTGTGGCGCCCGTCACTACCTCTTACTGCCACACTGTCCTCTGGGGGCGGAATTTACTGAAGGCCCACTGCCCCTGGTGGCCTCCTCTGCCCACTGGACACCCCCAAACCCCACAGGTCCAACCCTTCAGACCTCCCCTTCCCGCTCAGAGTAAAATCCAGACTCCTCACAAAATCCAGCTGCATGGTGAGCCCCAGGCCTCCCCTCCTGCGCCCCAGGCCTCCCTGCCTCCCTCCCGACTCAGGGCCTCTGTGTGTGCGCTCTGCTTTGGCCGGAAGGTCCTTCCGCCCCTCGAATTCTGCAAGTCTCAGCTCAGAGGACTCGGACCCCAGAAGGCCTCTCCGAGAAGTACTTCCCAACACCCTGTGCCTGCCCCTACCACCCGGCCACTCTCACAACAGCGTGACGTGACTATCCAAACAGCGTGTTTATGGATCCACTGGGCATTTTACGGTCGGTCTCCCCAGGCCGAGCCGAAGCTCCCGGAGGGCAGGGCCAGTCCTGCTGTTGCCGCCGGCCCTGCGCCCTTCCCGCTCTTTTAATGAACCAGACACCCCAGACCCCGACCGGGCCCTCGGGGGGGTCTCTCCAGGTTGGGCTCTGCTCACAGCATGCAGCTCACCAGCATGTGACAGAGTGACACGGTCTCCCACATAAAGGGCACCCCAGAACCCGATCATGTGCACCAGAGCCGGGCTGCAGACCCTTCCTGTCTCCTCCCTCCACACACCGCCGGCCGACGCACGACCCTGCCAGGGTGAACCGCGCCACCGCCTCCTGGCCTCCACCGCCTCCTGGCCTCCACCGCCTCCCGGCCTCTGCATCCGACGCCGGCTGCCCTCAGACCCGCAGTGGCGGCCCGTCCTCCGCCGTCTGCCCTGCTCCAGGCCTCCCTTCGGCCTGCGTCTGCAGGGGTCACCCCTGCAGGGGTCAGGACCGCTCTGGGGGCCCCTCGCTCAAGGGGAAAAGCAACGAAAATAAGCCTAAGCCATTTAACGTGAGGCAGCTCAGTGCTCAGAGGCGAGGCGAGGGTGTTTGTCCTGACTCGGGAAACGCACCGCTGCCCCCCAGGGGAGCCTGGAGGCCTCGCCTCTTACCCTGAATGTCCTGAGGATGCTGAGTATTTCCCTTGAAGACTCACCCCAGGACTGGTGCAGGAGGCCTTAAAATCGCAACTTTGTGCTTTGGTGTTGAGCCCAGAAACATACATGGAATGTCAAGGGCATAGGAACCCGTTTTCTGGCTGCTCCACGTTTCACCACGACCTGGGAGGAAGCAGGTTTGTGAGTTCGTGGACAGCACGCCATCAAGAGGCACCTACCTGATGGGGTTATTTTGGGTTCTTTGCAGCAGATAATGGCTTATTCTTCAGGCCACGTCTCGTACTGTCAACGTCTGTGTTTAGAGCCATGTGTTTCATAAACTGGCATAAATACAAGTGACTTGGAAAAAAATCAGTAATTCTATTTATAATCTCAAATGAATCTAGTGGAATGTTCTTAAATTCCAGCTGCTATGGCTGTAGCACATCAGCAGGGATGCATAGACAGAGAGACCGAGGCCCTGGGGCTGCTGCGGTCATCACACCAGAGGTTGGGGGAGGGGGGGACGCGCAAAGTTACATCAGCCGCGTATGAACTGCTGACGCAAACAATCCCGTGACGGGGGGTGTTACCTCCAGGGAAAAATCCTCCATACGCTGTGTGGACAGACAGCAATGTGGATTTAAACACACCCCAAACACACTGCCTCCTGGGCACCAACCTTCCCTTCCCACAGGTGCTCCTGACCAGATCCCTCTGACTCCCAGGGACAGGAAAGAGCTACAAGGGGGTCCCCTCTCATTGGCTCTCCTCGTCCCCCAAACACAGCCTCCTGCATGGCTCCTATGGACACTCCTCACATTCCTGCTTTTCAAGGTGCATGCCATCCAGACCCACCTGGCCTGGGTCAAAACCACACGGCGTGAGGAGCAGAAAACCTCGCAGCCCTGGCTCTGTCACCACAGGTCACATTATGGCTTACATGGGCCCTGTGTGCTTTTGCCTTTGTGAATCCCTTCCTCCATTAAATCTTAATAAAAATTAGTGGCGCCTGGGTGACTCAGTGAGTTAAGCGTCCAACTTGAGCTCAGGTCATGATCTCACAGTTTGTGGGTTTGAGCCCCGCGTTGGGCTCTGTGCTGACAGCTCAGAGCCTGGAGCCTGCTTCAGATTCAGTGTCTCCCTCTCTCTCTGCCCCTCCACCCACTCATGCTCTGTCTCTCTCTCTCAAAAACAATAAACATTAACAAAAAAATAAAAGAATTGTGTTAGTGTATCAAGTCATCACAAACTGAGATGGGTGAATTTAAAACAGAATACGAACAGAATCAAATGACCCAACCTGTATTTCAAATGAGCAAAGTACCTAGTACTTAGGGGTAGAGGGTGCAGGGAACAGAACTTACATTTACTGGAATGACATACTGTAGGTAAACGGATGTTGTGTTAGTGGATTTGTTTTCACTGGGGCTCACAGGAGTCACCACTTCCAACATGACTTGGGCTCTATTCTAGCACTGAGCAAATGAGTGAATACCGTAAAACCTTGGATTGTGAGGGGCCTGTTCTGCAAGATGAGAAAACATTCCTAATAAACTTCAACTTGATAAATCAGCAATGTCTTGTGATAAGAGTCGTGCATGACGCTGAATGTCACATATCACAACTGAGCCAATGGTTCTTGAAATCCACTTTGATATATGAGTGCTTTGGATTACAAGCCTGTTTCAGGAACAAATTACACTTGCAAACCAAGGTTTTACTGTTCATTGCAAACAGCAAGAGGGGCTTCTCACTGTTGGAGAAGAAACTCATAAATAAGAAAAGGAGGTGGGCTGAACTCTGTGTGGTGCTGGAGGAGACCTGCAGGGGTCAGTGTGGATTTGAGCTCATGGCCACGTGCACACTCACACAGGTGCAGCTATGGATGTGTACGCGCATATTCTGTAAGACCTACATCCTAGGTCTGTTCACCGAGGAGGCTCAATGACACAGAGAAAGGGAAACTGGTGAGTGTACCTAGTGCCTAGACCTTGAATTCCAAACCATTTTCCAATCACAAGAATCAGGCCTCCCTGGAGAAACGGAAACCAAGCAGGTGCTCCATGAAGGATCGGGGCGGGCCAAGGGCAGAGGAGTCAGCTTAGAGCTGCTCTGCCGCCCAAACATGCGACAACTCGAGCAACAAATCACCATGGATTATATCTAATAAAACAAAAGAACCCATGAATCGATACCGACACAAGTAAATAGATGGGGGGAAGGAGAAGCTTTTCCAACTCATAAAAGTAGCACGGACAATGGGAAAGCCCCACTCGGAACCAGCACAGTGGAATCATTTCAGCCCAGAGCCATTAACAAGAGATGAATGCTGTGAGAGAAATCACGAGAAACAGATTTCCATAGTCTCAAAGTGTTTGTCCACAAATAGTTATTAATGAGAAAGGAGGGGCCCCTGGGTGGCTCAGTTGGCTAAGTGTCTGACTTCGGCTCATGTCATGATCTCATGGTTTGTGAGTTCGAGCCCCACATCGGGTTCCCTCTCTCTCTGCCCTTTCCCTGCTCATGCTCAGTCTCTATGTCTCAAAAATAAATAAAAACACTAAAAAAAATTTTTTTTAATTAGAAAGGAAAACCACATTAACTTGACAATGGGAAATCTGGCACATGCCACCATGAACACGTGACCAAAGTGAACCTCACTTGTGATAAAAACAGGCATAAACTCAGCATGTGATCATGGACTAGAACAAAACACGAGTGGGACACCTGGAAAACTTTGAATTAGGTCTTCCATTAAAATCATAGGGATGTCAATGCATTACTTTTTTTTTTTTAATGTTTATCTGTTTTTGAGAGAGAGAGTGTGTGAGTGGAGGAGGGCAGAGAGAGAGGGAGACACAGAATCGGAAGCAACTCCAGGCTCTGTCAGCGCAGAGCCCAATGCGGGGCTCAAACCCATGAACATCGAGATCACGACCTGAGCTGAAGTTGGACGCTCAAATGACAGCCCCCCAGGTGCCCCTGATGCATTATTTTTCTGACTGCACTATGATCAGTTAAGAGAAGGCCCCCGTGTTTAAGAAACACACACCAAACTATAGAGCAGTCAGTACTTTCAAACATTTCAGAAAAATGTTGTGTCTGTGTGTGTGCTTGTGTTTCTGTGTGCATGTCAGTGTGTGTGAGTGTGTGTCCATGTGTGCACACGTCCGTGCGTGCACATGCACATGTGTAGGTAGAGAACAAACTATTAAGCAGGTGTGGTAAAATGTTAACATTTGGAGAATCTAAGTAAAACCTACATGGGAATCCTTTGTACTTTGTCTTTTCCAAGCCTGAAATGATTTTAAAATAAACAGTTGAAAAAAAATCTAGGACGAACGTTAACTGCTCGTATTAACAAAAGTTATCCCTTTGAAGTATTTCAATTCAAAATGATTATAATGTAGCTTCTAATCTTACAAACGGCACATAACACGGTTTTAAAACTAACACATCATGGTAGTTTTTCTGGGATACCTGCCATTTTTATGGTTTTAAATTTGATAGTGATAAATCATAGAACATTTCTGTCAGGAAGCAAAGAATCATAGGGGTGCCTGGGGGGGGCGGTCCGTCAGTTGAACGTCCATCTCTTGGTTTCGGCTCAGGTAATGGTCTCATGGTTTGTGAGTTTGAGCCCCGCATCGGGCTCTATGCTGACAGCACAGAGCCTCCTTCGGATTCTCTTTCTCTCTGCCCTTTCCCTGCTCTCTCTCTCTCTCTCTCAATCTCTCGTGCTGGCTGGGGAGGGCCTGACCCCCTGGAGGACCAGCTCAGAAACAGCAGAGGCCCCCATGTGCCTTTGATCTGCAAGGTGACCGTGTGGGGCCAGGGAGGTGACCCTCCTCTGCCCTGACCATCCCAGGGTGGCGTGTAGGGATGTCTGGTGGCCCACGGCCGCCGGCATCATTCAAGCTGGCCTGTCCTTGGCCATTCACCGACTCTGCCCGCCTCTTCCTCGGGCCTGAGGTTTCCTTTCGCTCCTGTCCTGTCTCCCGACCACCCGGTGTCTCATGTGGCCCTGTGAGCCCGCAGCCTCATCGCCAGCACCTGGGAGTGTAACCGACTGTGCTCCTGACCTGCTCCTCGACCTCCTCTGGCGGCCGATAAAGGGAAACAGAATGGAAGCCAAGGCCATGCTGTGGCCACCCTGTCCCCTGGTGATGGAGTCCCGGGTGGGACGAGACGGAAAGCCTCTGGTCTCATCAGGACCATGAGCGCTCCCTCGGAACACTCTCCAGGCCCTTGCAGGGCCCATCACTATCTCCCTGCTCCCCTGCGGAGGAGCACGGGCCACCAGGCGCCCCAGGAGCCTGCCTCTGTGCCCCACGGGGACTCGCACCTGGGCGCCCGGCCCCAGCACGGAGCATCTCCCACACTCCTGGCTTCACCCACTTCTGGCATGTTCCCAACAAACAGTGCCTGCAGCTCTTTTCCAAAGGCCGCCCCCATGGGAGAGAGCTAGAAATATCTGGGAATATGCTCTCCCTCCTCTGTGCCCCTTGCTCAGCAGCCCTTACCTGGTGACCGAGAAGTGCAGGGAATGAACCCTGGCCTCCTCGTCCCCAAGAAGGACCCGCAGAAGCTTGGCCTGGACCCCCCTGTGCTTTCCTGGAAGCCCCTCCCACACGGGACCACCCGATCCTCGTCTCTGGGGAGCCCGTCAGGGTGCCCGCTAACCATGCAAGAACACAGTGAGACTTGATGGTGCTAATGTCCACAGAAAACCCCCACGAACCAGAAGGACCTATGGACAGAAACGGCCCTGTTATCACCATGGGAACTGGTCCCGCCTATCACCCTCCCCAGTTCCCAGGCAGCCCTGAACCTCAACTTCTCTGCTAGCCTGCAGGGGCCACGGAACGGACCGGCCCGGACTTGGGGGCTCAGATCGGTCACCACGCTTTGCGGTCCTGGGCTTGAGCGAGTGCTGCTTCTGCGGGTCCTGCTGGGGCTCACTCGGCCCCCACTCGGTCACTTAGCTGGTCGCGGCGTCTTTTTTTTTTTTTTAACAAATAGTTTATTGTCAAGTTGGTTTCCATGTAACACCCAGTGCTCATCCACATGAGTGCCCTCCTCCATGCCCATCACGCCCCTCCCTCCCCAACATCCATTAGTCCTCAGGTTGTTCTCAGTATTCAAGAGTCTCTCATGGTTTGCCTCCCTCCATCTCCCCAACTATTTCCCTCCTTATTTACCCCTTGGTCCTCCGTTAAGTTCCTCCTAATCCTCCTATACGTGCAAACATATGATATTTGTCCTTCTCTGCCTGACTTATTTCACTCAGCAGAACACCGTCAAGGTCCATCCATGTTGCTACACATGGCCAGATTTCATTCTTTCTCATTGCCATGTAGTATTCCATGGTATAGATAAACCACATCTTCTTGATCCATTCGTCCATTGATGGACACTTAGGCTCTTTCCATGTTTTGGCTATGGTTGAGAGTGCTGCTATGAACATTGGGGTCCATGTGCCTCTATGCATCAGCACTCCTGTATCCCTTGGATAAATTCCTAGCAGTGCTACTGCTGGGTCACAGGGGAGTTCTACTGTTAACTTTTTGAGGAACCTCCACACTGTTTTCCAGAGGGGCTGCATCAGTTTACATTCCCACCAACAGTGTAGGAGGGTGCCCATTTCTCCACATCCTCACTAGCATCTAAAGTTCTCTGATTTGCTCATTTTAGCCACTCTGACTGGCGTGAGGTGGTATCTCAGTGTGGTTTTGATTTGTATTTCCCTGAGGAGGAGGGATGCTGAGCATTGTTTCATGTGTCTGTTGGCCATCTGGGTGTCCTCTTTGGAGAAGTGTCTGTTCATATCTTCTGCCCATTTCTTCACTGGGTTCTTTGTTTTTCAGGTGTGGAATTTGGTGAGTTCCTTATAGATTTTGGATATTAACCCTTTATCTGATATGTCATTTGCAACTATCTTTTCCCATTCTGTTGGTTGCCTATTAGTTTTGTGGGTTGTTTCCTTTGCGGTGCAGAAGCTTTTAATCTTGATGAGGTCCCAACAGTTTATTTTTGCTCTTGATTCTTTTGCTTTTGGGAATGTGTCAAGTAAGAAATTGCTGCGGTTTTTCTTAGCAATTCTCAAGAATTTGATGGTTTCCTATCTCACGTTCAGGTCCTTTATCCATTCTGAGTTTATTTTTGTGTATGGTGTGAGAAAATAATCTAGTTTCATTCTTCTGCATGTTGCTGTCCAGTTCTCCCAGCACCATCTGTTAAAGAGGCTGTCTTTTTTCCATTGGATACTCTTTCCTGCTTTGTCAAAGATTAGTTGGCTGTACACTTTTGGGTCCACTTCTGAGTTCTCAATTCTGTTCCATTGGTCTATGTGTCTATTTTTGTGCCAATACCATACTCTCTTGATGATGACAGCTTTGTAGTAGAGGCTAAAATCTGGGATTGTGATACCTCCCGTTTTGGTTTTATTCTTTAGTATTACTTTGGCTATTGGGGGTCTTTTGTGATTCCATACAAATTTTAGGATAGTTTGTTCTAGTTTTGAGAAGTATGGTGGTGCAATATTGATTGAGATTGCATTGAATGTGTAGATTGCTTTGGGTAGTAATGACATTGTAACTATATTTATTCTTCCAATCCATAAGCATGGAATGTTTTTCCGTTTCTTTGTGTCTTCTTCAATTGCCTTCATAAGTTTTCTATAGTTTTCATCATACAGATCTCTTATATCCTTGGTTAGGTTTATTCCTAGGTACTTTATGGTTTTTTGTGCAATTGTGAATGGGATAAGTTTCTTGATTTCTCTTTCTGTTGTTTCATTGTTGGTGTATAAAAATGCAACTGATTTCTGTACGTTGATTTTGTACCCTGCAACTTGGCTGAATTCTTGGATCAGTTCTAGTAGGCTTCTGGTGGAGTCTGTCGAGTTTTCTACGTAGGGTATCATGTCATCTGCGGAAAGTGAAAGTTTGACTTCTTCTTTGCCAATTCTGATGCCTTTGATTTCCTTTTGTTGTGTGATGGCTGATGCTAGGACTTCCAGCACTATGTTAAACAACAGTGGTGAGAGTGGACATCCCTGTCGTGTTCCTGATCTCAGGGGGAAAGCTCTCAGTTTTTCCCCGTTGAGGATTATGTTAGCTGAGGGCTTCTCATAGATGGCTTTTGTAAGTTGTTTATTACGAGGGTCTTTATTAAGAAGGGATGATGTATTTTGTCAAATGCTTTTTCTGCATCAACAGGATCATATGGTTTTTATCTTTTGTTGATGTGATGTATCACATTGATTGATTTGTGAATATTGAACCAGCCACGTAACCCAGGAATGATTCCCACTTGATGTTGGTGGATAATTCTTTTTATGTGCTCTTGGATTCGATCTGCAAGTATCTTGTTGAGGTATTGTGCATCTGTATTCATCAAGGATATCGGCGTGTAGTTCTTTTTTTGCTGGATCTGTCTGGCTTGGGAATCAGAGTGATGCTGGCTTCATAAAATGAGTCTGGAACTTTTCCTTCAATTTCTATTTTTTGAAATAGCTTGAGAAGAATTGGTAAATTCCGTTTTTATGTCTGGTAGAACTCCCCTGGGAAGCCATCATGTCCAGGGCTTTATTTGTTGGGAGATTTTTGATAACTGATTCGATTTCTTCACTAGTTATGGGTCTGTTCAGATTTTCTGTTTCTTCCCGTGTGAATTTTGGTAGTGAGTGTTTAGGAATTCGTCCATTTCTTCTAAGTTGTCCATTTTGTTGGCATATAATTTTTCGTAGTATTCCCTGATAATTGCTTGTATTTCTGAGGGGTGGTTGTAATAAGTCCATTTTCATTCATGATTTTGTCTATTTGAGTGCTCTCTCTTTTCTTTTTGAGAAGCCTGGCTAGAGGTTTGTCAATTTTGTTTATTTTTTCAAAGAACCAACTCTTGATTTTATTGATCTGTTCAATTGTTTCTTTGGTCTCTATGTTGTTTATTTCTGCTCTGATTTTTACTATTTCTCTTCTACTGGGTTTGGGGTGCTCCTGTTGCTCTGCCTCTAGTTCCTTTAGGCGAGTTGTTAGATTTTGCACTTGCACTTTCTCTAATTTCTTGAAATAGGCCTGGAATGCAATGTACTTTCCTCTTAGGCTTGCCATTACCGCATCCCATAGAGTTTGGATTGTTGTATTTTCATTTTCATTTGTTTCCATATATTTTTTAATTTCTTCTCTAAATGCGTGATTGGCCCATTCATTCCTTAGTAGGCTGTTCTTTAACCTCCATGTTTTTGCAGGTTTTCCAGACTTCTTCCTGTGATTGATTTCAAGTTTCAAAGCACTATGATCTGAAAGTGTGCATGGTATGATCTCAGTTCTTTTATATTTATTGATGGCTGCTTTATGTCCCAGTATGTGATCTACCTTGGAGAATGTGCCATGCACACTTGAGAAGAAAGTGAATTCCTTGGCCTCAGGATGCAGAGTTCTAAATATGTCTGTCAGATCCATCTGGTCCATTGTGTCATACAAGTCCATTGTTTCTTTAGTGATTTTCTGTCTGGTTGATCTATCCATTGCTGTAAGTGGAGTACTAAAATCCCCTGCTATTAGCACAATCTTATCTATAAGGTTGTTTCTGTTTGTGATTAATTGTTTTAAATAATTTAGGTGTTCCCATATTCAGTGTGTAGACATTTATAATTGCTAGTTCTTCCTGATGGATGGACTCTGTAATTATTATATAATGTCCTTCTTCATCCCTTGTTATTGTCTTTAATTTAAAGTCCAGTTTGTCCGGGGCGCCTGGGTGGCTTAGTCGGTTAAGCATCCAACTTTCACTTAGGTCATGATCTCACGGTTTGTGGGTTCGAGCCCCACGTCGGGCTCTGTGCTGACTGCCAGCTCAAAGCCTGGAGCCTATTTCGGAGTCTGTGTCTCCTTCTCTCTCTGATCCTCCCCTACTCATGCTGTCTCTCTCCTAGAAATAAATAAAAAAAAAATAATAATAATAAAAATAAATAAAGTCCAGTTTGTCCGATATAAGTATAGCTACTCCAGCTTTCTTTTGACTTCCCGTAGCATGACAGATATTTCTCCATCCCCTTACTTTTAATCTTCCTATCTAAAATGCATTTCTTGTAGACAGCAAATAGATGGATTTTGTTTTTTTATCCATTCTGCTACCCTATGTCTTTTGATTGGAGCATTCAGCCTATTTACATTCAGTGTTATTATTGAATATGTGGGTTTAGAGTCATTGTGTCCTTTGTGGGGTTCATGCTGTGGTGGTGTCTCTGATGTCTTCGTTCCTTGCAATACTTCCCTCAGAGAGTCCCCCTCAAGATTTCTTGTAGGGCTGGTTTAGTGGTGACAGATTCTTTCAATTTTTTTTTTTATTTGGAAAGACTTTTATCTCTCCTTCTATTTTGAATGACAGGCTTGCTGGATAGAGGATTCTTGGCTGCATATTTTTTCTGTTCATCCCATTGAAGATCTCCTGCCATTCCTTTCTGGCCAGCCAAGTTTCAGTAGATAGGTCTGTCACCACTCTGACAGACCTTGTATGTTAGGGCCCTTTTCTCCCTAGCTGCTTTCAAAATTCTCTTTGTCCTTATATTTTGCCATTTTCACTATGATATGTCATGCAGAAGATCGATTCAAATTACGTTTGAGAAGATTTCTCTGTGCCTCCTGTATTTCAATGTTTACATCCTTCCCCAGGTTGGGGAAGTTCTCTGCTATAATTTGTTTCAGGACTCCTTCAGCACCTTTCCCTCTCTCTTCCTCTTCTGGGATTCCTATGATACAGATATTGTTGCGTTTGACTGTATCACTGAGCTCTTGAACTCTTCTTTCATGTTCCTGGATCAGATTGTCTCTTTTTTTGTCAGCTTCTTCTTTTTCTATAATGGTGTCTTCTCAATCACTTATTCTCTTTTCTGCCTCTTCAATCCACGCATTGGACACCTCCAGTTTATTATGTATTTCATTTATCGCATTTTAAAATTCATCATGCCTATTTTTGTTCTCCATGTTGTTTGTAGCCATAGTTTCTTTGATGTCCTCTATGCTTTTTGCAAGCCCAGCGATTAATTTTACGATTCTTGTTCTAAAATCTTGTTCAGTTATGCTAGTTAGATCTGTTTTGAGCAGTTCATTAGCTGTCAATTCTTCTTGGAATTTCTTTGGAGGAGAGCTCTTTCGTTTTGTCATTTTGGTTAGCTTTCTGTCTCTTGCTAGTTTTGAAGGCTTGTTATGCTCTCTGCACCTGTGAGCGCTGCTGTACCCAAGAAGACTCTTTGACTGTCCAGGGCCTATCCTTTCAGAAAGCGTTCTTTGAATTGTATCTCTTGGTCTCTCTTGTTGAGACATTGGTTATTTTATTTTCCTACTCATAGTGGTATTTGGGACTCTCCACCATGTGTACTTTGGCTTGTTTCTTGAGGTAGCCCTGGTGAAGAAAACATACAGACAAACACACAGGGAACTGAGGGACACAAGCGCACAGACAAATCCAACAATCACGCCAACCAAGAGGGAAAACTAAAAAGTAATAAGAAAAGATAGAGGAGGGAAGGCGAATAATAGAAAATAAAAATATGTAAAAAAGTCAAAAAGAAGAAAAGAAAAGGAAGGAAGAAGAAAACCGATAGACAAAGATCGGTTTAAAGCATATAACCAGATTTCCCAGCTATAATTAAATAGCCAGGTGTATGCAGTGCTGGTTGAAGAGCATAGAGAAAGAGAGAGATGATATGGCAGAGATGAGGCAAAATTGGAGATAGAATGAATAGGAAGAAGGGATAAGAAGCTTTTTTCAAAGAGCTACAGGGTGGAATATGGTTGGAGAGGTGAGAGAAAGACAGTGGTGTTATCCAGAGAAACTAGTCTGATTACCCCTGAGAGGCTTTGTTATACCGCCCTTAACAGTTCCACTGGTCACTGCTTCCCTGTTGCCGGGGGTTGAGTGGAGGGTGTGGGAAGTGCCGCAGCTTCAGATCCGCCAGGGTCAAGCAGCAATACAACCCGAGTACGTCTGGGGAACGTAGCAACTTCAGGTCCGCAGAGTCCGCGTCGTCTCACCCCGCCGTACCGGCTGCCGCCGCTTCAGCAGGCAGCTTTCGCTCACGCAGCCGCCGCTTCACCTGCCGCCGGTGACACTTCACCAGGTCACAGACGCTGCCACTTTAGTGGGCCAATATCGCGCGCGCCACTGCCGCTTCACCTGGCGTCGGGACCGACTCCGCAGGCATTGCTGTCGGTTCATCGGGCCGCCGCTACCATGCATGGTGCCGGGCGCAGGGCAGTTCATTTTTTCCTGGCACCTTCTGGGACCAGGGCACCTAGTTTAAAGTCAGCACCCCAGCCAGAGCTAAAAAACACTGTCTTTCCAAGCCAAGGTTTTTTCTCTTCACCAAGGACAGTTCTATGAGCAATCTTAGCTTTTCTTTCTTTTCCCATGGACTCGCGGCAGCTCACCACCACTTGCCGGTTTATCACTCACAGCAGCCGCACGCGAGCCGGGTTCCCTCCCCTCCCTCCGTATCTCTGGGTCCCGTCCTGCTTTTATCTTCCCTAGTTCGCACTTACGCACTTATGAGGTTTCCTTCCCAGTGTACTCTGTCTCTTTCTCTTCCCAAACTCCTGTGGCTCAGTGTCCTACGACTCAGGCCTTCTCTGTTTGAGAGATGGGTGCAGGCGAAATGTACGGTGCTCCCTACTTCTCCGCCATCTTGCCTCCTTCCTGCCGCACCGTCTTTAATACCATCTTCTTCAGGCCGGATGGACGGCTTCAGAGCGACGTCCCAGGACGACAGGGGCAGGGGCAGCAAGCTTGCTGAGGCCGAGGCGTGGCCACGCAGCAAGGCCCTGACACGCTCCCTGGGTCGGGACGGGTCACCTGCCGCAGCACCACGTCCGCCTGGTGGGGTGTAAGCAGAGGTGCTGACAGCGTGGAGGTCACAGGTCTGATTCCCACATCCCCAGAATCTGCTGGTCACAGATCTAGAACCGTCTGCTGGGACACAGTGGCCAGATCGGAAGACCCAGATCTCTCTGTGAAGCCTCTGGGGCCAGGTCCCTCTGCCCAATAGGCTGGCCGCATGTGGCTGTGCCCCGAGGGCCCCACGTCATCACGTCTGTCCCCCCACGGAGCAGCGACAGACCCAAGGTCAGGGCGTCAGTTCAGGTCACGGAAGGAGTTTTAAGTATCCGGGCTCCAGCATGCACGGTGCTGGCGGGATGTCACCAGGGCCCCAGTGAGTGTCTGGCTGGGGATGGAGCCTGCTGACACCTAGGGCAGGAAGGGCCCTTCCCCCAAGAGTGAGGCAGGTGTGTTGGGGGAGGGGCGGGGACAGGGTAACACCAGGCTGGAGGACACAGCCAAGTCCAGAGCAGGGACTCATGCCGTGTTTCCTGCAGAGCATGATTCCAGGACAAAGGACAGGCTGACTGCACCCACTTCGTGTCACCAAAAATGGTTCCCAAACTTGCCTCGTGTCTGTTTCTCTCTGTCACCCTCAGAGAGGTGGGATGAGACACGGTGACCCTGCCTGTGCTGGGGATGGCAGAGCTCTCAGAGCGGAGGTGGCTGAGACCCAGGCGTGTTCTCCTTCAGAGAACTGGTTGTTTGGTCGGCTATTTCCACCTTCTCTGAGGCCCGGGAAGCCTCCAGCGCCCCAGCCAGCCCCCCTCCTGCCATGAAAACAACCCCTGCCAGGAAGCCTCGAGCACCAAGCGAGGGGAGGTGCTGGGGTCCGGACGCCCAAGCCCTTGTCGGTGGCCGTGATGCCTCCTCCCTCCGGCTTCCCAGGCTCAGGGTCCCAGCCCACAGGGCCGTGGGACCACGGGACAGTCTGCATGCCTCCGGAGCATCCGCTCTTTGCTAGAAGTTGTGCAGGTGTATTTGAAAGTATATTTGAATCCACTTTCCAAAAACGCTGTGAGGCGGTACAGTCACCGGCCCCGTTCTGCAAGATTAAGCCACCCGCCAAAGGCCACGGGGCTCGGAGGCTGCGGGGCTCGTATGATCCCTGTTTTATCACAAAGGCCTTCTTCTCAGCAGTAAGGGCTCCAGGTCCCCGCGGCGTCATTAGGAGCCCTGGATCCCCCGTGTGGGCCGAGCGTGGAACACGCATGTGTGCCACGGAGGCCCAGGGCATGCACTCACTTCCAGGTCCAGCCCGGTGCTATTCCACGTCTTACCCTTAGCGCACAGACACGGCTGGACGCAGCGGCCCTGTAACAGTTCTCCCGTGAGGGCCCGCCGGCCGGGGGGCCTCAGCCCGGTGTCCGGGCTGCACCTCGCTCGCTCCCCCAGCACCGGGCAGGGCGGGGGCAGGGAGAGTAAAGCTACCCAGCAGCTCTGGGCCCGGCCAGCGCCTGTGCTGGGACAGCTCCTGGGCACCCGTGAGCACAGACGGCACGTCCCCATCCCACCCCGTCCCCTCCTGGCGGGAAGTGGAGGGGAGCAGAGTCCCACGCTCACGCCAGGGCTGGATTCGTGGGTGGTAACTACTTAGTGGGTCAGAACTAACATTTATTCTAACCGGAAAGAACTATCTGACTAGAGGGAATCATCAGCGTATACAGAGGGGGTCACAGCGGCCGGTAAAAGTGTTCTGTGTTTAATACTTGTTTAACTTACACACACGTGCATGTGCTCACGCACATACACACGCACACACACGCACACTGGGTCGCAACAGGTTTCCTACTGTGGGTCGTGTTCCAAAACTGCGAAAGCCACGGGCTCATCCAAAGCCCAACCACTCTTTCTACTTTCTATGTTGCCTCTGCAGAGAAAGAAACCCCCCAAATCTTTCCAAGCCTCCTGCAACCGTTCTGGAACCTTCCTGGCCAGACTGCATGTGGGACGGTGCGGCCCGGTAGAGGCCGTGCAGGTGCGCCCCCACGCCCCCCGCCCCCGGCCCCCGCCCCCGACCCCGGCGGGAGGGCTCTCATCCACACTTAAGACCGTGGGCCACGCCCCGCTGAGCGGCCATCTCGCGCGTGCAGGCGGCCTGCGCAGGCGCACAGTGGAGCTCCATGGCAACCGCGATACTGGATGGAGATCATCTAATTTGCAGTATCACGTAACAATAGAATGGTAGCAAACAGTACCAAAAAGGGACACGTAATACTACCTAATACCCTCGGGCGCCAGAACCACGATAATGTGCCAACCATGGAACCCTCAAGCCTGTTAGCCTGTGCCACCAAGACTAGTTTCCAAGGTTTTCTGTGGCCTTTCCGCCGGAGACCAGACTCCTCGTCCGCATCTGTGCCCCACCTCTGTGCATGTCCTCCCGTGTCTGAAGGAGAGGGTGGGAGGGAGAGAGGTGGAGGATGAGGAAACAGCACTGTGGTGCCAACGTGACACCGGGGCTGGCCGCAGCCTGACCTCACTACGCGGGCACCTGAGCAAGTCCCCTAGTCTGTGAGCACCGGGGGTCCCTCTCCAAAGGAAATAAAAAGGACCTGCATTACCTACAGGGTTACCAAGATTAGTTAAAATCGCACAACCCAACCATGAGTTGTAAACTCACTTTACACTGATTCAAGGACGTGCAAAGGCCGAAGCAAAGAGATAGAAAATGTATTTCACTCAAATGGAAATGAAGAGAGCGGGGTGGTGATCCTTCCATCAGAGAAAATGGACTTTACATCAAAAACTATCATGAGAGAGGTGCCTGGATGGCTCAGTGGTTAAGTATTCTACTTGAGTTCAGGTCGTGATCTCCTGGTTCGTGGGTTTGAGCCCCGTGTCAGGCTCTGTGCTGACAGCTCAGAGCCTGGAGCTGCTTCTAATTCTCTCTCTCTCTCTCTCTCTCTCTGCCCCTCCTCCCCTTCTGCCTCTCCCCTGCTTGCGCTCTCTCTCTCAAAAATAAATAAACATTAAAAAAAATTTTTTTGTCATGAGAGACAGAGAAGGGCACTGGATACTGATAAGGGGCCAATCTCCCAGGAAGATACAATTATAAATATATACGCACCTAAACACAGGAGGCACGGTGGACAGAACTGAAGGGAGAAGCAGACGGCTTCTCCGCCCCGCTGGAACATCCAGACAGCAGACCACGGACAGGGGACTCGGACAACTCTACAGACCACACGGCCCTCACGGGCGGACACAGAGCACCGACCCCCGGAGAGCAGCAGGGTGCACATGCCTCTCTCTCCAGAGCAGAAGACACTTTACATTATAAAATAAGCGTGGGCGCGCCTGGGCGGCTCAGTCAGGTGAGCATCTGACGTTAGATCTCAGCTCAGGTCATGATCCAGGGTCCGGGGATCAAGTCCCACATCAGGCTGTGTGCTGACAGCACAGAGTCTGCTTGGGATTCTCTCTCTCCCTCTCTCTCTGTCCCTTCCCTGCTCATTCTCTCCCTCTCTCTCTGCGCCTCCCCTGCTCATGTTCTCTCTCTCTCAAAATAAACAAACGTTAAACTAAGTTCTGACACGTAGGAAGACCTACCAAGTCTCTCTTCCGACCACAAGGGACGAAATTGGAAATCCACACCATAGACAAGGATGGCACATTCACAACTAGGTGGGAATTAAACAACACACTCTTGAACAATCGAGTCAAAGAAGATACAAAAAAGGAAAACAAAATACCCAGACACAAAAGAAAAGAAAAGAAAAGAAAACCATGGACGCTGCAATGGCGACCCTCAGAGGGCGTTGTAGGACAAATGCCTACATTACACAAGAACAAAGATCTCAAGTCACAGCCTAACATTGCATCTCAAGGAGCCAGAAAAAGGGCCAGCCAAGTCCAATGTTAGGAGAAAGGAAACAACCTGGTCCAGGAAGCCCTCACTTGGTCCCTTCACTGTGTCTTTTCACTCTAACCCCTTGTTTTAGTTGAGACTCTTCTATTCGCGAATAACTGAACCCAACTGGAACCAGTTTAACCCAAGCAAATAACAACAACAACAACAACAACAACAACAACAACAATAATAATAATAGAAATGTACAGAGCTCAGAGCATCTCACAGACAGCAAGATGAGCCAGGCTTCATTCAGGTGTTTGCGGCACCTGACCCGGGAACCAGCAAGCTGCTGGGACCCAGGGCACAGCTCGCAGCCCATCCGTTAGGCCACCCACTCCATGCCTCATTCTCTGGGCCATCAGCCCACCTTCCTGTCCCTCCTCCCGTCTGCTGCCCCGAGTTAGGGCAGCCCCACGACAGCACCGCGACTCTCAGACAGGCAGGCACTGGCTCCCTCCCTGATTCCAGCGGCGCGGGGGGGAGGGTGTTCGCTCAGGTCCAACCACCTGTCCCCTGCACATCTTCCTGCTGTGACATCAGACCCTCTGCTCAGAAGTATGAACGTGCACGCAGGCTTTGCACCTAAGTTCCCAAGGCTCACAGATCCTGGGAAGCCTATCGGTGAGCCGGGGAACCCAAGCAGGGAGTCCCTGGTCGGCAAAGGTTTATGGTTTATACCTCACCTCCTCTTCACCTCTTCTACCCTGAAGGAAAGGAGTTAACCATACACTTTGTACCAAGTCAACGCTCGCGGTCCCGAGGTGCTTCCTAGAGCCTGATAACAAGTGCTCCCCGGATCCAAACACCGGGACTGCGACCAGGTCTTACCTTGGCTTTCCGGCCCCCTGTGGCGGTCACGTGTCGTGACAGCCCATCTGCGCGCATCCAGCTCCTTCCGGCCGGCGTGCACCCGCAGCACCAGCGGTAACGCGGCCCCCGGCCTCGCCTCGCGCTCGTGCGCACCCACGTCGTCCTCCCCGCGCCCGTGCGCCCCCACGCCATTCTCCCTGCGTCTGTGCGCCCCCACGCCATCCTCCCCGTGTCCGCGCGCGCCCACGTCGTCCTCCCGCCCGTGCGCCCACGCCGCCTCCCGCGCCCGCCCCACGCGTCCTCCCGCGCCCGCGCCCCCACGCCGTCCTCCCCGCGCCGCGCGCTCTCCACGCCGTCCTCTCCCGCCCCGCCGTGCGCCCGCGCACGCCGTCCTCCCGCGTCCACGCGCCCCCGTCGCCTCCCCCCGCCCGCGCCGTCGTCCTCCCCGCGTCTGTGCGCGCCCACGTGCCCTCCCCGCGCCCGTGCGCCCCACGCCGTCCTCCCCGCGTCGTCGCCCCCACGCCGTCCTCCCCGCGCCCGGCCGCCCCCACGTCGTTCTCCCCGCGTCCGTGCGCACCCACGTCGTCGTCCTTCCCAGGGCCGTGCATGCCCATCGTCGTCGTTCTGAAGCCTGTGCACCTTCACGTCGTCCTTCCCACGCCCGTGTGCCCCGGTGCCCATGTCGCCCTTCCCAGGCCGGACCGCACCGATGCTGTCCTGCACCCCTGCAGGCCCCTCCTGTCCTCCCACGGGCCTGGGAAGCCACGCCGCGCGGATTCCCATCTCCTCCCCCCACCCCCTGTTTGCCGCCTGTACGCTGTGTCTCACATCCACGTGTCCGCGACAGGTGTCCTTCCCGCCACGCTGCCCCAAGCCGCACGCTTCCGGCAAGATTCTGACCCGAGGGGAGGCCAGCGCGCGCGCAGCTCCCGCGACCCAAGGATAAGAGAGCCGTCCGCCCACTACATATGCACCGGGTCACGTCACCGCAAAGGCCAAAGTCTGCAGGACTCGGACCAGGGACAGCCGTAATCGGGGACGAAGAAGGTGTCGCCCTCACCCCACAGGCCCCGGTGAGCCATCCCCCCCGCCCCCCGCCAGCCCCGCGCTCCTAGGCTCCTTCTCCGGCCCCTCGCCCCAACCGGAGGGCCTCAGCTGAGTCTGTGGGGACTCGACTCACCGGTGGTCCCCCAGCCAGTCTTTGCAGCGAGGCCAGGTCGGGTCTCCTGCTTGTCCTGGACCCGGTGTCCTGGCCTCCGGCGGGTTTTCCTGGTCAGAACCTCCCTGAGTGAAAGGGCGTCTTCAAATAAAGTCAGGGGTGTCCTCAGAAGAGCGAAGGGCCCGCGGTGCGCAGGAAGGATGCGCGCAGGCCTGCCGCCTGGCTACGCCTGCTGTTTCCTTGCTTTTGCTCCCCCATTCCCAGAATCATAGTGTTGTTTTGTTTTGTTTCTATTTTTTAATGTTTATTTTTGAGAGAGACAGACAGAGCATGAGTAGGGAAAGGGCAGAGAGAGAGGGAGACACAGAATCGGAAGCAGGCTCCAGGCTCAGAGCTGTCAGCACAGAACTGGACACAGGGCTCAAACCCACAAACCATGAGATCATGACCCGAGTGGAAGTCAGACACTTACCCAACTGAACCCCCCAGGGCGCCCTCAGAATCACAGTTTTATAGCTTCTCTCTACACGCGGGAAAACAAACAGCTTCCTTCAAGCTCAGCATCTACCCTAGGGGCGCTCCACCCCAGTGCCATCCTTTCTAGGGTCCAGACAGCGGACCCCGAGCCCCCTGGAAGCACAGAGGGATAGGCGATGGGGAGAAGGCCGGGCTGTCCATGGCTCACACCCAGGAAGAGAACAGGGACTTGTTCTCTAGGTTTCCGTCCTTACTGTTGAGTTTATAGCCTCAAAAGTTATTCTGCACACGCGTGCCTGAGTTTCGTCATCCTGACTCGGGAAACATCTGTTCACAACTACAGATGACTAGAAGGAATAGCAAGGCCGCCTAGAATTTGTTTTCTAGAATCCCACAAAAGCAGTCTGATGAAGCACACGCTGGTCCCCACGCTTTCTTGTTACGCAATAACCAATGTGACTCGGGTTCCATCATCTCTCTGAAGCAGAGGAGGAAGTGATGGCATTTGCTGGATAAGCTCTATTTAATGCTAGCCCTGCTTTCTGCACAGTCACCTCTGAGAAGCAATTAAGATCACGTATGTGAACGTACTTTGAAAATTACAAAGTAGAATTTAAAAGCCAGCTATTGTTATCATTAAATAAGAGTTACTTATGAAATCGGCCAACAACTGAGTTAGTTGTTTAGAAACAACTTCCTGAATAGGTACTGTCTGTCAAGCGTGCTGGTGCTCTCTCAGGCTGTGGAAACGCACAGGATGGTCTCAGAGGCGCTGGCTTTCTAGCAGGGAGCAGAGCCGTGACCAAGTCATTGCAGAAGAGCGGGATTGGAGGTGGGCACAGGCCCCGGGAGCACTCACATCACTCGGGAGGAGTCCCCGGGAGAGAGGGCATGTGAAAGAGCCGCAGCATGGGCGCTCTCCTGCTGGCTGGAGGAGGAGCTGGAAGACGCATGTGAATGAAGACAAGGCCCCTGCCAGGTGGAGATTGGCCCAAACTGCCTGGCAGCTCTGGGTCATAGTTTCTGCCCTGTACAACCTTCACTCCCGAGTCCCTGCTTTTCATTGCACTTGCTGACGTTTCAGATGACACGGAGGCTCGGTTCCTCGTCACCCAGCCTTCCCTGCTCTGTTCACCTGCACTGTTCACCCTTTACCTCCTTCTTCCCTTTGTTTCTTCCTATTTCCTTCCTCTTTCCCCAGAAGTGTCTGTAATGGCTTCGTCTAGTCAGCTTTAAGGGAAGACCCAGTTTTTCACACCGGCACCGGAACTGAAAAGTCCCTTTCCTCCAGTCCTTGCCTCTACATTTGGGATAAAGCTTTCCGAATTGTGCTGATTTACTCAAAAGCAATCCATGTCCTCCAGATGCACCCCAGCAGGGCGGAGCGGTGTCCCACCCCCACGGTCTTTCTGAGTGCTGGGAACGCAGTGGTCGCTGTAACTGCTGGTTGAACGTGATTTCCGAGCGGCACAGTCTTAGCCATGAGCAGTGAGCTCATCTAGTCAGTTGTTTCAGCAAAAATTCTCGACGTTCTGAGATGGGAATTGTCTGCCTCAGTCTGTGTGTCCAGGAAGCCGGCCAATGCCGCCCTCGCTCCTACCACAGGAGTCCAGGATAAGAATGGGGTTTGGATTCCTTGGTCTTTCATGACCCACATTTTACCTGCTGGGAGGGAAGCCCCTTTTGCCCTCGAACAAACCGACTTTGATCCATGTGGATAGCTTGGGCCACAAGGCATCTTGGTGTGGTCATGCTGTGACTTCTGGTGACAGGGTGCCAGGGGCTGTCTCTAGAATGTGAGAGAGGGAAGTGCATGAGAGTTCATCCTGCACGATGTTTGTTCTGTCAAGCAGAACGGTGATTGAGAGAGAAGAATGACCGTGTGAATCAGAAAACAGAACAGTCTGGAGGCAGACGAGGAACCTACCCCCTCTGAGAACCAGCCCCATCCAAACCCTCCCACCGCTGGGCAGTGTATTTCATTAATGGCTAGTGAAGAAGAAAGCACAAAGCAAGCGGGCCACGCACTCCCCCCACACCCCGTCACTCTCGGTGGCGGGTCCTACACGCAGCACCTGGGTGTCCCCGGGCGGACGCAGGCACAGGACACAAGCACCCCGCAAACCAGGGCTGCTCGTCAGGCAGCTCATCGGTGCTGTCTGCCCTGATGACTTGTGTGGGGGTGAGGCGCTGCAGGTGGGGGCAGGGAGGTGGGGTCCAGACCCCAGGAACCACACACAAGTGAAGCCAAGTCCGGGACACGGCCACCCTCTAGGGCTCTGGTCTTCACCCGCACTTGGTTCTCATAGGCCATCCGATAGGTGGGTGTGGAGGGCAGGGACGGGTCTACTCCATCAACACGAGGGAGTGAACCCGGGAACTAGGAGTCGCGGCCTCTGGGGGTAGCAGGTGATGCAGCTCGAGGCGGGGAGAGACCGTCGCCAGCGGCCAGCGGCCGGCGAGGGCCACCCCAGGTGAGGCTGCACAACAGATCAACCACTTCACGTGGGAGCGCGTAGGAGGGGGATGGGGTGCCATCGGAAGATGATGTCGATGGAAGTCCTGATGTGTCTGAGTGTATTGAAGGATTTATACAATTGAGACAAGTTAGTGATAAATAGCTTAAAAACTAAGCAAAAAAAGACCGTCATTAACTTCCCCCCAGAAATTGCCCAAAAAGTTACTCCACAAAAGAAGTATGACTGGCTCAGCTGGTGAGCTGGTGAGCAGGATTTGCCTGGTCACAGTGATGTAGACCCTGACTATGGATGGGGTCAAAATTGACCCTGAAACTCTCTAGGAGGGTGTAGAGAAGGGAAGCTTGCTTGAGCTGGGGCGACGAAGCCTCATCTTCCCTGGAAGGAGGTCAGCAGATGAGAAATCCAGATTCGGCAATCCAAGCCCAGCACCCGAGGACGGAAGGAGACCTGCCTTGCCAGAAGATTCAGAGGAGCTGAAAAGAGTGGTTTATGAGCGGTAAGAAGCGCAACAGGGAACAGTGTCACAAGCAAGGTGGAACGATCTGACTTGCTGAACTCTGCGCACACAGCCTGGCTGGAAATCAGATGTCACACGAACAGAATACAAGCAGTGGTACAAGCCTCGATGCTATATTTGTCATAAGCCAGGCTGCTGGATAAAATATGCAAATCCCAGTTCCACCTGAATCTCAGAGAAACATCAACGTTTTAAATTTTTAATTTTTGAGCGGCACCTGGGGGAGCCAGCTGACTTCGGCTCAGGTCATGATCTCAAGGTTTGTGAGATCGAGCCCCTTGTCCAACTCTGTGCTGACAGCTCAGAGCCTGGAACTGCTTCGGATTCTGTGTCTCCCTCTCTCTCTGCCCCTCCCCCACTCACACCCTTTCGGTGTAGTGTCATCTGTGGTCCCCTTGCTGTCTCCAATCCCCAGAACTCATTCATCCTGCATGGCTGAACTTTGTACCCTTGACCAGTGTCTCCCCACCCCTCACCCCACCCCTGTAACAGCTATTATGACTCTGACCTTTTAAGATTCCCCGTGTAAGTGAGATCACATAGTATCAAACAATTTCTTAGTGTACATTATGTCCCAAATATTTCATGGGACATAACTTCTACTAAAAAATGATTCATTGCTTATCTGAAATTTAAATGTACCCGGTCCTCTTTATTTGTATTTGCTAGAAATGGCAACCCTAATCACGAGAACAGCCTATTACCTTGTTCACTAAGATGCAGAGCCCACCCTTTGAAGAGCCGTAGCAAAACTCTTTTAAGGCCTCACTTCCAGAAAGAGTAAGATTATCTTGTGAACAATTAATTCAGTTTTTTCCTTCTGGCCACCATGAACCACGCAGAAGAATTGATCTGGACGGAGACACATCATGAGGAAGCTATGGTTCTCAAGTCATTTGCCCACTAGTCTAAATGTGACCGACCCACCACAGGGCTGTGGTATCGGCCGGCCGTGGGCAGTGGGGAAACCAAACGGGCACTCTTTATTATAAAAATTAAAACTAAGACTAAACAACAACCAAAGCAAAACTTTTTTAAAGTTTTTTTTACTGTTTTATTTATTTTTGAGAGAGAGAGAGAGAAACAGTGCAAGCAGGGGAGGGACAGAGAGAGAGGGAGACACAGAATCCACAGCAGGCTCCAGGCTCTGAGTTGTCGGCATAGAGCCCGATGCGTGGCTCGAACCCACAAACTGTGAGATCATGACACGAGCTAAAGTTGGACAATTAATGGACTGAGCCACCCTGGCTCCCCCAAAGCAAACCTTCTAATCATCTAATCTTCCAAGCTGGTCCCTCTCTGATGGCCTCAGGAAGCATCAGGGCTGGCCTGTCACGGCACCTGCTTCCTCGGGGTCCCGGCAGCTGGCCAACATCCTCAACGTGACACGCAAACACATTAGAGGTGAGAGCCTCTGCTCTCCTCCTCCCCGAGAGCCCTGGGGTGAAGCCCCAGCTGGCCCCTCATTAGCATGCCAGATATTGTCTCTTTCTCTCTGTACAGGAAGCCCGTGTCTGTCACTAGGGAGGTGACACCCTGGGGAAGGGGAATAAATCGCCCCTTTCCTGACACGCCTGCCAGCTTGTTAGCGGACTGACACCAGCACAGAAGCAGAGCTGGCAGGAGGGACGGACGTGCGGGGAGGGGAGAGCTGCTTACGTAGGCAGGGTCTTACTGAGGGCACTGGGCCCGCATGGGTTCTGCTGGGAAGCCCTCCCTGGCCTGCCTTCCTGAGTGACAAGGCAAAGGGAAGTCTGCTGCCCCCACGCAGTCACGGTCAGGTGCTTCTGCTCTAGGTGAGGCTCACTGAACAGCCTCACGGAGGGAGGGGTATGTGTGCGAAGCTCCCTCCAGAGGCCACAGGCCACAGCGTAGGGGTTGAGGGCACTGTCTGGGGTCACAAGGACCTGCTGCATCACTTACTCATTCACTGAGTTCACCTCGGGTAAGTAGCCTCCTTAAACCTTTGTTTTCTCATCTATACAATGGGTGTAATGAGTCTGTCTTTCCCCCAGCTTATTGCAAGGGCTAAAATGCTGAGCAGTTCTTGTTCTTGGCCTCAGGTAAAAGCTCATTGAATGTTCTTATTAACTTACAAACCCAACCCTTTGAGGCTGTGAGTCCCCTCCTCCCCCCTGCAACCATCCAACACTGTTGCCTTCTCAGCCGGAGGCGTCCTCGGAGATGATGGGTCCTCCCGCCCGGGGCCAGAGCACAGGGGACACCATGTCTGCTTGGGGGCGGCGTGGTGGGGGGGTTGGTGCTGATTCTAGGCTTCCGTGCCGCTGAGTGCGACGGAGAAGACCACAGCGGTGGGGTCGTCACCAGGCAGGGCCGCACCTGCCTTCTGGAACGGAATCAGCAGCGACTGGCTCGCATGATCCAGGCGAGACCTAGCAGCGTGGATAGCCTTCCAGAGTCCGCAGCTTTCTTGGGCTGCCTGCTTGGAGCCTTGCTGGGGTGGAATGGCCAAGGGGGTCAGGAGAGGCCCCCCCACTTTAGGGGAGAGGGCGTGGCAAGAAAGAAAAGTCTTGTTCCAGATCCTGTTGGTCACTCAACCCAGAGCGAGAAGCGGCGTCCGTGTGGCTGGGATGTTACGTCTCTTGGCAAGAACCACAGTTTGTCACTCGACTCTCCACGTGCCCCTCCTGCCTCAGAGATAGAATCCCTCGCTTTGAGCCGGGCACTTGTGCCCAACACCAGTTTCGTACTTCACTTTGCAGTTAGCGGTGCCCATGGAGCTCGGTGCTGGTCGGTGAGAGGAAGTCAGAAGTGCTGTACAGCAGCTTCCAGGAAACTGCCTTGAAAGACAGCAGACTTGACCACTTTGCCACCTCTCTCCTACTCTTGCAGACTGGATTGTGGTCATGATGGCTGGAGGCTCAGCAGCCTTCTTGGGGCAGAAAACAAATGCCGAAGGAGGGGCGGGTGGGAAGAAGGAGCCTGGACCCTATGTCTTCAAAACTATGAATGGCTTCTTTAGCTCCAGACAACCTCCCTCCGACTTCTTTTATGTTGGGGAGAACTATCTTGTTGAAGCCACTTTTGCTTGTCTCTATTTCCATTGTACACACTTGGACCTGAATCAGAACAGATATGTCTTCTAACTCGGGATTCTCCTAGCCGTCACGCACCAGCAGAAAACACTCTCTGGAAGGTATGAGGGCCAAAGGGTTCTCATCCTAGATAATCAGAGAAGTCTGTTCTACTTTTAAATTATTTTGCTATTTTTTTTTTTTTTTGGTTTATTCTTTCCTTGTCTTTCTGTGGTTTTTGTTTTTGCATTTTTTACATGTCCATTCAGAACACTAGACGAAGCCTCCCTTGGCTCCCCACCTTTTTCTTTTTGATTCTATTTCTGAAAGGCTTTCTTTCTGGAGATAAATGCTTTATGATTTTGTTTTAATCCTTGAACTGTCTCGACCTGAAAGACTTCTTGTAAGTTTCGATGTAAATGAAAGGCTTTTCTAAATCCTCTGTCCCTGCCCTTGATGTGCACACGCTTGCTTTCTGTGGTGTGTCCCCAGCAGCCGGGAGGAGGGACACTCAGTCTGCAAGGCAGACACGCTCCGAGCCGCAGGGCTGGCTAACATTGGTGGCCCCCGGCTCGGTGACCTCTCACCTGCACGGGTCCCCGGCACAGAGCCCACAACGGCCCCCCAGCCAGAGAAGCCCCCCTCTCTCGGTCATCCTCTGTGGGCTCCTTCTGGCTTTTTTTCACATCTCGCTGGTTATGCTAATTCGGCACCTTGTCCTCGGTCCCCATCCCTGAAGAGTCAAGTCTGGTCCGGAGGAAAGGGAGCTGTTATCAATGTGGGATTTCCCCACCTCCTCACATGGCGTTCACGCGGGAGGGCGTCCTCAGAAGCTTGGCCTCGTCCTGTGCAAGTCTGCTCTTCGGCTTCAACGTGTCACCTTCTGGGGCCATGGGGGAGGGGTTGAGGACTTCCTTCATTTCCCACCCTCCCCGGTGACAGGAATCACCTATCGAATCCCAAATCCCCCCAGCCCACCCAGACCCGCCCCATCAGAGCCTCGGGGGAGGGGTCTGGCCAGGAGTAGGGCCAGCACAGAGAGGGGGAGGGGGAGGGGGAGCGGCAGACCTGAGGGCTCTGTCTTGGGCAAGTGACTTAATGTCCTACCAACCCGGTTTCGAGATCCAGTCTTTGGGGAGTGAAGTGTGGGTGAGACACCTGGTGCTCAGCCAGAGCTCCGCCCAATTTACTCCATGATGACAACGATTTACTCCAGGCCGAAGAGGACTTTGAACTTGACCCACGAGACTCCCGGGAGCTGCTGGGTTGGCGGCCAGAGGGAGACGGCGCGCCCAAGTCCCACCACACAGTCCGGTCTGAGAGGCCAGACCTCGCGGCCACATTTCCACTCTGCAAGGCTGTCTCCTCTCCTGCTTAACGCACAGCTGGAGCCTCAGGTGTCAGAGTAGAAACCGTAACCACCACCACCCCCAAAGCAGGTACGCACAAGCGTTCCAGAAACCTGGGTCAGCACAACCCACGTGAAGGCTTAGGGACGGCCTTGTGGGGACCCAGCGAGGCCCAGGTTAGCTCTCAAGTCAGTGTGCTGTGGTCGCTGTCTGAAGGTCTGCTTACTGGTTTCGTTTGGGGCTTAAATCTTTGCTCAGTGTTTGAACCTGCTTCTCTGTTGGATTTCAATCAGCTGCACTGTGATGCCTCCTCTGGTTTTTCCTCCTTTCTGCTCTTCCCCTCGCCTTCAACCCTCACACGGCCTGAGAAACACCGCCACCTGGAGCCATCATCGCCATTATAATGGCACAGTCGTTTGCTCAGTGCGCTAACCCGGTTACCAGAGCGGCTAGGTGGGAAGCCTGTTATAATCTCTGGATGCTCCCGTCATGTCAAGCAGCCACTTAACCCCGTCCTTCGGAACTAACTAATCCACCAGCAATACATGCTGAATCGTCTCCGAATAATTCCCATGCGAGTCCAGTCTTGGCTAAGCTCAGCCCACCGGGGGGCAGTTGTGGCCCCCCAGGCCGGCAGCGCCCTCCCTGCCCCGGGCACCTGGCTCCTTCCTCTCCTGCTGCCTTGCCAGCAGATGCCCCCTCACCTGACCGATCCCTTATGTGACTCTTTTTTGAACAGTAAGAGGCAGAGAAGCAGAAATACACTCCCTGCTCCCAGTCTCTTTACGCCCAACTCAGCCGCGCTCTGCGCCAAGAACCATCCTGACCACATGCGCCTCCGCCCCCCGCACCCCAGCCCTGTGCCAGGCCTTGCACATCACATCACGGGGGAGGGGGGTCATTGCCAGCAGCCCCATGGTGTAAGAAAAGCAAGGACTTTGCTCCACAAACACTCTCAGGGTTGCCTCAGCTTGATTCCTGACTCTTTTTTTTTTTTTCTTAATTTATGTGAGAGCACGAGCAGGGGAGGGGCAGAGAGAGAGGGAGGGAGAGAATCCCAAGCAGGTTCCTCGCTCAGCACGGAGCCCAACGCGGGGCTGGACCCCAGATCCTGGGAGCACAAGCTGAGCTGAAACCGAGAGGCGATGCTCCACCCACTGAGCCGCCCCGGCAACCCCTCTTGGCCTCACTTTATCAGCAACAAACTGGAGGCAAACAGGGCCCCCGTCACAGGGCGGCTGTGAGGGAAACTGAGGAGAGGCACTCAGAGGGCCAAGTGCCCTTCATTCCCCTGACGTGTCCTCACACATGGAGGGAGGGCCCAGCCACATAACACCAAGGTCTCTGCCCCGTCACCCCCGGTGACACCTGTCCCTCAGTCTGGGAGGAACAAGATGGCCGCCTCGACCCAGCGCCTTCCTTGTGGGGGATGGGTTGGAGGGGGTGGAGGGAGAGCCCTGACCCGCCTGACCACTGATCCTAAATCCAGGGTTCGGAGTGAGGAAGCCTGTGGTGACATGGCCCCTGGACCGTCACTGCTGGCCACTTGCAGAGGATCCTGTGCCTTCCATGCCTTGGGTCCTGGAGGTTGGGTTGGAGGTCCAGGGTGAGCATGGGGAGCGTTCCCACCAGGGACACCGTGGAAAGCCCACCGGGCCTGGGGTAACGGCCATGCCGGGAGCCCTAGCAGGAAGTGGAGTCACTGTCCTGTCAGGGGAATGGCCTGACCCGCGGGAGGACGGGGGCAGCCGTGGACAGCAGGCCCCACCAGTCCAGGTGCAGCAGCCCTGGCCTAAGGGGACCCGGTGTCCAGGGCTGAGTCCTGCCTGAGGGGGGCCTGGGCCACAGCCCCTGGACCCTCAGACGGGCTGCCTGGGGGACACGAGGGGGAGGGAGCCTCCATCATGGCCTCCAGCTCAGCAACCGTGAGGGTGGTCCTCTGCCTGCCCGCCTCTGTGACGTGGGTCTTCCGGAGAAGCTGCTTCCAGAAACTGCGTGAGGACCTGGACCCACGTGGCCGGCCCTCCCCTGCCCTGCCAGGATGCACTCTGGGGGCCGGAGGACTTTCCCCTCTGCTGACAGCACCCCAAAGAACCCCCCGCAAGGCTCCCAAGGCAGCTTGAACCCAATGGCTGGGACTCGGAGAGACAGAAACACCCAGAAGCCCCAAGGGGCCGGCCGAGCCTGTGGTGGGACCACACCCCTTTCCCGCAGCCGCCAACCCCGCTTCCATCCATCCTCCCCAGCACTGCGGCTCCCAGACCACTTCCGAAACCTGACGCCCACCTCAGATGCACTTGGCTCCTTGATCTCATGGTAAGCAGTGTTCTCCAGTGTGGCCTTGCCCGGAGCTGAGATGGTTTCAGGGTGTCCCCTGCCTGACCCTTCACCTCGTTTCTGGATCAGAATCGGGGTGAAAGGGTCGTTGGACTCCTTTATACTCCCAGCAGCCATCATGGTTAGCTCACCCAGGAAAGGCCAGTGCACACAGACCTCAGAGCGCCGAGGGCATCACGGGTCAGGAGCCCGGCCGGGAGCCTGGGGCCTGGGGGGTGGGGGTCACGGCCACAGCAGCGGGAGGTTAACCTCAGGCTTCATTCGCCCCAAGCAGCCTCACCGCAGACCATCCTTTGGCCGACGTCAGGCCAAGAAGTGCCTGACACTCACAAGGGACGAGGTTTTATTTTTTTGTTTTTTTAAATTTTTTGTTATTTATTTCTAGGAGAGAGAGAGAGAGAGACAGCATGAGCAGGGGAGGGTCAGAGAGAGAGGGAGATACAGACTCTGAAACAGTCTCCAGGCTCTGAGCTGGCAGTCAGCACAGAGCCCGACGTGGGGCTCGAACCCACGAACCGCTTGATCATGACCTAAGCGAAAGTCGGACGCTTAACCAACTAAGCCACCCAGGCGCCCCTGGACGAGGTTTTAAAACGCTCTCGACCGCCTTGGCCTTCTGGCCCATCATCAGCGGGGCCAGAGTGATGGCGCGTGACCCATGGTCTCCCCAGAGCCACCTGCGGGAGCCCCGACCAGCCACTTCACTTGGCTGGGCCAATGCTTCTCACCTGGAGGACGGAGAGGCTCGCGGGGCCAGAGATCACGTAAGACAAAGGGTGTGAAGCCCCCAGCGCACACCCGCCGTCCAACCCCTGACAGGCGTTAGCGTTTTGCACATCAAGGGTTCTTAAGCTTCTCAGCGTGATGAGTTATGACGGGCCCTCCTGGCGGGACCATTTACCTCCCGCGGCGCCACGTCTAAATAGGGAGACTGTTTACACCCGGGCAGAACAAGAGGGATGTTCGGGGGCAGCTGCACAGGGCAGGGAACCGCCTCATGAGCGGGGCTTATTTTCACCCAGCGCTTCTGCATTGTAGACGCCGCCGCTGTTCTGATCCCGGCCAGCCCCTCCGGAGCGATGAGGCCGCTCTCCTGCTGAGGGTGAGCTCGGCGAGGTGGCCCGGCCCCGGGACACGGGTGAGGTCGGGAGCCCAGATGGGGCGCTGGCATCACTGCGGCGTGAACCGCTGCGAGGACAGCACCGTCCCAGAAATGAGGTCTCCCGGGTTCTGGTGTGGGTTTGGAGCCACTTTCCCAGAGTTCGCTGCAGGAACCCAGTGTCCGGCACTCCGGGAAAGGCCTCGCCTCAGGGGGAAGACTGGCTGCACCAACACGCCAGAGGGAGTGCGCCAGCCGGTGCTCTGCTCGAGGCCCCTCCGGGGAGGACCACGCTGCGGCCGGGCTTCTGCTGGGGACGGACCCCGGCCGGGTGGCCTGCTGGCTGAGCCCGGGCGTCCCCAAGACCCTGGACCCCAGCTCTGGAAACACTAAGGGGTTGGCCCAGCTGAGGGGAGGGAGAGGACACGTTGGGGGGCGTCCCCAGGCCCCCGAACTGGGTCCCTCGCGGGTCTGCGGGCCTGAGGACCAGACCCACAGGGACCTCGAAGGGCAAGCCGGGCAGTGAGCGGCCCCAGCCTGTCTTCCTCTCGGGTACCCTCGCGACCCACGGACACGGCACGCATATGCCTGCCTGAATCCGCGAGGCAGGAGAGCTTGGCTTCTGGTCCCCACGTTGCCTCTCTCCCTGGCACCCCCCACCCGCGCCGCAGGAACCACTCTGAGGAATGAAGCCGAAGTGGATTTTCTTCTCTGAAAGCTCCTCCTTCTGCAGGGTTTACTGGTCAGGCTCACCGGCTGCACAGGGGATGGCTGTGTCCTGGGGGAGGGTGTCCCCACCTTAGAGGGAAGGGGACCTGACCCTCCTGTGAACACGCACCAGGTGCCCTCAGGGAGCTCAGCTGTCCCCATATGGGAACTGGCTCCCTCTCAGCTGGGTCCACATGGCACGGCCCCAACGCTTCCAGGTGTCATCGGCTGGGATCTGTCCCGGGCTGGATGTGTCCCCCCTAAATCCGTATGCTGATCCTCCCCCCAACTCTGTGTTGTGGCCTTAAGAGGTGGGCCTCTGGGAGCCGTCAAACCCACGGACCGTGAGATCATGACCTGAGCGGAAGTCGGACACTCAACTGACTGAGTCCCCCAGGCATCCAAAACCATTGCATTTTTAAAATATTCCTGTTTCAGACCAAATTAAAATGACTCCAGAGACGTTAGGCCCTTTAAAAAGCTCAGAAGATCCATCTTGTTCACTGTCAGGAACTGCCTGACGCATCTTGCAGGAGCCATGAGATGGTGAACGAGTTTGCTTGTATGAGCACGGGGTGGGGGGTGGGGGGTGCTCCCTGACTGAGGACTGGGCATCGGTTTGTCACCTGTCCTCATCCTGTGCCCAGGCCTCACCCAGTGTGGTCCCCACGTGCCCGCAGGCCTGGGGTGTCACTCAGTGGTCCCAGGCACGACCGGCCCCTCTGACCCGGGCCAGGGGTCTCAGCTAGACTCCCTCTCTGCCCAACTCACCACTGGGACTGCTGACCACTGTGTCACCTGGGGGGGGGTCACGGCCCCCATGGGCAGGGCTGGACCAGGGTGACCCAGAGAAGGGACTCTTGTGCCTGGTTTGCCTGGGCCCCTCCACTCGGAGAACCCCGGGGCCCCTCGTGGGCAGTGCCTACACAGAGACGTTGGCCATATCCGGGCGGGCAGTAGCCCAGAGCACTGACCCCAAACCTCCCACCCTTTAGTTTTCTTCAGATGCCTTCAGAGGACTCCGTGTCAGTCACCAGCCTCTCACCGTGGAAACCTTTGAGGTACTTAGAGATCGTGTTTATTTCTTCCTTCAATTTTCTCTTCATTTAAAAAAAAAAAATTTAATGTTTTATTTATTTCTGAGAGAGAGAGAGAGAGAGCATGAACAGAGGAGGGTCAGAGAGAGAGGGAGTCGCAGAGCCTGAAGCAGGCTCCAGGCTCCCAGCTGTCAGCACAGAGCCTGACGCAGGGCTTGAACCCACGAACTGTGAGATCATGACCTGAATTGAAGTCAGATGCTTAACTGACTGAGCCACCCAGGTGCCTTTCTCCTCACTGAGTAATAGCAGTCCTGTGGGCTGGGGGCTCGCACCCTGGCCTTGGGCCATCCCCACAATGGCCTCGGCCCCAGGGCTGGGACCCCAGGAGTCGGGCCCTTGGGGGGGGCCTGACTGGAATGTCGGGGGCGAGAGCCCTGCCCCCGACACCTCCCCTGAGAAGCCTCCCTGACTTTCACCTGCTCCTGTTGGCCAGCCCCCGTATACATGCCTGGTGCTCCCACAAAAATTCACATTTCGTCACTGTCTTCAGACAACCCTCCAGGGATCAGCTCTACAGTTTGTCACAAGAGGAGCCCCTATGACTGTATAGAACACAGAAGGATCCACAGACATAAGGTCCCACTGTCTGGGGGGAAATGACTGTCTGGTTAAGTTTCTTGATTGTTTCATGTTAATTTTATTTTTCCAGGGGCATTTCATGATCTTTTAGGAATGAGAAGCTTGCCTCTCATCTTGCTTCCTGCTTTTTTTTTTCTTTCTTTCTTTCTCTTTTTTTTTTTGCTTTAAAACAACAAAACTTCACAGCATCCAGCAGGGTGCCAGGGAGCTGAAACACACTCGGTAAGTACAGTCAGAGTTTGTTGAATGAATTCAGAATAGCCACCACCCAGCAGGACACCTCACGTGCCAAAGCTTGGCAGGTGTTTGTTGAATGAATGAGTGAACACTGCCCTGTCTTGGAAATGGATCCAGCTTATCCACTCTCCTTATTGGCCGGCTTGCTAGAAAAGAATTCACCAGAAAGAGAAAAACAACATAAAACAATGAAATGAGACAAAAAATATAGCAGTGTGGGATGAAGTGCTTGGTATGTAAGTGATTTCTATACATTTTACGAGGGATTCTGGCCCCTGGCCTCTCCTTCATTGGCGAAAAGAGCTGGGGGTGTATTTGGAAGACACCTACCAGGGGGCCTGCCTCTGGGACCTGTGCCCCGTCACCTGTCAAAACTCCCTGCTTCCTCCATCGCTGAAAGGTAAACCACAAGATGGGAACATTCAATAAGGACAGTTGTGCACGTTTGAACGCTGGTGTCCCAGAGAAAATCTGCACACGCAGACCTCTGTTTGCTCAGGGAGGCGACTGAGGCGAAGTCTTCGGCTTGACAGTGATTGCTCTTGCAGACTGCTAATCAGTTTGCCTGGTGTGCATAATCTCCCCTCTAAGTTAGGATGCCATCCCCACAGCCCCTGGGAGGGACACCTGTCTTTGCGGCCACATGCGAAAACCTGACCGCCAGTGACCAGCGACATCACTGGGGTTTTAAGATAGAATCTACATAGATAAATAGTACATAGTAGAGGGAGAAAGAATCCTTTTTCTTTCTAGATTTTCATCTGGGAAGGTTTCTTCAGAAAACAGTTTTTTACTAATTTGGGGTAAAAGTTGAGTCTCTAGGGCATGATTTATTCAATATGACACTGTTGGGTGTATGTGTGTGTGTATGTGTGTTTCTGTGTGTGTGGTGGGGTGGGGTGGGGAGGGTTGCAAGTCACATTTATTTGTGTATCATTAGAGATAACACAGGAAGAGCAAGAGGAAGGGGTGAAAGGCAAAGTCTCCACACTGTGGCTCTTCCCCTCGCTCCCCTTCACCTTATGTAAAATTATGAAACACACAAAATAATTGAGGTACATGAATTGAAGAGGCAAAAGCCATGATGCGGCAAGTCTCTGGGTTCACACCAGTGCATTGGAGTATGGACAGTCCAAGCGTGGCAGCAGTTGGAGGAGGAACCATCAGGAACACAGAGGAACTATGGCGGGGGGCTTTCAGAGTTTCACAGAGCTATGATATTGCGAGGGTGAAACACAGTGAAATCTCACATATCTACTGAGGACCCAAGGGGCACTTTGGATCGATGGATGGATAGATGGGTAGGTGAGTGAATGAGTGGGTGGATGGGTGGGTGGATGAGTGGGTGGGTGGATGAGTGGGTGGGTGGATAGGTAGTGAGTGGATGAGTGGGTAGATGGATGGATGGGTGGGTGGATGAGTAGGTGGGTGGATGGGTGGGTGGATGGGTGGGTGGATGGAGGAATGGAGGACGGAGGTGATGGAGGATGGATGGAGGATGGATGGGTAGATGAGTGGATAGATGGATGGGCAGATGGATGGAGACAGAGGTGGAAAAATAGATAGGTGTGAGCTCCCTGAGGGCTGAGAGTTGTAGTTTCATTTTATTCATATTTATACACTCGATGTTATACATGGCAGAGATTTAAAAACCTTCATGGAATAAATGAGTAAGTGGGGGAATAAATGATATATAAATGAATAAACAGATGAATTAACTTTCAGCTACTAATGTTCTAACACATGCACTCTATGTCTGCACTCAGTGTGCGGTTATCCTGAAACTCATGAGTTTAGTTCATGAGCTGATGTGTACTTCAAGGTTGTAGAAGATAGGCTGTCAGCTTCAGCCCACTCAGCACAGAGCAACGCTTCAGTGCTTCCGGGAGGCATCGCCTTTCCTTCTGGTCTACGAGACGCCACGTGTGCTTGGTCTTCACCTGAGAGACGGGCGTCCAGCCTGAGCAGGGTGGTAGCTCTTGCAAATGAGCCGACTTGTGCTGACAACGGCATCTGGTCCTCTTTCTCAGGCTTCTCCGGGCTTCTGCAGCGGAGCGTGCCCTTCCTGCAGACATCTGCGCTGCTCTCGCTGTCGGCTACACGTGAGGGTCCTCTGGCCACAAAGCCACTGCGCACACACCACACACGGCCCTGGGCACTGCACTGGGGCAGGAGTGCCCACCGAACTCAGTGCATCATCTTTCCTAATCGCACAGAGAATTTCAATTGCTGGAGATACTGCAACACCGGCTGTGAGCTCCAGTGTGGCCCGGCTGTCATCACGTCGCCAGCCCCTGACATCCTCCTACTCGCTGTGTCATGGTTCTGAGTTCACTTGAATTTACAAATGATGTGCAGAGATGATGAAACCTATCATATCACCTTTTAACTTCATTTGTAAGGAAATGAACTGACAAGATGGTAATGACTTGGGAGAAGACTTCGTGTCCTTAAAATAGCTGACTGACGTCCTCTCTCCTCTGTGCTGGGCCATCCCTCCCCTCCTGGGCTCCGGCCCCTTCCTTTTCCTTCTCATCAGAGGCTTAGAAGGACAGGGGGCCCGAGGGGCTGATCTTAAGAAAAAGTGTGTGTGAATGTGTGCGTGCACATATGTGAGTGTGTATGTATGCACGCACATGTTAGTGTGCACATGTGAGCGTTGAGTGTGCACGTGTGGTGTATAAGTGTGAGTGAAAGTGTGTATATGTGTGGGGTGTGGGGTGTGTGTGTAAGAGTATGGTATGTGATGTGAGAGTTGTGTAAGCATGTAAATGTGTGAGGGAATGTGTGAGAATGTTTATATGTGATATAAGGGCATATCTATGTATACATGTGTGAGAGTGTAAGAAAACATGTGAGTGTGTAGTTGTGTGTGCATGTCTAAGTGTAGGTGAGAGTGTGTGTACACATGTGTGTAGGGGTATGTGAGTGTGGTGTGTGATGCGAAAGTATGTGAATATGTGTACATGTGTGAGTGTGTGAAAGTGTGTGTATGTGTGTGAGCATGATTGTGTATGTATGTGTGAGTGTATGCATGTGTGTGTGCATGTATGTAAGTATTGTGTGAATGTGACTGTATGTAAGCATTGTGTGAATGTGACTGTATATGTGTGGGGTAAGTGTAAGTGTGGGTGAATGTATGACTGTGTGAAGGGATGTATGAGGGTGTGTGCGTATGTGAGTGTATGCCTATGTGTAAGTCCAGAACCTGATGTGAGAGAGTATGGATGTGTAAGTGTGTGTAGGTGTATGGGGTAAATGTGTAAGAGCGTGTGTGAGTGTGCACACAGGAGGGTGGGTATGAATGTGTGTGAGTACATGTGATTGTGGGTGTGTGAGGTGAACGTGTGAGATTGTGTACGAGTGTGTGAGCACATGTACGTGGGTGTGTGTGGACAAACTGCCGAGTCCAGTTCAAGGGGAAGGGGCCCACATCTTCCTGCGCCCCAACTGATGCCCCGCTGCCCCGGTGAGGTTCTGGACAGCAGGCCTCAGGGTGAAAATCAACCAGAAAGGATATTATGAATAAAAATATCACCTGTCCCTGTCTTCGCCCAGAGGGTTAATTGTAAACATGCCACGCTGGCCCAGAACTTTCTCTCCTCTAATACCTCCCTCAATGACCCACTGATGGTGTTGCTCGCCAAACCATGGGCTTCACGGCGCCTTCCGTGTGGCCAGTGAGCCCTGGGCCATGGACAGTGAGGACCGCGTGCAGTCCTGTCGTGTGACCGTCCCTGGCCCTCCCCGTCTGTGCCCAGTGCAGTGAAGCCCAGGGGCCTCAAACAGGTAGGGCCTTGGGATGGAAGGGCCCAGCCTGGAAGGAGCTCACGAAGGCCCCCTGCCGGCCGCGTCAGATAAGCGCCTGTGCATCCAGGGTCTACCTGTCACCACGGCCTGACTTGCCCTGGGGTGGGGGCTGTACCAACTCCCTACTCAAAATGTGACCTGGATGTTGAGCCTGATGGTGCCACACGTGACTAAAGAGGAAGGAAGAGTTTATCACTGACGTGATATGTCTCTCAGGGGAGCGGAGCAGGTCCCCAACAGATGGTGTGAGAGTGCGGAGGGGGTGGCCCCGGCCTCCACTGTGGTCGGGGCTGGGGCTTGGCGAGGGTCCCCCGCACAGGCAGGCCTGTGTGGCTGGAACGCCCCACAGGCATCGAGGGGGAGCACTCAGGCCGTCTCATCTGCTGGCCCGATGCCGGCAAAGGCACGGAAGACAGAGTCAGGCTCACCGTGACCCCAGGGCTAGAGCCACGTGAATCCCCCCCTCCCCGCCCGCCGGCTGCACCCTGCCCGCTGCCCTGCTCTCTCTGGGGCCAGGCCCGCTGGGCCTGCACCGCGGGTGACATTGTGGAAGTATTTGGGGTTAAAGTTGTTCCCGCCCATGCCCCCCCTCCTCCCAGGGAGATGGGGGGCCTCCAGACCTCCTCTGCCAGCGCACCGCTCCAGGGAGCCGTCTGAGACACCCGCCAGCTCCCTCCATGCGTCAGACACCAATGCCCCAAGCAGGAAGCAGCAACCAGAGGCCGCCTCCTCCTTGCCCTGCGTTTTCTAAACCACTCTGCGCACCGTGCTGCCTGCCACCTGGGGCTGGTCCCCCGGAACCCGTGAGTCAACAGGTTGTGGGTTTTCATGATCCTGAGAACGAGCTAGAGTTGTCTTTCCAGTGGGAAACGATGGCAGATGTCCCCAACATGCCTGCGCTGTTTTACCGCCACTGAGGCCAGCAAGGAGCATCCAGGACGCGGGCCTCACGAGGCCCCACCTTCCTCCCGGGACTCCACTCCACATCTACCTGCTGCGTCCTAAGGTCCTGCGTCCTGCGTCCCAGGTCCAAAGCTCCAAATGCACACCAAACCTCAGAGAGCTCAGGGGGCGCCTGGGAGGCTCAGTCAGTTCAGAGTCGGCCTTTTGATTTCAGCTCCGGTCATGATCCCATTTGTGTGCTCTGTACTCGCACATCGGGCTCTGTACTGGCAGTGGAGAGCCTGCTTGGAATTCTCTCTCACTTCCTCTCTCTCTGCCCCTCCCACACTCCCTCTTGTTCTCAAAATAAATAAACTTAAAAAAAAAAGAGCTTAAAATCCATGGGATCCTGAATTGAGCCCTTCCTACCTTTTTCTGCATTTGAATTACGTGGATTAATTCTCATTCATGCTCTTGTCCAATTGGGGCAAGCCCACTTTCTCACATGGATTCCAATCCTTAGTTCCCTGGGTGGACCCGTCCCGCCCCCCACCCCACTACTCGCTCATCTGTCAGGCCATCCTCGGCCCCACGGCTCTGCTCTGCTCCTCCCTACGGCCACCAATGCCCTGCAAGCCTTCCCCCGTGACGCTGTGACCAGAGCTCCCTGCACTGCGAGGCTGGGGACAGTCGGCTGTGCACCCTTCCAACGGTGCACAGGCACCGAGCTCCATTCCACCTGCTGCGGCTCCAGAGCCGCCCTGGAAGGAAGGGCAGGCAGGGCATTTCCACCCCAGCCCTGCCCTCCACACTTGTGGCCACTTGGGTTTTTTGTCGACAGTCTTCTGGAAGCTTCTCTGCCCAGCCCACAGGAGGGACTCTAGATGCCCTATCCTGAGCACACGCGGATTTCCCGGTGTCCTCATAAGCACATGGCCACAAGCTGAAGGCTGCAGCCCCTCAGGATTGCTGATGGCAGCCCAGGGCGCTGGGGACCTCAAAGGGGCCTTACCCTACCAGCCACCATCTGCTCAGTGCCAGGACCCACTTGCCCACCGGCTGCCCGGGGCTCCTCACCCCATCTAGATTTCCCCTCTGACCTTTTCAGAGCCCGATCTCTGGACCTCCCCCCGGTGCCTATTCTGAGCCCCGATGGAATGTTCAGCTCTGTGTCCTCCTGGGATGGATCGATGCCCTTCACGTGAGAGTCACGGATGATAATAAACACTGAACAGGACAAGGTTCAGGGCAAGGCCCTCACGTCCCATCAGGATGACCTTCCGGTGCCCGGAATGCCACTACCCCAGGAACCAGTGGTCGCGGGCCCCTGTGTCTCCCTAGAGAGTACCGTTGCCCCTCTGTTCTGACAGCCTGGCTCTGGTGTGGGCTGGGCTCCCAACCGTGAGCTTCCCCAGACCCAGCTGGGGGTTTCCCAGTAATGCAGCCCGAAGTGGCACATGTCTTATGTTCTTGTTTTTACCCAGACGTGACCACTGCTGGGCTTCCTGGAGAGATAAGTGCTGAGTTGTTTTCATCCAATTGTGAAATATTCCTTAAACATAGAGTTGCTGGTTTTGAGGACCAGTAGCCCAGTGTGCAGGGAGCAGGCTGTCCCTGGGGATCTGGGGACGACATGGGGCCCTGGTCCCCTCCATGGAGGGGACTTTTTATAGCCTGTGGAGCCCAGGACGCCACTCAACAGCATACTTACTCTCTGTGGAGCTGAGGGGAAATCAGAACCGCAATGCTGCTAACTGGCCACCATTCCCTGGAAGCTTCTAGCTCTGCCATGCTGCCTTCATTGCTGTGGTCATAATAGACTGTCCCTGGCACGGGGGCCTGATGGAGGTGTCTCATCATAACTTCATGTGGGGACTGGTGTTTATCCGGCCCTCATTTGCCCTTCATCCCCTGCCCTAAAATACAGAAATACATTCCTACGGGGAAGGTGGCGCTGTTTCTCTGAGGTGCCGGGCGTCTCTGAAAGAGAGCCCTGTCCCGGTGTTTGGGACGGGAACACCACGGTGGCACATTAAGTCACCCTCTAGGAGCAGAACAGCTTCCCTGTGCTGGTGCATCTCTAAACCAAAAGGTGTGTGTTTGCCCCTGGGGCACCTGGTCCAGGGAGGAGCCTGACTTTCCCTGGGACAGGTGTGTGGGGGACAGTGGGCCAGGGGACAGGTGTGTGGGGCGGCGGGCTGGGGGACACAGGTGCGTGGGGACGGCGGGCCGGGGGACAGGTGTGTGGGGGACAGTGGGCCAGGGGACAGATGCGTGGGGACGGCGGGCCGGGGGACAGGTGTGTGGGGAATGGCGGGTCAGGTGCATGGGGGACAGCAGGCCAGGGGACAGGTGCCTGGAGGATGGCAGGCCAGGGTACAGGTGCGTGGGGGACAGCGGGCTGAGGGACAGGTGTGTGAGGGACAGTCAGCTGAGGGCAGACACCAGCGCTCAACAGGCTGGAGAGCCCGGCAGAGAAGGAGCCAAGTGCGCCGAGTTTCTTGTGTGTGCAAAGCTCAGCCACAGGCCCGGGAGATGCTGGGGGCCCCTCTCGGACCACCCGTGGGGTGGATAACTAGGCTGAGGTGGTTGGTCTTCACCCCAGCATCCACACAAGACACGTGGGCCCAGCTGCAAGATATGGGAGCCCCTGGGAGGGGACCCCCCCACACACAGGATGGCAGACCCCAAGGGAACTCAAGGGTGTGGGGCTGGGGTCCCAGCACAAAACCATGTTCACGCTCAGCTGAGTTTCACTTACATTACGTCCAAGCCCGGGTCTTCATGTCGCACAGGTGTAAGTCTCCTTTCCTGTCACCTCTCGGGGACACGAAGCACATAGCGTCACTGCTGGGGAGGGTGCGGGTCCAGCCCTGAGGGCCTTGGACACAGCGTTCTGGTGCACAGACCCCTAACGTTCCCATCAGTGTCCTGGAGCCAGACGTACCGTGTGCGGGTGAAGGTGGGTCCCTTGCTAGTAGACGTCCCACGGGGAGCATAAGAGGTGTGTGAGGCGGGGAGGGGACAAGACCCACAGCTTTGCCAACACCTGTGGTGCAAACACTCCCGCCAGGGCCATCACATGGCACCCGCAGCACCGAATAGGCTGCCTGGAGGCATAGGAGCCGAGGCATCCTGTCCCTGCCATGAGGTGCTTCCACCGTGGGGAGCACGGGCAGTAGGAAAACGTGGTGAAATAATTAGGAGGTGGTGAGTTGTGACTACACATTACCTTTGCGTTGAATATAATTTATTTAATTGTAAGCTTACATAAGCACTCTAGTAAGAGCTATGCTCGGAGGCAGATTAGCAAAACCCCTACAAGATGTAGGACCAGCTCCCACGAGCCTAGGCTCGGCTAGGCAGGAAGGAGGACAGTGCAGGCGTCTCGTGGATTCAGAGAGGTCAAGTGCAGACAGGAAGACACTCCTGGGCACGCAGGAGCTTCCCGGGGGCAGAAATGTCTGTGGCTGTGTGGGGGGAGGCCTGGGAGGCCCTGCGTCGTGGCCTGTCACCCCGCAGGGCTCCTGGGCCCCAGTGGCGGCGGGAATGCAATCCAGGGCACGCCGCGGGGGTTGCCCAGGGTGTCCGGGGCCCTCCACCCAAGCCTCTGAGTAGAGGCGGCCCCGGCATGTCACTCTTGCACAGCCCACCCTGACATTGGACTGCTCTGCCCTGCGCCCAGTTTGGAAAGGAGCAAGCCCATGTCCAGGGACAGGAAAGGTGGGGACGTGGGTCTGTGCAGGGACACGGCTTGAGCGCGAGTGACCGTCGTCGAAGCATCTGCCGGCTGTCCTTGGATCTTACGTGGGAGAACAAAAGTGTCTTAACAGCGACAACTTTATTGCAGCTACCACACCTGAAGACAGGAAGCAGGCGCAGACCTTGTTGAGGGCCCAGCGTCACCGGGTCACGTGCCTGGGACAGCCGGCCCCAGGACGGGCTGGAGGAGCGCAGCCAAGGTTCACCAGACGTGGCCGTGTCCCACCAGGGGAAGCGCTCTGTTGTCCTAGTAAAGACTCCTTTCAAGTCTGCGCGGGCACAGAGGGGCACCGAGGGAGGGGTGCCAAGAATGGAGGAGGGCAGGGCGCGGGAGGGTGGCGGGAGGGGCGCAGAAGGGCGACGAGGGAGGGGCGCGGAGAGGGGAGGGCAGCGAGGGGAGGGGCGCTGGCACAGAGGACCATGGTTGTTGAGTGCCCGTTACAAGAAAGGCCCTCTGGTCATCGTAAGCACACCAGCCAGGGGGCTCTTGTTGCCCCACTTTACAGGTGGGAAGGCTGAGCCTCAGGAAGGCAGGGAAGCCTGCCCAAGACCCATCATGAAGTCATTTACACTGAGCAAACCAGAGGTGCACTCCTGGGACAGCCTCTCTGGTTCTCCCTCCTCCATCCCCTTCCAGTATGGTCTGCAAAATGCTCAGGGCCTTGGGGGACACAGACGTGAGGTCGGGGGGCATGCTCCACGCCCCACTGGTAACCAGCGTTGTGTAACCTCCAGGAGTGTCAGTATTTGGTCTGTGAGCTGGGCACAATATTGCCGTGGGGGTCAAGTGAGGGCGTGCGTGTCGCCTGCACTCAGCCAGCGTCGGAGGCCAGGCTGGAGGGCAGGCGTTGGAAACGGGGCGGGGATACTGTCACGGGGAGGCACGCGGAGGAGGGCTGGTGGGGGTGACCTCCCTCCAGTGGGGGCACTGCCGTTGCCCAGGCACAGCGGGGACACCGCCTCCTGCAGAGTGGCCTCATGGGAACTTACAGCAGCAGGACACGCCCACATCCGATCTGTGTAACAAGTGGGTGCAGTGGGTGCTTTAGAACTTCACTCAGCACTGGGAGGAGGAGCTGAAGTGACGCCCCCTCGCTGTTCTCCCCCCGCCCCCCAGGAATCAGGTCACAACAGCACCTTCCCATGTCTGTGTGCCTGAGAGGCTCTCTCCTGGGTGCCCAGGCCCATGCCAAGGAGGGACAGCTGTCCACCAGCCACTTTGGGATTTATCCAGAGCGCTGCCCTGCCCCACTCTCCTCCCTCCTCGGGTCACTTCTGGGGGACAGTGAGGGCGCAGGTACCCTCACTGCTTACTAGCGTGGTTCCTAGCCGGCCACCAGGGGCACCACTGAGCCCTGTCTGGCTCCTTCACTTCCTGGTCTGTACCGGGGTCGCTAACGGGGTCACCGTGTGGGAGGGGGTCATGGCCCAGAGCCTGGCACCCAGCATGGCACCAACAGTGTGCCCATCGCTCTCAGCCCTACGGTCACTGTCGGCTTCTCCCTGGAACTAAAAATTGGCTCAAGATGCAGACAGACTGCCGGACTTGGTTCCCAGCCACAGCCCGCGTGAGGGAAGTACTCGGATGTCCCCTTCAGAAGGGTAAAACCTCCCAGGACGTGCTGGCAGCTCTGAAAGCTTTCAGGGGACCCCCCGCGGGAAGAATGTGACACAGTAAAGCAGGTCTGAGGCTGGGGCACGAGGAAAAGAAAACCAGACACTTCTCTGACTCTGTTTTTAAATCTCCTTTTCTCAGAAAGTTTATGCTAATGGAACGTTAACGGGAGCCCAACTACTTTGCTGGCTTTTGGGTGATGGAAAGGACATGGGGATCTGAAGTCAGACAACCTGGGTTTAAAAACAGGTCTGTGGCTGCTGTGTGACGACAGGTAAGTCCCTTACCCTCTCTGAGCCTCCCCTTCCTCATTTAGAAAATGGGAACAACAGAGGAGCGACTGGGTGGCTCAGTTGGTTGAGCGTGTGACTTCGGCTCAGGTCATGATCTCACATTTTGTGGGTTCAAGCCCTGTGTTGGGCTGAGAGCTCAGAGCCTGGAGCCTGCTTCTGATTCTGTGTCTCCCTCTCTGCCTCTTCTCTGCTTGCACTCTGTCTCTGTCTCTCAGAAAATAAGAACATTTTAAAAATTTTTTTAAATTTAAAAAAGAAAGAAAATGGGGAAAAGAATAGTATCAACCTCATAGGAGGGTAAGGAGATCAAAGGAGTGAAATCAATCTGCGGATGATAGAGCCCTAGGCAAACGTGAGCTGCGACAATTTATATCGCAGGAAACAGAACTTCGGGAAGGCAGGGTGTCTGAACCCCCTCTCTTCTTTCTAGAGGTCTCTGTGCCCCCGTGTCTGCTATCACAAGCCACTTTGCATCTTCTGGGAAGGAGGCAGAGTACACAAACGAAAGAGACAGCTCCAGGGAGAGACTGTGGAGGTGAAGGTCAGGTGCAGGTGGCCTTCTCAGGGATGGGCTTGGAGGTGAGGCCGAGCAGCCCCGAAGGTCGCTCTCCCCCGACCTCAGTCATGTAGCCAGGATGGTGCACACTGGACAAAGGGATGTCTGCTCCCCAGAATGCCACCTGGAATCCTCCAGTTTCATACTTACGGCCTCAGAGTGGAAGTCTGAGTTTTGCTCTCTACAGAATTTTTAGAAACAGAACAGCTTCTTGAAACTTTTCTTTTCCTACCTACCGGTTTACCATCAGTACGGAGAGGCATCCACCCGGTGATGGGTTTGAACGAGGCGGCTGGGTAGGTGCAGAGCGCAAGCTGTCACTGTGTTTTAAACATAGCTCACGACGCACTGCACAGACACCATTCATAAACCTGAGTCACCATTTCAACAGGAGCCGCGTCCGTGTATAAATAGCCTTGTGTGTCACACAGAAGAAAAGAAGGGAAGTGTGGGGAATAAGGTAGAAATCATCGTGCCCAATTTAAACATAAAAACCTCAGCCTTGTCATTATTTACAACCCCGAGAACAACTCCTACCCAAACAGGAGAGGACATCAAGCGGAAAATTCTAAATAAGCCAAAGTCATCGCGTTGCGCTAACAGAAGGAATGACGTAGCATCGTAAAAGGCGGCTGCAATTATGCATCTCGCCTCCTGGCCGCTGGACAGCACAGAGCAGGTGCGGGGTGTTTCCCGGGCGCCACTGTTCGGGGTCCTCAGGAGAAGGCAGCTCTGACACTGTCGACCAGTAGATTGGCATTCGCTGATTCTGCAACGGTTTTGGATCGGCCGCAGAAGAATACAGTTTGTGGTGGCAAAGAACTAACACTCTGAATGTGAAAATGTTTTAAAAACTCATTTTTCCCTCCGATTCCCACCTCCCCTGTGACTTTGGACATAACTCACGACCAGCAGCCGGAGCCCCAGCTTCCACCGACAGCCCGCAGGCTCAGGGCTGGTGGGAGTCGAAGGCAAATCCATGCCCCCTGAAGACCCTCCCGTGGGAGCGCAGGGCAAGGCTCCGAGGCAACGCAGGACACTCAGGTAGTCTGTGACAGCCTGGAGGCCTCGGCGGGCCCCGGGTCACTTGGTTCCTGGGTCTGCCGGCCGCACCCTTCTGCGGTCCCGGGCTCAGCTTGGACTGCATGGGACAGTCAGTAGGGGTCAGGAAGCAGCAGTCCTACTCAGGAGAGGTCCCACAGCCTAGACGGGATCGCAACCCAAGTGCGGGCCGGGCAGCGACCCCCACGCTCTGTGACCTCGGTCCCCGCTGCTGCAGGAATCCGCTGTCCACAGGTGTCTCTCACGCACCCAGTCCAGGCCCTTCTCCAGCCACCAGCCAGCACGTGTGAACTCCTCTTGGGCCTCTCCCGTCCCGTCTCTGGTGACTTGCGCCGTCCGGGTTAAGAGCTCACTAGCGTGTAGATCATGCTGAATGCAGAAAGAGGAGGAAGAGAAGAAGTGAGGGCTTCCTGGGAGCCCAGGAAGGACTCGGACCCTCACCACAGGGTCCTTCCCAAAACCAGACCCATGGGCTTCCTCCCCGTCCTGGCACTGGGCATCTACTCCCCCCACGGTACCCACCACTTCCCACCACATTGGACTGAACATCTGCTGTTGAGCGTGTAGTGGGTCCCCTGGGTGAGAGACGGATTACTGTGCATGCCTGTTACACTCCTCATCCGCACAGCCCTTTCCTGTGACTGAGGGGCGGTCCCTGGGGAGCGTGCAGTGGACTTTCTCACCAGCGTCTCGTGCTCATGTGATGGCTGCGTCCCGGGGTCCCAGATGATGCCACATCACATGTCACCGCCAGGAAAATGCCCATCGTCACTCTCCCAAGGACTGAGGGGCACACGAGCTATGTGAACTCTTCATGGGGTAACTCCCTGGCTCTCCCGTTTTTAACAGAATCCAGGCACGAAGCGCATCCCAGCCCCGCCAGCGAGGGGCGTGCATCCCTGTGCCGCAGGCTAATTCTGCAAGACTGAGGAGCGTCCCGCGCCAAAATACACCACACGCGTGTATCTACGTATATTCCAAAGCGTGCCAAAATATTTGGCACGAAGAAAAGCGACCATTTTTTCACATTATAGAGAGACAAATGGATAATCTAAGGAAGAAAACCAAATGAAAGAAACTGAAGTGTTATACTTCGAGCCCCGCCCAGTCCTGTGCTGTCCTCCCAGCGGCTGGTAACCTCGTAGGCACAGGGCGTCGCGGGCCGGGCCCCAAGCCGTGGCACCCCCGGCTCCTGCCTGTTGGACGATGTTGCAGACATTCTGTTTGTCCTTCAGTCCATCTCTGCCCCTGTGTTGCATTCACTAATAACAAACTTGGAACCGCTGCTCTGCCTCGCGGGCACCCTGGGTGGCAGCCAGGGCTCCACCCTTACTGCTCTGCGGAGCCCCTCAGAGACTCCATCTCTCGGGCCCCTGAACTCCCAACCCCTCGACCCAGGCCCTGAGGGGCATGCAGGACCATCAGCCCCAGCCGCTCTCAGGGGTAAGGGGTCCACATGTGCCAGGAGGGCTGCGTCCAAGCTGAGCAGTGACAGACCGAAGTGACAGCCGCTGGGAACCTGGTAAAGGCGGGTCTGGTACTTCAGTTCCCAAGGACCTCACAGATGTTAAGAAATGTCTCCGAGCCCCTAGCTGGCGGCCGAGTGTCTGGCCCGGAGCCTGGGATCCTCCCCGCGGTGTGTGCTGACCACCCAGTGTCCCCCTCTCTGGTGGCCTTGGGGCCAGAGACATTTGCAGGTTCCTAAGATGTGTCCTAGCTGACACCACAGAGCCATCTTCCCAAGCCAAGGCAGCTGAGGTGGCACTAGCCTCCTGCCCGGGGACCCTGGGTTATGCCACCTCCCTCCTGGTCACCCCACCTCCCCATGGCTGACCTTACAGCAAACACCCCTCCCCCCTATGGCTGACCTGACGGCAGGCACCCTGTCTGACTGGTTCACCTGTGTATCTGCAGTGCACACAGTAGGACTCAAGCTCCTTGCTCTGGCTGTGCGCCCCCTCAAGGCAGGCGTCAAGCTGCACACTCAGCATGGTCCCTCGGCACCGAGAAGGGTACCCGGCATGCAGGAGGTGCTCAATAAACACTGCATGAGTGAATGAGTGAGCGTGAGCAGGGCAGGTGAAGGGCATCTGTGATGTCACTCCCTGACATAACAGAGAGGGCGTGGCCTTTGGCAGAGAGACGTGCCTCCTTGCCTTGACCTCCGTGGCTCTGGGACCCTGAGCGATCCACTTCTCTCAGGCCCTCTAGTCTGCAGCGGGGCATCTGGAGCCTCATAGCCAGAGACTGAGCACACGCCAGAAACAGCTCCACCTCATGTTAGCCTGTCGGGCCATTAAGTCTGTGAGGTTTCCCAAGGCAGGAACCACCTGAACAAACTTCAGTTGCTAGAAAGTTCCGATTCAGAGTCAGAGACCCTGGCAAATTTGCTGGGCATCCTGGAAGTCTCCAGAAATGCTTCAGAGACCCTCAGGTTTCTTGTAATTTAAAGCAGGCAGTGACCCAGGACCCTCCCTACAGAAGGAGGGGGAAGGGGTCCCCCTGAGCCTGGACCAATCCCCCACCCCAAAAATGTGGTAGAATAACTATGAATCCCCCCCAAGGCTGATTTATCCCAGAGGAAGTTATACCCCAAGGGCCTCTGGGTCTTCTGGACTCTGGGACATTCTGAGGAGACGGGCAGGTCTTACCCTGGAGGACTCCCAGCCCCCAAACCCTGAGTCAGCATGTCCAGGCCCCGGAATCTGCGTCTTTAACAAGCACACCCTCTTCACCCCGGTTGTAATGCAGAAAGAAAACACCAGACTCGGATAAGACTTTTCTGGAGATTTCCATCAGTTGTGAGCTCCGTGTTGGAGGCTGGACTTGAGATGTCCTTGCAGCTGTGACCACAGGAAAATACATGACGGCTGGGATGCGGTCTCCTCGGTGCTAACGTGGGGCCAGTGACGGCCCCCAGACTGAGCTCTACCTACCAAGCTCTTGGCTCGAAGCAGGGCTCGTGTGTCAATGTGGATAAGTGTGCGCCTGCCCCAGCCTGAGGGCCTTGCTGACAGCCCTTCCCCCTCCTTGCCCAGCTACCATCCACAGACCAGCTTGGAGGCAGCACTGGGAGGCTGGCAGGTTTCGTGGCCGCAGGTAACAACGGGGTGGAAGGTGGCAGGTGAGCTCCCCAGAGATGAGCCCGAAGAGGAGCCAGAGGGGGACGCTTTAAGAAAAGGCACTCTGCTCCCCACCCCCATTAGGCAGCCCGTTTACTGCCATCTATTGGCTAGAACGCTCTGCCACGGGCGCTGGGGGTTGTGAGGGGAGGGTGTTCATGAACAATCGCCAAGTCAGCATGTTTTACCCGGTTAGCACGAGGTTATGGAATATCGGGAGAACCGTGAGCACACGCATGTAATGACCCAGCGTGCCCCATCGGGAAGTGTGACTGCCACTCGGGGTCTCTGTTGTGGCTCCCCAGATGCTCACACGTGGACTAGGTGCCACAAGGCTGGGTGTCCGGGGCCCACAGGAGGCCTGAGTGGCTGAGCTGTAGAGGGAGCCCTGTGGGGAAGGATTGGCGGCCACAAATCCGATCCACCTCCTGGGAGGTGTCCTGAGGTGCTGGCACCGTGTGGCCCCAGGACTCGCCCACCTCCAGGCAAGGACCCTCCTCTTCTGTGTGCAAGCCCTTGTTTCCGACCCAGAGTGAGGCGGCTGGCGTCATACCCGCCAGGCTGTGACTCCCACGCTCACTGCCCACCCCCAGCCCCCCGGAAACTGCCTCCCTCTGCTGCAGGAGAGAAGCATCGGGAGGGGCAGACACTCACCAGTAGAGGTAATAGAAGAAGGAGAGCAGGTAGAACGCCAGCTTGCACCAGGCCTCCTTCTGACAGTAACTCAGGGTGTCTGCGTTCATGACAGCGGGCGGGTCGTAGGCCAGCTCCGAGCTGTCTGCCGGACAGTGGAAGTACCTGCGGGGGGAGAGCACACCGCATCCTTGGCTCTGAGGCTGGGCGGGGACCCGGGGGCGTGCGGGGAAGCCACCGATGCAGGGCTGCATCTGGGGGTCTCCGCTGAGTGCCGGTCTCTGCTGAGTGGGTGTCTGCCTTTGCTGGTGTTGCTGCCTGGCCTGGCCTGTGGCTGCCCCCCGACACTGAGGTCCCCTGGCATTACAGGGACTTCAGCCACTGACACAACAGAAGGAGGATGTGTCACCTGATGTCTGGAGGCAGCAAGATGAATCTTCCTCCAGGTGTGTGTGGGGGGTTCTGCAGGGTGCCCCCATGGGTGTCCACACAGGTGTGTAGGGTGGGCGTCTGCACAGGTGTGGGGGGGGTCTGCAACGTGCACCCGTGTGGGTGCCCACACAGGTGTGGGGGTGTGTGTAGCACGCACCCGCGTGGGTGTTGGCACAGGTGTGGGGGGATGGGGTCTGCAGCACGCACCCACGTAGGCATCGGCATAGGTGTAGGGGGTCCACAGAGCGCAGCCGCGTGGGAGTCCACACAGGCATGGGGGCGGGTGTAGTGTGCACCTGCGTGGATTTCCACACAGGCGTGGGGGTGCTACCTGCAGAGAGCTGCACGGCTGCCCACTGCGTTCACTTCACCACCACCCGTGTCCACGGGCTCTGGGGGCACCGCGGGGACATAGGACATGGCAGCCCGCGTCCACGGGCTCTGGGGGCACCGTGGGGACGGGGGACACAGCAGCCCGCGTCCACGGGCTCTGGGAGCACCGCGGGGACACGGGACACGGCAGCCCGCGTCCACGGGCTCTGGGAGCACCGCGGGGACACGGGACACGGCAGCTTAGAAGCAGGTAGCAGATGCAGGTGCCGCGGCCGCTAGAGCGCTCTGTGCACGAGCGCAGGGGGTGCTGAGTCCCAGGCGAGTGTCCTGGCCAGGCCGGGGCCCAGGGCCGGCAGGAACAGAAACCGAACAAAGATGGTCTTTGAGGACCCTTCTCTCCTTGGTCCTTTTTCTTCCATTTTCCAGGCACTTGAATGGCCAGAAGCAGGCTAGAGCCTGTCAGACAAGGTCCCTCTGGGGGAGGAGACCCAGCCGCCCCCTCACAGGAGCCCGAGGCCACCAGGCAGCTCGGCCTCCCTGCCTCTGGGAGGAGCGACAGCCCAGGGGAACCGATTTCCTGAGTCCACAGCAACTTCAGCGCTGGGACGGACAGCTCACTACTGGAAGGGTCTCAGGGTGATTCCATTCAGACGGAGACTTCACAGGGAACAGGTCAGTGACAGGGACACCACTGTGACCCGCGGAGAGGTGGGCTGCACCGGCCCTGCGGGTCCCTGCTAGGCGACTCTGGGCAGTGACCCCACCTTGTGAGCCGCTGGGTCCCCGTGTGTAAAGGGGGAGGGACCCCGGCTCACCAGGCTGTGTAGACACTGGAGGATACAAACCCACCAAGTCCGCAAGCAGGCGAGAATCCATCCACCACCACAGTGTCCCCACCTGACCACTCTCTGAGGTCAGACCTCAGCGGGTCACATCGCTTAAAGCAGGACCTTCTCCTGTGACTCCATCATCGTCCCTTGTCCCCAGCCCTGCCCTTCCCCCTCCCTTCCTGCCCTCGGTCAGTGGGGCCATCGCCCTCCCAGCCACCAGCTCCAAGGCTGCCTCTGCTCTCCTCCTGTACCCGTCACCGGCCAAGGCCACGTTCGCCCCCACGGGCCCTGTCTCTCCGTCCCAGCTCCCACTGCTCAGTGACAGCCGGCTCGAGCTCCACAACCTCTTCACCTCCAGTTCTGGTGTCACCTCCTCTTCGATCCATCCTCCTACCCACTGCCCCGGCCGCTTTCCTCAAACTCAGATCAGGCAGGACCACTTTTCCACGCTCTCCCTTAAAAGCTTCTGGAAGCTTCCATTCTCTATGTAATACATGGATTCCAGCTTCCTCACCAGAGAGGTTAAGACCCTCCGCCACCGCTCCCTGGGCCGACAACCATGTGTCCCTAGACCAACCTCCTGGAGCCCTGCACCCGACCTCGCTGAGCCAATGCTGGCCCCAAACGTGCTGGCCCCCACCTGCGGGGCGTGTGCATCCCCACACTTCCCAGTGACCCTCTGCCAGTCTCATCTACAGGATCACTTCTCTACACGTCCACACGTACTCCCCTTGTCTGCAGAGAACCCGCGTCCCCCGCCATGGGGGCGCACACTCCTGGGGACCCCGCACATGCCGGCACGTGGAGGGTCCAGGTCCACTAGGTGACCAAGCACGTGCTCCAGACGTGACAAGGGCAGGCTGTGTGTTGTGGTAAGATGACAATGATGAGGTGTTTGGGGGCTGGAGCTCTGGGAACAGGAGCACAGCCGTGCACTTCGCTCCTGCTCCCCGCCCCCCGCCCCCCACCACAACTGCCAGGTCCATGTGGGAACCAGGATTTACAGAAAGCTCAAATCACAAGATCTGATGCACAGTCTCAACAGAGAACAGAGTATTTAAGACCAGAACTGTCCCAGAAATTCCAGCCCATCTGACTGGTGCTTTTCTTTTACTAAGACACAATTCACAGGGGTGCCTGGGGGCTCAGTCAGTTACGGGTCTGACTTCGGCTCAGGTCATGATGTCACGGCTTGTGGGTTCGAGCCCCACGCTGGGCTCTGTGCTGACAGCTTGGCGCCTGGAGCTGCTTCAGATTCTGTGTCTCCCTCTCTGCTCCTGCCCTGCTCATGCTCTGTCTCTCTCTCTCAAAAATAAGAATAAACATTAAAAAAAAAAAAGACATAATTCACATACCAAAAACTTCACCTTTTTAAAGCACACAGTGCAGGGATTCTAGCATATACAGCGAGTGGCCTGCCGTCACCAGGGTTGAATTTCAGGACGCTCACACCCGAAGAAGAAAACCTTGTACCTGTTGATGGCCCCCCGCTCCCCCTCCCAGCCCCAGGCGACCACGTTCTGGGCGGTTCACAGAAATGGCCTTTTATGACTCGCTGCTTTGACCCGTCGTGATTTCAGGATCCAGCCATGTCACAGCATCTATCGCTACCTCACCGCCTTTTACTCCAGGTAACGCCATCGCGAGGACACACGGAGTTTTGTTCACCTGTTAATCCACGCCTCTGCTGCAAAGTGCTTGGTCCTCTCTACTCTGGACGACTATGAAAATGCTAGAATGCTTTTACCGCTGACATGTGAGGGCTGAGGCCAGGGAGAACGGACGGGCTGAGTGGAGCCTTCCCTTACGAGCTGCTCAGAAAGAAGGTGGCAGAGGATGGATCTCCAAAAGGAAGGCAGGACAGCATGAGGTGGCTGGCGACTCGGGGGCCACGGTCGCTGGCGGCAAGTGCCCAGGCAGGGAGGAGGAATGGGGAGCCCGGAGCCGCCCCGCAGACTTACCTCCAGAAGTGATAGAAGAGCAGGGGTGCATTGAGCCCCAGGGTGAGCCACTCCTGAGCACACAGGAACATGACGCAGAAGAGGCTGTGGATGGAGTATTCTGGAAGCACCAGCTGAGGAGGGAGCAGAGACACAGGCCCGCGTTAGAGGGAGAGCAGTCACTGCCGCCGGACAGGCCGCCCGCGTGCTTGCGCCGCCCCAGGACGAGGTCTGTCTCTGCCACGCTCCCCTCCATGCTTTGCACCGAGTCCAGGGGACACGGGCTCCCAGCGCCCTGCGTACCGGAAGGGGGTGCCTGCTGGGGGTCACAGAAGGCAGGAGGAGGGCCCGGGGGGAGATGCCGGATGCAGGGTGAGCTGCACCGCCCAGCTGCTGCCCTCCTGGCCCTGCGCGCCCTCCTGCACAGCCCCACACACCACCTAAACGCATGTGTTTCTGTCAAATGTCAGAGGCCGGGAAGCCCTGAGGAACAGCATCTTGCCTGGTGGTGGCCGGACCCGGGGGTGCCCGAGAGGAAGAACACGCAGTGACGACGAAGGCAGGGAGGCCAGACCCTGCAAGACAGAGGCCAACCCGCACCAAGAAGGGTCAGGCGTTGGGGGCGGGGGGGGGTAACCAGCAGGAAGACCAAGCCCCCAGGCCCCCCGCGCGCCCTCGTGGGTGTAAACGCTGCAAAGACCTCAAGGTGATTATAATCTTAGCGGAAACTGAAGCTGTGACGGAACCAAAGTGACTGTACAGGAGACAGCTGGTTCCCAGGCCAGTAAAGAAACCCAGAGACAGAGACGAAAATGCGCCACCTTCCCCCTCACGTAGGAGCCTGTGTGCTCACTACCCCTCGGTGCCTTAGCACAGCATGAGTGCCTCGGACAACCTTCTGGGGAGCCCCTCACGGAGGCCGCGCCCAGCCCACCCCTCCTCACCCCGCGCCACCCTGCAGCCTCAGGCCCACAGTGTCAGCGCCCTCTCTGGCCCCCTGCCCCCACCCCCTGACACGCCAGCTCCGCTCACCTGCTTGCACTCAGTACAGACTGAACAAGCCTGTGATACACTGAGCGGAGCAAGTGCAGTGTCTGCAGTGTGGCCGGCCAGCCCTGGGGACGCAGCCTGTAGTCACCAAGCAGGCTTCCTCTGGGTGGGAAACAAACGACCTCGGGCTGTCCCACCCAGGTACAGAACACCGTGGCCCCTCCTTCCAAATGGAGGCATTAACCGCCCCAGAGAACAGTACACAGGAGACACGTGCCAGGTGCACGTGTAAGAAGTATACTTTGTACCCACATGGCGTCTCCCCGACTCACAAGTCTGCTGAGGGACACATGCCCAGGAGCCCTGGAATCGAGCTCAAAGGGCCACTTTCCAGAACAGGGTCCTTGGTGGGTGAACCCGTGAGGCCATCCCATAGGCCGCAGCCACGTGGCAGGTGTGGGGCGTCCCGGCCCTTGGTGGCGTCTGTGCGCACCTGCCTGTGGGCCACCGGCCTCCCCATCCACTGTGGGTTCCTGGCCCCTATGAGTCGCCACCGCTTCTCCCCTCCTGGGGCGTGATTCCTAGCAGACGGTCCTGCCCCCCACCGTCGCCACGCTGAGCCCGTCCCGCCGTGCTCCCCTCACTGTTGCTGGACAGCACCCCTGCCGGTGGGAGAGGCCCCCCAGTTCCTCCACGGCGGGCAGGAGCTCTGGTGCCCTGCCCACCTGCTCGTGCCCTCCTGCTCCCCAGGTTCCCGGCGGCGCTGTGTGGAGCACACATGGACCTACTGCCCCGGGGGCAGGTGAATGGCAGCCGGGTGTCCACACCACTGGCACACCGGGGGTCCACGCACAGGGACGCGGCGGTGGCCAGGCGCTGTGAGGCCCTTCTCCCCCCAGCACAGTGAGGGCGTTAGGGCGGTGGGCGCCCCGGCTGCCAGGTGAGGAGAGGCCCAGGTCATGGATAAGCAGGGGACATTTAAGCTGCTGAGATTCAGGCGCTGCCTCTCAACACAGCTTGGTCTGACCTGTCCGTCAGGAACGGGCAAGGCGCCAGGGGAACAGCGGGCGGATTCCTCCTCCTGTCCCCCAGTGTCACCCCGTCTCAGAGCACGGCCAATGCATTCATCCCCGTGCAGCAGACATCACCCGGACCCCTGACGCCAGCAGGTGAACCTTTGGCCCCTCCTCCTCCCCCCACTGCACTGGAGAAGGTTGGGTTTTCCCAGGAAAATCTCCTCCTTCCTCACGGGGACAGAGACCCAGCCGCTCGCTCGCAGATGTCCAGATGTTGACTGAGTGACTCCCGGGTCTCATTAGGCTTTTCGGAGCAGAAACACTGAACAAGCCGCCGGGTGTGGGCCCCACGGGGTCACTGGATGGTGCAGTCACCCCGCCCAGGGAATGGGAAGCTGGGAGGGACCAGGAAAGCTGGGCACACAGGGAGGCCAGGGGCCGGCTCTGAGGACGAGGACTCAGCAGTCCCCTCGCTGCCTGGGGTGGGCCCGGCACCAGCCGCCTCAGGGGCCCCTAACTCTCCCCGTGGAGGCCAGGGCAAGTGGGGGACAAGTGCCCGCTGCCAGGACTCACCATAGCTCTGGGAGCGCCCGAGTAAAGCCCACACACCTCTCCAGGAAGACCTCACGGATTTCACCCACCGCCCACTGACGGAAGATGCATCACTGCTCCCGTCCTGTCACCTCTGCGGCTGGCGGCCGTCTCCACCCGGATGCTCCCCACACTCCTCCAGCACCTGCGGGGACCTGCCTTCCAGACAGACGCTGGCCCAGACCCCTCACCTCCCACCCTGGACCCCTCTCCCCCACCCTGGACCCCTTCATCTGCCCGGACCCCTCACCCCCCAGGCTCCTCACCCCCAAGTCCCCTCACCCACCAGGGCCCCTCACCCCCCAGGGCCCTCATCTGGCCCCCGAACTTGGGCCCCTTACCCTCACCCTGGATACTTCATCTGCCCGGACCCCTCAGCCTCCCAGGCCCTCACCCTCTGGATTCCTAACCCCCAAACCCCTCACCCACCACCCCTCGCTTGGGGCCCTCACCCCCCCAGGCCCCTCACCCTGGACCCCTCACCTTCCCTGTGTCTCACCACACATCGGGCAACAGGCTGCCCGGGACCTAACACTCGAGAGCCACACCTGCACGCCACAGGGAAGGGCCCAGGGCCAGTCGAGCTTGCGGTGCACGCAGGTAAGACCCAGTCTCCATGGACGCCCGTCAGGTTTTCAGCTGTGACCACTTTGGGTTAAAAACAGTAGCCTGCTGTCTCAGAGCATTATGTAAGCCCTGACACTCACATAACGATCCCGTGTGGCCCCAAGAAACATGGCCAACCACGCAGCGTCCGTGTCCCTCACCTGTAGAAGCCGGCATTTACGACCTTCCGACGGGGCCGCGGTAAGGACCACGAGGCCACTCTCGGGTGAAGGGACACTGTCCCCGTGGATGGGACCATCCTTATCGCTAACAATTGCGTGTGCAAATCCCCAAGTAGGTGACACATCGCCCCTTCCCAGAACTCCGCCAGATGGCCCAGAGCCGATGGGGTTCCCTGAGTCTCCACCTGGTCTTCTCTGACCCGCACCCACCCTATCTACACCCAGCGCCCAGCCCCTCCAGGCGGGGAGACAATCCCGCTCGTAAGGATGTAAGACAAGCCTGCCTCTCCCACCATGAAACTCCAGGCCTTGCCGTTCTCTGCGCAGATGGACACCAGCCCCATACCTGTCTGCACCCAGCCCGACGGACACCAGCCCCGCACTTCTCTGCACCCAGCCTGCAGGTGTGAAAGAATCCCTGCATCTGATTTCCCAGCCCAGTGAAACAGGTCCTGGACGGGGTCCTCCTGGGCTGGGCGGGGTGGAGGTGATTCTGTCATAAGTGTTCGCCTGTCTCTGGGTGAACAGGTCCATGAGACACGCATCTCAGCGGAGGGGCAGTGGGAAGGAGGGAAAGCAGGTGTGGAAGCTGGGAGGCTAGGAGGCTGAGATCTTTGGGCTGGAAGCTGCGAAAAAACCGTCCCCAATGCTGGCAGGAAACCGCTGAGTCCCTTTGCCCAAAGGAGGCCACTTTGTCTGGAGTCACTCTGAACAGAGCAATCCCAGAGGGCAGCCTGGCAGGAGCCCACAGCAGCCAGGGCAGGCGGGCGGCCTGGGCTCCCAGGCCTGTGATCCCTTCATGCTGGGGACAGGTGCCCTGGCCACAGAGGCCATGATTAGCAGGGAGACCCCGACAGCTAGACTTGGGGCCGGGCTGACCTGAGCGCTACCCGTTAAATGGTGCGGCCAGTTAGCGCTCCGACCTCCTGGAACTCGCACTGACATTCACCGGACTTCCAAGGGGTGAGTGGGAGACTCCGGTTCATAAGCACGAAGCACAGCATCACCGCGTCTGGGACTGCGACGTGAAAACCCACCATGAACCGGTCTGACGCGTGCAGATGCATGTCCCCCTGACCTGAGGACCTGGCTCTGAAGCCCGTGTGGCCAGCCGCTGCGCTGGGCCCCCGGGCCAAGTGTGGCCATCCCTGGTCAGGATCGGGGTCAGGGTCAGAACTGCACAGCTGATCCCAGGGACCACGTCAGGCCTCAAAGGAAGCCAGTGCCCGATGGCTTTCCCCCGGGCCGGTTCCCTACAGCAGAAGCTCCGGGGGACCTCGGAGGGAGATGGTGCCTGGGTCCCAGCAGCCAGGACAGAAGGATTTGCCATCCAGCCTGGGTGACATGGTCAGAGCACAAAGTGGGGCCTGGGGCCGAGGGGTGTGGTTTCCAGCCCCTGGGGGCTTCCTCTCCAGCCCTCACTTCCCAGCCCCGGGGGGAGGGGGCACCTCTGGTTTCCGCCCTCCCTCCCACAGCACATTTAATCCAAACCTGGGGACTTCCTGCCACTTCCCAGGTGCGAGGACTCACCTCACTGCAGCAGAGGCCCAGGGAGAAGGTGGGTGTGACGCCGCACCCCTCCACCCACCCTTCCTGGCCCCAGCATGAGAACGGCCCCTTCAGTGCTCAGCCCAGAGGCAAATCCATGCTACCTGTCACACATGTCCTGGACAGTGGCCCTCCCACCTGAGATGCTCTGGCTTCCCCACACCCTGTCCTCTGGACACTGGCACTGCCACCTGAGACCCTCTGGCTTCCATGCACCCGGCCCCCCAGACACTGGCACTGCCACCTGTGAGGCTCTGGCTTCCCACACCCGGCCCCGAGCCTCCAGAGCCGCCTGCTCCTTCCTGCTATGACCCCTCCTGGGACCAGCTTCCAGCCCCGCTGACACCCTCTGGCCACACCATGTGCTGCCCTCCCCCACTTTGATCCAGGAGGAAATCCGTGCATGCCCAACACCCATGGGGAGGAGGGGGTCTCAGCTGTTTCTGGGGGAGGGGAACTGGGAACAGAAGGAACAGAATGGACTTTCGTGCTCTCCTCCCCTGCCTCTCCTCCTCTGCCTCCTCCCCCTGCCTGTTTCCTTCAGCTTCACGGCTAGCACTAGCGGTCAGTGTCTCTCCAACCTCATGGGAGTCCGATGGCGGTGTTGCCAAAACACAGGTCGCAGGGCCCGCCCCCAGACTGCAGGTGCGGGCGCGCGGGGCTTTCCCAACCAACTCCCAGGAGCCCACCCCTCAGCCTGTGGTTCCAGAGCAGCACCACCAGCCTCACCTGGGAGCCTGTGAGAAGTGCTAATCTTGGCTCCACTCCAGACCTGCTGAATCAGAACCTGCAGTTTAACAAGATCCACAGGGGATTTACAAGCACATCCAAGTTTGCGAAATGACTGCTCGGCCGATTCCTGAAATAGGGTCCACCAGCTGCCTTTGACAGACTGCCTGGGGTGCGGAGGTTAAAAATGCAGATTTCTGGAGGTGCGGGGGGGGGGGCTCAGTTGGGTAAGCCTCTGACTTAGGCTCAGGTCATGATCTCACGGTCCATGAGTTCAAGCCCTGCGTCAGGCTCTGTGCTGACAGCTCGGAGCCCGGAGCCTGCTTCGGATTCTGTGTCTCCCTCTCTCTCTACCCCTTCTCTGCACTTGCTCTCGCTCTCTCTCTAAAATGAACAAACATTAAAAAAGTTTTTAATGCAGACATCTGTGTTGTACACCTGTGTACCAAGACACTCTACGGGCCAGGAATCAGCATTTTCCAGAAGCATCCCAGGTGATTTTGTGAAACACTTGAGCTAAGATTCATAAACCACGGGCTTGGAGAGGACACGGGGCAGAGGTTCCCCTTCTGAAGACCTTGGGTCTCCGTCCTCACCCCCAACCCTCAGCAGGGCTGTGACCGTCCTGTGCTCAGGCAGCCTCCACGGGTGAGAGCAGTGTGTCCAGCCCCCCGGCCGCTGCCCCGCAGGAGAACCCTGGAGAGGAACCCAGAGGCTTGCCATGGCCTCTTCTGGGGCCAGAGCCATGTCCCCAGCCTCCTCACCCCCGAGCCCCCAGCCTCCCTTCCTGCCAACTCTGCCTGTTCTCGGCAGGCTGACCCTCCCTACACTCACCGGCCCCTTCCTCCCGTCCCAGGACCCCCTTCTAGATTTGGGAGGTGGGCAGTTCCTTTCTGGAACCCTTGGGTTTGGGCTGTGCCCCGCCACACCGCCCAACCTGCCTCCCTCACTGTTCTCATGCAGCTTGAAGACACACTTGAATCTCAAAAGCCTCTCCGCCATTTCCTCACACTTACCAATGACCTGGGACCCCCCCCCTGCCCCGGGCAGAGGTGAGAACAATAATGCCATATATTCAAAGGCACAGAACTCTGACGACTTGCGGGAACCCAGAGAGACCTGAAGTTGCACCTGTAGCTGCCCACTCCCTTCCTCCTCCTCTTTAAGGCGCGCATGCTGGGAGAGGACCCGCAGTCGGGATGCAGGCAGTGACAGCTCAATGTTGGCTGGGGGGAGACACACAGATGGGGGGAACATTCTAGAAGGAGAAGGGCAGAGGGGTGTGGATCTCACCAGCCTGCCTGCAGGGGCCGAAGGCTCCGCGTTCGCACTCGGCAGGTGGGTCCCGTGAGCACCCAGCAGCCTGCACACGGAGCGGGTGGAGTCTGTCGCACAAATGGGCGCCGAAGTACGGAGGGCAGCGCGCAAGACGCTGGATGCGGGAAGAGCGGAGATGAGAAGCGCTCATCTGAACAAGGGAGGCGGCTGAGGTCCGGCGGACGGAGTGTCCGGGCGCGGGGCATCCCCGAGGGGCACAGTCACGTTTCCTCTGTGCCCTGGATGACATGACTTACAAACCTCCCACGGAAGGGTCTGCAGCCCCGAAGTCCTTGGTGCCAGCCTCTTAAAGCGTCAGGGCCCCAGGGAGTGTCCATGGAGATTTCTCCTGACCACGGAGTCACTTCCGCCTTCACTCTGCGTGCCCACGGTGGGAACAGTGGGAACAGTGAGTCCTGGGCCCTCCCCATCGGGAAGGCGGGAGGCCCAGCTCCTGTTAGGGCCACGGAGGGGGGACCCCCCACCCCCCCCACTCCCCCTCCACCCCCGCCACTCTCAGGTTGCCACAGGCAGTTTCTTACTAGAGCGTGAGCTCCCAGAGGGGAGCCTCTCCCGGGATAAAAGCAGATGATTACCCTACTTCACATCTATTAAGTGATGTTAATCACTCATTACCTCCCGCTGCTTGGGGGCTTTTTGCTCCAAAAGAGCCAAGGAGGGTGAGTAGAGCGAGAGAACAGAGGAGTCTCAGCAGTTGGGGAGGAGAGTGCAGGCCAGCATCATCCTGGTTAGCGTGTGTCAGAGCAGTGGGCCTAAGCGCACTGACCCCACAAACAAAGGTGGGCGGGACCACGCAGGTGACCTGACAGCGCACATCTGACGGCTGGGGCTGGAGATATGTTTTCTCTACTCACTTTACTGCAAGAACGCAGGATCTAACCAGAGGGATTTCGTTTGACTGCGGGAAGGGTGTGCGCTCCAGCCCCACATGTTGTTCAAGGAGTGTTTTCCAAAGTGGGGCAAAGGCGACTATTAGCGGGGCTGCCATGCGTTACCAGGAATATGACTTAACCAGATAACATTCTGGAGAAAAGGCAATATAATACTGCAGCCTTAGGGCGCCTGGGTGCTCAGTTGGTCAAGATCTGACTTCAGCTCAGGTCACGATCTCATGGTTCATGGGTTCGAGCCCCATGTCAGGCTCTGTGCTGACAGCTAGCTGACAGCTAGCTCAGAGCCTGGAGCCTGCTTCAGATTCTGAGTCTCCCTCTCTCTCTGACCCTCCCCTGCTCATGCTGTCTCTCTCTCTCTCTCAGAAATAAACAAAACATTTTTTAAAAAATACTGCAGCCTTTGCTTTCAGGAGGGACAGGAGGGACAGGAGGGGCTGGAAGGGTAGCATCCCGGCAAAAACAGTTTCAGGTTAGGGAACAAGAGACCTGGCTCCAGACCTGCCTATGGAGCGCCAGGCGCGCTGTGCAATCCCAATGGGCTCGGTTTCCTTATCTATAAAATGGGGACAATAATGGCATCCACTTCACAGGACAGTAACAAGTGTTGAGTCAATGTGTGCGAGGCTCCTCAAACTGTCTGGTGCAGTGAGACCCCACAGATGACACCCGACCCACACGTGCCCATCACCCCGCCCTTGTCATCTCATGCAGCCCATGTACTTTACAAAGAGCAGCAACTAAACTCCCTTAAATATTAAACCAACGATTCTTCCCTTTCCTCCTTCTCCAGCCTATTTCTAGTGTTTGCAAACTTTCAAAGTCCTCTCCCACCATTCACTTCTGTTCCCAGAAATGCCACGTGCTGTGGGGCGTCCCAGCGCTTCCTGCCAATGCTACCCGCGCGAGCCCTCGCGCTCCTCCCGAGTCGTGTGCGCGTCGGCACCACCCGTTTGTGTCATTGCGGGTCTCTCTCCACACGGCTGCCCCGTCAGCTCAGCGTCTACAAGTGTGAGCAAACCCACCATTTACTAATTCGGCAAACACGTGCACCGAGCCTCCCTCGAGGCGTCAGATGCCGAGCCGGGCCCTGGTCGAGCCGAGCCTCGCGGCTGCCCCCCAGGCAGGCGGGAGGGACCCAGGCTGAACAACAGGCAGCGGGGAAACTGAGGCGGGCACGTGGCCCAGAACTCAGCCTTGGGTAACACCGTGGCCGGCGCCAGTCTCCGTCACCCATCACAGCAATGATGGCAGCCTCCTTACCACGGGGCCCTCTCCCACCCCAGCCCTGCTCCTGGTCCGCCTTCACCAGCAGCCACAGAGATCATGTCATGTCTCTGCTCTACCCTGCACAGCCTCCCTGTGGCTTCTAGAACAAGAGCCGACTCCTTATAATGACCTCCAGGCCCTCCTGACCCCACATGCCATGTTGCTCCCACTCATTCACAGCTATTCCTCAAACCCAGCCTGTCTGTCTCCACCCCAGGGCCTTGACATGTGCCATCGCCCTGACCAGGGTGCCCTTCCCCAGACTCCTCCCTGCAGGCTCCTCCTCACAGAAGCCTGCCTTCGCCCCCCCATGCTCTGTTCTATTTGCCGTCAGGGACACTTATCACCATGACCTGAAAATGTCACACATCTGTCTGCTGGTTTACAGCCCGTGTCCCATGCTGCAATGAATGCTCACAGCTGCACCCACAGGGTCCGGAATGCAGCGCCATATTGTGTCCTGTGAGCCCATAAACACGGCAATCGCCGTCCCGGAGCGACTTCCTCCCTAACAGAAACCCCAACAGCTGTCGGGGCTAAAGCAGGTGCTGACCCAACAGTTAGCTGGTGAACCTGGGGTCGCTGGTCTGGCCCCACACCCACAACGCGAGCCCCAGGCCGGTCCCTCAAGATGTCCGAGCCTGGTCTCCAAGGGCTTGAGTAAAGAAGGCTCAACGATCTGAGCGCAGAGCTTCCGTGGCAGTGGGTCAGCGGTGAGGTGAGCGGGCACATCGGGGACCATTAATCCCACACGCGGAGAACAGGAGTGTGAGCCCGGTGGGCAGGAAGGAGGGAGAAGGCAGGTTAGACATCGCTGCCCCTCGCTAACACGTGCGGCGCTCCAGACCGGACGTCTCCGTCCCCCAGGGTCACACGCTGCGAGGTCGCCAGCATGATGATATTTGAAGTGCAGCCCCTGGGAGGTGATCAGGTCACGAGGCTGGAGCCCGTGATGGACAGGCGCCCTTCGAGGGACGTGGGAGAGTGGCCTCCCTGCCCCGGGTGCCAGCGCCACTCGGCAGCCTGCACGGCCCAGGGAGAGGGAAGCGCTGGAGGCGGCGGCATTCTGGGGACCGGCTGGGGTCAGGGTTGGTCCTCACGAGGGGAACTGGGGGCTGAGGAAACACGAATAGCGAACGAAATTCAGACAGACCGCCTGGCGGGAGGGTGCGAGCGGGCAAGATGGAGAACAAAGTCGAGCACCGGGTCCTGGGTCCCCAGCACGCCGGACGAGGGGGAAGGAAGGGCCCAGGGTGCTGAGGAAGGGCACGCAAGGCAGCAGGCTGGCGTCGGGACAGGCACGGCAAAGACAGGAGAGAAAGGGCAGCAGCACCCGGGGGAGGGAGGCGAACATCATGGGAGGAACCGCCCGCTGGCCTGGGGCACCGACCTCCCACCACGTCCCGCCACGTCCCCAGCTGCTGAGACAGCGCGTCTGTGATGGGCAGACCTGGGGAGGCACGGGGACCAGGGTCTTCTTCTCTGGGTTTTGTGAGGTCACAGGCGGACAAGGTGACAGACCAGTTCTGAGGCCACGGTGACCCCGCCGCTCCCCACGCCAGGTGACTAGACCCTGGACCTGCGGGACCCTGAGCACCAGCCCCGGGCCTCCAGCTGGATCGCTGGAATGCAGACGATCCGTGCTCCCTGGGGGTAGTGGGTCAGGTGACCTGGCATCGGCACCAAGGGTAACTAGTCCCCAAGTCCAACGCCTGAGGTCGGGCCATCACCCCCCAGCGGCCGGTGCCCCTCGCCATCCATGTGTCCAGGGACCACGGCCCTCCCCTGTACCAGGGACAGCACAGCTTCTCCCCAGAACTGGGGGCGCACGAGGCCAGGGGTGCAGCACAGCTGTCAACCTCCCATGAGGCGAGGGGTGAGAACAGGATGTGGACAGCACACGCCTCCTGGTCACAGAATCTTCATATTGTCCCCGGGGCCCCATGGAAGTTTGCCCCACGAGGAGACTCTCAGTGATTTTTAGGAGTGGAGGTTAGGGGTATATGCCGTCAAAGAATGGTTATGATGGAACATTCCAGAAGAGCTCAATGGAATGGTGGGGCTCCCGGTGGGTGCTGTCCTGTCTGTCCCCCAAGCTGGTTTCCGGAGGCCGGCGTGACTTTGTAGAGTCCAGCCTCGTGGATGCCACTTGGAAGGCGCATGACATGAACCCCGTGTGCCACAGACCAATTACAAGTCAGGTTGGACGGGTCGGTGCGAGCCCGGGTCAGACGCCCACACGGCAGGTGTCACCGAGGGGAGCAAACCCCACCCCTTCCTTCCGGAAAGCCCCGCTGCACGCGTCCACATGGGACAACGGAGCTGAGAAGGAGCTGAAGGGCAGAGCAGCACCCGTGACTCCTCGGGGAGTCAGGGGCTGCAGCCCTGCCCTCTGACGCCAGCAGCTGTGCAGCCCCGGAAGTGCCCAGAACCGCGCCCACGTGAGCAGGATGAGGGGGGAGCTAGGACTCAGCAGCACCGCGGGCCCTGCCCGAGACCACCTGCGACATGGTTGGTCCCATGTCTGGCTTTTCGGTGAAACCAGAGATGCACGTTCCGGAAGCCACCGCATGGCCATTAGTTTCCACGTAGACTCCCAGCCACAGAGGAAGGCATATGTCCCACTGGCCACACACTCACTGCTGGGGATGTGGCTCAGGTGGGAGCGGGCGCCGAGAGGGACGGTGCCGGGAGGCAGCGGCCTGCAGGTGCTCCAGGAGATCCGGGACCCCCAGAGGGCTCGCGCGGTTGACCCTGGGCCAGGGTACGGCCATGAAGCGGGGTGGCAGCCGGAAATCGCAAGACATCTGGAGACAGGACAGAGTTTTCCAGAGTTTTCAAGGTTGTTTCCAGAGCAACCACATTCTGGAAGAGCTTAAATGTTCTATTTTAAAAATACCCTGTTGACGATCAGAAAGCCAGAAGCGCAACAACCGAATAACAAGGTACACGCTGGAGAGCCTGATAAAGGGGCACTTTCTCAAGCCCAGAAATAATTCACTCTGCGAGGAATCTCTCAACTCTGGACGAAAACAGGGTTCAAAGTGACTCCCCAGAGGCCTGATTACCACCTGCATTTTGCAGAGAATAGTGAAGTCTCTCTCACCAGGATCTTCTCTCCTGAGTCCTGGGTACGGCACACATTTCCTGTGTCCCTCGCACCTCCCCTCCTTGAAGAACCTCTCCCCCATCCGCTGCATGCATGCAGCATGCTCTAGTGCAATGACTGTCACGTTACCGTGAGCCATGTCCTGCCCGGTGCTCCAGAGATGGGATGACTTGCTGACACTGCTCTGCCTTCAGGAGGAGTTCAACCCAGAAGGCAGACAGACAGATACACAGACGTTCATAACCCAAGGCAGTGGGAGATCCTATCTGGAGCGGAGGGTCCCAAAAGTCGCTGGTTCCCAAAACTGCTATGCGTCAGAATCCTTCTGCAGATCTTTATGAAGATGCAGATTCCAGGGCACCTGGGGGGGCTCAGTCAGTTAAAAATCTTACTCTTGATTTCGGCTCAGGTCATAATCTCATGGTTCATGATACGGAGCCCTGAATCGGGCTCTGTGCTGACAGTGTGAGCCTACTTGGGATTCTCTCTCCCTCTCTCTCTGCCCCTCCTCCCACCCCTTCCCAACTCACCCTCTCTCTCAAAACAAATACACTTTAAAAATAAATAAGTAAAATGCAGATTTCCAAGCACCATGTCAGAATTTCCAGAGGGTGGGGGCCCAGGATCTCTAGTTCAAACGCTGTGCTCACGATTCTCTGAGGAGCCGGGTGAGGGAGGGAGAGCAGGCCCAGGTGACGGGACAGGTCCAGGTGTTAGGAGGCAGCTGGCATGGAGCCCGTGGAGTCTGGGGGGTCACGGCCCAGGCTCCCGGAGAAGCAGGACTCACACCTGGGACAGGACCCCCCCCCACACAGGGAGGGGGGTGGCCAGGCAGGGGGACAGCAGACGCAGGACCTGGCGGCCCAGGCGACAGGACACAGGTCCCGGGCCACACAGTAGCGCCAGCAGAAACGTCAGGGTCATGGAGCGGGGTCGGCACCCGGTGTGAGAGCGATGGCTAAGCACGCATCTGGTCCTCAAGAGGAAAGACATAAAACCCTTAGTGGGCCATAGCAGGGCCACGGCAGGAACCAAAAGCAAGAGATGAAGAAACATTATTTAACGTTTTTATACACAGCTTCATTTCAGAATGGGTTGTAGGCGGCTCACAAATCTGTTAATTAATCATGACATGTTTGTCTCTGAACGGCTATATTTAGCAATACCTAGGATCATGTGTAACTTATTCGTGGCTTTAAACACTTTCCTCTGGCTTTGTTCCATTTCCTACTTTGGAGAAAATGCCATTTTCTAGCCACTCAGCAGCAGAGCGCCTAGTGCGTGAGGACATCTCAGCGGGACACGTGGGCTGAAGGCCAGCTGGGGATGGGGGTCAGATGCGAGCACCAGGCTCTACCATCGGGCCGGCCAGAGAGAACCCAGCAGGACAGGGAAGCAGAGAGTATCTCTCATCTCATGGATGAGAGAGATGAAGCTTCGCAAAGACACACCATCTGAGTGGGACCTAAAGGATAATATTTTAGCCAATGGAGAACATTCCAGGCAATAAAATAGCACACAAAAAGGCACAAAGAAAGGAAATCACAGCACAGCCTCACACACCTCCATTGACAGTCCTGGCACACAGGAGGCACTTGATAAATGCTGGGCGAGCAGATGAGTGTTTGGAAGGAAGTAGATTCTGGTTAGGTGGAGAGGAATCACAGAGGGCCTTAGGAGGAGATCAGAGCATGTAGTCATTTGTGCTGCAAGCCCAGGACACAGGGGAGGCTCTGGGATAAGGCAGTTTTCCAAGATCAAGGTTTGCTCCAGTCACTCCAACAGTGTGGTGCAGGGTGAGCCCAGGAGGACGGGAAAACGGACCAGAGGCCAGGGGGGAACCAGCTCCGAAGCTACCACACCAGTGCCGGCAAGAGAGGAGTCTGAGCTCTGATGGAAGGACCCGGGGGAGGGGCTGCTGCAATTCACAAAGCACGTGGGAAACGGAACCCACAGACGGAGGACAGACGTGGTGTTAACCCTGAGCACCGCAGGACACGGTGACTCGACTAACCAAGATGGGTCGAGTGAGCAGTGTGTCTGGGGGTGACTGGGGGGCTCAGTCAGTTGGGCATCTGACTTCGGCTCAGGTTCTCACAGTTTGTGGGTTTGAGCCCCGCGTCGGGCTCTGTGCTGACAGCTAGCTCAGAGCCTGGGCCTGTTTCAGATTCTGTATCTTCCTCTCTCTGACCCTCCCCTGTTTATGCACGTGCTCTCTCTCTCTCTCAGAAATAAATAAAACATATAAAAAAAATTTAGAAAACAGGAATTCCCACCAGCCTCTTCCACATCACGAGGAAGCATTAGTGAGCAGGCACATGGCCTGGCCTCTCCTGCTCTGGGACCTGCCTGCCCCCAAACAGCACACTGTCTCCTCTCACCCCTGCAAGCCCGTGGCAGGTGCACTGGGTTGGGGTCTAGAGCCTGCCCCCGTGGCAACACAAGCCCACAGCCCACCCTCCTTGGCAATCGCTTGTCTGCCTGTCTGTCCTTGTGTCTCAGACCCTGTGTGTGTCTGTCTCTCTCTCTCTCTGTGCCTATATCTGTGCCTGTCTATCCATCTGTGTGTCTGTGTGTCCATCTGTGTGTGTGTCTGTCTGTCTCTGTGTCTCTCTTTGTGTTTCTGTCTCTGTGTCTATCTGCGTCTATGTGTCTCTCTTGTCTATCTCTGTCTCTCTCTCCATCTGTGTGTCTTTCTCTCTCCATCTCTCTGTCTCTGTGTGTCGTCTATCTGTCTATCTGTGTGTGCCTGTGTCTGTCTCTCAGACTTGGAGGCCCTGGGGTCCCACCATGACGGTACACACAGCTGGCCGGATGTGACACCATATTTGAATCCTCACCTGGACTCTTGTGCCTGCTGTCAACTGGCTGAGACCCAGAGATGCGGACACGTGTGGGTGTTCAGCACGTCTGACCCAATGCCGAGCTCGGGCATGAGAACCGGTAAAGGTGCTCAATGGATGGTGACAACCGTCTGCCCGAACCCAGGAGAGAGTGCGGGGGAGAAGGGATGGTTCAGGGGCCGCGGGGAGAGGAGTAAAGACGGAAGCCCCCCAGAGGGGGAGGTGAGCCCAGAGGAGGCTCATGCTGCTCAGCGGTGGGGAGGGGAAGGCCAGGGCTGGGAGGGGTCTGCAGGACACACCTCTCTTCAAGGGGCTGTCTGCCACCAGACCCTAGCTGACGGGGGAGGGGGAAGAACCGTGGCGCAGCCACAGGGAGGAGGCTGGCAGCGTCCCACCACGGAAAGGCAAGGGGGTGAGGCGGGCGCACGCATCCACCAATTAGGTCATCATGGAAGGTGCGGTGTGTCTGAAGACAGGAGAGCAGAGTGGTGGCAACAAGAGCCAGGAGGCGCTCGGGAGCGAGGGAGCTGGTGCAACGTGCTCCAGAATGAGCTGGAAGGAGTCAGAATAGGGGGAGCCAGTGCAGGGGCTGGGAGGGGCCTGAGATAGGACAGACACAGGAAGGCGCCAGTGGCCCACCTCCTCACCAGCACACAGGGTCACCGCTGGGACACCACACAGAAAATGGGGGGTGAGCGACCGGGCCGCAGGGCCATCAGAGGCCAGCAAGGGCTGCACACGGGGAACGGGCATGAGGTCCTCTGCTCTGCTCCTCACACCCCACGGGGACCCTAAAAACCCACCCGGCCCAAGGATTCCGCAGAAAGGCTGGTGTCTCCACGCAAAGCACAAAGACTGTTCTAGACTAAAAGAGGTTGTGGGAAACGTGACAGCTAAATAGGACGTGAAACTTGACTGGACTCTGAATTCTTCTGCAAAAACCAAACCAAACCAACAAACAAACCTATAAGGCACTTTCACGAGGAGCAGGGAGATGACCATGACTTTAATGGGGAGCGGGGAGATGACCATGAAGATGTCACTGCCGTGACACTGTCCTTGGGCGCAGCCACGTGTTGTGGTTATGCTGGCAAGTGCATCTGGGGTGAAGAACTGTAATGTGTGCAACCAAACAGTCCCACAAAACAAGCATGTGCTCTCAGAGATGGGGAGGGAGGGACAGATGAGGCGCACGCAGCCACGAGGGGTCACTCATCGAACTCCGTGATGTCTGATGTCCTCCCCCACTGAGAAACGTCTGGTGGGTTCCGAGCCAACCTCAGCACAAACTTGGGGCCAGCCAGAGCCTCAGCATCTCCTGACCTCAACCCTGGGCCCCACCCAGGTAGAAGGGAAGACCACTTCCTGTTTCTTGACCTTGGGCTCTGAAGGCCTACCGGTCCCAGGGGGCCAGCAAAGGCTTTTTCTGCCTGCCGGAGGTGCCAGAAGATTTGGGGAGCTACTGATGGGGTCCCTTGCACCCCACGCAGCCCTACACTGGGTGGGAAGGGCAGGGCCACGGGGTGCCAGCCACCAGACCTGCCGAGCCCCAGGGGCCAGGCCACCAAGGCGGCTGAAATGCGTTAGTGAACCTGAACAATGAAGCCTGCTTAGCAAAGGGTCTCCAACCAGGCTGTGCGTCAGAATCATCCCCAGGGATGTTTGAGAAGTCCTGATGCCCAGCATTTATTCCAAACCAATTAAGTTAGAATCTCTGCGAATCAGACGATATTTCCTAAAACTCCCCAAGTGATTCCAACGTGCAGCCTAGTTTGGAAACTAGGGCCCCATGGAGCACTCTGCAAATGTTCCACAGTCAGTAATTCCATGGGCGATGAGGATGAGGGCCACCTGCTGATTTCCTGCTGTCGTCAGGGGTCCTGACCTGTCCGGACGCCTCTTTCAAGTATCCCCTCTGTCGCCCTGCACCAGCCCTGCCCAGAGCCATGTGCAGGGATGGTTGTGTGTAGCCTGCACAGCACCACTGTCACCCACTGGCCTGAGGATGGTCATCACTCCCACTGGCCCCTGGACGGGTCATCACCCCCGGGTCGTCACTCCTGCCGGCCCCAGGGTGGGCCACACTGTCCTGCCACTGAGCAACCCCCAGGGAAGAGGAGACAGGCACCTCGGGGAAAGGATGTCCCATAAACCAAACCAGTTACAATAACTCCATGACTCCCGTGAGCAAAACTTCAGTGACCGTGCCCATCATCACGAGCACGGGCTCAGTGCTGACCCAAGCCCGCCAGAGACAGGAGCCAGAGCTGATAGGAATGAAGAGTGACTGGGGTGGGGGCCTCGTCCCGCGTGTACTTGACCCCTGTCTGGGCTCGGGTAGCTGGACCACCTTTCTGGACCTTCTCCCCCTGGAGGATGAGGGGGGGCGATCTTCACAGGCTTTGCTCAGAGCAAGTTTGCTTTTTATCCTGATAAACAGGCAGTAAATCCTATAGAGGTAGCTATCTTGTCCCCCTTCCCTGGATCACCCCTGTGGGTGCCGGGAGCTGTGGGTACTCTGAACCCAGGGGCTCGGTACTCTCTCCGTTGTTATCACCAAGGAGTCGTTCAGGGTAAGGCCAACCCAGCATCCTGACCACAGGGTGTCGTTTCCCTAGACCTTCTCTGGTGTGTGGATCCCGTCCCCCCAACATTCACGCTGGAGGTCACAGGCAAAGGCAGCCGCCCGCAGGCCAAGGAGGGTCCCTTCAGGAGCCGACCCGCCTACAACGGATCGCGGACCCCCAGCTTCTGGAGCCGTGAGGAAATAAATCTCTGTTGTCCCCACCAGCCAGGTAGACAGGTACCTCTACACTAACGGGGTGGGCGTGGGGCCCTCCAGTGGCTTCTTCAGGCCGACGGGTCCCCAACAGTCTCTTCAATCTGAGAAGACGCCTTTGGTCCAAGAGCTCAGCCTTCTCTTGACGTGGAGGCCGAGAAGGGCCATTGGACCAGAGGAGCACAGGCCCTACCCACCCCCCCAGCTCAGGGGTGAATGTCACGGGCTGGTCTCCGGGGGTCTCTGAGAACCACACAGGCACAGGGCTGTCCTGGGAAACGTGGATATGGAAACACAAGGACTTCTGGAAGGGCAGGAGGTTGGGAGTCAGAGACGGGTGTGACCGCTCAGGGACAGGGACAAGGGAGGGGCCTCGAGGCTGCCTGCAAGTTACACGCTGCTCCAGGGAGAACCAGGAGCCCAGACCCGCCCACACCCCCGGCAGCTCACAGAAGGAAGCCTACACTTCAGGAAGGACCCCAGTCTCGCTGTCCCTATCCTCCGCGTGCGATCTTCCTCTTAAAGCCCCGACTGTCTGTGCTTAAAATACTTGATCAATAACATCAAGCAAACCAATGTCCATGTGGTGGTTGGTGTCACCGCTATCAAAAAGCATCTGAGAGCGCGGTGGCCTGGGTGATGGTCTAGCTCACTGGGGGAGGGTGACATGGCCCCTCTGTCATCACAGGTCCCACTGATGTAGTCTGACCTTGCTAAGGGGTTCCTTCATCTGCTTCCTAGCAGGAAGCAGACCCAGGTTCCGGCGCCTTGAGCAGCGAGGGGCGGTGACGTCAGCACTGAAAGGCCACGGCAGCAGAGCTGTCCCTCCTGGGCTATAATCGTGACCATTGGCAGATACAAAAAGCAAACAGGCCGGTCTCTCTGTCCCTTTATACCAGCGGCACTTTGCATTTGTATAGCGCACTTGAAACATTCGTGTCTACTGCCTGGTCTTATCCCAGGGAAACAAAACTCCATGTGTTTCGTAATCGTCTGAGCCGCAACGACAGCTTAGCGATCTGAGCCAGTGGGACTCTGTGCTGGAGGAGGACCAGGGCCCCAAACTGCTTCCAGAGGAACAAACCCCACGCAGCGGCAAACGGAGGCGGCACAGCAACGCGGCAGCGCAGCTATCCATGGGGAGAAGATGCACGGGGACATGCGCGGACCCAGCCCAGCTGGGGCCCCCAGGGAGGCCCAGCTGAGCCATGGGGGGCTCTCTGTGGGTACAGGCTGGTGCCGGCGCTGAACTTCATGGAGGCAGAGATTAGGGAGCCTTGCAGGGAACCAGAGGTCATTAGAATTTGGCGATGTGGCACATCCTGCGGCCTACAAACACGACCCAGAAACGTTTCTTGCTTTTTCAGCAATTGGGAAAAGGGCAGGAACGATTATCAGAAAGCGTGGGCCTGGGGGGAGGAGGGGTCTTGAAAAACCACACCTTTTTACCCCTCATCACGCTGTGGAAAAGGGAGCTTCTGGAAGGAAAAACGAGGTTTCTGCAGAGTACGGGCTGAACCCTCCCCCTGGGCCGACCCCGTCCTCACTCCTCATCCGCTTGGGCGCCCGCCCACGAATTACTGCTACTGCATTTACTGCAGTGCCATTTAGGAAATGATGGCCCTTGAAACCACCCCCAGGGGCTGAAAGAGCAGAGGCCTCCCGCCTGCTCCTCCCCTCCAGCTCAACAAGCTGCAGCCCGCCCCCCGCCCTGGGGGAGTGGGAGGGGCTCCCCAAACCCCGTGCCCAGGCTGCGTCCCACAGAGAGTCTGGGGCGGGACTGGGAGCTGAGCATATTAGGCCCCCCAGGCGATGCCAACGCGCCGTGAGGCCTAGAACAGCAGTCTAACCCCGTCCGTGGGCACACTCGCCTGCCGGGCAGGGAGGGGTGACACAGAGCCCATCACACCTGCCACTGGCCTCTCTGTGGTCACCTCGCCTGCCTTCATCCCGCTCAGCAGGGAGAGTTCTGCCACGTGCGTTATGAAAATGACAGTGGCTGCTCGGCGCCCGTTCCCTAATCCATCTGGCTAATAGCACCAAGCAGACACCTCACGAGGCAGTGCAGTGAGTGCACAAATGAGGAGGGCACGATCCCTTCTGAATTACAAATGTGTAAGATAGGTGTTCGAGGGATGCCTGGGTGGCTTCGTCAGTTGAGCGTCCGACTTTTGCTTGCGTCATGATCTCGCGGTTCGTGGGTTCAAGCCCCATGTCGGGCTCTGTGCTGACTGCCGGCTCAGAGCCTGGAGCCTGTTTCAGTCTGTGACTCCCTCTCTCTCTGACCCTCCCCTGCTCACGCTGTCTCTCTCTCTCTCTCTCCTAGAAATAAATAAAACATTAAAAAAAAAAAAAGATAGGTGTTCGAGCGACTATAATGGAAGGTATGTGGCTGGGGCTTCGAGAGGCTCCGAGGTAGGAATTCAGGGGAAAAAAAGAAGATCCCTTTTCGCTGGACTAAGCGTATCTTCACAGCTCTCTCTCTCTCTCACACACACACACACACACACACACGTCAGCACCTGATACAGGACCACATGCACAGCTAAATGGATTCAGTCAAATGAGTGAATCAAGTCACATCATGCCCACCTGAACCCACGAGGCCAACGTCCAGGGCGCCCCAGCTTCTCCAGGTACCGCCAACCCCACCTCAACCTCCAATGCCGGGCCTGCCCCCCCACCCCCACCCCACGCAGCCCGTGGAGTCCCAGGTGCACAGCCATGGCCATGTGCCCCTTGTGGCAGCTCTGCAGACCGACTCCTCCCTGAGGCCGGGATCTGCCCCCTCCCCCAGTGCTCACTGCCCCCTTCTCTCCGGAATAAAATCTCTTATCTTGGGCTGAGCATATGGCCCCCAAAATAAGACCAGCTGTGCCCATTTGCCTACGATCTGGCCAGTGAGTTAAGTGGAAGAGGTCTGTGCACCTTCGGGGACACGTGCCCCGCAAAAACGGCCCTCTCCCTCCTCCCCCTCCACCCTGGGCATGAAGGGACATTGTGGTGTGATGCTCTGCAGACCACGGGGACTGGGCAGGAGGAGTGTGGGTCCCTAGGTGGCCCCTGGAGGGCGCCGCCCTCCCAACCACACCCAACCATGGATAGGCTCCCTGCGTCCTTCCCTGCAGAACCCACACTCATCACCCTTCCCTGCCCCCAGCACCCGTGGTTCCCCAAGTCCCTTTTCACACTCATGAGGGAAGAAAGGGGTCGCAGAAAAGCAGTTCATTTCTGTCAGAATGGCTAGTGGTCTGGGGATGCCTCACAGCAAAACCACCGCGTCCACAAATCCGCCCAGAAGGTCAGGCTGTGAGGACGTCAGGCTGTGAGGACGTGCTTTCCCAGCGAACCAATGCCATGCCGGTGATCGGCTGTACCCCGGGGGCGGGGAGATGGGAGACAAAACTCATGCATAGCAAATGCTACACGCAGTGGAACGGCCACTGACCTGGGGTCGGGACGCGGGAAGGATGACTGATTCCTGCACTCTGAGCTCGGCCCTGGGGGCCCCTGGTGAGCAAGCAGGTGGGGTCCCTGCCCCAGAGAGCTCTGTCCAGCCCCAGTGACCTCAGATCTCTACACAGCCAAACGGCCCAGACACACCAGCTGTGACGTATCTCACCGCTGAGCCCTCAGACCTAAGTTTCCCCATCTGAAAATGAGGAGTCTGATCAGATGACCTGTAAGGTCCATTCCAGAGTTAGCATTTCATCTCCAGGTCACATGCGGAGCATCAGCCTCGGACCCCAAGTCGTGCTAAGCTCTGGGGACTCAAGGAAGACAGAGACCCTGGTGTCCACGTACCACATCCTCTATCCACTCATCCACCAGTGGACACTTGGGTTGTCTCCACATCTTGGCTACTGTAAGTAAGGCTACCATGTACACAGGGGTGACGTATCTCTTCGGCTTAGTGCTTTGTTTCCTCCGGAGAGATGACCACAAGTAGAGCTGCTGGATCACAGAGTAGTTCTATTTTTAACTCTTGAGGATCTGCCATATTGTTTTCAGTAGTGGCTGTACAACCTGCATTCCAACCAGCCGGGCACAAGGGTTCCTCCTCACCAAGTGTGTTATCTCTCTTCCCGACACCTTTTCTAACAGGAGTGAGGTGTAGCTCACTGTCCCAATCCCTGAATCTTAACCCCCTTCCTACAGGTGCGGCAGATGGACAGCATTCATGGTGCTCAGGAATGGCCTCGCCACGGCGACACCTTGGCCCGTAACTGTAGTCCCTCCCAGTCCTACTCTGTGTTGGTGGGAGTCACCAAGAAGACATGACGAATGGCTGCGGTGAGGTGGCCCCTGGTGCCCAGAGCCCCTCACCCCCTCTCCTGCCTTCGGAAAGTGGGTTCTGCTTGCCTTGTCCGCTCCCAGGAGCTGCTCAGGACAGCCCAGAGACATGGTACCGGGACCACGTGAACAGATGTGACCGAACCCCATGAGGGCCTCTTTCTAAATTTTTAAAATGGGTGGGGAGCTTCTGCACACACCTGGGGAGCTTCTGAAAGGACGCTCCAGGCTCGGCCGCGTCACTCACGTCAGCCCATGGGGCACTAGTAGATCTGATGCAAACCAAAGCTTGGAAAGATGCCTGCGTGTCTCCACTGGCTCTCTGGCTTCTCTGTGATCCAGGGAGCAGAGCCTGGGTGAGTGGCTGGAGGGTGAGATGGGGAGCAGATCCATCCCCACCCCCGTGGAGGCTGTCCTGGACCAGACACGCGGACGAGCCCAGGCAAGAGCAGAAAGCCACCCCCTTCTCCCCGTAAGCCCAGCCAGCATCAGGGTACCAACCAGTGGGTACCCCACGGAGCCACAAGAAGTAGACGTCACCGCTGTTGGTAACTGGCCTGACCCTCTATGATGACGGTGATGAAGGACCAGGGAGGATACGGCCCACCAGCCACAGGCAACAGGAAGTCAGAGCTGCTGCAGGGTCCTCTGCTAGTCCTGCCATGGCCTGGGGGCGAGCGAGGTGAGCACAGAGCCCCCGTGTCCCCACCCCCTGGCTCTGGTTCAGCAACTCCAGGACAGCATCATGGGTCACACAGTGAGCAAAATGTTCCGTCCTTCTCTCTAACGAGGAGTTTGCCGCAGAAAGCGATGGAAAATACATTATACATGAGACACAGTTTCTGAACTAGTTGCGAGCGTTGTTCTAGGATATTTTTACTTTTCTTCAAACAGTCCCTCGAGGGGGGAGCTATCCTACCAAGGAGTTAAGCAGAAAAGGAAAAGAGCCTTAAAGGAATCCACTCAGCCCCATCGTGGGGAGACCAGCATACTACAGGGTCCCTGCGGCTCTGGGGATCCATGTCTTCCCTTCATAGAGCTGAGCAATATTGCCGTCTGGTGGTCCGCAAGCAGCAGGGGTCAGAGAAAAACAACTTCCCCTATTTTGTGATCAGATCCACCAACTTGAGAAATAGGAGACCCCAGAACAGTAAACCTCCGTCTCTGCGCACTGACTTCCTCACCTGTTAATCGTGAGTGCTTCATAGTGGCATTACAAAGATTAAGGGTTAATTCTTTTAGGGGCACCTGGGGGGCTCAGTCGGTTGAGCGTCCAACTTCAGCTCAGGTCATGATCTCAGGGCTGGTGAGTTGGAGCCCTGCGTCTTGTGCTGACAGCTCGGAGTCTGGAGCTGCTTCAGATTCTGTCTCCCTCTCTCTCTGCCTTGCTTGCTCTCTGTCTCTCAAAAAGGACTAAACATTGAAATACATATATAAAAGAGCTAATTCATTTAAAGGCGGGAAGTGGCCACTGTAGAAACGAACACAGCTCCTGTCCCCAGCACCACTTAGAAACCCGCCAGCCAACACAGAATTCTGTTCTGGAAAATTCTTGAGTCTAGGATGGTCTCTCTAAGGGATTCCACACAATTGCCTCTGAATTTACGTGTCCCTTTTCAGCTGTATCATGTCCCTCAGTTAAAACACAACATTCTCTCCAGAGCCCAGAGGAAGAACAGCACCAGCGGATAAAAGACGGGAGATCCAGTCAGTGCCTTGCAGCGGAAGCACCAGGAATTGCGGAAAAGGCAGCGTCCTCACTACTTCTCCAGGTAGCTGATGCCGGACAAAGACGGTGATCCAAAGCAACCGGAGTCTTTCTCTGGGCTCTGGGACGTTAATGCATTCAGCAGACTCCTCTGAGGTCAAAGAAATTGGGACAGAGTTTGAACGGGTCTATTTATAAATGTGTAGAGTCAGCAAACAGCTGATGTGTGGCACAGAATACAATCACTTTTTAAAAAGACTCTCCCCTTATATAAGTAGCACATGCTTGCAGTATCGGTTAGTCATTGCCCTAATGATGCTGCATAACAAATCATTCCAAGCTTCAGTGCTGTCAACAGCAATCACTTAAACTTCCTCAAACAGCCGAAGGTTGACTGGAGGTCACCGGATCTAGCGGGAGGAGGGCCCCGCACAATCACCGGCAAGGTCACGGAAGCAGCCAGGGCTGGCTTCTGGACGCCGCCCCACAGATACAGGGAAGGGTAAGGACTCGGATCAACAGTGTAATCTTCCTACTTGACCAGCTCCGCATGTGGGACCACATCCTGGGGCCTCTGGGGCCTCTGCCGTGGATGCCGGTTTCACACCATTCGGCTGTGCTTCCCATTGTGACCCCACCCCTGACACAGGTGTGGCTCCGGTAAGGGGGGGGCACAGGTGGTCATTAGTGGTAATTCCTGCGGCTTTACCACCACCCCATTCTTTCCAGATTAAAACCAGGTGCACCTGCAGCCTCCCACCTGGTTACACCACCACACCACCCCAGGGGACTCAACACCCACCACCCAACCCCCACTTGTCCTCCTCTTCCAAGGTGCTGGATGGAGGGAGGGAGCTGGATGGGGGAGGAGTTGGGTGGGGGAAAGGAGCTCGATGAGGGGAGGGAGCTCGACGGGGGTGGAGGGATTCAAGGAGGGAAAATTATCTACCCATCGGCTTTTTGCAGCCACAGAGGTCAGAAAACCAGCGGAGAGACTGGACACAGGCTTGCAGAGGTCGGGGGGGGACATGGAGAACGCAGATCTGGCAGGCCACACAGTGCCCCGAGACCTGCTGTGCCTGCAGGCTCAGGCGAACACGAGGCCGTCACAGACACTCATCTGACTCGGCCCAAGGGAGGTGCAGTGTCCCGGGTCCCGGGACAACCAAATCCAGGTGTGACGGCCACCGCTCCCAGGAATGCTCCTCCCCGTGCTCACGCTGACCTCGGGCTCTCACCGAACTTCCTTTCCTGAACTTGGAGACGTGGCCAGAGCTCCCCTGCCCTTCTGCACGAGCCACGGAGAGGAGCGTGTCCTGCTCCAGCGGGAGGGCGGCGCCCCGAGTGCCTCTCGCCCTGGAGAGTGAGTCATCTGCACACGTCGACCGGAGAACCCCGCAGTTCAGACAATTACCCAGAGAACACATTTTCTGATAATTACAGAGCTTGAAACGGATCCACATTGAAAATCCCTTTCTTCCTCCCGCGAAAGCTGAGGGGGAGGTTTAACAGCAGCCGCTGCTGAGATGCGTCCCATTATGGGTGTCAGGAGGCAAGTCCAAGGAATTTCTTGGAAGGTACAGCTCTCAGAAGGTGGTGGTGCTAACTAGACCCGCGCACCCCCCCCGCCCCCCCTCCGTGCCGGGCACCAGCTCGCTCAGACTCCAGCAGGACGACAAGAGCCGGAGGCCACCGCACCTGCCCCCGCCTCGCACCGCAGGCTTTCAGGAGATCTCGCAGCCACCGAGGGTCAGGGGACAGCAGTAACGCGGGAGCCCTTCTGAGCTCGCACACCCGTCTTCTCCCAGTTAATTCCCCAGCAGCTGTGTGAGGGGGCCGTGTGCTCACGTCACACGGGGTCAGAGTCGCACCGAGGGCAGCAGAAGCCTGTGGACGTCACCGCCTCTCCCGTGGAAGGGAACAGAATAGAGCAGATAGGGGTCAGGTGACAATACAGACCCCAAGGAGGTGCTGGGCACAGGGAGCTATCGGTTAGGGACTTACTGTGTGGATGGCGAGCACGACAGTTACGTGTGACATGAAAATACAAAGTGTAGTAAGAGAGACACGTCTCAGACTAGGTCCTCGTGCAGCAGGTGGCGGAGCCGAGGCCAGTTGGGCCACAGGGCAAGTGACCGGGCACGGCTCTGACACCTGAACACTTGAAGTCAGTGTGCCCTGTCCTCCTCAGCCTAATGGAACTTTCCTCCCTGGCATCTCCTGCTAAGGCTGAACAGGGTCTACCTTCACAGGGCAGCAGAGGCTGCAGCCAGGTGGGGTCGGGCTGGGGGGAGGGGGGGCAGCGTCCATGAAAAGGACAAGAAACAGAAAAAGCAGAAAAAGTCCCTTGGAGAATGTTTCCTGGAGACTCATTAACCGTTTATAGAAATGTATGCAAACTATGTAAATTTGTAAGTGGCAATGCTAATTCTTGCACAGCCCCTGTTATTTCATACCCTTGGCTTTGACCTTCGGGCTGTAAGGCAGGACCCTGGCAGAGGCGCCCCCCCCCCCACCGTCCACTGTCCACTGTTAGTGGTCAAGCAGTTCAGAGGGGTGAGCAAACCTGACATGGGGGATGTGGATTACCACCCTGCCTGAGTGTCAGGGCGTGGGGGGAGAAGGGATGTGATAGACACTTAGCTGTCCATCATAAAGCACCAGCCAGAGACTGCAAGTCACAGCTGAAGGCATCACTGGTGTCCAGGTTACTACCTGGGAAAATTATAGATTCACAAACTGCCCTTAATATTAAACGCCATGTGCTGTTTTCTTAAATCGCCCTTTACTCTGGAATTCCTCGTGTTTCCATCTGCTTCTCGTCACGTGACCATACTTCCCTGCTGCCGCCTCCAAGACGTGAAACTCTAACACACTGAGTGTCTAAGAAAACATCGCCGGGAAAGTAATTCGCAGGAAAAAGAATTAACTTCTTGATTAAGTTCGCTCTTCCAATGGAAGGCATCATTACTAAAATCTAGAAAAATTTCAAAGGCTTGCACAACGATTTCCCTTCTGTCGATGCTGGCATGGTGTTTGTTTCTCTCCTATTCACAGGAGGCTCAAAATCTCCTTTTGGTTTGACAGGCGGCTTTCTAACGTCCTGTGGCCCATCTGCTCTAGACGAACAGAGATGGGGACATCCTCTGACTCACGGCCACGGGCACCACTGACTCTACCTGCAAGTTGCTGCCCTCTACACTTTGCTGCAAAAAGTGACAGTCCCTCCGCCATTGGGCTTCCCCAGCTATGTCACAGTTTCAGCTGCACGCGCACCGTGAATGTGCATGCACACGCATGCTTCCCGGTGCACTCGGGCAGCTGTGACCTCTGCCCACCCATTCAGAGCAACTCTCCAAACGCCCAGCTGCCCCTTCCGTCACACTCTTGTCCCGGCCCCGACACTCTCCCCGTGATGCTGTCGATCAATCTGCAAAGCTGAGCGGCAACTGGAACCTCAAAGGAAAGCCAGCGGCTAGTTAAACAGTTACACTCCCCTGAGTCGGGCAGGAGTGCTCCGGAGCCCAGCACCAGACAGGAACAAAGGCAGCGGGGGGCACCTTCAGGTGCAAACGCCATCCATTGTCCCGCAAAGACAGAGGACCTCCTGATCCAACCTGCAAATACCCAGTGCTGCCACTTTGATGGATGGCCACCCATTCTAATCAGCTCCTTTTATCTCTGGAGGTTTCCAGCCAAGGGCTCACTCTCTCGCTCCCACCTCCCCCGCCCCCACCCCCACTGGGTGCCGTGCTGGGGAGGTGGGGCTAGACCAGGCACCAGCTAGTTGTCCCTGGTCTGTCCCTCAGTGTGGCGATGTGGCGTTCCTGCACTGACCTTTCTCAGGAGAAGGCAGATGCGCTCGATGTTCCTCAGCCGTTCCCTCTTGGGGCGCACAAGAAAGGAAAAGAGGGGAAGTTAGGAGGTTAGAGGTTCTGCTGGAAGAACGTGAGAAGCCCCCACATTCAGCCCCCCGTAGAGGACGCAGAAGCCACCAGAGACCCCTCCTGGCTGCGTGGCCTGCGTACTCCCACCCAGCGCCTCCTAAGAATAATTCTGCTCATAGAACTCACTAGTAAAAACCTAATAATCCAACTGTAAGTGGGCAGAGGACCTGAATGGATATTTTCCCAAAGACGACATACAGACAGCCAGTGGGCAGGTGAAAAGGTGCTCATCACTGATCACGAGGGAAATGCAAATCTAAACCACAGCGAGGTATACCTCACACCTGTCAGGATGGCCAAGATCAGCAGCACAGGAAACAACAGGTGTCGGTGAGGATGCAGAGGAAGGGGGACCCTCTGCACTGGTGGTGGGAATGCAGACTGCTGCGGCCACTGGGGGGAAACAGTGTGGAGCTTCCTCAGAGTGTTAAAAATAGAACTTACTCTATGACCCAGTAATTCTACTTCTGAACATCTGCCTGGAGGAAATGAAATCACTACCTGGAAATATACCTGCACTTCTGTGCTCACTGCAGCATTATTTACAATAATCATGGCACAGAAGCTACCTAAGTGTCTGTGGATGGATGAATGGAAGAAGAAAATGTGGTGTATATGCACATGCACACACACATATACATACACAGCATATGTATATTACACTATTATATAGTATGATACACACACATATATATACACAACATATACATGGTATGCTATTACATAGTATGATACACATATGCATACACAGCATACATGTAGTATACGATTATATAGTATGACACACATATACATACATAGCATATAGTATTCTACTATATAGTATGATACACGCACACACGTATACATACACAGCATATATATAGTATACTATTACATAGTATGATACACGCACACATGTACACATACACGGCATACATATAGTATACTATTATGTAGTATGACACACTCACGTACATATACGTACACAATGTATATGTAGTATACTATTATATAGTATCTCACACACACACTGGAATTTACTCAACCATAAAAAGGAATGAACCCCTGTGGTTTGCAACAACACGGACGAATCAGAGGGCATTATGCCAAGTGAAATAAGCCATACAGAGAAAGACAAATAGCATACGATGTCACTTAAATTTATGGAATCTAAAAACACAACACCAACAAAGTAAACTCACAGACAAGGAGATCAGGGGTGTGGTCATCAGAGATGGAGTGGGGGAGGGGTGAAGAAGCACACACTTGGTGGCTACCAGACAAGCACCAGGGACGTCCTGGCGCCCACAGTCAGCCCTCCAGGGAGGAGCGCCCACTTAGGTACCTGGAGCATGCGTGTCCTGACTTGTGTCTGAGGTAGGGCAGGGGCAGGTCCCTGCCCGTTGGTTTCACTTTTCTTTTCTTTCTTTTTTTTTTTTTTTAATGTTTTATCTATTTCTAGGAGAGAGAGAGAGAGAGAGAGCACAAGCAGGGGAGAGTCAGAGAGAGAGGGAGACACAGAATCCAAAGCAGGCTCCAGGCTCCGAGCACAGAGCCCGAAGCGGGCCTCGAACCCACGAACCGCGAGATCATGACCTAAGCGAAAGTCAGACGCTTAACCGACTAAGCCACCCAGGCGTCCCTGGTTGGTTTTACTTTTTGAAGTGAGTGTATTAATGGGAAGTAATCATCCCACTATGCCCCCGGGCTAAGACTTTTGCAAAGTCGAGGCCCCTCCCTGGAGGCTGGCTCACCGCTGGGGACAGGCGCCTAGCGGCCAGGCGGGTGGTGACGATTAAGTCACACACCGCGTGCTGTCTCCCTTTCCGCAAAGGCTTTCTTGTTTTCCGAAGCCGCTGTGAGTACGACTGCGGCATCCGTCAGCCCTCCGTTACCGAGGCAATTTGGTGGCCGTGGATGTGACGGTGATGAGATTCCTCACGGATGTGGAGGAGACAGTGGCTGGGGCACTTCCACTCCCCTAACTGACTCATACGGTGCTTCCTGGGCCCCCTTGAAGCCCAGAGGAGAGAGCCCGCATCAGGACTCGTGACGAGGCAGGCAGACCACGCGCGAGTGCCCACACAAGCCGGTGTCCCCACAGCCCACGGGGCTGCCCACGTGGAGAATAAGCAGAGGTGCGCAGAACCAGGCACAGAAAGGGTGCTACGGGACACACCAGCTGGGCCTCTGGGGACAACGGCTCCCTCGCTCTGCGGCGACACCGAAGGCCCCACCCGTAAAGGAAGGGAAGGACTAAATGAGAAGCTGGAGTAACACGGGGCCCCCTCCTCCTCTCCGCCTCCTGGAAGGGGGTCGACGCCTCTATAGAGGCTGAGGTCGCTCCACCAGGAGTTAGTGAGGCACCTAAATCGCTCAACTTCCTGTCACAGAGTAAATCCTAAGAACCAAGAAAATGTGCCTAATACTCTTCCATGTGGGGTTTTAATAGATTTTTTTTTTTTAAACCCAGGCAAGAGGGGTGCCTGGGTGGCTCAGTTGGCTAAGCATCTGACTCTTGGTTTCGGCTCAGGTCATGGTCTCACAGTTCGTGAGTTCGAGCCCCACATCGGGCTCTGTGCTGACAGCTCAGAGCCTGGAGCTGCTTCAGATTCTGTGTCTCCCTCTCTCTGCCCCTCCCCCGCTGTCCCTCCCATGCTCCCTTGCTCTTTCTCAAAATAAAAAAATAAACCTTCAAAATTCCAGACAAGACTCCTTTCCTGGGGGCTTCAGTCACCGAGTCTGGCCGGCAGGGCCCAGGCTCCCTAAGTACACCATGATGTGGTTTGAAGTGTGGCTCTAAGGACAGGAAGAGAGGCTCACCTCACCCTGCAAGAGTCACTTTCATCAACAATAGCTGACCCCCTGCTGTATGCAGGCCCCGTTCTTGTTCTGACCCTCCACAGAGGCAGCCACGGCCCCCGTGTGGGTCCTATTTTCTTCGTCTCGTCTGAACTGAGGGACATGCTGGCTCCATGACGCTGTCTGTGGGGTGGACTTGCTGGACGGAGCCGAGTGAAGGACACTTGTCTGTACTCATGTGCCCCTCGGAGTCCTTCCTGAAAGCCCTGGTGTTCTAAGTGAGCTGTGTCCTGATTTGACCCCGGACAGCCAGGAGGACAGAGCGCGGGCTGGCGACCTCCCTCTCGAACTGTGCAGCTCTGTGCCCCTGGCGGGTGCAGACAAGCCGCTGCCAAACACAAAATGTCCGGAAAGAAGTGAGGTCGGGGGGAGGGCGCAACCCTTTCAGGCCAGGTGAGCACAGGGGTGTAGGGACGGCGGCAGATGGAAACAGGAGGGATTTTAACACAAGTTTCACAAGATGAGGGAGTTTTCAAGTGCATCTCAGGGATTCTTCCAACTTGCTACAAAATTCCACCTCCCACAGCTGACTGCGGAAGGCTCTGGCTCTGCTCCGTGGAACCAGAGCGTCAGATGCCAAAGGGATTCTAAAATCACGCTTATGAAAATCAGATCTCCGCAAGAGCCCGCGCAGAGGAGGAGGTAGGAACACAGGCGGCAGGCCTCGAATCCTGACCTCGCCGCCCGAGCGTGGACCCTCGTGCAGTGGTCCGTACGCGGTGAGCGTGCCAGCATGGCGATCACAGTTCTCCTGCACGCGGCAAAGGCGGAAAAATCCTTGTAATTCCGGCAAAACCCTGCACTTCACGGAGGCAACTCTGAAGCCTGGTTCACACGTCTTGTGGTTCCTCCAGGAAGAACAGAGCCCTGTTTGTGTCCCCAGAGCCCTGTTTGTGAACAGTGAGCCCTGAGCCTTCCAGGTTAAGATGGCCTCACATCAGTAAATCCTGCTGTTCAGGTTACAGCCTCTAACTAAAAATATGACCAGCGGGCAGGGGGGCGGGGGGGGGGGGGCGGTCAGGGGTTGAGCCTCTGACTCCTGACTTCAGCTCAGATCATGATCTCTCAGTTCGTGTGTTCAAGCCCCCCATCGGGCTCTGTGCCGACAGCTCGGAGCCTGGAGCCTGTTTCGGATTCTGTGTCTTTCTCTCTCTCTGACCCTCCCCTGCTCATGCTCTGTCTCTCTCTCTCTCTCAGGTTCCCCAGCAGGAGGCAAGCCGGCCTCTCTCTGGCTGAGCGTCTCCCAGGTGGTGGACGTGGGGCAGGGGCCCCGTACAGCCCACCCTGCACCCATCCTGCTGAGATGCCCGCCGACACACTGGTTCAGGGACAAACAACCGCAAAGCAGCCACAGAGGCCTCAGCACCACAGCCCCTCCCGCCTGGTGACTGGGATCCTCACACGTGACCTGAGAGCTAAGTCCAGACGTCCCACCTCAGAACCAGACGAGTCCTCCACAGTCCGGAGCCAGACACTCGGGGCCCGGAGTGTCCTTCACCCGCCCCACCCCCATCAGAACCTCCCTCCTCCACAGGCCCCCCTCCACCCTGCCCCCCACCACCACCCTGCCCCCCACCACCCTGCCCCCTTCCACCCTGCCCTCCTCCACCCTGCCCCCCTCCACCCTTCCCCCCTCCACCCTGCCCTCCTCCACCCTGGCCACCACCAGCTCCCACCACTTACCGCGTGAACAGGGTTGCACTGGTCTATGGGGCTCTTAAAATCTGTCCTTAATTCATCGAAGGCAATTATCTGAAACGAATACACAGAGTCAAGATGTTAGTGCAAAGCTGAGTCAATGCAGCACCTCACAAGCTCCCTGTGGATTTGCTGCAAGTGATAGAGGAGACGGGGAGGCCAGGGACAGGAGGCTGGCAGGAGTCGTCGCTGTCAGGGCTGGCGACGGACACCGGGGGCCGACCGTGCTCCTGTCATCCCGGGTCCGCTTAACAGTCCCGGAGACAGGGAACGGGCCAGGTACCGCGTAAGGGCTCATACCTGGGACGGCAGGCAGTCCCGCAGACGCAGTACCAGCCTGGCAAGGGCAGACGACGAAGCTGTCCTCCCAGCGCTAAACTCGCTACGAAACGAGCCCTCCACCATTGGCGACACAAGAAGAGACGATGCCTCTGACAGACAGGCTGGCCGCTAACGCCGTACCGGGCAACCGCGTCCCAACGCTAAAGTACAAATCACTACCCTGCACGCTCGCACTCACACGACATGGTCCACCAAATACACAGATCGAAGCTGTTCTTAATCCCCAAATAAGGCCTCAGGAGCAGCCTGTGCTCTACAAAGACATGGAAAAAACTCTACTACGGGGGGTGGGGGGAGGAGGAGAAAGGACAAAAAGTTTGAAACTCCAGACCGGCACTTTCCCCTTCTCTCTTCACAGTCAGAAGCCGTTTATTTTCTCTTTTTGTTGATTTTGGCAGAGATGCTGACTGGAAGTGAGACGGACAGAAATCAGGAGGAAGAGAAAAGAGCCAGGGAAGCGCACTGAGGTCACATAGAGAACCCGACAATCCGCTCCCCAGCAGTCGTTCCCTCACAGATGGGGCCGCTGGATGTGGACGGAGACGTGGAGCTCGCAGAGAGCACTGGCTACCCCTCCCCTTCTCCAGGCACATCCACGGAAAGGGCCAGCTAGAGGGGCCGCTCCCTCACCCCGGATCCCTTGTCCCCAGAAGGGGACTCGATGACAGGACAGTGTCCTTGGCCAATGGAGGCCTGAAATGCTCTCTGGAACCTCTCTCCCAAGCGGCACATAAATGGCGTAACCAGCCCCCTGTGACGGCGCATCCCGGGGGCCCTGACGCTCGGCGGAAGCACAAAGCTGCAGCCACCCCCCAGTGTCCCATCCCGGCCACATGGGGCCCAGAGCAAATACCAAGTCGGGCGAGCCACTCACTTGCCCGCACGAAACAGGTATGGCTGTAAAGCAGCCACGTGCCATCCTGACTCCAAAACTCCCGCGGAATCCGGGGGGGATTCTAGTAGGACCTGTACTGAGCAGACACATCTCTGTCATCCTTCGCCAGCCAGTGAATTGTCCAGCCTGTTTCTGAGCCCCTTAGTGACCAGAACTCCCCTGTTACCGGGGGCGCTTGGGCCGTTCCCAGATCCCTCCAGTTAGCACTGTCTCCCTCTCTGGGACTTGCACACGACTCCCCGAGGTGCCTGCCCACGTTCGGGGCGGAGTCGGCAAGCTGCACAGGCCGAGTCCAGCCTGCCGCCCATTTATGCACAACTTGTCAGCTGAGAACAGTGTTTACACCTTTAAAATAGTCGACAAAAATCAAAAGAAGATCTTGTGACGTGTAAAAATTATATTCAAATTTCGGTTCTCGTAAAGTTTTATTAGAACACAGACATGTTCATTCTTTCCCATATCGGGTGTGCTTCACACTACAATGGCCGACTGACATCACACACCCAGCAACGCCCAAAACAGGCAGCCTGGCCCATTACAGGAAGAAAGATTTGCCAGCCCTCGTCTACTCTTTTCTTTTCCTTCCACAGCTTCGCTGTCCAACAAGGCCGCTGCATTTAGCCACTTTAAATTTTTAATTTTATTAGTTAAAATTATTCTACTGTGTACTTAATGTTTATTTCTTTTTGGGAGAGAGGGAGCATGAGCAGGGGAGGTGCAGAGAGAGAGGGGGACACAGAATCCCAAGCAGGCTCCAGGCTCTGAGCTGTCAGTACAGAGCCCTACTCGGGGCTCAAACCCACAAACCACAAAATCATGACGTGAGCCCCCCGGGTGCCCCTAATTAGTTAAAATTAAATTAAAAATTCAGCTCCCACATTTTAATTGCTCAAAAACTACATCTATCCGGCAGCTACTGAATGGCACAGATATAAAATAGTCTCATCGTCACGGAAAGTTCTGTCATGCAGCGCTGCTTTGGAAGCACATAGCACGGGGCAAATCAGCTTTCCCCCAGAAGTACTGTCAGCCGTCCTGAGCCCAGCAAATCTGTGTCCTTCAAGCTGAATATCGCCAACCTTTCTATAAACTAGCAGTAAGCTGCCTCCTCATCCTGATCGCCCTCTGCTGAAGCTACAGATTGTAAACATAAACACCACACTCCAGATGGATTCAGCTTAGCACAGAGTAAACATTATCACCTCCTCTGTTCTGCAACCTATGTCTCTGTTAATGCAACCTGATAGCACCAGCTTTTTTGGGCCCACATCACATCCCTGGCTTCATATGGACCTTCTGAGTTTAGGCCCTAGATCTTTTTCGGTTGCTCGGTTAAACTCAGTCCAGTTCATTCTGCAAGCATGTTGTTGGATTTGAAGGCCTACGGGCAAGAACTGGCCCTTATCCCTGTTGATTGCTCCCTATTCACTTTGGCCCATCAGTCCAATCTGGTGAGATCAGGTCTCTCTCCAGCCACAAACACTAAGGAACATCACGTCCTCAACGTGCGCACCCACACTCACCCTGACACAGAGCGAGTGGAGCAGAGCGGAGGACGGAGCCCGGAGCCCGGCCTTCCCCGCTCCCCCAGGCTGGCATCCCCAAGCCATCAGCCCACTAGTTACCCCATGATAGACACAACTTGCCACATTCTGACCCCACAACCGTGGGTGCACCACCTCTGAGACCCCGGAGAGGTGGGAGCCCAGGGGGACGGGGGTTGGCGCCCGTGCTGTGGCTGTGATGGCCCAGTTCCCGTCCTGCCCTGACCTGTGTGAGGGCAGGGAGGGGTTCTGCACTGAGGGTGCGTGAGGCAGGCAGGGCTGTCCCCACATCTGGGCCTCAGCCGGAGGAAGGTGTGAAGGAGGCCCTGCTAGCCTCTTCACATGGTTCCCAGCCCCCCACCTCCCGACTGTGTCCCAGCTCGGGAGACTTGCAATGCTGTGCAGGGGGTCTGTGAGCATGACCGTGAGTCTTTGTCCTTGAGCGTGATGATGACACCATGACTGAGGACAGCCAGGGGCGCCCAGAGGGCTCAGTCGGTTGAGCATCCGACTTCGGCTCAAGTCATGATCTCACGGTTCGTGAGTTCAAGCCCTGCGTCAGGCTCTGTGCTGACAGCCCGGAGCCTGCAGTCTGCTTCAGATTTTGTGTCTCCCTCTCTCTCTGCCCCTCTCTGCTCATGCTCTGTCTCTCTCAAAAATAAACATTAACAAACATTTTTTTAATTAAAAAGGTCACTACTTTAACCCAGCCGAGTCCCGACCAGCAGCACTGAGTTTCAACTGCTGCCCAGACAAGAAGAACACTTCAAATCCTCTCCATGTTTTAAAATTCATTTTTAAATTTACATACAATAAAATGCACTCTTTCTGGTCAGAGCTTCTACGAGTCGTGACAAATGCGCAGAGTCATGGAAATACCTCCACAATCAAGACACGGGACAGTTCTATCGCCCCCGAAATTCCCCCCCACGTTGTCCCTCTGGAATTGTGCCCTCCACCCCGCCAACCGCGGGACCCCTCTCTGTCCCCTGAGCTCTGCCTTGTCCAGAAAGTCGTCCAAACAGAATCGCACGGTGCGTCTGCTTGTCCGGCTGGCGTCCCTCACGGAACGTAAGATTCAGCCGTGTGGCTGCCTGTGCCGACAGTCTGTTCCCTTTGTGCTGCCGAGTGGTGCTCCGTGGCCTGGATGACCCCGTGGCTGGTGGCTCTCTCACCTGCTACAGAACCTGTGGGTTGTTGCCAGTTTTTGACAATTGTGAATACAGCTGCTACACACATTTGCATAACTGCTTTCTCTGAAATGTAAGTCTTCAGTTCTCTTGGGTAAACAGGAGGGGTCCCTGGTCCACGTGGCAGGTGTATGTTCGACTTCATAAGAAGCTGAGAAACTGTCGTCTGAAGAAGCTGCACCATCTTGCATCTGTCCAGCAATGAATGAGAAGCTGGGATTTCTCCCCTGGTCGCCATCTCTGTAGGAATGTTAAGGTCATGACCGTTCTGGTTTGCACTTCTCCTGACTCATCGGAAATGTTGAGGGCCTTTTCATGGGCTTAATCGCTATCTGTGTGCCTCCTTCAGTGAAGCGTGTGTTCAGATCATTTGCCCGTGGTTTTTTTAAGCTATTCATTTTCTTATTGATTTTTGAGAGCTCTTTATATATACTGGATACAAATCCTTTGTCAGATCTGTGATTGGCCAGTGCTCTGTGGCTTCTCTTTCCACTGTTAACAGTGTGCTTCTCAGAGCAAACCTTGTCCTTTTAACACTTCTCGGTTGATCCAATCTATCCGTTTCTTTTATTGATCAAACAAACGTCTGGCATTGAGTTCAAGAACTCCGAGGGCCACAGAGAATTTCTGTGTTTTTTTTCCTAAACGTTAGCATTTTCTCTATGGGAAGGCTTAAGCTATAACTTCGGTTTCTTGCATCAATGTAGGAGGATTCGGGTTATTATGAGCTTTGACAGTTGCAGGACGGGGCCCAAAATTAAGTTGGCAGGCTGACTTTGAACTCAGGCTCCCCCTCATTGTTTCACTTTCTCTCATGGGCCATCTCCCCTCCTTGTTTTCTCACCAAACTTGAGACCCAGGTTCAAACAAGAACAAAGGCTGGAGGGCAGCCACGAGCCGCAAACAAGGGGCAGAAATCCTCCCCCCCCCACCCATGTACTGGGGGCTGTGCAGAGCCGGGCCACCTGGGCCTCACTGAGCTGGGCCGGACACGGCAGAAGCGAGGCACAGGGTGAAATCGGGCATTTGCAGGACATCAGAGAGAGAGAAGGTCAGAGGCCAGGGCCTCAAGGTGCACTAGAAAGGCAGGGCCAGGCCAGGGGCATCTGCAGAGAAGTAGGGAAGGAAGGAAGAGCTCGGGAGGAGGGGAGATGTTTCTTTTTTAAGTTTATTTATTTTAAGAGAGAGAAGAGAGAGTGAGCATGCTAGCAGGGGAGGGGCAAAGAGAGAGGGAGAGAGAGAATCCCAAGCAGGCTCCACACTGTCAGCACAGAGCCCTACGTGGGGCTTGATTTCAAGAACCACGAGATCATGACCTGAGCCAAGATCAAGAGTCGGACTCTTAACCGATGGAGCCCCCAGGTGCCCCCACATGTGAAGCTGTGTCGGTGAACTTGAGCTCTGTCCGTGCCACCACTCAGCTGAGGCTAACGCATCACAGAGGTCCTGCCCCAAACTCTCCAGGCTCTCCCAGCTCCGACCGCCACAGGGTCACAGGGCAATGACTCACTGGCCCAATGGAGTCCCCCTGAGGGCCCTGTCAGGGCTAAAAATGCCCCTTCCCTGCACCAATACCAGCAGGCTCCCAGGCGAGAGCAGCCAGGACCCTCCTCTAACGCGGAACTGTATCCCAAGAAGCCTTCCTCCTTTAAGCCAACAGCACTTATCAGGGGATTAAAAATCAACTTGTTTGTCTAAAATAGTTATTTTGCTAAAAATAACAGCTCTGCACTGCAGCAAATTCTTCCTGGAAGAATAGCTGCGATCTCAACCTGCCAGAGGTAACGCGTCCCCAGGGCTCTCCCACTGAGAGCTGAGCATTTAGGAGAAGCCCCTTTTCTCTGGAATGTCCTCTCCCCGCTGTGTCCCCTGGCTTCCAAAAGCCCCTCCCTGGGTGAGCCCTCACCATCTCGAGTCTGCCTCCTGTCATCTGACTGCTCATGCACCCGGCGCACTGGGTGGGGTGCCTGCCCAGCATCGGGTTCGGGGAGCCCAGCCCCAGGCACGGTGCTCAAGTGACGGGGTCTACGGGCTCGGACAGAGAGCAATGGGCCCCATCCTGGGTCCAGGGCCAGCTTCCAACGGTGCGTCGCTTTTCTGGGATCGAAAGGGTAAAACAAAAGTGCCGAGTTACTAAAGATACCAAAAACTCCTCGCCCTGCTCATCGCTTCGGGACGCACCAGTGAGCAGGAAGGCACAGCCCTGTGGTCACAGCGCTTGCCATAGGGACGGGGCAGGGGTGACAGGAAGAAAGCAGAATCGGGGGAGGTCCAGGAGGTCTCTGGGGAGGCACCCCCACCTGAGAGACCTGAATGACCAGGAGCCAGACATGGAAAGTTCCAGAAGGAAGTTAAGCTGCAGAGTCCCCAAAGGGGGAGCAAGGTCTGAAGGAGGAAGACACAGAAGGGCCACTGCGGCCGAAGCCCCCTGAGGGACAGACTTGGGAGACGAGGCAGGGACGGGCCAGACCCCTACCTGTGCAGGGCTCCCGTGGCCGTGCTCCGCCAGGTAGGCTTCCGTGGCCCCGGATCTGTGGCCTCCAGGGGGCCTGCAAGGCTGAGCAGGTCTGCTGCTTGCAATCTGATAAAGGGAGCCGCCTGGACGTGACCTTGGCCATGGGTGACAGACGAGTGCCAGTGACCCGGGTGCCGACAGTGTACACCGGGAAGGTCAGATCTTTCAGCAAGGCTGCGATCTCACCCAGCAGAAAGCCGGTGCCCAGAGAGTGAGAGAAGGTCGTGCACCCTGGTCACCAGGCCTGGGAAACAGGGGGCGGTGGGGAAGGCGCTCTGTGGTTTTCCAACGGGAGGGGGCTCGCGGCCAGAACTTCTGCCTCCAGGCCGCCTGGAGCAGAGACGACTCCCTCTCCCGGGTGCGAGCGCAGACTCCCACGGGCAGCCAGACCACCAGGGCCACTCTCCTCTCATATCCCCGTGTCATGGGCCGAGTAACATCCCCCCAGGGTCTCACCCTCCAGAAACCTCAGAAAGTGACCGTATTTGGAAGGAGCTCCCTGCAGATACAATCAGGTAAAATGACATGGCAGGCCCGAAATCCAGCAACAGCGTCCCTGTGAAGGACATGGGAGACCACAGTGCCGTGGCCGCAAACCAGAACCACGGACTGTCGGTGGGCACGGCGCCAGGAGCCTCCCCGGAGTCTCTCTCGAGAGCGGCCTCGCTGGGGATCTCCAGCCGCCTGGTCTGCAGTGAGGCACAAAGGCAGCCGTGGCACAACCAGCACGCTCCGCTCGCGGCGTCTGAAATCACCGCTGCTGGGACCCGAGACGCCGCCGGGAAGAAGTGGCTTCGGTTCCACACAGGAGCATTTCTGGCCCCAAATATATACCTCGCCAGGGAAGCAGGCTTGACCTGCACCCGCACCTTCTCGTAAGTCCCTCCAGAGGCACCCTGAGAAAGCACTTGTCGGGGTGCCTGAGGGCTCAGTCGATGAAGTGTCAGGCTTCGGCTCAGGTCATGGTCTCGCGGTTCCTGAGTTCGAGCCCCGCGTTGGGCTCTGCATTGACAGGCTGTCAGCGCAGAGCCCGCTTCAGACCCTCTATTCCTCTCTCTCTGCCCCTCCCCTACTCGTGCTCTCCCACGCCCTGTCCCTATGACACCATCCCTACAAGGCGTAGCCCAAGACTTCCTGAGGGTCAGCGGCTCAGCGGGGATGGAGAGGGGTGGTGGGTGGGGACTTTGCTGCTTGGGAGACACATGCCACTTGACATCTGGTCCCAGTTCTCCATCTGACCTGGTGTAGCCGGGAGTCCTAGCGTCTGTTCTCGGGCCCTAACCTGCTCCAGGCAAGGGTTTGCCAGGCCGCAGCTCGGCCCGCGGAAGAAAGCAGCATAGTCTCCACGCTCACTGACACCAGCCGCTTCTTCGGGTCCCGGCTCTGCTCCTGTCGCTGCGCTGCACACGGACACCCGGGTCTCTGACCCCCGACCCGCTGCCCACCACCTTTCCTAAAACAGCACAAGGCCTAGAAGTCATGGGTGCTTTAAACTTCCCTGAGTGTTTTCATGTGTTTTATGTTGTGTTCGTTTTCTGCAACATCCCAAATAGGGGTGCCGTCCACTTTCCCAGTGAAGAATCCAGGACAGTGGCAGCTGGTCAGGAATGTCCGAGGTCACCCAGCTGGGGGCGGGGGGGACTAAAACCGGCCCTCTCTCTTCTAAGGGGAGTGAGAAATGTTTACTGAGCCCGCACAGTACAGGGTCCCCTAGCCCTGCATTCTAAGGACTCCTGATCAAGGAAATTGCCTAACCCTATCCGGCCAAGAGCTTTGAAAAGAAAACTATTTCAGACCAGCACAGGGTATCTGGGTCTCCCCCTAATCTCACCCCGATTTCACCTCCGTATCAGTCAGCATTCTGGAGAGAATTAGCTGATGCAGTTACAAAGGCTGGCGAGTCCCAAGCCTGCGGGGTGGGCGGGCAGCCCACAGACACAGGCAGAGTTGATGCTGCAGGTCCAGTCTGAAAGCCGCCCACTGCAGAATTCCTTCCTGCTCAAGGGGGGCCAGGCTTTTGTTCTATTCAGGTCTTCAGCTGATTAGACGAGGCTCACCCACATTAGGGAGGACAATCTGCTTTTACTCAAAGCCACTGATTTATTTTTTATTTTTTAGTTCTCTTTTTAAAATATGGTACAGTTAAGACCGTGTTATATTAGTTGCAAGTGTGCAACTGATTCACCACTCCAACACTTGGCTCAGGCTCATTCTGAGAAATGTAGTCTTAATCTCCTTCACCTACTTCACCCATCACTCCCCCAACCTCCCCTCTGGTGACCATCAGCTTGTTCTCCAGGGTTGTGAGTCTTGGTTAGTCTCTCTGTTTCTTTGTTTTGTTTCTTAAATTCTACGTATGAGTGAAGTCATATGGTATTTGTCTCTCTCTGACTTATTTCACTCAACATTGCACCCTCTACAAGTGATCAATGTTATTGCAAATGGCAAGATTTCATTCATTTTTATGGCTGAATAATATTCCGTTGTACACATACCCCAGTCCATGGCCACACAGACTGAGTCCACAGCTTGGCGATTGTAAATTGTGTTGCTGTAAACACCGGGGTTCATGTATGCTTTTGAATTAGTGTTTTCATATTCTTTGGGTAAATACCAAGTAGAGGAATTACTGATCACATGGTAATTTTATTTTTAATGCTTTGAGGAACCCTCACACTGTTTCCCACAGCGGCTGCACCAGTCTGCGTTCCCACCAACGGTGCCTGAGGGCTCCCTTTTCTCCACATCCTCGTCAACACCTGTTGTTTGTGTTGTTGACTTTGGCCATCCTGACGGTCGTGAAGTAGTCTCTCATCGTAGTTTTGATTTGTATTTCTCTGGTGATCAGTGATGTTGAGCATCTTTTCATGGGTCTGTTGGCCACCTCTATGCCATCTCTGGAGAAAGGTCTGTTCATGTCTTCTGTATTTTAATTGGATTATTTTGGGGGGGGGATGTTGAATTGTATAAGTTCTTCATATATTTTCAATACTAGCCCTTTATGTCATTTGCAAATATCTTCTCTCATTCTATAGGTTGGCCTTTCAGTTTGTTTCCTTCACTGTTCAGAAGCTTTTTATTTTGATGCAATCACAATATTTTTTTTGCATTTTTCCCCCTCAAGAGACATATCTAGAAAACTGTTGTCATGACTGATGTCATGAGCCTAGGATTTCTATGGGTTCAGGTCTCACATTTGTCCCCCGTCCAGTTTGAGGTCAGGTTTGTATACGGTGTGAGAAAGTGGTCCAGTTTCATTCTTTTGCACGTGGCTGTCTGGTTCTCCCAGCACCATTTTTTGAAGATACTGTCTTTTCCCCATTGTTTATTTTTGCCTTGTTCTCGAAAATCAATTGACCATATCATCGTGGTTTTATTTCTGGGCTTTCAATACCGTTATATTGATCTGTGTATCTATGTTTATGCTAGTCCCTTAGTATTTTAATTACTACAGCTTTAGAGTAGAACTTGAAATCTGTAATTGTGATGCCTCCAGCTTTGTTCTTTTTCGAGATTGCTTCAGGTATTCAGGGTCTTTTGTGGTTCCATACAAATGTTAAGATTGCTTGTTCTACTTCTGTGAGAAATACTGTTGGTAGTTTGATAGGGACTGCATTAAATGTGTGGATTGCTTTGGGTAGTAGAGAATTTTAACAATATTCTTCCAACCCAGAAGCATGGAATGTTTTTCTATTTCTTGGTGTCGTCTTCACTTTCCTTCTTCCGTGTTTTATAGTTTTCAGAGTATAGGTCTTTCACCTTTTTGGTCAGGTTTATTCCTAGGTATTTTATTATTTTTGGTGCAATTGTAAAGACTCTTTTCTTAATTTCTCTTTCTGTCGCTTCATTTTCAGCATAAAAATGCAACAGATTTCTGTATATCCATTTTGTATCTTGTGATTTTACTAAATTCATTTATCAGTTCTAGTAATTTTTTGGTGGAGTCTTCAGGGTTTTATGTATTAGTATCATGTCATCTGCAAGCAATGAAAGTTGTACTTCCTACTTACCAATCTGGATGCCTTTTATTCCTGTTTCTTGTCTTATTGCTGTGGCTAAGTTTCCCAGGACTGTTGAATAAAAGTGGCGAGAGTGGACACACTTGTCTTGTTCCTGATCCTAGGAGAAAAGTTGTGTTTTCCCCATTAACAATGATGTTTGCTGTGGGTTTTTTATATGTGGCCCTATTAGGTTGAGGGTTGTTCCCTCTAAATCTACTTTGTGGAGGGTTTTTACCATGAATCAATGTACTTTTCAAATGCTTTTCCTGCATCTACTGAAAGGACCATACGGTTTTTATCCTTCCTCTTGTTGATGTGATGTATCATGTTGACTGATTTGCAAATATTGAATCCCCCTTGCATCCCAGGAATAAGTCCCACTTGATCATGGTGAATAATTTTCTTTTAATATATTGCTGGGTTCCATGTGCTAGTATTTTCTTGAGTATTTCTGCACCAATGTTCATCAGAGATATTGGCCTGTAGTTCTCTTCTTTCTTCTCTTCTCTCTCTCTCTCTGTGAAGTCTTTGTCTTTTTGGTATCAGGGTAATGCTGGCCTCATAAAATGAATTTGGAAGCTTGCCTTCCTCTTCTATTTTTATGAATAGTTTGAGAAGAATAGGTATCAACTCTTCTTTAAGTGTTTGGTAGAATTTCCCTATGAAGGCATCTGGTCCTGGACTTTTGTTTGCTGAGAGTTTTTTTATTTTGATTACTGATTCAATTTCATTGCTGGTATCCAATCTGTTCAAATTTTCTATTTCTTCCTGGTTCCATTTTGGGGGGGTTATATATTTCTAGGAATGTTTCCATGTCTTCTGGATTGTCCAATTTGTTGGCATATATTTTTTTCATAATATTCTCTTATAATCCTTTGTATTTCTGTGGTGTTTATTTCTGATTTTGTTTGAGTCCTTTTGTGTGTGTGTGAGTTTGGCTAAAAGTTTATCAATTTTCTTGGATCTTTTCAAAGAACCAGCTTCATTGATCTTTCTTTCTTTTCTTAAGTTTCTATATTGTTTATTTCTACTTCCTTCACTCTACTGGTGTTGGGTTTTGTTTGTTTTTCTTTAGCTTCTTTATGTACCAGATCAGATTGTTTATTTGAGACTGTTCTTGCTCTTTGAGGTAGACCTCTATTGCTATAAAATTCCCTCCTAGAATTACTTTTGCTGCATCCCAAAGTTTCTGGCTCATTGTGTTTTCATTTTTCATTTGTCTCCATGTATTTTTTTAACTTCCTTTTCAATTTCCTGGTTGACCCATTCATTGTTTAGTACCATGTATTTAACTTCCATGTATATGTGTTCTTTTCAGATTTTTTTCTTGTGGTTGACTTCTAGTTAACTTCTAGTTTCATAGATTTGTGGTCAGAAAAGATGCATGGAGGGGTACCTGGGGGGCTCAGTCAGTTAAGCATCTGACTTTGGCTCAGCTCATGATCTCACAGTTCATGAGTTTGAGCCCCAAGTCAGGCTCTGTGGTGCCTGCTTCCAAGCCTCTGTCTCCCTCTCTCTCTGCTCCTCCCCCACTCATGTGTGCTCTCTCAAAAATAAATAAATATTTAAAAAAAGAAGGAAAGAAAAGAAAAGATGTGTGGTATGACTTCAGTCTTTTTGAATTTGTTGAGGCTTGTTTTGTGGCCTAATATATGATCTATTCTGGAGAATGCTCCATGTGCACTTGAACATGTGTTTTCTGCTGTTTTAGGATGGAGTGTTCTGAATATATCTGTTAGATCCATCTGGTCCAATGAGTCATTCAAAGCCACTGTTTCCTTGATTTTCTGTTTGGATGATGTGTCCACTGCTGTAAGTGAGGTGTTATAGTCCCCTAGTATTGTTGTATTATTATCAATTACTTCCTTTATTGTTATTAGCTGCTTTATGTATTGGATGTTTTCATGCTGGGTATGTAAATATTTATAATTGTATCTTCTTGTTTATTATCTTTATGGTTATATAGTGTCCTTCTTTGTCTCTTGTTACAGTCTTTGGGTTTTTTGTTTTGTTTTGTTTAATGTTTTATTTATTTCTGAGAGAGAGAGACAGTGTGAGCAGGGGAGGGTCAGAGAGAGAGGGAGACACAGAATCTGAAACAGGCTCCAGCCTCCGAGCTGTCAGCACAGAGCCTGACGCAGGGTTAGAACCCACGGACCATGAGATCATGACCTGAGCCAAAGATGGCTGCCCAACCAACTGAGCCACCCTGGCGCCCCTACAGTCTTTGTTTTAAAGTCTATTTTGTCCGATACATGTATGGCTACTCCAGTTTTCTTTTGATATCCATTTACATGATTAACGTGTCTCCATTCCCTCACTTTCAATCTGCATGTGTCTTTAGATCTGAAATGAGTCTCTTGTAGGCAACACATAGATGGGTCTTGGCTTTTTTTTTTTTTCCTGATCCATTCCATCAACCTATGCCTTTTGATTGGAGTGTTTAGTCCATTTACATTCAAAGTAATAACTGATAGGTATGTACTTACTGCCATTTGTTATTTGCTTTATTGCTTGTTTTTGTAGTTCTTCTCTGTTCCTTTCTTCTCTTGCTCCCTTCTCTCATGGTTTGCTGGCTTTCTTTAGTGATATTCTTGGATTCCTTTCTCCTTATTTTTTGCATATGCATTACCAGTTTGGGATTTGTGGCTTAGGTTTATATATAACATCTCATGCAGCTGGCAGTCCATATTACATTGATGATAATTTGTTTGAACTCACTCTTTACTTCTCTCTCCACCTCCCCACACACACATTTTAGGTATATGGTGTCAGACTTCACATCCTATTATTTTGTGAATCTATTAACTGATTTTTAGAGATAGACTTATTTATACTACTTTATGCTTCCTACTGTTCTAAATCCTATTTATAGTCATTCCTTTCCACACAGAGTCCTCTTTAACATTTATTGTAGGGCTTTTTTAGTGGTGATGAACTCCTTTATCTTTTGTTTGTCTGGGAAACTCTTTATCTCTCCTTCTGTTCTGAATGATAGCCTTGCTAGATAGAGTATTCTTGGTTGTAAGAATTTTCCTTTCAGCACTTTGATTATATCACACCACTCCCTTCTGGTCTGCGAAGTTTCTGCCTAAAAATCAGCTGATAGTTTTATGGGGTTTCCCTTGTATGTAACTATTTTTCTTTCCTTCTGCTGTTTTTAAAACTCTTTCTTGATCCATGCTTCTTGCCATTTAAACTGCTATGTGTCTTGGTGTGGACCTCCTTGGGTTGATTTTGTTGAGGGCTCTCAGGGTCTGGATTTCTGTTTTCTTCTCCAAATTCAGGAAGTTTTCAGCTATTATTTCCTCAAATAAATTTTATCCCCCCCCCTTCTCTCTCTTCTACTTCTGGGACCCCTATTATGTAACTGTTACACTTGATAGTGCTGCCAAGTTCCCTAGGTATATTCTCGTTTTGCATACTTTTTTTCCCTCTCTTCTGTTCAGCTTGATTGTTTTCCATTACTCTGTCCTCCAGGTCACTAATCTGTTCTTCTGCTTCCTCCAGTCTACTATTTATTCCCTCCTGTATTTTTAACTTTGGTTATTATGTTCTTCACCACTGATTCGTTCTTTTTCATGTTCTTTGTTGAGGGCCTGGCTGAGGTCCTCTAGTCCTTTCTCAAGTCCACTGAGTATCTTTATAAACATTACTTTAAATTCTCTATCAGGCATATTATTTATCTTCATTTTATTCAGGTCTCCTGCTGTGATTTTGTTCTGTTTTTTCATTTGGGACATATTCCTCTGTCTCCTCATTTTGTCTAACTCTGTGTCCATTTCACTGTGTTAGCTGCATCTCCTGCACTTGAAAGCAGTGGCCTTATGAAGAAGAGGTCCTGTATTGCCTGTGGTGCAGTGTCCCCTGTTCACCAGAACCTGGTACTTCAGGGGTGTCTTCTATGTGTGATGTATGTGACCTGTTGTGGCCAAGCTATGTTCGCCTTCAGTCCAGTCGTCTGCAATGCTCTCTTTGTCTGCTGTGGGCAGGGTCCCATCCCTGTACTGTTAGTGGGACAGTCTGGTGTGGCGACAGACCAGACTAGGAGTTTGCTAGAGATGGGACAGCTCCCAACTGAAGGGCACTGTCCCTGTGTTGTTGCATAAACTTGTATTGAGAGGTGGGGCTGCAGTCAGATCCGATGTCTGCCCCCAGCCCACTGCTGGGGCCATAGTCAGACTGGTGTGTAGGTTAGCTTCCCCTCTCCCTGGGGCAGGACTCACTGTGGAGTGGTGTGGCCCCTGTCTGGGCTGCTTGCACTCTGCCAGGTTTGGGCACCGCTCTGGATGGGCTCCACAGAGGTGTATTGGAGGTGGGAGGTCCACAGGACAATGCAGGGGTGGGGCACAGGGTGCCAGCAAGGCCTGCGCTGGTCTACTGGGGGAGGGGCAATGCAGCCACCCAGGAAACCCTTCTGAGGCTGGAGGAGAAAGGGCAGGTTCTGCTCCCAGCAAGCTGGGGGAGTGTTGGGAGTGGCCTGGTTCCCGCAGGTATCCTGTGTCAGGCTGTGGGTGGGAAAAGGACAGCAACTGCCAGCTCTTCTGTTCTTGGAGGAACCTCCCAACGATCCCTGCCCTTCCGGTGCCCAATCTCAGATTAGTAAGTCAACCTCTCTCCCCTGTGCCCCACAAGTGTTTCAAACTGCTGCTTCTTACTGAAGCTCTGTGGGGCCATTTGTTGTTCTGCCTCTTTAAGGGCAGGGACTCAGTTTCCTCTCGCCCTCCAGCTCTCCCAGAGCAGCTGGGCTTTAGGAGTTAAGCCCCATTGATTGTCAGAACTGGCAAAGTTAGGTCTCTCTGGTTTTCAAAGCCAAATGCTACAGGGATTTGTCTTCCCCATGCAGGTCCCCGTGCCTGGGGTGGGGTCAGCTCCTCTTCCCTCTCCATGCCCCAGGTCTCTCCCTCCTTGGAGAGTCTCAAGTTGGTTTGGTTCCCACATTCTTCAACGTGGCCTCTTTCCTACGTTTAGGTGTGGAGAGTCTGTCCTGCCAGTCTTCGGGTCATTTTCTTGTCCTTACGCTCACGTGAGCATTGTCTCCTTGTATCCATTGTGTCCATGGGACGAGGTGAGCCCAGAACCCTCCTACTCAACCACCTTCCCTGGAAGCCCCTCAAAGTCACTGATTCAAATGTTAAGCTCATCCACAGACACCCTCACGGGAACATTTGGAACAATGTTGACCACATATTGGGGCCCTGTGGCCCCATCAAGCTGATGCAAAATTAACCACCTAAACCTCCAGCAGCTGGGCTGCCGCCGGCTCTGGACTCTGCTGGGCCTGGCCAGTGGGCTCAGCTGGTCCACCAGGACAGAGTCATGGCCAGTAGAACCTTTGTGAACTCTGGCATCTGTCACTGAGCTCATTTTAGCAAGGAGCCTTCCCTAAAATAATGTGGAAAAAGTATGTGATCCCCTCCATAGGGAGGGGACTCTAAGGGCCAGAGAAGAAAGAGGACTTGCAAGTCACTCTGGCCCCACACAGGGGCTTATCATATCAGAGGGCAATGGCAGCCCTCATTACGAGTGGGGACTCCCCAAACCATGGGGCCCCATACAAGGATGCCCACGCCATGCATTTCCAGAGCAGGGTCCATGGTGGGAAGGACGACCTCATGGCAGATGCACGTCACCAGCCCACCTCATGGGCCTCACCACCTGTATGCTCATGAACGGGGCAGCGCTTGTGCTCACGGAAAGGGCATCATGTGCGAGTTGGGAACTTGAGTTTGGGTCCCGGCTTTGCTCTTCACCGTGCGATATTGCCCCCTTGTGCCTCAGTTTCCTCATGTGCAAAATTAGCCACTGGTTTAGATCAGTGTTGCTGAACGATAAGCATTTCAGATTTCTTGGGGAAGCTGTCAAACCACAGGGGACACAGGGCTCGCCCTGGATCTAAATCAAAACTAGAGGAGAGCATTGCCAGGGCCGGTGAGAACTACCCCTCCGTCCAGGTCTGGAACTGCCTCGGAGATGTGATCATGCCAGGCCGCCTGCAGCAGCCCTTGGACGATAAAACACATTAGCCTCGACGGAAACTGTAGACCCAAGCCACAGCTTCATGCTCAGTCTCTCACTCCCACCTATGGACGCCATTTCATAGAGAGACTATTTTAAACCTCTGCAAATACAGGGGCGCCTGAGGGGCTTGGCTGGTTGAGCAGCCGACTCTTGTTTTCGGCTCAGGTAATGATCTCACAGATTAGGAGTTCGAGCCCCACATCAGGCTCTGCTCTGATGGTGCAAAGCCTGCTTGGGATTCTCTCCCTTCTGCCCCTCCCCTATTTGCTCTCTGTATCGAAAAAAAATAAATGAACTTAAAAAATAAATAAATAAAACAAATCTCCGCAAATACAAAGGTCTTTAACATCATAGCTTATGTGCATAAACCCTAATTTAAAAGCGTAGCTTTGATCTAAAAAGCTAGTTCTAGCAGAGGCCACGTATGCAAAGGACATGCATACAGAGTCCCGTTGGGGCCCAAGCACGTCGGGGACTCTGGGACCCCGTGCACTGAGAGGGCACACGGCCTTGCTCCTCACGGCTGTGAGACAACAGAAGGTACAGACACTGGCCTCTGTCCCCGTCCCCAGCACCAAGCTCCTAAAATCCTCCTTGTTTCCTTTGTGGTAAGAGCACTGCGAGCATCTTGGTTCTAATGATGCGTCTTTTGTTCTGGGTGGTCCCCGGGATGGGACTGGCTGCCAGACGGACGGAGCCATGATCAAAAGTTTGGCATGTTCAACCCTGCCCCCACCCTCTGGAAAGGGATTAAGGTGGAAGTAAGCGAATGGTCGGCCATGTCTCTGTGAGGAAGGCTCCATAAAACCACAGCAGTACAGGGTTCAGGAAGCTTCCAGGTGGGGGAGCACATCCACCCCAAGAGGGTGACCCACCCCGGCATCACGGGACAGAAGCGCCCATGCTTTGGAGCCCCCAGACCTTGGCGCATGTGTCTCTGCACCTGGCTGCTCACCTGTGTGGGTCTCCTGGGGACTCAGCACCTGCCGTTGGCATCTGGAGTGGGGGGCAGTCTCGTGGGACCAGGCCCTGAACCAGCGGGGGCCGCGCTGCCTCTAGGCAGGCAGGGTCAGAACCCAGTGGTAGGACACGCAGCCCACGTCACGGAGAACTGCTCGGTGGGGCCGAGTGGAGTGTTCGGTGTGAGCAAGAGAGGATGCTGGGGGCGGGGAGGGGCAAGGATGAAGCCTCCTACCCACCCCCAGATCGGGGGCAGGCGCTCAGCGGCTGCTCGGTGAGTATCGACTGAGAGAACGAATGAGCGCATTTACCCACCTTGTGTCCTCGGCAATAATGGGCAAACCGGGACGTGAACAAACGTGAGGGTTTTTCACACGTCTCAGAATAGCTTCACAAGCACCTCATTAGTGCGTTGCACACACCCCCGTTCTTCTCACAGACAAACTGGGGGACGCCCTGCTACCCCTCGCCGTCTCCCCTGCTGGGTATGTTTTCTCCGCACTGAACTGGAGCCCAGGGGAAATCCGACGTCCAGAGGGCCGCCCCTGGGAACCGTCCCCTGCCCGTCCACCATGAGGCGGGTCCTGGGACTCGGAGCCTCCGTGAGACCCGCCGATGACCCAGTGAGTCTCCCACAGTCAGAACTGTGCAAGGACACTCCGCCTGATAAGTTAGTTATGTCAGGTGGTTCATCAGAACCGTATAAAATAGTGACAATCGAGAATAAAAATTGAGAGTGATTGAGCGTGCTCACACACTCACACATGCACACACACGAAGATCCCAGGACCACACACAGCAGGAAATCTGAACCTCAGCTTCCCAAAAGCTACAGCGGACGGAGAGGCCAGCGACACAGCTCTCATACCCACATAGAAGGGGGTGTGGGCTCGTCAGAGACCAGCGGTTGCCCGACATGCACATCTAAACGTGGCTCAAGGCACATGCCATAATGACAGTGGGGGACACACTCAACAGCCACAGGCACTGGACTCCTCACCACGCTGTCCTTGATGGCTGGGAGCAGCACCGCCGTGTGGCCTGACAGTACCCCGCGGGGGGAGGCAAGACCCCACGGCCCAGGCTTTCCCGTGCTGCAGGGCATCTCCCTGACCCTCCCCCCGGCTGGGCGCTGGGCCAGCTGGGGCAAAAGCAAGAAGGGGTCAGGGACCCCAGCAGAGACGTGCTAGCAGGTGACCCGTGGCTCATGGAGCTGCCCCTGCCTGAGAGCGATTTGGGGAAATAGGAGTCTAAGCAGGCTTCTCACTCCCGCCTGGATATCCGTTTCCTTCCACCCAGAGCAGAGTCTCGTTACCTCTCCGCCTCCCCCACCTGCTCTCTGAGCACCTCAGGCCCTCCCGGCCCGCTGGCTTCTCATCACCTTAGGCCAACAGGAGGTGCCCGTGGGAGACCGCAGGGTCCTGGCGGGGGTGGGGGTGGGTACCTACTCCCTGTTCCCTTCCTGCAGGATGGTGGCTCGGGGTCTCTGCTCCTGCTGTCAGGGACACCCTGCACCTCTCGTGAGTAACAGCCCACTCCCCTGGCCCCTTCAGACCTGGGGCGGCAGCCTCCCCCCGCACCGGGCCACACCTGCCATCTGAACCCCACCCTGCTCTGTAAAGGAGTTCCCCCTCAATCACCCCAACCCCAGGCAATCTTCTCGGTTTTTCTCTGGGGCCCTGATGGATGCGGGAGCCCAGAGCCCTGAAGACAGACCCATTTGCCTTCCCTAGAAACTGAGTAACTAAATACTCTGACACATTCCAGCACATGAACCCACAGCTGATCACAGCCTCGACATCCTGGTCCAGAGAGGAGGGGATCATTTTGGCCCAAAGGCTCTAAGGCAAGGATGGCTGGTGACCCACCACGCTGCTGCTGGGCAAACGGTTCTGGTTTTTGGTTTAAACCTCCGGTGTGCTACTCTCAAGCACGAGTTCTCCAGGCTGCATTATTTATAAAGCATGTCCCCAAATAGCTGGAATTATTAGATATGTACAATTAAATATTGCAGGACATTGGCTGAATCTGAGTTTAGAATGAGGCTTCAGACAATGGCTGAAATCAGTGTCTATTCACTCCTCACTTATGACCAAGGAGGGAAACAAGAAAGCTGTATTATCAGCATGTAGAATGTGCTCTCGATTTAAAGACAACAACAGGTGCGCCTGGGGGGCTCAGTTGGTTGGGCATCCGACTTTGGCTCAGATCATGATTACATGGTTCATGGGTTCTAGCCCCACGTCAGGCTCTGTGCTGACAGCTCTAAGCCTGGAGCCTGTTTCAGATTCTGTGTCTCTCTCTCTCTCTGCCCCTCCCCTGCTCACACTCCCTGTCTTTCAAAAATAAACAGTTTTAAAAAACCTTAAAAACAACGGGGGCGCTTGGGTGGCTCAGTTGCTTAAGCATCCGAGTCTTGCTCTTGGTTTAGGTCTTGATCTCAAGGTCCTGAGTTCAAGCCCTGCATTGGGCTCCATGCCAGGCATGAAGCCTACTTCAAGAGTGAATGAATGAATGACAAATACAGTTGAAAAAAAAAAAATAAAAACACCACCACCAAACTCCCGAGCAAGGAGGCAGGCATCAAGATTATCCAAAAGGAACTCAGTCTTGAGCTTAGGTTAAAAACAGAAAAGGGGCTGGGACACAGGTGACTTACTATGTTCAAACCAGACACTGGGCTGCAGAAGGCCACCCTAGTGTGGGGCAAAAAGCAACAGTGCCCGAGAGTTCACACGGAGCTCACGCAGCCTTGCCATCCAGGGGGGTGAGGGGGAGAACACAGAGGGATCAAGACAGGGACCCCCAAGCAAGAAGTGTGCACACGGGACCCGTAAAGATATAGAGGTACCTGCACCCCACCTGCTCCCCATGTAAAGTACTGACCTGAGAAAGACCCATGAACGTAAGGAAGAAAATCACGGAATGGCCCAGAAACATCTAATAAGGTACAATCCACTTGATGACAAGGCTCTCCCTGTCCGAAACGCAATCAGCCACACGGCGCTTCAGGAGGGAATTGTAACCTGATCGGTAACTCATTTTATCAACCAACACGGGGCTGGTGGCCAGAATGCTTCCCTTCCCTCCAGCGGCTTCCACCCTTTTCAAGTCAGGAAATCTGGGCGAGGCCTGCTCCTGCCTCATGTCCTCTGCTCCGTCAGTCCCGCGGGGTAGACCCAGGAGCCCTGCGCTGACGTGGTTTGTCCGGTCAGGATCCCTCCTCGGTCCCCCTGCCCCGTAGAAGACCCACTTGCTGTGACCAGAAGTAGGTGTCAGGCAACGCTGCCAGGAGCCCGGCCCCCTGCCCTCTCCCCCTGCACCAGACAACAGGCCAGAACCCAGCCGACCACGAAGGGTCAACCCCCCTGCTAAGCTCGTGCACAGCCGGCCAGCAGCCCTCAGGGCCTGGAGCCGCGCGACCTCGTGCCGCCCAAGGTCCCGTCCGAGCCGGGCCCCCAAAGGCCCCCGAGCTGCCGTGCGGGTCTGTGTCGGTACAGGCCCCGTGTGCTCACACCTCTGACCTTGCGCAGCAGAACAGGAAAGCAGGTCCGGGCAAGATCACGGGCCAGCTACCTGCTGCCTCTGAACCAGGAAATTACAGGTCAGACCTCCAGGCACGACAGTCCTGCTTTGCCAGCACAGCCAAGGGGTCAGCAGTCTTCTGACGTGATGTGGCTCTGCCTCACTGACAGTCTGAGGGGTACAAGTGCAGGGGACAGGGAGGTAATGACTTTATACCTATCAGATTGAAGAGAGACCTGTCTGGGGGGACGAGTTGGGGAGGAGGACGGCCTCCCCTTGCTGGTGAAAACGTGAGCCGATGCAGCCTTTAGACACTACCTATCACTGGTGAAAATACACGGACCCTGCACCCAGCAACCCCTGTCTGGGGATCCGACCTGTTGAAATAAAGGCACCAGCGCCTAAGAATAGGCGTCCGGGGGAAAAAGGGATGAGATACCAGAGACACAGTCAGTGCCTGTCGGGAGGGGGAGGGCGGGGCGGGCAGCAGTCTGGCCGAGCTTCCTTGGGGCAGACCTACCAGCGACCCTGACCTGGAGGGGCCGCCCGGCCGCTGCTCAGTGAGAAAAGCAAAATTCAGGGAAATGGGAACCAACACCAAGACGCACCCTAGCCAGCATTTGTGTTTGTGTATGAGCACCAGGGAATCCAGGAAGGACAGACACCAGGCTGTTAGCACTGGGACCCTGGGTATGGGAGGGGGCGGTGGCAGGCGCCGTGGGTGGAGGGGACGGTGAAGCAGCAGCAGCAACAGAAACCACAACTTTTTTAAGTTTACAACTTCACTCACATCCGACTGTGCACGTGGGTCCACAGAAAGACAGGCGATGGTGCGATCGCTGGGTGCCCCTCACACCATCCCCGTGCTGCCTGCGTGTTTACAATAAGCATGAATCACTCCTGTGATCAGGAAATGCCCAGCAAAGCTATTTCACCAGGGTTTTCTGTTGCCTGCTTTTCTAACCCTGTTGTTACTTCGAATGCGCCACTTTCAACCAAATAAACCACATCGTGGCAGCTGCCGGCTGCTCTGGGCTCATCATTCATTAGTTTTGAACTGTGTGCAATCGTGTGCATGTGCATGCATGTGTGCATGCTGCCTGTGTGTGCTTGTATGTGTTGCACGTGTGCTCACGCGTGTGTGCATGCATATGTCTGTGTGCATACTGCCTGTATGTGCATGTGTGTTCATGTGTGTGCGTGTGCCTGTGCCTGTGTGCATACTGCCTTGTGTGCATGTGTGATCATCCGTGTGTGTGCGCCTGTGTGCATACTGCCTGTGTGTGCATGTGTGTTCATGTGTGTGCGTGTGCGTGTGCCTGTGTGCATACTGCCTTGTGTGCATGTGTGTGCTTATGCGTTTGTGCGTGTGTGTGCCTGTGTGCATACTGCCTTGTGTGCATGTGTGATCATCCGTGTGTGTGCGCCTGTGTGCATACTGCCTGTGTGTGCATGTGTGTTCATGTGTGTGCGTGTGCGTGTGCCTGTGTGCATACTGCCTTGTGTGCATGTGTGTGCTTATGCGTTTGTGCGTGTGTGTGCCTGTGTGCATACTGCCTTATGTGCATGTGTGTGTGCTCATGTGTGTGCATGTGTGGGTACCTATGTGCATACTGCCTATGTGTGCTTGTGTGTGTCCATGTTGCACATGTGCTCATGCGTGTGCACATGTGCGTGCATGTGTGCTCGTGCATGTGCATACTGCCTTGTGAATGTGTGTGCTCATGCGTGTGCATGCATGTGTGTATACTGCCTTGTGTGCACGTGTGTGTGCCTGCCTGGGTGCACACAGATGTGTATGCGTGTATGCATGTGTGCATACTGCCTGTGTGCGCATGCGGGTGTGCTAGTGTGTGTGCACGTGTGTGTGCGCATGTGATCTCTCCCGCGCACCACCACCTGAACCAGCTCAGGGAGGACTGAGGACCGAGCACCAGAAGGCCCCACAAGCCAGCATCTATACTGAACACATGGGCTCCACACCTACTGCCTTGCTTTCCCCAAGGAGCCCAGATCCTGAGCTGGCTCGTGGGGGGTGACGGGGGGCCATGCTGTGTCCCTGTGGCAGCAGCGTGGCCCCACCACAAAGCCAAGGAATCTTCTCGACTGACCTCAGGAGCCGGGTTCTGACAACCTTGCCCTGACCAACACTTACACGGCCTCCGAAGTCCCACCGGAACAGAGAACCCTTTATGAACTGGTGCCGACTGGCTCTGCAGCGTTTGCCAGTGCGGCTGTTTCCATTGGGACGGTCCTCCTGTCCCCCCTCCCCACACACTGTCCACACAGCAGCAGGTCCCAGAGCCACACAGCCACGCAGGGGTGGGGGGCAGAGGGGTCAGGGGCCACCTTCCTGACTGAAGGACTGGGGCAGGGCCACTGGGCGACATTACGCAAATTCACACACAAGCCTGGGGGGACTAATCCCAAGTCCTCACAGAGAGTCCTGCCCACCCGCAAGGGCTACTCCAGCTTCAGAAGCCACTGCGGGCACGTCCGATGTGGCCGCCTGGTGTCAGGGATCCTTCTCATCCTGGACACTCAGGTTGTCCAGTGTGGCTGCCTGGCGTCAGGGATCCTTCTCGTCCTGGACATTTGGGTCGTGAGCAGAGCGGGGCCCCGGTGGTCTCCCCGGGCACCCGCAGCAGAGTGTTTCTGCAGATGCTGACCCGTAATGCCTGCGGCCCATGTGAACACCTCTGGGACTGGGGCCGCACTGCCTACTGGAACTTTCCACCAGCGCAAAGACCTCTAAGAGTCCGCAGAGCTCAGCATGTGGACTTCTCAGCTCTGCAGACTTGTCAGGAGCCCCCCACGTGGATCTGAGATGAGAGAGAATAAAGGCAGGAGGGAGACGACCCAGCTGGGACCGGGGCCCTGCGCCTGGGAGTGAACTGAGGGGGCCCTGGCATCCCCTCGCTCAGGCCAAGTTCCCCCCAAGCCTCCTCACATCCAGATGATGCAGAGCAGATTAGCACCAGAGAGAACCCTACTTCAGCAGAGGTAAAGGTGGGACTCGTTATTCCGCTAAGAAATGACACGGGGCATCCCTTACATACCACGACCCCAGGCATACACAGGAAACAGGGACGGGTTGGCGCATTCATTTCCTACAGCTGCCATATCAAATCACCACAATCGCAACCACTCGCGATGGAAGTCAGAACTCTGAAATGGGTTGGTCCCTTGGAGCTGACATCAAGTACCGACAGGGCAGTGTCCCTTCTGGAAGCTCCGGGAGAGAATCTGTTTCCTACCACATGACTCTGGCCCTCCCGCCCCCTTCGCCAAAGGACCTTCGTGGTCACAGCCGGCCCAGCAGACAACCCCTTCCCCATCTCAGCATCCTTAATCACATTGAAAGTCCCCTTTGCCACGTCAGGTGACAATGCAGGTTCCAAGGACCAGGGTGTGGGCACCGCCCGGGCCCTTACCCCACCGCCTACCACACCCCGGGGAACACAGTACCCCAGGAGGCCTGACTAGACACTAAGGGGTGACAGTACAAGCTGGGGACTCGGGAAGGAAGAAAACCAAGGAACAAGGGACCGCGGATCATTCACACTCAGGATAAACCGCAACCGCCAGGCCTGGCCTTCCCCTCCTCCCCCAGCCACGGAGCCCCTCCCGGCCCCTCCCACCCCGGCTCGCAGTGTTGACGGGCGCAGCAAGGCTGTGCACTGGACATTCAGGGAGCTCTGCACGCCGCCCCTCTGCTGAGCTGAGCGCCTGCCCCCTCCCTCAGCTCCGTGACACCCTGGGGCGTGGGCACAAGCCCGTTCCAAAGTCTGGATCTGAGCTCAGAGACTCCCGGGAAGGCTGACCTCGAGCCCCAGGTTCCAGCACAGCGGAGGGCGTCCGCGTGAATCCTCGGTCCCCCTTGTGCTGTCCCGGACCCTTCCGTGTGCATCTCCTGCAGACTATACCGGGGGAGGGAGGACAGGCAACGTGTCGATAGTTCAAACCCCCCTCTAATGAGCAAATCTCTCCCAACCCTAACAGTGCCCTGCACCCCTAAACGGCTCCGAAGAACGAGGGCTGCCTGTCACCGGACCTGGTGCCAATGGCCACTGATGCACATGTCAGTGAAGGGAAGAGTCTCTACCATCTTTCCTCTGGTGAGGCCACCCCTTCCCCAGCTTCCACCAGCACCTCTAGACTCCTCCTCCTGCTGCACAGCCTCGCCCCCCATCTTCCTCCAAGCCTCAAGGTCAGTACCCCCAGACAAGGTCGGCAGGCCCAGTCAAGGTCGGCACCCCCAGTCAAGGTCAGAAGGCCCAGACAAGGTCGGCACCCCCAGTCAAGGTCAGCAGGCCCAGACAAGGTCGGCACGCCCTGACAAAAGCTTATCCACATTGCTCTCCAAGACCCCTGCCTGTGGACACCTCTCAGAGGGGCTCACAGACTTCAGTGATTTTTAACTCTTTTCTTATCCACCGGCCACTGATGCCCTCAGCCAGCCCGCGCCACCCGGACCCTGCACCTGCTCGTTGCGCTGACCTGGAAGTAGTGGCTGAGGCTCTGACCGTCTCCCAAGACATGGCCTTTCTGCCACTCTGCCCCCCAGCTCTGGGGGTCACAGCACCATGGCGGCCTCTGTCTTCCCCAGGACTGAGGTTAGACCGTATTCCTCCAAGTTGTTATTTTTTTTAACAGAATTTATTTATGTTTTCTTATTTTTTTTTAATATTTTATTTACTTTTGAGAGACAGAGACAGAGTGGGAGCAGGGTCGGGGCAGAGAGACAGGGAGACACAGAATGCGAAGCAGACTCCAGGCTCTGAGCTGTCAGCACAAAGCCCGATGCAGGGCTCGAACCTACAAATGTGAGATCATGACGTGAGCCAAAGTCGGAAGCTTAACCGACTGAGTCACCCAGATGCCCCAATTTTTTATTTTTTAATTTTTTTTAATGCTCAGAATTTGTTTTTTAAAGCAGTTTCTGGTTCACAGCAAAACTGAGTGAAAAACAGCGGTTTATCATAAGGTCCCTGTACCCACGCACGCATGGCCTTCCCGTCGCCAGCACCCCACACCATGTGGGAGGTTTGTTCAGCTGACACGCCGAAGCCACCCAAGCCCACTGCCCACATCAGGGTGACTCCTGGTGGCATGTGTGCTGTGGGTCTGGACATGCCGACGGTGACAGGTGTCCAGCAGGACAGTGTCACTCCAAGCGTCCTCTCCGCCCTCGAAATGCCCTGCGCTCTGCCTGTTCACACCTCCCTCCCCCAGCTCCCGGCCAGCTCCCGGCCAGCCCTGATCCTTTACTGTCCCCACGGCTTTGCCTTTCCCAGAACATCACAGAGCTGGAGTCACACAGGACAGAGCCTTTCCAGACTGGCCTTGTCCACTCAGTAGCCAGCCAACAGTCTGGGGTCCCTGTGTGTATGTTTTTAGGGCTTCGTAGCTCATTCTTCTGGGTTCTCCCAAGTGTCTGAGCACTGCCTTCCCCTGGGGCTCCGAGCCAACTCACCGGTTCTTTTTTTTTTTTTTTAATGTTTTTTTAAATTTATTTTTCAGAGTCAGAGAGAGACAGCGCAAGCAGGGGAGGGTCAGAGAGAGAGATACAGAATCTGAAGCAGGCTCCAGTCTCTGAGCTAGCTGTCAGCACACAGCCTGACACAGGGCTCGAACCTATGAACTGTGTGATCATGACCTGAGCCGAAGTCGGACACCTAACTGACTGAGCCACCCAGGGGCCCCCAGCTCACAGGTTCTTGTCCTGACCCTCAGTCCTGCGTGGGAACCTGCTGCCACAGCCCCGGCCATGCACAGCCAGGTCCCTGCCAGCCACCTCGGGGCCACCTTCTGTGTGCTCCAGTCCCCGGCCCAGCAAGGGGGCATCACGCACCCCATTTCACCTCAATGGTTCCAACTCAGAGATCACACTCCACAGACAAACCAAGCCAGACTCCTCACGAGTCCTTCCGAATGCACCTGGACCCTGTGGACCCATCCCCCTGTCCTTCTGTCCACCTGTCATGATGCTCTCCACGAGATCCCCAATCAGATGGGACTTGACATGAGCCTCCATGCAGACCTGCTAGGTTATACTTTCTACCTGAGAGGCAGGACCCCTGTGTCCCGTAAGACCAAAGACAGTGACTGACAAACGGGGGCTCGAGGAAGAACCTTAAACACAATGGGTTTGCCTCAGAACACCCCGCTCAGGGCTGAAAACGCCCTGTGCATTGCCAAGGGCGAGAGATTATCTGATTTATGAATTAAACATGGCCCTCTGCTTCCGGCCGCTCGGCCATGTTAGTCCTTAGTAACCCCCGCAGAGACAGGTGGCCGGGAAGGAGAACAGTTTGCAACGTGACTCCACCATTTTGGGGCTGGGGGGAAGCGGGAGACATGAACACGAGTGGGTTGGGGTGTGCTTGTCCTCAGATGTCAGGGTGGTGACAGGCTACATGGGCTTCAGGCACGTGGCCACCATCCAAACTGGGCTGACCCAGGCATCAGGACCCCACCTCCCTCCCCCCCCTTCCGGTCAGGGCCCACCACCCACCACACTTTGCAAACAGGCGTGTCAGGAGCACAGAGGCCGTGTCACACGGCCCAGACTTGTGAGCAGGCCGGAAATGCTCCACATTTCCACCCCCACCCCACGGCAAGTTCCGGAACGGACGTGCAGCCCAGCACAGAACTGAGGAAGGGGCAAGGGGACGACGCCATGCCAAGTGTCCCTGTCCCCTCTTCCTGGATTTCCTCTCTGGAGCCGGGCCAGCTGCCTGTGGGGGCCTGGCACCCACAGAAGCATCCAGCACCAAGGGGCCCTGGGATACAGTAGAGAGAGGAGAGGCGGGCAGGCAGGGGGCCAGGGGACGCGGGGAGCTGCAAGCTTTCCCAGATGTAGACCACACACTTCTGAGCATGTCGGCTCCTCCAAAGTGAGGAAGGCCTGCGCTGGAGAGCAGAGAGCACAGGTCTGCGCTGCCCACAGGGTGCAGCATCGCCACCACCTACCCTGCCCTCCTCCCCTCCACCCTCCCCACCTGCCACCCCCCACCCTCTTCCCTGCCACCCTCCCCACCTGCCACCCTCCACGCCCTCCTCCCCGCCACCCTCCCCACCACCCAACCCCCCTCCCCCACCTGCCACCCTCCACGCCCCTCCTCCCCTCCCCCACTACTCTGCCCCCTCCCTTCTCCCCACCTACCACCCTCCCCACCTTCCCCCTTGCCCTCTTCCTGCCACCCTCCATGCCCTCCTCCCCGCCACTCTCCCCACCACCCTGCCCCCACAGGCCTGCTGGCCACTCTCCCCACTCCTCCCTTCCCACCTCCTCTCTGCGACCCCATCTTCCATACCCAAAGCCTCGACCCTCTAGCAGTGGTGGGTGACACTGTGGTCTGGCAGGAAAGTGCTGGGTCCCAAGCTGACCTCGAGGTTGAGGAGGGTCGGGCATCCACAGGACAGTGGCCTGCCCCGTGCAGCTGGACAAACTTCACAGAGAGTGGACAGAGCAAAGACAGATGGGCAGGGCCATCAGGACGCCTTCCCCTCCGAAACCTGTAGTCTGTCTCAATTTAATGGCTGCATCCAGGCAGGCATCAGGGCTGCAAGGCCTTTGGATGTCATGTGCCACGTGTACCCTCTCCAAGGTCATCAAGTCCAGCTCCACAGCCACCATGGGGGACTGAGATCACCCAGAAGACATATTCGGTCTCCTCCATGGGGTCAGAGGCCACGTTCAGGCCGGGAACTGGGGCAACGGGCAAGTCAGGGCAGACCTGGGTCCCGCCTCAGTGGGGCTTTCCATCCAAGAGGTTCCCAGGGTCCCGGGGGTCTGTGGGCTCTGCCACAACTCACACATTGCACTAGATGCACAGGGCTGCACTCACATGGCCCAATGGCCTTGACTGCACTCTCCCCTGGGGACACCGAGGCTCCCACCCCAGTGGGGAGGCTGCCCTCCCCTCCCCCACAGCACCTGCCTCCCCCATCTTGCTTCCACAACCCACCGTCCCGCCTGGGTCACTCTAGGCCAGCTGACCAGCCCGCAGGGCTCGAGGAGGACCTAGTATATTTAACATCTTGCTGCATTTTCTCTGGTTTGCTCGCTCCGCACAAGCCTCCACGCAGATGTGGCTAGAACCAAGATCCAAACAGTAGCACGCCTAAGATGCTCTGCGGATGCAGTGAGCACATGCACCGACCACTCGGCATCTTCTCCTGCACAGAGCCGCCTGCTCCAGGGTGGGCCCTGCTCTGTTCCTCTGAACATGTGTGATAATCGTGTGCGATAATCGTGTAACAAATGAGGAAACGCATCTGAAGACTGGAACATAAGAGCCAAAACCAAAGTGCACACTCAGCAAACGCTCTCCGGCCACCGGAGACACATCTGGAGATCCACACTGCAGACACATCTGGAGATCCACATCAGAAAAGTGGGGACAGCCAATCTCCCAGGAATCCCTGGGGGTGGGGACAGCCAGTGTCCTGTCCTGTGAGAGATGCTATAACATGGCAGAGAAAAACCGAGGTGCACTGTGGGCAGAGGCCCGTGGCTGCCACCAGTCGGCCTGCTTTGTGGGAGAAATGCGCCAGCACCCAGAATAGGCCCTGGAGTCGGGCAGATGCCCAGACACGGGGACTGTGCACTCAGCACAGACGTCATGACATTGATTAGCTCCTGGCGTCTTTTGGGGGCCGAGAATCCGTGGTCCTGGGCTGCGCTGGTGGCCTGGGGGGAGGGGAGCAAGGCAAGAAGTTCCCCAGGAGGCCCTGCGTCTTCATAGACAGAACTAGGGACAGAGAGGTTAGGAGGCGTGGCCTGGAGGGCTCCAGAGTCCAGGGGTGGGAGGTGCATATGGCCAAGTTTGGGCACTATTCCCAGGAAATGTCTACTGGGCAAGGGGCCTTCCTGTCCACTCCTGCCCTGCCTGGGCTAAGCCCCTCGAGGCGCAGCAGGTGTGCAGGGCAGTGGCCAGTGGTGCCAGGGCTGTCTGGAGGCTCGGCCCAGGCCACTCCTTGGGGACCCCAACCCCACAACCACACCCCAGCAACAGTGAAATTGAGCCTGAGAGGCCCACAGATACCACACCCGCCTGAACAAGGCTCCGTACAATCCTGACCAAACCCACCACCTCTCTCGTCTCCATGCCCCTCCCCCTTCCCCCACCTTAGGGTTCCCTGCCTGGGACATGACAAGCAGGGGCCCCCAGCCCCGTAACCACCCCTTCCCGCCCTCAGGCGATGCCACACACCAAGGACATCTTGGCCGATGGTGGCCGACATCCTCCATCACCACCCGGACCTGCCATCCACTAGTTCCCAACAGGGCAGGCCCAGAAAGGCCCGGAAAGGATTTCCATTTCACCTGCCCCTCCAGCCGCTGCCCACCTGGGCACAGACGCCAAGGAGCAGGGAGCAGCTAGAGTGGCAGTGGCGATGGTGAGGGTAAATGAATTATTCAAAGCATCAGCGGATGGGGCCCTGAGAGCCTGAACCTCCAAGGGCATGGACGGCTTCCCCAAAGTGGACACCAGCACCCTTTGCAAAAAAAAGGGCCCAGGGGCACCTGGGTGGCTTAGTCGGTTAAGCGTCCGACTTTCGCTTAGGTCATGATCTCGCGGTTTGTGGGTTCGAGCCCCGCGTCGGGCTCTGTGCTGACTGCCAGCTCAGAGCCTGGAGCCTATTTCGGTCTGTGACTCCCTCTCTCTGACCCTCCCCTGCTCACGCTGTCTCTCTCTCTCTCTCTCTCTCTCTCTCTCCTAGAAATAAATAAAAATATTAAAAAAAAAAGAAAAGAAAACAAATCAGCAAACTGCACACCAAACTGCCCAATCTGCCCTGATCCCAGAAGACACACCGTCAGTGCAACCCAGAACTCACGAGTCCCTAACACTGGCTGAGCCCTTGACCCCAGATGCTGTTCCTGGCTGCAGTTCACATTTGTTGTGTCCATTTTTTTTCCTAGAATAACATGTTCCACTTGGTGCTTGACATAAGAAAGGAAAGACGGAAACAGAGAGAGAGAGTCCACGGGCTGAGAAGTCACTCCTGGCAGCCATGGTCTTGGAGAGGCGAGGCCAGGCACTCCTCTGCCTCTGCGGCCCGTGGCCAGTGCCTGGCAGCTCCGTGGGGCCCACTTCTGAACACAGCTTATTTCTTCCAGAGCCCTGCACCCCAGGCTGTGCGAATCCTGCCACACCTACTGCACTTGGCTCCTCGACCACGATCCTGCAGTGGCGGGGACACTGATTCTAGCGGAGGTACTAGTGCACAGCCCAGCTCTGAGCCGGTGACATCACCTCTCCCCTCGGGAGATGACCACTGCTGCCCTCCATCTACAAAGTGAAACAGCGCACTCCGTATGGTGGCAAAGTGGCCAGCTTTGCTCATTACAGAAGAGCAGCTCCTGGTGGGAACGCAGAGGGGGCACGTTCAGTGGTGCCACAGGCCTCCTGCCCTCAGCTCCACATGAAGCAGGGGACTGGTGCTCAGCACCATCAGACGTGTGCAATGACACAGAGGCGGGAATTTGGGGCCAGGGGTTTGTTCTTCCAAGAGGAGAAGGAAAGCCCGGGTTCACACTCCCATTCATCCCCCAGGAGCTGGGGCCAGGCAGTCTGGGAGACCGCAAACGTGCAAGACACGGTTTTCGCATTCCTAATTCGCAGCTCTGTCACTCTGGCCTTCCAGGAGAGTGCGTGCTCCACCAAATTCCTGCAAGGTCCTCCGCCAAGCGCATCCCATCACAGCTGTGGGCTCAGAAGGCAAGACGTGTGCCGTGCCATGGAAGCATGTCACATGGCCCCCGTGGACCGCTTTAAAGGAAAGAAGGTGGAGACTCTACTCAAGGGCAGTGGGCGGTCATCATTCGAATGGGCCCAAGTCTGGCATGTCCAGCCTCCTGGCCAGAGCACAGCGGGCCCCACGTCCAGCAGCGCGAGCTTCCCTGGGATAACCCAGGTCCCAGTCTGGGCGCCAGGAGCCAGCAGCTACTTCCGGGACGTTTGCTCTGAACACAGGGGAGCTGACAGCCAAGCTGAAGAGCTCGGCACTGAGCTCCTGTCGTGTCTCCGTCACCCAGCATCCACACCCCCTCCCACACTGGTCTGGTTTTGTCCAGGAACCACCTCCCCACTCTGAGTGCAGTCCCCGTGGGAGGGTGAATCCAGGTGCCGGGAGACCTTGCGACACTTATGCTCTCCCCTCGGTGCAGCCAACGGGGGCACGACCCAAGTTGAGCCTAGAAGTAGTGATTCAGGGACAGGATAAGGAGGACCAGCAACCTAAATCCACGTTACTGGGTGTCAGGTCTCGTGCCCCAGAGCCTCCAGGCACCGTATGCACACTCCGCCCTCCTTCCCAGAAATCCCATTGTTGATTAGGTGGCCAGAACTGGCCCCAAGGACCTTAGCTGATACATCCCTACACGGAAATCTGACACCAGGTGTCCAGGAAGGCTGTTGGGAAAGAAAAGCCACACATGGAGAACAGGAAAAGGAGATGCATATGGTGAGCACGGAAGACCCACAGGATTCCAGTGCTAGACGGGCCCCCGGAGACCACTTCGTCCACAGCCTTCAATTCACACACACGTGCACACTCACACGCACCTGTACACATGCTCACACACGCAATTCACACACCTGCACACATGCACTCACACACATGCCCCATGTGCATGCTCACACGCACTAACACACATGCTCACACAGATGCACACATGGACCTGCACACATGCTGGGACATGCGGCTCCACGCATGCTCACACACACCTGTACACATGCTTGCACACATGCACTCACATGCACCTGCACACACATACACACACATGCTCACATACACACGCACCTGCACACAGGCTCGCACACATAACTCGTGTGCACCCGCACACACTCACATACACACGCTCACATGTACCTGCACACATACACACTGGCATGCACCTGCATGCATGCTCACACACGTGCACACATGTTCACATATGCACACTCACACACCTGCACACACACGCATCTGCACGTATGCTCGCATACACACTTACATGCACCTGCACACATGCTCACATATACACTCATACACACCTGTACACATGCACACACATATGCAACTGCACACTTGCTCACACACACTCGGACGCAACTGCACCCATGCTCCTACATGCACACTCACACACATGCACACATGCTCACACACTAGGGAGGTGCAGGAACTGCACACCAACACAGCATGTGCAGGAAAATGCCAGGCGGCGGCAGCACCTGCGGGGGGAGCTGCCAGCCCCTTTCCAGGGCGTGACTTTTGGTTCTAAAACTGCCAGCCAATGAGGGAAAAGGGTGTCAAGACCAAACACACTTCTCTCCAGTCACTTCTCTGCACTCAGCACATATGCTCCGTTGGCTCTGCTCAACTCCCTTGTCACCCTCCAGAACCTCCAGGAAGAATCATCCCCGGATGTCACGCTCCAGTGACAACGGGGCTGGAGGTTCTGCGGCATCTGGTTCCATCCCCAGCGCCAGACAACGACCCCGAGTGCCACCACTACCCACTCCCGCTCAGGGCTGTCACCCACCCCTCCCTCCTCACAAAGTGGCCAGCATCAGCTTGAGGCCACCAATCTCCCGAGGATCCCCACGCAATGGCCTGCCCAGGACATGCGACAATGGTCCGCACCCTTTCCCAGCGAACACACGGCAGGGAAGGCAGGGACGCAGGATGGGCTGTGTGTCTGTTCAGCAGGGATCTAGACACAGTTGGCACAAGCGTGTTCTCCCTGGCCCCGGTCTGCCTACAGCTGCCATGAAGCCTCCCCAGCTGGCAGCCCCTCTGCGTCCCCGTGCACACGACACGCGGAGCTCTGCGTCCACGTGCACACAACACGCGTCCAGGCCCGTGCCCGCAGCACGCCCCAGGGCAGGTTACAGGGAGCTCCGCGCCCACGTGCATGCATGTCAGGGACCCCATGCCCACCACATGCCTCAGGGCGGGTTACATCCGGCCTGCAGGTGGGGTGGCACCCGGACCATCCCCCGCACAGGGCTCCCCTCACATCCGCCCTCCCTACCCCCGATTCCCGCTTGCTCATCTTCGCGCTCCGGGGGCTGGAATCACTGGGCTTCTTCCAGGCCCACAACCCCTGCACTTGCTGATTCCTTTTCTCAATCAGCTCATAGAACACATTTAAATATTTTTTTCATCCAAGAGACAAATGTCTCTATTATATAGGGGACCATCTGGGCTGCTATGGCTAGCTGACTGTGCTGCTATCCACTCTTTTTTTAGGGTTCATGAATCAGTTGCCAATAAGAAAAAAAACCAGGAAGTCAGCTCCAAGATCTGCGTTCCTCCCCTGCATTTTTCCCCAGCAGGAGAGCCTTATCCCCGCATCAGAATGGACCCTGTAAAGGCGAAAACAGCAGAGATGCCTAAGGCTGCTGTTCTGGAAATGTCAGCTGCAAGTTATCCTGGCTCTGGGGGAGGGGAGGAGGGCGATGCCATCAGCCAACTGCTCGGCCCTGGGGCCCTCCGGCTGGGCTAAGTAATATTGGGCAGCCTTGGCAGATGCAGGATCTTTGCCAGCAGGATGGAATGAAAGGAGGTCAGAGCGAGAGAGGAAGAAAGAAGGTGAGAGAGTGGTCGAGGCCCTGGAGCCCCAGACTCCAAGCAGTGGGTCAGTGGGAGGAGCCGCAGGGGGCGGTGAGGAGCTGGGCTCCGGGCAACTCACATCCTGAGAAGTCTATGAACGGGAAGCCAAGGAGAGAGGGGACAGAACATGGGTTCACAGTGTCTTGGCCTGAGGTTCCTCCCACGGTGGAAAGAAAGGAGATCCAGGTGTTATTCAGTCAGAAATGTGTCCTGAGCGCACATTTAGGGTTTTTACAGACCCTGCAAAGAACCGCTTACAGGGGCATTCCGGTCAGACAGCATCAACCCAACCCTCGACACGGGCACTTCCGGTACTGACCACCCGCAGATCAGGGCGGGTCAGTGTGTCTGGTCAGGTGCTCCCACGAAGGCATTCAGCCCAAACAGGAGCACGTGGGCACTCCCCGCCTCCCACACCCACCCACCAGCCCTCACCTGGGGGTGGGGGGACAGGGAAAAGCAAATGGATCCTCCCAAAATGTGTGGAAACTGAGGGGTTTTCACTGTTACAGAATATTTTGTTGTGCTGGCAACTGTGTGTGAGAGAGAAAAAGACACAGACAGACAGAGGGAAATTACATTCTTTGCAAACCTACTTGGTTTTTTTAAAACCACTTTAGTGACTCAAGGCAGCTTAAAGGAACTAGAGAATGAAGCCATCCTCGTAATGGGCCCCATGAGCTGACAGCCGCCTTCTCCCAGCTCCTCCCCGCCCAGGTGAGCAGTCTGCACGCCCCCCCACCCCCACCCCCCACTGCAGGCAGCCAATTCCGCCTCCGCCCTCAGCAGAGCTGGGCCTCCGGGCCCTCTACCTTGTGAGAGCGGAAATGCAAATAAGGTTTTAAGGAACAACAACATTTCACAAGTTCCCTGGTTCTGGGTGCCTCGCTCAGGTGCATTCCTCAGTTCTCAGGCCTAAAATCGTAGAAAACACTGTTCTCTCTGCCCACGAAACTCCCAGGAAGAAATAAATGACTGTGGCCAAGGGGCGCTCCCCTGGCGAAGCCAAGAGCTGTGTCCCGTCAAACCTGTACAAACAGGGCCCAAAGCAGAAACTCGACAAAATATTCCGTAACTATTTTGTTCTCCTACGAGACCTGAGGACTCCAGAGGAAGGTGGCAGCACGGACCGGACACTCCAGCCCACGAGCAGACGCAGGACATGTGTGGCTCTGCGGCTGGTCCGCCCCATCCGGGAGCAAGGTGGGGAGAGGCCAGCGACAGGGGCCCGACATCCAGCCCAGAGTTGGCAGCACGGACGGGACCAGAGTGTCTGCTGTGAAAAAAAGAATTCCCACTCAATCCTGTGTTTCCACACTGAGGCACCAGAGATGTCTGGTGTTCCCAGCAGCACTGTGTGCATAACCCCCAAAGGTGGACCCAGGCTTACACACTCACATGGAACTTGTGCTCGGACCCAGGCTTACACACTCACGTGGAACTTGTGCTCGGACCCAGGCTTACACACTCGTGTGGAACTTGTGCTCAGACCCAGGCTTACACACATGCGTGGAACTTGTGCTCGGATCCAGGCTTACACATGTACATGGAACTTGTGCTCGGACACAGGCTTGCACACACACATGGAATGCAGAGTGTCAGTTTGGGAGGAGGAAAAGGTTCTGGAGGTGGGATATTTTACCACCATAAAAAAAAAAAAAAAAAAAGGTTATAAGATCAGAGGAGCCAGACAGAGCCCGAGGTAGAAATCACCAGGCCGGGTGAGGCCCCCATCCCGGGCAGGTGGCCAGGTGGACTCAAAGAAAGACCAGCAAAGGCCAGAACCAGAGGAAATGGGATCTCGACAAGGCAGCACGAGTCTGGACTGGACGGTGTCACAGGCACAGGACAGGTGCACCCATACGCCTCCACAGCCTGGGTCGGCCCCTCTGCCTGCCCGTCTCAGAGGCGCTCACAGACCCTTCGGCCAGAGACCAGCCGGGGGTCACGTGGTGAGGGGAGGCCCGCTCTCAGAGCCCCGTCACACGGGGGTACCGGGGCCTGGGAGGCGAGCCGACCCCCTGACAGCCTGCAGATGGGCCCTCAGACAGCTGCATCCACTCGTCTTGGAGCTGACGGGGCTCAGCCAGGGTGCAAGGCACCCACACGCTCGCTGGACGGCAGGCACTCCCCGGGGGCAGCCACCACTGTCCCCAAAGCCACCGGCTCCCGCTTCTTCAAGGGGGCTTCTGGATTCACAACACAAACGAGGCCACGAAGAGGTGACTGTCATCACCCTCACAACCAGTCAGAGTCACCAACCACAGCCATGCTCCCCACCTGTTCATCACATCCACCAACGCGTACCAGGGACATCAGGGCCTGCCCTCCATCAGCTTCTAACTCACGGACAGCACAGACACACAGCCCGGGATGCGTACTAACCCCAGGTCATGTGCGGGCACTAATCTCTGGCCTCATGTGAGCACACTAACCTGAGGTAACACGTGTGCACTAACCCTGGGTCTCATGAGCACACTAACCCCAGGTCACCTGCACACACACTGACCCCGGGTCGCCTGCACACTGATCCCGGGTCACATGCACTGGCCCCAAGTCACACGCACACACACTAACCCCAGATCGCCTGCACATTGATCCTGGGTCACATGCACTGACCCCTGGTCTCTCTCTCTCTCTCTTTCACACACACACACACACACACACAGACACACACACTAACCCCGGTCGCTCGCACTGACTCCGGGTCACACGTGCACACACTGACCTCGGGTTGCCTGTGCACTGACCCCAGGTCGCCTGCACACTGACCCTCGGTCACACGCACACACACTAATCCCGGGTCACCTATGCACTGACCCCGGGTCACACGCAGACACACTAACCCCAGGTCACCTGCACACTGACCCCAGGTCACACACATAGGCACTGACCCCGGGTCGCCTGAACACTGACCCCAGTTCGCCTGCGCACTGACCCCGGGTCACACACACACACACACACACACACTAACCCTGAGTCGCCTGCACACTGACCCCGGGTCACACATGCAGGCACTGACCCTGGGTTGCCTGCACACAGGGGCCGATGAGCCACAGGAGCTTTCCCAGGGGTCGCTGCTGAGCCCGAGCAGGCTTGACCACGGTGAGACATGCGACCACACGTGGAAGAACGTGCAGAACTTAGATCCAAGAGGAAGGAGTAAACACACAAACCTGGGTGCGCTGCGGGTGCCAAGGCATGAGATGGACGCAACCCGCAGAGGCAGGCACACGACGCTCTGTAACAGCCTCCAGCAGCCGAGCCACGCGACCACCATCTGGGAGCACACCCAGGGCAGGGAGCCCCCAACCACGGCTGTGCCGCCCACCCGCCCCGGGCCCTGAGCACACAGGAACACCGGTGCTCCATGATGACCTCGCAGCTTCATCTCAATTTATTATCTTCAGCATTTAGTGTTTGGGCTTCATTCCAGCGTGTGTGAGACTGTCTCGTGCCTACCTCGCCGTCTATGTCAGATTAAAAATAAATGCCATCCTCATCGTTGGGTTCTGGCTGGTTGTCAGAGGCCAGTGCAGGACTTCATTGTGCACTTGGGGTTTTGTAACTTTTATGGGAATTAACCAGGTTCCAAGAGGCATTAAAAAAAGTTCTGACAAGTATCAGTTACCCGTGTTAACACACAGCTGCCCCGGCCACGAAAGATCCCACCCTCACCTCCAGCCGCAAGATCTGGGTTTGTGCCTCATGTGCCCAACCGCCATGCAGAGCCAGGACCTGGTGCCTTTTCTAAGTAGTACAGTCCGCTGCCTTTTCCTGAGGACTCTCCCTCTCCCAGAAAAGGAAGCAAATCAGAAGAAACCCAAATGGCGAAGAGATCAGGCTGGCACTTAGTATCTGCCTTACCTGAGCCACAAAGGAACTGCCCCCACCCAGGCGTCAAGGGACAGAAGAACAGTGTGAGTCACAGTCACCCGTGGTGAAACACGGGTGCCATGGGACACCATGCGGCTGCCATCTCGAAGCAGTAATCAGCCCAGCCCGACATCACCCTGTCAGATCATCTGACAGCGACTTGTCCCGACATCTGCTGTTGGGAACCTCGGCCCAGCACGGCCCTCCTCCCCAGCACCGAGGCTGATAGGCCCCACCAAGCATCCCCCCGACCTGGGTTCTGGGCTCCTGTCCTCAGGGCAGGCCTCAGGCTGGGGGAGCCGGGAACGTGCTTTTTTTTTTTTTTTTAATTTTTTTTTTTTAATGTTTTATTTATTTCTAGGAGAGAGAGAGAGACAGCGTGAGCAGGGGAGGGTCAGAGAGAGAGGGAGTCACAGACTGAAACAGGCTCCAGGCTCTGAGCTGGCAGTCAGCACAGAGCCCGACGCGGGGCTCGAACCCACGAACCGCGAGATCATGACCTAAGCGAAAGTCGGACGCTTAACCGACTAAGCCACCCAGGCGCCCCGGAAACGTGCATTTTTAACAAGCCCTGAATCTCTGCGGTCACCAGGAGGGTCTAGGAAACCATTCACAGAGCGAGTTTGTCGGCCTGGGTCGGTGCAGTGAGTCACCCAGATCCGACCACGGGGACACTTCAGAGAGGACGGAGGTCACGAACGAGGGCGGCCAGTCCAGGCGCAGAGACAGAAGTGACTGCTGGTTCGGCAGCAGGGCTCAGACCAGGGGCCGAGTGCAGGTGAACACGGGCGTGTGCAGAGTGTCCACGGGGGGAGAGCCCGTGCCAGAACTGCGAGAGGTCGAGACTGTCCGGACCACAGAACACAAGGAATAAGGTCAAACTATTAACGGGGCTGCCACAGAAACTGTCTGGCATGTGGGTGACGCGGAGCAATCCTGTTAGGGGTATGAGGGCCACTCCTGGGGCTGGGGCTGGGGGGCGGAGTCTTTTGGTCACATTTAACCAAGGGTGCTGGTCCAGAAGGGCACACGCTCTGAGAGCGAGGGCCTGGGCCGAGGTGGAAGGGGTGGGGGGGGGGGAGGGGGCCGGCAGAAGAGGTGGATACATGCTGACAGGGAGACTGGGCCACCGTGGGCAGGTCACCGTGGGAGTTAGGAGGGCACAACCGCGGGGGTGGGGCAGGCGGCTGACACACAGTCTGTGGGGTTGGCGGGACACCACTTGGGGACTGGGCAGCCACGGGGCAGTGGAGGGAGGGGAGGAAGAGGAGACGGAGGAACACAGACGCCGTGAGAGCAGCCAGAGGAGGCCGTGGGCCAGCATGTCAAGGCCACGGACAGGCCATGGGAGACTGGCCGGCCGGCGGACACCAGAGGAGAGGTGGGCACAAGGCAGGGGCCGGCGAGGAAATAAATGCCTGAAATAAAGTGGACAAGAAGCCAAAGCGGCAAAGCGCAGACATCTGCTGATTCCGGACGACGGGACCAGAAGGCGTTGCGGCCCCTGCATTTCTGTGCATTTGCTACAAGAATAGAAAGAGGGCTCGGGGAGGCAGGAGGTGGTGAGGGGACTCTGGCCGGTGAGTCAGGAGGGCCCCGGACAAAGGGCTCACCTGCAGGCTCAGAGACTCCAGCGGGGGGGGGGGGAGAGAAGGGACCGGTGGCCGAGAACACAGGATCTGGGGACAAGTGGTGACACCCCTGGGCGTCAGCAGGGAGGACAGAGTGGGAAAGGCTCCAAGTCTGGGAACGGAGCACAAATGTGGCAGCAGAGGCGTGAGTCCAGGGAAGGGCAGGCACCCAGGTGTCCCCGCCAGTGACTCTGCCCGCTCGGTGGGCCCCATGGGAAGTCTCCTGCTGGGAGAGGGCAGGCCCTCAGCGGCTCTGGGAAAACTTGGTGGATCTGGACCAGCATCACAGGAGCCAGAAGGATCCAGGCCAGGATCACCTGACTGGAGGGTCAGGAGGTGAAGTTGAGCCTCCTGCGACCCTACTCCGGAAGCCCTGGGCATGGGCAGACGGGGGCTAAGCAGATCCCTAACGGGTCCCTGGGGTACCGGGGGCACAAAGGGGCCAAGAGCAGGGGTGAGAGCCGGCTGGAGGTCAGGGAGGTCAGGTGGCACAGGGGGAACACAGCAAATGGTCCCAGTCACACGGGGCCACAAGCAGGTTAGCAGAGTGCATGAGTGAGAGCCCTGTCCGCCCCCCCAGAAAGGCGGGAGTGTGGAGGGGGAGGCGATGCGAGACTGAGACAGATGCCAGCTCCTACTGGGACCCTGGGGGCGTGGCCGACAGGACGTGCACAGGGCAGTGGGTGCCGGGTGGGGAAGGGGAAGGTCCCCTACTGGGAGGGAGAAGAGGGGGCCGGGGCGGGGGTGGGGGTGCTGGACGAGGGTCCAGTCAAACAGGCCTCGAGATGCAGGCAGGGACTGGGCTCCGGTCACCTGGCGAAGGCTCCACAACGGTATCTGCCTCCGCTGTCTGTTCAGCACCTGGAACACCCCAGGCAGAGGTCACGGCTGGCCCTCAACACCCCACCCCAGCTGGGCTCTGAACCTCACCAAGCAGTCGGGCTGGGGCCGTGCCTGCTTGTTGGGGGGTCCATGGCTTCTGCTCCTCTCTCCCCTCTGGCACCTCCTGGTAGGGGACAACCCTGCAGGGTGGTCAGCACAGATGGCACACCTGCTGGAAGGTGCTCTCTCTGGGAACAGCCGGCACCTGATCCCACGCTGTGACCCCCCCCCAGGAGATGCGCCCTGCACCCTGCACCACCACCGGCCATTCTTCTTCTGGAACAGCAACGGGTTCCCAAGTGTCGAGGACGGCAGAAGACGTGTGCCCAACCCCCCCGCCCCAGAGGCTGTCCCTGAGAAGCAGCCAGAAGCCATGTGAGAAAGGAGCTCCCTGTCGGCCAGAAGCATGTGCAGCCCAAGGGGAATGAGAAGTTACCCAGCAGGGGGTTTGCTAAGCCCCTCGTACGTGCCGAGCACCATCCTGGCTCTGGAAAAACACGGTGACCCAGAAAAGGTGCTCATGAGGCTTCCTTCCCTGAGGCGGGGGCTGGGGAGGCATCCACACTGCCTGCTGGGGACGTCGGGCCGCCAGAGGAGATGGGCCGTCTGGGACGGAACAGTGCAGACCACATGAGGCACCCTCACCTGAGCAGACCAAAGCAGGGTCACATAACGACAGGCTGTACAGACCCCGGGCAGCCTAGCATTTCACATAAGCCACTTCGTGTTTCCAAACAGACACTTGGAAACTCTGACAGGCTGACTCGGTCCCCAGGGCTGGACCTGCGACAGGCTGCAAGTGGCTGACAGCCTCGGGTGCAAGGACGTTCTGCCAGCCACACCGCCTCTCAGTAAACGCGTGCTGTGACCCTGTGTCAGCCGGGAAACCTCTCCCACGGGCCTGTGCTGCGGGAACTGGAACAAGTGTTATCAGGATTAATGTTGTTCTTTCAAAACTCAAGAGTCCTTAGAAGTGACTCTAGGTATTAAAAAAAACTTTAGGGGCGCCTGGGGGCTCAGTTAGATAAGCATCGACTTTGGCTCAGGTCGTGATCTCATGGTGCGTGAGTTCGAGCCCCGTGTCAGGCTCTGTGCTGACAGCTCAGAGCCTGGAACCTGCTTCAGATTCTGTGTCTCTGTCTCTCTCTCTGTGCCCCTGCCCTGTTCATTTGCTCACTCCCTCTCTTTCAAAAATAAACAAACATAAAAAAAAAACTTTAAAAGCTAAAAACCTGAAAATGAATCTTTGATCTTTTCAAAGACGGTTTCATCTGTGTTTATACAAACGTGACAGTCGGCAAAAGGCTGAGCCGAGCTGTGCTGAGACATCTCATGCCAGGAGATGCTGCTCATTCTCTCCCGGCTGCAAACGGACATCGGTCCGCATCCGAACCCATCCCCACGCCTTTTCTTCCTTCTAAACACCCAGAGCCAATTTTCTTTAAAATACACAATGTTTGGATGATGAAACACCCAAATCTCTTTCTGGAGAATAAGATTAACAGTGATTTTGTTCCATACACGTCCCTGTATTTTTGAAATTTTCCACAAGGAGCCTGTATCATTTTATAAGCAGAAAAACTGATTTCTTTACAGAACGAAACAGAATCTCCTCCTTTTCAAAGGGACGTGTAAGATGTCAGGTGTCTTTGTTATTATAATTCTAACTAGAAGTTCTAGCTCCAAATATTTTATTTATACAGAGAAAAGTAACCCTCTAGGTAAAAATAGGATCCACTATTACCAAAGTTAAACACTCCAAAGATAATACGGTTAGAAAACAGACATGGGCACACCAGGCTCAGACTCGGCTCCAATCCCAGCTCTGACACACAAAGGTTGTGCAAGTTTCATAACCTCTCTGATCCACAGTTCCCTGGTTTATAAAATGTCCGCTGTGAGGAGTAAAGGACTTCTGAGGCAATAAGAGGGCTGTGTGCCTGCGGGTGTGCAAAGCCAGACCCCCCCTTGACACACGCGTGTGTACACACGCACCAACCAGAAAACAAACCCTCACATTCTATATGCTCCAAATGTGACAAATAGTGGCTGATGTAAAATGAACTGGTAATTTAAAATATTTTCATTTGAAAACAGATGCAAATAAATTTTAAAAGCAAAACAGGAGGGGCGCCTGGGTGGCTTAGTCGGTTAAGCGTCCGACTTTCGCTTAGGTCATGATCTCGCGGTTCGTGGGTTCGAGCCCCGCGTCGGGCTCTGTGCTGACTGCCAGCTCAGAGCCTGGAGCCTGTTTCAATCTGTGACTCCCTCTCTCTCTGACCCTCCCCTGCTCATGCTGTCTCTCTCTCTCTCTCTCCTAAAAATAAATTAAACATTAAAAAAAAATTTTTTAAATAAAAAAAAAAATAAAAGCAAAACAGTAGACATGAAAGCAATGCGCTTACAGCCACAGCCACCCTTTCTCCCAGGCCTCCCGTGGGAAGTAAACAGTCAGTGCCTAGAACTGGCCTTTTGTCCACACTCAGCGTGTAGTGAGCTACCATCATGACTCCTGATCAGGTGCGTACCGTTAAGCAAGAAAAAGGTGACGTCTTCATGTTTTACAGCCCAGACCTAGCAATGGGGCCAGCTCTTTATCTGTGGTGCCCAATTCATTCCTGGGGATGTTAATATATGCTAAGCAATCAATACGCCTCATCAGATCAAAAAATATATGAGGAAGATAAGAAGCCAGAGAGAAAGCAAACCACGGCCTACCCCAGAACTAGTTCTCCTAAATTTTCCTTGAAGTAATTACCACCATCTACGCAACACCCACACATACAACATGTGCATCGATTTCTCCTTTCAATGTTCAGCAGCTGATCAATGTGGGGAGTCCAGGGCCGTTTGACCCGGAGACTGGAAGAAGGAAGAGACGCAATAAAGAACAAGAGGCTAGAGACTCCGGAACGCTTCCTGTAACATGAATTCAGAGAGCACAGATTCTTCCCGTTATTAGAAACTGGAATCTTGCCACTCACACTGGGGATCTGGTCAGGACCTGACGGCATCCGACGAGCCCTGGACAAGGGGGTGGGGGCTGGGGACCCGGCTAGTGGGGGCCGATGGGGGATCACGGCAGCGCCCGGCTTTGACTCACACGTCTGCTCGCCAACCAGCGGCATACACCATCCACTTAATTAACCTGCTCTTGAATTATTTATTATCTTCCCCTGAGTGAGAGCAATTATTCTTGCTGGCTACCCTCTCTGCTCCAGAGGCTTGTTCAGACCACTCCAATCCTGGCAGTTCGATGGAGTATCTGGTACCTGCCACCCTCTGGCCACGGCAAAAACACAAAGAAACAGCAAGTGAAGTATTTCTCACAAAGGGGAACCGCGAGCCTTCTGGAATGCAGGTAGCCTCCCAAACCCAAGGAAGCAGAGAAAGCTCCCCTGAAGGCATGAACACGTCTGTGCTGCCCTGTTTAGGCGTGATCTGCCCTGCACCCCTTTCCATTATGTATCAGGTAAAGTTTCATTCTCCCCGAATAACCTCAACAACTTCTGGGCTCAATGCTGCAGCGATAGACCCGGGTTCCTGGGGCAGAGGAGAGGCCACAAAATCCCATCACTTCCCACCGCAGGATTTTTGATCCTCGGAAAACTCTTGTGTCTGAATTCCTTCTCCCCACCCCACCCTCCAACACCCTCCAGATTCCCAAACCCACTGACGCACAGGTTTGCACATCCAGACGCAAGGGGAAGGCTGGGGACCTACCAGGTCTAGCGGCTTCCTTGCCTCCGGGTCCCTGTCCTCACTCTCGGAGCTTCCCCCAGGGGCTGCGCTAGCCTAGTGGCATCTCAACATACACCCTCTCGCTCTAGAACTCGCTGCTACAAACCACCAGCACCCACCCACCCACAGCCCCTCTGGTGGGCTTCCCGGCCCCTGCGGGCGCGCTCTGCACGGCTCGCCAGGGACGAGCCTCCGGGAATCCGTCCTGGGGTCCCTCGGCGCCTCCGGGCTCCCTGGGCGGGCAGGCTGCGCCCGCTGGCTCGGTCCGGAACTGCCCACCTCACCGTTCCCCTCCGCACCAGCTCCCCGCGGGCGAGGGCAGGGGGCCTTGAGGGTGGTCGGCTGGCCAAGCGCCGCTTGGTCCCCGCGCTGCGGCCTCCCCCTGCCCCCTACGCAGAAGTGCTCCACACCCCGGACCCACAGCGCACCTGCAGCCCCGCGGCCCACCTCCACGGCCCCCAGCCCACTCAGCCCCCGGAGGGCGGCGGGGCGCCGGGCGCGGGCAGTCTGCCACCTGCGGGGGTCTTGTAGGGGCTGGTGACGGCGGAGGACGGGGAATCTCGCCGCGGGACAGGCGACCCCCACTTCTGGTCCCCTGCCCTCCGGGCCGCCTCGCCGTGCGCCCTCTCCCACTGGGTCTCCAAACGTGTCTGAGTCAGACGCTGACATGTTCGGTGTTAGTTGTTATAGTTACTCGACTAACTGCTGCGCCGGCAACTGAGGGCAGGGAGGAGCGGGCTGGGCGGGGGTGCAACCGCGCGCCGCGGGCCCCGAACCAGGCTGTGGGGGGCGGGGGGGATCTTGCCCGGGGCCCTGTGTTCCCCCTGCCCCCTGTTCCCCCGCCAGGAGCCGGGCTCTGAGGGCGCCCCGGGCTGGGGGAGGGGGGTGCAGCCGAGCGCACCGGGCCCCGCACGGGGGTGGGGGGGGCGTTCCTTGCCCGGGAACCTGCACTCCCCCCTCCCAGGAGCCGGGATCCGAGGGCGCGCCGGGCCGCCGGCTCGGGACGCCGCCACCTGTCCCCTGCCCCGGGTCCAGCACGCAGGGGCGCGGCCGGCCGCTCACGCCCGGGCGGGTGCACTTCAGAGATGCCAGGAAGGAGCGGACAGAAAGAGTTGGAAGTCGCGGCCGGTTACTCACGTGCCAGATGGCGAAGAAGATGAGCGCGGCGCACAGCACCAGGGACAGCATGTAGCAGAAAGCGGCGAAAGTGAAGGCCATGGCCGGCAGCGGGACCTCGGACGACCACGCTCCCTCCGAGCGAGGGCAGGCGGGACCAGGTCCGCAACCCCGCGTCGAGGCCGGAGGCTGGGAAGAGGCAGGCCCGCGGGAGAGTCTCGAGGCTCAGGGACGGCGAGCAGGGCCGGGACCCCGCAGCTCCGGCGCCCGGACCCTCCGCGAGGCACTCGGGCGTCGCCGGCGGAAACTGTCCCCAAATCGAGGAAACCGGTCAGTGGAGAACTCAGCGCGGACGATCGCGGCCAGAGGGCCCCGTAGGCAGAGCCGGCGAGGGCCGCGCGAGGAGCGCCCGGAGTCCCGCGCGCGAGCCGGAGGGGGAGGCGGGCGCGCCACCGGAGCCCCGCCCGCGCCGCCCGGCGAGCTCCCCCTCGCGGACCCCGGAGCGGCGGCGGCTCCCTTCCGGGAGCACAGGTCTGGGGTGCGGGAGTCTCCAAGGGCCCGTGTCCCGCGCGGCGACCCGACCTCCCCGGTGTCCCAGGCTGGACCGGGAGCTCGCTCCACCTGCTGCCGCTGCGGCCGCCACTGCCTCGGCGAGGACCGCGCGGCGCGGCGGGGACACCCTGGCCCCAGCCTCGGCTCCCGCGAGCGCGCCCTCCCCGCCAGCCTAGCGCGCCCGCCTCTCCGCGGACACCTGCGGCGGGGAGGGGGCGGGGCTTCGGAACACGTGCGTGGGGGGAGGTGGGCGCTGCGCGAGGGGGCAGTGTGTGCGCGCGGGAGTGCCGCCCGCAGGTGCCCGCGGCAGCGCGAGGGTGGGCGGAGTGCGGCCACGGAGAGGGTCGTGAGGGGGCGGGGGGGGGGGGTAGGGAGCACGGGAAGAGTCCTGGGGCCCCGGGCCTGCTCGGGTGGGTTTTCCCACACTGCAGTGCCCTTCACGGCCCAGCCCCTGCAAAATCCTCCAGTGGCGTCTTTCCTTGCAGCTTCTGCCCTCCCTGCCATCTGACCTTGGGGGTGCGGAGGCAGACCCCGTGCAGGCCCTGTTATTGGTGCTGGTTCAGTGCAGTTGTCAAGAGCACGTGCTTCTAGAGCCAGACCCCTTGGTGCGACTTTCTTAACCTTCTTAAACCCTGGCTTCCTTATCTGAAAAAAACTGGGGGGTAAGAGTACTACCAATCCATTTCAAGAGGTTAAAATGGAAACAAACAAAGCGCCTAGCACGGGGCCTGGAAATTGACACACGTTCAGTAGACGGCAGGGTTATAATCTGCGCACTTGTGTCCCTGGCCGGCATCTCGGGATTTCTGAAAGGGCCATGAAGGAGGTGCCGGTCATTTGCGAGAGTCTTGGGTTTCAGAGACGTCAGCACACCCAGAAAGCAAGCGCACACGTCCTGGAAAACGGCACATCCTGGTGGGAGGCGGGACCCGCTCCACGGTTTGGAGAGGGTCTCAGAGCACCAGGTATCTTGCGGAGTGCGCGCTGAATAAATCGATCTGCGTCTCGATCCCTTCTGCCCCTGGCGTGCTAAGTGGGCGGTTGGGGGTTGTGATTCCAACGTCCTGAGAGCTGGTCCTAGACTAGGATGTGATGGGCAGGCTCCTGGCCCTGGGTCTTTCCTCCACACCGCAACCTCCCCCCAGCTGCCTGGTCACACCTGCAACCTTGGAAACTAGAGGCCTTTCAACCGGGAGTGCAGATGCTAGAGCAAGTCCAGTGGCTGTTGACACAGGGCCATCGGGTCAGCAGTTAATTGCCCCTGGGTCAGGACTGTCTACGCAGGACTGGGGAGGCCGGGTACAAAATGAAAGCAGGGCTCCTTGTTAGAAACCATTAAGAATTTCAAGACAGGGGAGCCTGGGTGATTCAGCTGGTTAAGCGTCCCACTTCCCCTTGGGTCATGATCTAGGTGTTCACAGACTCAAGCCCAGCATGGGGCTCTATGCTCGGAGCCTGGATCCTGCTTCAGATTCTATGTCTCCCTCTCTCTGTGTCCCTCCCCTGCTCTCTCTCGCTCTCAAAAATAAATAAACATAGAAGAATAAACAAAGAAGAAGAATTTCAAAACCAAAGCAGTAGAGCATTAAAGAGAGTGCGAGGCCCTTGTGAGCACAGGACCCTGGACAGCTGTGGGGGTTGTGCACTGTGAATGCAGCCCTGCTCTGGGTTATACACTTTACCACTTTCTCTTTCACTCATATGTCTCCTGGTATCAATTCTTGTTAAAGAAAATTTGAAAAATACAGAAATGGAAAAGATGAAACAACACCACTGTTGGCCAGTTTCAGAAACCAGCAACTGAATAGTGGTGTGTTCTTTCCAACTGTTTTCTGCTTTTGATGTTATTATACCTATCATTTCATTTCCCTTTTTAAAAATTTTTTAATGTTTATTTATTTTTGAGAGAGAGAGAGAGAAAGAGCATGAGCAAGAGAGGGACGGGAGTGGGGTGGCAGGGGGAGGGAACAGACACAGAATCTGAAGCAGGCTTCAGGGTCCGAGCTGTCAGCACAGAGCCCAACATGGGGCTTGAACTCACGAACCATGAGATCATGACCTGAGCCGAAGTTGGACGTGCAACCGACTGAACCACCCAGGTGCCCCACCAATCATTTCTTTTAATGGCTGTAATTATACTGTATAAATTCTGTGGGCCTGAAACAATAAGAAAATATCAAAGGAAATTGCAATCATTCAAATTTTTGAGTTCCTTTCAGGTCTGATCTATTATCTTTTATTTCTGCTGGTTCTTGCTTATGACATCTTAGCTCCTTGTATGTCCAGTAAGTTTCATTATGTGTCAAACTTGTTAAAAAATTTCTTTGCAGAACTGAACTCCCCTACGAGCCAGCAATAGCCCTACTAGGAATTTACCCAAGGGATACAGGAGTGCTGATTCACAGCGGCACATGTACCCCAATGTTCATAGCAGCATTTTCAACAATAGCCAAAATATGGACAGAGCTTAAATATCCATCAACTGATGAATGGATGAAGAAGATGTGGTTTATATATACAGTGGAATACTACGTGGCGATGACAAAGAATGAAACCCTGCCATTTGCAACAACATGGATAGAACTGGAGGGTAACTATGCTAAGCAAAACTAGTCAGAGAAAGACAGAAATCATATGAACTTGAGAAACTTAACGGATGACCATAGGGGAAAGGGAAGAAAAAATATATACAGTTACAAACAGAAAGAGAAGCGAACCGTAAGAGACTCTTAAATACAGAGAACAAGCTGAGGGATGATGGGGGCTGGAGGGAGCAGGGAAAATGGGTGAGGGGCATGAAGAGGGCACTTGTTGGGATGAGCGCTGGGTGTTGTAAGTGATGAATCACGGGAATATACTCCCAAAGCCAGGAGCATACATATGCATACATATTGCACACTGTACACTGTATGTTAGCTACCTTGACAATAAATTATATTTTAAAAAAAAAAGTTATTTGCAGGAGTTCAAGGACTAAGATGATGTTATTTTTGTCCAAGGAGGATTTTCTACATCTCCCACCGGGTGTCTGGGGGGACACGACCACTCTAGAATTGCCTTACTCCAGATTTAGGGTTTGAGGTTTTCTGGGGTAACTAGATGCCTGTGGTCTGCCCGAGGCGGGTTTTTTCCACTTCACCCTTATTCACAAGGAGCGGTCCCTTCAGGTCCCAGGCCGAAGCATGTGCTTATCAGGTCCTCACCCCTGCTGGTCCTTGGCCTCTGGCTTCCCCCCAATCCCTACAATGCACTAAAAGCCCAACCCAGGCTTACCCCTCCTCTGGATTGGCAAATGCCCCAAAGAGCAAAACTGGCACCCAGAGCTGGGCTGACATCTCTGGATCATGCCCCTTCTCCAAATTTGTCCCCGGTAAGTCCCTGCTCTCAGGGAAGTCTTTGATGCTTTTAAGAAGACGTTTTAAGATTTTATTCAGCTCTTTAAACTGTGTGTGTTCAAAAATAAACTCAAAATGGATGAAGGACTTGAATGTGAGACAGGAAGCTATCAAAACCCTAGAGGAAAAAGCAGGAAACAACCTCCTTGACCTCCACCGCAGCAGTTTCTTACTTGACACATCCCCAAAGGCAAGGGAATCAAGAGCATAAATGAACTATTGGGACCTCATTAAGATAAGATGCTTCTGCACAGAAAAGAAAACAATCAATAAAACTAATAGGCAACTGACAGAATGGGAAAAGATAGTTGCAAATGACATATCAGATAAAAGGCTAGTATCCAAAATCTATAAAGAACTCACCAAACTCCACACCCAAAAAACAAATAATCCAGTGAAGAAATGGGCAGAAGACACAAACAGACACTTCTCCAAAGAGGCCATCCAGACACATGAAATGATGCTCAGCATCCCTCATCATCAGGGAAATGCAGATCAAAACCACACTGAGATACCACCTCATGCCAGTCCGAGTGGCTAAGATGAACAAATCAGAGGACTCTAGATGCTGGCGAGGATGTGGAGAAATGGGCACCCTCCTACACTGTTGGTGGGAATGTAACCTGGTACAGCCCCTCTGGAAAACAGTGTGGAGGTTCCTCAAAAAGTTAACACTAGAACTCCCCTGTGACCCAGCAATAGCACTGCTAGGAATTTACCCAAGGGATACAGGAGTGCTGATGCATAGGGGCACATGTACCCCAATGTTCATAGCAGCACTCTCCACAATAGCCAAAACATGGAAAGAGCCTAAGTGTCCATCAACGGACAAATGGATCAAGAAGATGTGGTTTATCTATACCATGGAATACTACATGGCAATGAGAAAGAATGAAATCTGGCCATGTGTAGCAACATGGATGGAACTCGAGGGTGTTATGCTGAGTGAAATAAGTCAGGCAGAGAAGGACAGATACCATATGTTTGCACATATAAGTGGATCAGGAGAAACTTAACAGATGACCATGGGGGAGGGGGAGGGGGCAATAGATGGGGAGAGGGAGGGAGGCAAACCATGAGAGACTCTCGAATACTGGGGACAAACTGAGGGTTGATGGGGGGAGGGGAAGATGGGTGATGGACATGGAGGAGGGCACTTGTTGAGATGAGCACTGGGTGTTGTATGGAAACCAGCTTGACAATAAACTATGAAAGAAAATAAAATGAATAAAATAAACTAAAAATTATTTACATATTAAATAAAAAGATTTTTTAAAAAAGGTTGTGTATGTTGTGGGGGGACTGGTCAGAATTATCCGACCCAGCATTACCAGAGTCAGGAATGTCCACCTAAAAATAAAATGTCAAACAAACATCGAATCCAGTATCCCACCACTCAGACTTCCAAGGCTCCATGCGGATCTCAGACCTCTCCCCAGCCCTGCTGCAGAATTGTCCTCAGGAGTAGAATTTCAGAAAGTGAGAGCTTCGGGCAGTTACAGTTTATTAATTCAACAAATGTTCTTTAGTGGTAGTGGGCATGGTCAGGGGCCTCAGGGCTCTCCCAGCCTCATTGGTGAGGTTATAAATAACCCCCTCCAGGGGCGCCTGGGTGGCTTAGTCGGTTAAGTGTCTGACTTTTGCTTAGGTCATGATCTCGCGGTTCGTGGGTTCGAGCCCGCATCGGGCTCTGTGCTGACTGCCAGCTCAGAGCCCGGAGCCTGTTTCAGTCTGTGACTCCCTCTCTCTCTGGCCCTCCCCTGCTCACGCTGTCTCTCTCTCTCTCCTAGAAATAAATAAAACATTAAAAAAATAAATAAATAAATAAATAACCCCCTCCACACGGGAGTTAGAAGAAAGACAAGGAGAAGGAAGAAGGGAGGACTGCCTGTAACACTTACTGCCTGACAAAGGCAAGAGAGAAAGTAATGAGGAATGGGTATTAAGTGACCAAACTACATGGATTCATCTACTGTAGACATTGAGAGGAAGATATTGGAAGGACAAGTGTTTTGTTTCTTTTTTTCTGAGCCACCATGCAGCCACAAGTGGCCATGCGACACTGTTTGGGCTTATGAGATATGTACTCTTTTTTGTCTGGAATGCAGAAGTGATACCTGGAGATACAGCAGCCATCTTGTGATAATGAGGAAGAAATCAACACATTAGAATTGAAAAGCTAAAAAGATAGAGCAAGTACCATTGACAACATAAAAGAGCCACCAAACCAGGTCTGAACTTCCAACTCCCTTCTTATAGAGTGAGACAATAAAACTTGTGACTTTTGGGGGGCGCCTGGGTGGCTCAGTCAGTTAAGCGTCTGACTTGATTTCAGCTCACTTCATGATCTCAAAGTCCTGAGATCAAGCTCTGCACTGGGTGTGGAACCTGCTTAAGATTCTCTCCCTCCCTCTCCCTCTGCCCTTCCCTTTCTCCTCCCTTCCCAACCCCCAAACAAAACAAAACTCTCTGACTTTTCTAAGCCATAAAAGTAAGGGATTCTGTTACTTACAGGTAAATACAATTCTTCACTGATACCAGGATGTAATGTTTGGGGGATTGTTTTCCTGATGTGACAGGAAATCAGATCCTTGACACCATTACTGTCCCCAACTCCTGTTAACTTCCTGACTTGCTCTCCTCAGCACATGGATTTGGTTCTCATGGCCACAAGAAGGCTGCTGTGTCTCCGTCCACACTGCGGGCAGGACAAAAGAAAAGAGCCAAAAGCTTTCAGCCCATGAAGGCATGTTTTCTGGGTGAGTGAAGGAAGCCCTCCCCGGCGACATCCTGCACTGATTGGCCAGAACCCTGACACGGGGCTGCCATACCTCCCTGTGAGTCTGGTGAAGAAGAAAAGGCACTGAGTGGCTTTTGGAGACCACATTTCTTCCATACCCATTGGGGGGGTTCTCATAAAATTTTCAAATATACAGAAAAGTAGAGGGGTGCCTGGGGTGCTCAGTCGGTTGAACATCAAACTCTTGGTTTCGGCTCAGGTCATGATCTCACAGTTCGTGGGGTCAAGTCCCACGTTCAGCTCTGTGCTGACAGCTCAGATCCTATTTGGGATTCTCTCTCTCCCTCTCTCTCTGCCCCTCCCTCCCTTGCTCACTCTCTCTCTCAAAATAAATAAACATTAAAAAAAACAAGTACCAAAAGGGGGTAGAGTGAACATTCATCTCTGTGTCACCCAGGTTGGACAGCCGCTGACATTTTCCCATATGTGCTTCCTAGTTTTCTCAAGTTGTATCTTACCCCCAGTTTCTTCAAACCAGGATCTGAACATTTTCCCTCCACACCCCTGACCCTCAGGACTTTTCAATCTCTTCCTTGCGTGTGATTTACCCGACAAAATTATTTTTAGGCTGAACGTATGCCACGGACAGCTGGCGCCGGGCACAGTGACTGTGCTCAGCGGGGGCCCACGTTGGTTGCTGGGCGCTTGTGTCTGACTCAGGGCTGCATTCGTGTACTCGCGTGGCACACGCGTGGAGAAGCTAGCTGCGAGTTATGGACTCACACCACCTCTCCGTTTCCTTGAAAACAACTTAAATCTAACTCTGAGTTCCCCTTCCTGCTTGACTCACAGGAAACTCAGTTTCAGCCTGGGCCAGGGCTACCCAGGGATCTGGGCAGCTTGCATACACCAAACACTGGACAGCTCCTCCCTCTGCCGTTGGTCATCTGCTCACATGGGTTCCCGTTGAAGTCCTAGCTGGACGGGTCCTGGGTCCTCGCACCTGCAGCCTTATGCCCCCTCCTGGTGGAGTGCTGGGAGCCCTGATGCCTAGCTCTGCCCACCAGGGCACCACACAGCCCCTCTCCAAGGTCTCGCCTGCTCCAAGGGCCATGGACACGAATCAGTGTAGAGGTCTCCTCCCTCCGGAACCCCAAAGTCAACCTCTTTCCAGTCTGCAGGAGGCTACTTCCCGCCTCCGTCCGGCTGTTGGCAAAGCCAGTCTCCCCTCTGCTCTCTACCCCCACCCCGGGACGGCTCCCAGAATCTCCCAGAGTCTCCCCAGAACCGGAAGGAACCTTTGACTTCAAAGCTCTTTGACTTTTCACCTCACAGTATATCCGGCCAACATTCATTAGTGTAACCACAGTGGTTAAGGTATTATCGACCGTTTTCTGCTCTGACCCATAAACCACAAAGCGGTTGTTGCAGAGAACAGGAAAACTAATACATGATTAAATTCTCAATTAAACCTGTTCATTCTGGCTAATTGTCACAGGATGTCCCAAGGACCATGTATAAACCGGCCCCCACCTGCCCTCCCATCACAAGGCTCACCCTGCGATCTGCACCCTGGTTTCTCATCATCAGGAAACTGCGTGGTGGCCCTAAGCAGCCATCACTCTGGTCACATGGGCGCCTTGAAGTTCCCGTGTGATTGGAAAATGCAGTGTATTCATAGATTTCAGGATTTACATGTAAAGGAGTCACAACAAACTCACGAATGAAGGAAAACTGAGCGTGGATCCATTTATCAGTGCACCTAAGTGTCACGTCTCAGTGTTCTGAGTCTGCGGGGACACCTCCATCCCTGCAGCGCTTCCAAACCTCCAACACCGTCCACACTCGCGACAATCCGTACAAAATAACGCGATACTTCTTAACACTCCGCGCTCCATCAGTGTGATTATTTTAACACCACACAAGTCTTGTGGGGCTGGGCATGTAGATGTGGTGCAAACGTTGCCCAGAGTTGACAGCGGATCACTTCTTCCAAAGCCCATGCTTTCACAAAGTGGTTGCAATTATCAATGAGAAAAACAACCCGAAGATCAGTTTCACACAAGAGTACACTTGAAAGAACAAAATCTTCTCAATTTAAATATTTATTTAAAAAAATTTTTTAATGTTTATTTACTTCAGACAGAACATGAGTGGGGGAGGGGCAGGGAGAGAAGGAGACAGATTCGGAAGCAGGCTCCAGACTCCGAGCTGTCAGCACAGAGCCCGAGGCCTGACTCAAACCCACGAACGGTGAGATCATGACCTTGTTGCAGGATTCTTGCACAGGAGTCTTGACACTGGAGACTTTTATTTCCAGGAAGCAACTTTAATTCGTGCCAGCTCTGCTCAGTTGGGTTCGTATCCAACGAACTGAGCGGCCCACATCACATGACATGGTTTTTTAATGCATTTTCTATTTCTTTGTCTCCCGTATGTGGTAACACACATAAATGAGCGGTATGATTAAGTTGTCTCAGTTTACAAGGTCATGGGGGATGTAGGCACCTAGGCGCATATCTAGGTGACCTTGAAGTCTTCTTTCTTCTTTTTCTCTCTCCTTAGGGAGGGGTTCCTACCACATTCCCCCCTTTGATGCTTGGACCCCTCTATCTTGGGTCAAAGAGCATCATCCTGGCTTAGAGATTTATATTTCCATAACATCGTTACATGAGCAGCCGTTTTTCTCTCAACCACAGTCTCAGTGAGACTGGAGACCGATTGTATAATCAAGGGACCGATTATATAATCAATTGTATAAGCAAGGTAAGATCAAACATCCTCCCAGAATTAGGAAGACAAGACCTATGAGGGTTTTGAATCCCCCAAAAGATGAAAAACATCCTCCAAATAACTCCCTGGGGCTCCACCCTTTCCGGGCCTGGACTGGGACATGAGCAACCTTTCTCATTCGATCTGTGATCTCCTCTAGGACTTTTCCCTCATCAGCTATCTGTAGGCAGCAGTTGCTCAGGTTGAATTTTCCACAACCACCACCCTCAGAAGCAAGCAGGTAACCTAAGGCCAGGCGATTTTGGTAGATGGCATGCGCATTTTGGTTTGCTGCTTAACTAGTAAGTTAAGAGGCTAGCAGTTTCACTGGTTATAATTTCCACAACTGCTTGCAGCCTAATTATGCGGTTTAGCATGTAAATGGGGGTGTGGTAGCCCCAAGACCCATCCTCGGCCCAGGTGGCTTGGTCATAATAATGGATCACCCGCTCGGGAGGCCTTTTATCGTCTTTCCAGCGGGCAATTTGCAAGGCACGCCGCTTTCTTTGAACTTTCCTATCTCCGTATATTTGAACTCCCAGATGTTCTCCTTCTGCAAGTGGGAGTAGGAAGAGGATGGGCGGATAGGTCCCAGCACACATGACCCTGACCAGCCTGAAGGGCGTACTGTACAGGCTGTTCTCCCACATACCCGGGATAGTCCACCCCAGGCCCGCCATTCAGTGGCTGCATCTCTGTTGTCCCAGGCCTCCCAGAGATGAGAGAAGTTAGACAAGGGGTGAGGACTTGGCTCAGGGTGACCGGGGGACCCTCCACCATTGGGTTTCCTAGGTGATTGAATTATAAAACCTTTGGCCCAGGCATGTTAAGTTTCCAACAGGGATGGTGAGCTTTTTCCCCCATCGAGCAAGACTGTTCTTCCCAATGATTGAGATTTTGAGGAGCCAAACCCCGGCAGTAGAACTGGGGTATTTATTTCCTCATAGAAGGAGTGAAAAACTTGGTGGCACGTGGCTGGATGGGTGGCAGTGACTCTTGAAATACAGCCCAGCCCCTGGGTCTCTGCCTCGCCCATAAATTCAGATGCCAATTCGAATGCCCCATTGCCATTTGTAGTCTTCTAAATTAATGACAGTGAAATTAACAAGGTTACAGGATTTTGATTGACAATTTGATTTATCAGCCCTCTTTTGAAGGAGAGCTGTTGAGTCCCTTTTCTTCCAAGTAGCCCATGAAACACAGCTCCAACTGGGACATAGAAACTCAGGTGTGTAGGCACATAAACCATTTTCCTCACACACGTATTTGTCATTAAGTCTATATCTTTGCACCCAATCTAAGCCTCCTCATGGTATATCAAGAGTTCTCAGGCCCTTCATGACAAATGCCCACTTTTTCTATATAACAGATGCTTCTGGGCCTAGACCTATAACTACACACACATCAAACAGTACTGACACCAGACGCTTGGGGTTTGGGATTCGTGTCCGGCTGATCAAAGCCCCCTCTTCCCAGTAAGATTGGACTTCTAACCAATCTTCATTTGGGGAGTACTGTGGGTCAAAGCAAATGTATTGACTCCCCCAATGGCAGATGGAAGAAGTGGTTTTATTGTGTATGCATGTCCCTAGGACCTTTCCAGGGCATGAGAAGTGGATATGGTAAAATAGAGTCCAGGTGACTCCTTAGCCTGACCTGGTTATGCGAATACATGGATCACATGATGAGAGATTCAGGTTTACAAATGGAGACCAAATTAAAAACAACCAATACCAACAACACATCCCGCCCACAAGAGAAAAGTGAGTGCGAACAGAAACCTCTCGCCACATTTCCAGCTGGCTGGGGCAACCTCCGCCAATCCAATAGCAAGAAGTAAGGCAAAAATTGCAATAGTAGTGAGAGACAAGGGGTGACAGTGCATTACAGTAAGAGGTAGATGTAGGAAATAAGGACAGTCTATCTATTTCACCGGATTGGCGATTCCTCAAGCTTCTGCCGTGGGTAGATGAGTCAGCTTCCGGAGTGACTAAAGCAGGCCTGTAGTCTCCCATTGGAATCTCCGCCATTGCAGCTCGCTTCTTCCGTATGGTCAGCTCACATGGCTTGGACGGACCAGGAAAGCACTCCCAGTCCCCAGATGCCGGCTTCACTCTGCTGTGGTGAATCCAGGCATCACCCCCCCTTGGCTACTTTTACTGCAGTAGGGGTGGACAAAATGACAGTAAATGGGCCCCTCCACTCTTACACATACAGCATCTCCTGGCTCAAAGGAGTGAGTATCTGTGGTCAGACTCACAGGCAATCGCTCTTTAACCCATCAGTGTAGAGTGGCTAGAGTAGAGCCCAAAGCCTGCATTTGCAGCCGTAGGATTAAATTACCTGTCTCATTTAAATCTCCCCTTATCCCCTTAATAATTGGGGGAGGGCACCCGTAAAGGATTTCATAAGGGGAAAGCCCCGTTTGCTTACTGGGGCTGCATCTGATTCTTAACAAGGCTATTGGCAACACCTGGTCCCAGTGCAGGTGGGTTTCCCTGCACAGTTTACTTAATTGTAGCTTCAAGGTTCTGTTCATTTGTCCCACCTTTCCGGAGCTCTGGGGTCGGGGTGCCGTGTGTAACTTCCGCGTGATCTTTAGCCCCTTTGCCACCAGCTGCACCACCTCAGCCACAAATGCTGGCCCGTTATCTGAACCCATAGTGATAGGGATCCCAAACCGTGGGATAATTTCCTTGAGAAGAAGGCCACTTCATGCACCTTTTCTGTTCTGGAAGGGAATGCTTCCACCCAGCCTGAGAAAGCATATACAAAGACCAACAGATATTTACAGCCCTGAACCCGGGGGAGCTCAGTGAAGTCCACCATCACATTTTCAAAGGGGACTCCCCCAATGCTCTGTATCCCAGGGGTGGCCTTGGGCCCCTGACGTGGGTTGTTTCGGGCACGGGTTTCACATTGCTCACATACCACTCAGGCTATGATAGAGGGCTGAGGGATGTAGAAATACTGGCTTAACATTGTTTCAAGGGCTGTCCTGCCGATGTGAGTTTCCTGATGGAACTGCTTAACAAAGGCTGGAGCTAAGGCCTCAGGAATTACTACTCGGCCGTCTTCAAATTTCCACCATCCACCTGGGAGGTAGTTGCCACTCTCAGTCTTAAACCAAGTACTTTCATGGTGTGAGTAATTAGGGTCTCATTCTGTCAGTGGGTTAGGGAACAGTGCAGCAGTTAAAGCTGCTGATTTTTGCTCCTTTGGAAGCTGCTAACTTTGCCTCTCAGTCAGCCTTTCAGTTTCCCAGTGCAGCCGTGGTGTCTCCCCTTTGATGTCCCCAGCAATGCATGACTGCCACACTTTTAGGGGCCCACACGGCATCTAAGAGTTCAAGGATCTCCTTACCATATTTTATGTCCTTTCCTCCTGAGTTTATTAGACCCTTCTCCTTACATAAGGCCCCATGTACATGGAGAGTGGTGAAGGCATATTTAGAGTCTGTGTATATATTAACATGTATCCCTGCTGCCAGTTGGAGGGCTCGGGTTAGAGCAATTAGCTCTGCCTTCTGAGCTGAAGTCCCCTTTGGCAGGGACTCTGCTTCAATGACAGAGTTCAGGGTCACCACGGAATATCCTGCAAGACGCTCTCCCCTTTCTACAAAACTGCTGTCGTCAGTGAAACATTCAGCGTCGTGATCTTTGAGGGGCTGATCCCGCAAGTCTGGTCTGCTGGAGAACACCTCGTCCATGACTTCAATGCAGTTATGGTCTGGCTGGCCTGGCCCGACAGGCAGCAGGGTTGCAGGGTTCAGGGTCCACACTATTTCTGGGTGAAGGCGTGGGTTCTCACATAGCATTCCCTGATATCTGACCATCCTGGCGTTGGTGAGCCAGTATTGTCCCTTGTAATCCATTAATGTCAATACCGAATGTGGCACTTGGACTGTCAATTCCTGTCCCATAGTTAACTCGTCAGCCTCAGACACGAAAAGGGCTGTGGCTGCTAGTGCCTGTAGGCAGGGGGGCCAGCCTTGGGCCACAGAGTCAAGTTGCTTAGAGAGATATGCCACCGGGCGATGCCATGATCCCAACATCTGAGTCAGGACTCCCACTGCAATACCAATGTGCTCATGGGCATTCAGAAAGAAGGGCTTAGTCATGTCCGGGAGTCCTAACCCAGGTGCCCAAGAAAGGGCTCACTTTTCTTCCTCGAAGGCCCTGTGCTGTACTGACTCCCACTCAGGGGTTCCCTTTCTCCCCCCTTTGTAGCCTCATAGAGGGCTTTTGCCAGGACTGAAAAGCTCGGTATCCAGATCCTACAGAAACCTGCGGCCCGAGAAACTCCCGAATCTGGGGTCACGTTGTAGGGCCCAGGATCGAGCAAAGGGCCTGTTTTCTCTCTGGGCAGAGCTGATGCTGCACCTGAGATAGGTGGAAGCCAAGATATTTAACCCTTTCTTGACAGATCTGGGCCTTTTTTCTCGAGACCTTGTAACCAGTTTTCCATAGGAGGGTAAGGAGTTGCTGAGTCCCTTCCATGCAACCCTCCTGGGACCTCCCAGCTAATAGCAAGTCATCCACGTACTGAAGCAGGACACAGTCATATTGATCTGCTGGGAAGGCTTTTAAGTCAGAGGATAATGCAGTGCCAAATATGGTTGGGGGGTTTTTGAACCCCTGAGGTAACCTAGTCCAGGTTAATTGGCCCCTGTCACCATTTTTAGGGTCCTCCCATTGGAAGGCAAAAATCAACTGGCTCTGAGGGGCCAGGCAGATGCAGAAAAGGCTTCCTTGAGGTCCAAACAGGTGAAGAAGGTAGCTTCAGCAGGAATAAGCCCCAAAAGTGTATAGGGGTTCAGGACCACTGGGTGTATGCTGACAGTCGCCTGGTTTACTGCTCGCGGTTCCTGAACCGGCCGGTAGTTGTCTGTACCTGGTTTTTGGACAGGCAAGAGGGGCGTGTTCCACGGCGACTGGCACATACTTTAAAAGTCTCTCCAGGTGCTTTTGGGTTCCGACCTGTGCCTTGCGAGGGATGAAGTACTGTCTCTGGAGGGTGGGCTCTGCCCCAGGCTTTAGTTCTACAACCACAGGGGGCATGTTTTGCGCAGGTCCCGGTGGGTTGTCTTCAGCCCACACCCCTGGGACCTTAAAAGGAAGCTCAGGCACCAGTTGAGGGTTTTCCTTGAGGCTACAGAGACGCCATTCCTCCCCCTGGGGAATCATGAGAGTCATAATCTTTTCCTCTGGTTTTCGTAGGGTCAGAGCAACTTTCCCTGGGAGTTGAAAGTTATCTGGGCCTGAAGTTTTTCTAGTAGATCACAGCCCATTAGAGCCACGGGGCAGTCAGGGAGGGACAGAAATTCATGGATGACTTCGTGGCCACCTATACTGCCATCGTTGAGGTAACAGGAAGGGACGACGTATCTGATTGCCTGTGGCCCTCACGATGGTGGCTTGTCTCCGTGAGAGGGGGCCCACAGGTCGGGTCACTGCTGAGTGCTCTGCTCCAGTATCTACCATAAAGTCAATGGTCGGCCCCCCACCTTCACTCTGACCATGGGCTCCCGGGGGCCTAGCAAAATAGAGCCCGGTCTGTCCTAGTCCTCCTCATAGTCCTCCATGGCGGCTCGCCCCACAAAATCATTCTTGGGGGCCCCATGAGGTTGTGGGTACCGGCCCTGGACTGAGTGGCCTCTTTTGTTCTGCTTGGGATCTTGCTGAGAATCATCTGGTCGCTGGGGGCACTCACTCTTCCAGTGGCCCTCCTGACGGCACAAAGCACATTGATTCCAGCCTAGTTTTGTTCTAGGACGAGACCCTCCTCCCCGCCGCTCCCCTTTCTGGACTTGGCCCCTTCCCTGTGGGGCTTTCTTCCGGGGGTGTCTTGACTGCTCTGCCTAGGCGGCAGCTAACAAGTCTGCCTGTCTTTGCATCTTTCGGCGTCCTTCCTTCCGTGCCGCCTGGTCACGGTTAACAAACACCTGGATTGTTACTTCTAGCAACCGACTGATATTCATGCCAGTGAATGAAACCTTCTAATTTCTGCGGCTCGTGCTGAATATCTCCCTGGGCCTGACCTACGAAAGCCGCATTAATCATCTGCTGGTTAGCGGGCGCTTCTGGATCAAAGGGAGTATAGAGATGGAATGCCTCACATAATCTCTCATAAAATCAGCTAGGGCTCTCCTCCGGCCCTTGGAGCATTTCTGATGTTTTACTCATATTTATAGCCTTTCCCCTCCCCCCTTACTTTATGCCATTTAGAAGGGTTTCTTGATCTCTGGCTGGTATTTGGAGGAAGCCGTGAGGCGAGCCAGGATTACTTTACAGCTCTCTTCAATACAGACTTTTAGCCAAGGAGGCTGGGACAGGACCCGGTCTTGCCAACAGTCAACGTAAGGAAATTGGTCAGGGTGGCCTGGGTCCCCTGCAATGACTCTGAACACTCGGCCAACTAGTTCCTCATCCAGTGAGCCCTCAGAGGGCCAGCCCACCCCAAAGGATGGCCAGTCAATTTCACAGAATGTCCGGAGCTTTTCAGGAGTTAATTTTATACCATGATTTCCTGAATATCCCTTTTTGAAATTCCTCAACATACACTCTAGGGGAGTCGGTTTACTAGGCCTTCCACCCATTTCCTTCCCCTAACAGACGACTTTCACGCACAAGAAGGGGAAGACCAGGGAAGGAGGGGGACCAGGTTGGAAAGGACGCACACCCGCTTTGTCGTTTCCGGCCACTCTCCTCTCGGAGATATTTCAGGCTCCTCTTAGCATTGGCGGGTTCAGTTTCAATCCCTGACCCGGATCAGACTCCCGAGGAAGTCTGACATCGCCTTAAGCCATATGAGGTCTCTACGGAACCGCGGATCGGGACTTCAACACTCGCTTTGGCCCTTGGTCAGGTCAGAACCTTCCCGTTGTCCCTCTCAGTCACACACATTCATAAAATGACTCCAGCCCAGCGCCCTACATCCAGCGCCTTAGAGTTGCAGCTTCATTCCTCTTCCCTTGTGGACTTCCTAGTGCAGCTCTGGGAGGTGATCAGGCTCCCCTTCTGCCTCTTAAGGGCAGGTCTACCAAAACGAACCCGGGTTCTTACCAGTCAGATGGGTGGTGCCCCTTAAGCTGGTTCCTGGGCCTTCCGTTAGCACACACAGGGTCCTCCCCCTGGATCACTGGGATAGGCTAGTCCCCTATGTATCAAGAGGTCCGCTGGCACCAGGCGAGGTCGCTTCCCCTGGTGCTCCAAGGCTTGTACCCCGCGGCAAGGGAGGTGTAAATGAACCGCCTCCAAATCCCGGGCGAGCCCCCAAGCAATGTTGCAGGATTCTTGCACAGAGAGTCATGACACCGAGGCTTTTCTTTCCAGAAAGCAACTTTATTCATGCCGGCACTGCTCAGTTCGATTCATACCCAAAGAACTGAGCGGCCCACATCACATGGCATCGTTTTTTTTTATGCGTTTTCTATTTCTTTGTCTTGCATATGTGGTAACACACATAAACATGCAGTCTGATTAAGTTGTCTCAGTTTACAAGGTCATAGGGAATGTAGGCACCTAGATGCATATCTAAGTGACCTTGAAGTCCTCTTTCCTCTTTTTCTCTCTCCTTAGGGAGGGGTCCCTACCACAACCTGAGCTGAAGTCAGACTCTTAACTGAGTCACCCACGTGCCCCTAAATTTAAACCTTTAAAATGTTGATAAAATGATTTAAAATATGAAGAAGATATCCTAAAAATGTTAACACCAGCCAGCATGTGCTTAAACATGCTTTAGCATTTCCAAACATGAAATATCCAAGAGCCATTTAAACAAGAATAATACTGGGGCCCCTGGGTGGCTCAGCGGTTATGCATCCAACTTCTGCTAAGGTCATGATCTCATGGCTTGTGAGTTCAAGCCCCGCGTTGGGCTCTGTGCTGACAGCTCAGAGCTTGGAGCCTGCTTCAGATTCTGTGTCTCCCTCTCTCTCTGCCCCTACTGCTTACATTCTGTCTCTGTCTCTCAAAAATCAACATTGAAAAAAATTTTTAAAATAAAATAAAAACCAGAATAATATCTACATGAGCCCACACTGCATTCTAGATTCATGGCCCCACTTGTTAGAAACCATATATCCAATGAAATGAGAAAACAACTTAATTGAAAAGTTATAAATCAAGACAATAAAATACTCATTTTCTATGAAACTTCAGTGTTTTGCATCAAAGCATATTAATAATTTATTTTAAAATGAGAACCTTAGATATAATCTTGTTGGATGTTGTAAGGGACATCGGAAATAATGCCCAAACTTTACTGTCAATGTTTGAGAAAAACAGGATCAATGAGAAACATTTCTATGGAAATCTCATTCGTACAGGGCGAGTACCTGTATGTTAGGGAAAAAGTCTGCATTTCAGACAAAATTTTAGAAACATTTCTAAATGCCTTAAATCTGGCACTAAGTCACTGTATTTGATTATCCCTGGGAGATGCAATCAAAGATGTAAATTCAATAAATCACTTTGATAAATAAGTTCAATAAATCACGTTAGCCTGCTCTGGCCACCATAACAAAATGTCACAGATGGGAGGAGTTTACTTTCTCACAGTTCTGGGGGCTGTATGTTCAAGGTAAAGGTGCCGGGAATATGGTTTCTGGGGAGAGCCCCTCTTCTTGGCGTCCCCACGGCTGTCTTCCTTGTGTCCTCACGTGCCTTTCTTCAGTGCGCGTGCTGAGAGGGGGGAGGCATCTGGGGTCCCTTCCCCTTCTTACAAGAACGCCAGTGCTATGGGATTGAGGCCCCATTGTGACCCCACTTAACCTTTATCACTTCCATATGGTCCCCATTTCCAAATGCGGCCACTTGGGGGTCTAGAGCTGTGACATTTGGGAGAGACACAGTCATGTCCACAACTACAACCCATCAAATAAACAGGAAGAATTGAATCATGTGATAACCTGGGGACTAAGATCAAGAATTGAAAGAACACATGAGGAGCGCCTGGTTGGCTTAGTTAGTTAAGAATCCAACTCTTGATTTCAGCTCGGCAAGATTTCTGTTCAACTCTCTGTTCGAGAATTCCAGCCCCGCATCGGGCTTTGTGCCAACAGCTCGGAGCCTGGAACCTACTTCGGATTCTGTGTTTCCCTCTCCCTCTGCCCCTCCCCTGCTCTGTCTCTCTCTCAAAAGTAAATAAACATTTTAAAATTTTTTAAAAACTTGCAAAGAATGAGTGACAGGAGACAAAAGGTATAAACCTCCAGGTGTGAGATGAGTGAGCCCCGGGGACATGGCACAGGAACCACAGGGAAGAACACTGAATCATACGTTTGGACACTGCTAAGAGAAGAGACCTCGAATGTTCATGCACAAGAAGAACAATTGTAAAAGTGTGGTTCGTTGTCACTATGATTGGTGTTAACCAGCCTTCTCCCGGTGGGCGTTTCACAACACGTACACATATCACAGCTTATGCTGCCTGGCTAGTATAGTGCTGTGTGCCAGCTAGATCTCCGAAAGATGGGGGAAAAAAATCATAAAAATAGGGGCGCCTGTTTGGCTCAGTCGGTTAAGCATCTGACTTCGGCTCAGGTCATGATCTCACAGTTCGTGGGTTTGAGCCCCGTGTCAGGCTCCATGCTGACAGCTCAGAGCCTAGAGCTCGTTTCAGATTCTGTGTCTCCCTCTCTCTCTGCCCCTCCCCAGCTCATGCTCTGTCTCTCTCTGTCTCAAAAATAAATAAACATTAAAAAAAAAATTTTAATACAAATAAATGATAAATTTTTAAAAACTTGAAAGAAAGCTATTGAGGAGAAATAAAAGGAAATGCTAACTTACACATTTTGAATATTGTCATTCCTTCAACAGATACTCGATGACACCAATGTGTGTCCAGATTGTCCCCTTACATCTTGGGGACAGATATCCAAAGAGGCACACAGTCATCTCTACCCACAGAGAGTTTGCAGTTTCATTTTGGAAGCAAACACGGGAGGGAAAAAACACAGAGTATGGTAAATATTCAGGGGGTGCAGTGGAATTTATATACTAACACTCAAACACGCAAACACTATAAATAGACTTTCTATAACCAGTCTTTCCTTGTGCTCAGTCCCCACTGACAACACAGACTCACAGATTTTCTGATTAAAAAAAAAATAGCCCAGCCTCTTTGTAGACTGGAAACGTTTCTCTCCCGTAAATGTACACTGACTTTCCAAGTTCAAATTCCCTATGGGACCTGCTTCCTGTTTCCAAAGGGGCACTGGCCACACGCCTGCTTCCTTCTCACATGGCACCAGGGGGACCCTCACTATCTTACAGCGCTCTGCCCGGCCTGCAGCCCACACACTGTCCCTTGACCTCTCCTGGGCACCGATGTCCTACCCGGGGTGCACGGCTGTGGCTGGTGCCTCCCAGCGTGCCGGGCCGAAGTCCTGGGCGTCTGGGCTCCCTCCACGGCCTCCCTTGTCCCTACGAGGGCTCCTCTCCGTCAACGGCCCCTTGGCCACGTCCACACCCCCACCGGCCAAGCAGACTGGGCACGAGCAACCAAAATATGACCCAGAGCTCCAGCCCTGCCCACGGGGGCACACAGTACTCCCTCCCACAGCTGCCCAATCAAGTCCCACAAACCGGGGGGCTCACATTACAGAAATTCATTTTCTCAGGGTGCTGGGGGCCGGAAGTTTGAAGGCCAGGTGTCAGCCGGGCCACACCCCCACGGTCTCTCCAGGACCCTCACCCATCTCTTCCAGTCTCTGGTGGCCCTTGGCGCCTCTGGATCCGTGGTGGTGTCACCCCGTCTCTGCTTGCATCCTCACTGTCTGCCCCCAAGTCCTGTTACCAGCAACAGAAAAGACAAGACTGCTTCAGGGCAGGTCGCCTTCCCTGGGGGGAAAAGGCAGGGACCTTATTAGGTGGATCACCTCACCATCCTGGGGAAGGACAGGGCCCTCCGGACAGACTGCCTCACTGGTGCTGCCCAGAACGTTCCTGACTGACCAGTTCAGACTACATTTCTGTGGGGAGGTTGACACTGCCATCGGGTTAGGTATCGAGCCCCAGTTTGGTGACTTGGCCTGGCACGAAGGACTCGATTTGGGCCCTGTGATTTTCTTTTAACCCTATAGATGGGCAGTTCCCACTGGGTTTGATTCACTTGCCAGGCTAGCAGCTCACAGAACTCGGGGAGGTGAAGGGATGGAGAGCAGGCATCCCTGGCCTGGAGGGTCCCGGCGGCGTGCACTGCAGGGCGGGGGGCAGGGCCGCAGGGGTGAACCGTGGCCCACACCACATGCTCAGGCTCCGGGGGAGTGCCGCAGGCCTGGGGTTTTCACAGGAAGGAGAGAGGCGGTGCGGGCTGATAAGAGAATGTTGCTTCGGGCGTTGTTCAGATGCAAGCACGCCTTCCTGGCCCATAACAGACTCTCGGGGCAGCCAGGGGAGGGGTTCAGAGCAAGTCTCCCTGAAACGTGTCCCTCTGGCATGCAGACTGTTTGAGGTCAAGGTCACCAAGATGGGGCCAACTCAAGGACACTTGTGCCCCTCCCCTAACGCCCTGGAAGGAACACTGGGGGTCCTGCCCAGAATGAAGAATTATCGCCAGAGACAGACTTTATCCGAGAAGCCTGCCTGCGGGCAGGGCACCCCTCTCCTTACCAAACCCCGCCCTGCACGCTGACGCCCCGGGGCCCCCAGCCCATCCCCCGGCTCGAAATGGCAAACGCCTCTCTCTACCTTTCCTCTCTTTGAACCTCTCGTGTATCTGGGGATCCAGTGGGCACGAGATTAAATTCTGTCTCGTCTCAGTGTCATTCGCAGAAGGGCGGGAGAGCCTCCAAAGGGTAGAGGAAAATTGTTCCCTCTCAACACCGACACCTGACATTCTGAGACTGACGTCAGCAGTAGCTGGTCCTTCCATTCCCAAACACACCTCTAGGTCCTAACCTCACAGACTGAGCGCTGGCCAATCCGCATGGACATTTCTGAGACTCCTGTGGCCTTGTCTCACATGAAGGCTCACACTGCTGAGTCACGGAGCCAGAATATCGTGTCAAACGATAACGATGTTTGTTCATCAAATTCAAGTTCCACTGTCCCGAGGACGGCAAGGTGGATATTTTTACCGGCCTTTATTCCATGACAAAAGGAAGGGTCTACATCAGCACTTTTCCTCTGCCTTCCTGTGAAACGTTGTCTGGTCTGGCATTAAGGGTTTGTAACAGAACCAGTGAATTTCCTTTTAGTGCCCAAACCAGACTTAAATCCAATTTGTTCAAGATCAAGAAGACCTCACTGTCTGATATAACACCAGGTGTAACATTGCCTGCAAATCCCTTGTTATTCTGAGATTTAAGGACAAATTAGATGTGCGGTATTTACCAGGATTATATGCCCTCTCTGCAACAGAAACTTGAGAATTTTTTTTCTAATGCCTTTGCTCTGTATATTATAACTCTTTTTTTTTAAAGAATTAGACAAAACTGAAGTCAGAAATTATAATAAAATAGCTTTTAAAAAACATAATGATGATGGTTAATGTCAGCAATGGCAGCGTGCAAAAATGTCCTTTTTAAAAATTTCTCTGCAAAATACTCTGTATCCTGTGGAATTATCTCCCCGGAAAAGACTCTAAGTGGGGTTGGTGCGGTCACGAGGAGCAGGGAACCCAGCAGTCGTTGGTCTGGAAGACACATGGAGGGTGGGGCATGGGTCAGAATCTCCCACATTGGGAACGGGAGGTGCACTGTTAAAACACACACACCAGGCCCCAGAAGGGCCCAGCAGCGGAGGACTTCGCACCCCACTGGTCGCGGGTCCGCCAGTCCGGCCCCGGCAAGCTCTTACCAGTCATGGAAGAATGGCTTGTCCGCCCCGGTGGGACCCTCCGCCCAGCCGAACTCTTCCATCCCCATCAGGAAGGCGCCCTTGCCCGAAACAATGCGTTCTTTGCTCATAATTTCCACCCGTGAAAACGTTTCCTTTGCTAAAGCCCAGGAGGGCTCTTTCCTACCCGCTGGGCAGGATGGACTCCATTCATGAACTGCTGAATAAAGCCAGCATCGTGGTGGAATTTTCTCTGTTGTAATTTGGGGTTTTGGCCTTCTCTTCTATCTCTGTTGCTATCGCCCTGAGGCCAAGTAGCAGGGAAGGGGGTGCGGGGGTGGGGAGGTGGAGAGAATCCCAGGCTGAGTTCTGCACTCAGCGCTTAGCGCAAAGCCTGACACAGGACTCCATCTCGTGAATCTCAAGTGTGGGAGCCCGACAGTGACCACAAGAAAGTGTGGTTAGGGACGCGGGGATGTGCCTGCACACCGGGCTCCCTGCCTGGGCAAGGCATTCCTGCAAACAGGATGCTCTGCCAGGAGGCCTGCACACAGTATCCAAGTTTAATGGTCCGCTTGCAAACGAGGGAACATGCCCTCCTTAGAAATAAGGAGAAGGCTGGAATTGTGAGCAGGCCTCTTAGTAAACATGTTGCGATCACTTCCTCTCTTTGCTCCCCCCTGTCCTTGAAATGTGTTTGGCTACTTGCTCTTAATTGGGAAAGGAATGCATCTTGTAGATTTCAGTTTGTATCCAGTTACCAGGGTATAAAATAAACCGCAAGAGGGGCTTGCATAGAATTGTTCCTCCGGCCGGAGTTGTGTCTGTGTCTGTCTTTTGTGTGTGTCTTGTCCTTTGTGTCATTTCGTCCGCAACATCAAGACCATGACCTGAGCTGAAATTGAAAGTCAGATGCTTGACTGACTGAGCCACCCAGGCGCCCCTACCATTCCGGCATTTTAAAACCAGGAGTGAACAAAAATGGTTGAAGAGCTTTTTCTTGAATCAGAGACAACAGTCCCCTGGGTCCTGGGAAGTTCAAGATGCTCCAGGTGATCTGAAACATCTGTGATTAGGGACCACCCACCCACCACCCAGTCTCACGCGCCTCCGCTGGTGCCCACCGCACCCCCAGTGCCCTCCCTGAGGCATCTCGGATACTGTCCAAAACCATCAGAGACTCCCAACACGAGAAGGGTAGCTGACAGATGGCTCCCCGTCACTGACCCCACACGCAGTTCAGATCTTGTCCACACAGCTCTGTCCCACAGCTCTCTGAGCTGGTCACCCCCGTCTGGCTGGCACTTCCACCCTCGCACTGGGACTTGCAGCCCTGCCATTCCCCACCCGCCCACATAGACCCACCTGCCTCTCCCTAACAGAACTCTCGGTCCTGGGAGACTTATCCCCGTGGTCACTCAGGACTGTCTCCAGCTGGAAATGCCCCCTCGTCCTCTGAATTCTTGCAGCACTTGGTGTGTGCCCGGGGTAGACGGAGCAGGAGGGTCCGGGACCACAGACTCACAGGACTCAGAGCAATGTCTTTAAAGGTTAAGGTTTCTAGAAATGAATGTGAGTTCTGAATTCTCCATGGTCTGTTTGTGGAGACCACCAATGCGCCAGGAAGTGTGCCATGCTGACCCTGGTCACACGCTGTGGACCTCAGCCACACGTCAGTAGAAGTCACAGGGCTGAGACGTATATCAAAATCAAAGTGTCCTCCATCGTTAAGAGTAATGTGGGCGCAGGGCGGCGGCTCCCAACCCAGTGGTCCCGGCTTTCAGAACAGCACAGTCTGCCAGTTAGCTGGACCCCCCTTCCTAGAGGCATCCAGAAGGCCTTCTGATTCCGAGCGTGCCCTCTGGGGTCCCTGGCCTTGCCCTCAACAGGCTCCTCACACTATGTCCCCCCCACACATGCTCCCCTTTCTCCACAAGGCACTCAGACAAATAAACTGCTTCCATTGCATTACGTGTGTGGGTACGAAGGGAATTCTGCAGGAATCCGTCGGGTGCGTTGTGCATACGACAGCACTCGGATAGGTCAGGATCTATCACCATTCTGAACAAAAAACTAGTCAGTACTCAGCTCGGGGAGAAAAGTGATACCCTTCATTGTTTCCTCTCTTTTTAAAAAAATTTTTTTTAATGTTTTATTTATTTCTGAGAGAGAGAGAGAGCGTAGGCAGGGGAGGGTCAGAGAGAGAGGGAGACACAGAATCCTAAGCAGGCTCCAGGCTCTGAGCTGTCAGTACAGAGCCCGATGTGGGGCTGGAACCCACGAACTGTGAGATCATGACCTGAGCCGAAGTCGGATGCTCAACCGACTGAGCCACCCAGGCGCCCCTGTTCTTTCCTCTCTTCACACCAGATCCTGCTCAAGAAAATATCTCCCTCCAAAACATCATGCTAATACTTGCTCACACTCAGACCTGGCCGACGGTGGCTGTGTGTCAGCCACAAAAACAGTTAAATAAATGATTAAATAAATGAACGCAGGCACAGCTGGAGGAGGGAGAGGGCACAGGAAACCCCGGCCCCAGCCTTTCAAAGCCGAAAAGCCAAACAGTATGTTAATTTTATGAATGCAAATACAAAGATCACCCTGAGAAGAGCCACCCTCCCCCAGATCTCCTCTGCTGATTTTTGTCATTGTACACACACTTGCCCCACTATCTGTATGGACAGTTGTCGGACGCTCCACCCAGTGCTTCCCGGACAGATGTCTGAAGGTCCCACCTGGTGCGACCTGTCTGATTCCAGAGGTGTGGAAAGGAATCAGGACACCCAGCCCCACCTGCCTCCCTTCCAGCTTCTGAAAGTCCTTATCTCGCCCTAATTTGGATATGACAGTGTCTGTCTCTCCAATTCCAGGCTTATGTACGAGTGATTCAAATGTCATCCCTAAGACCCTTAGCAAAGCAGGCGAGTTAAATATGGCCCTAACACGTCATCTTCCAAGGAAAGAAAAATGAAGCCCGTCCCTTTGACAAAGCCAACCGGTCGATAGCAGAAGAATGGCTCAGACAAAGGACAATCCCTTCCCCCCACGATGCAAGCGCACGCGCAATGGCTCTGGTTTGCAGAGCACCACAACTGACCTCTCCCACCTCCTCATGTCAGGGGACGATCAACATGCTTCGGGCTGTTCGTGTTCTCTCTTGAGAGCGATGAGCAGCATGCTGTGTGTCAAACAAAATACATGGTAGATAGAGCAGCAGAGGGTGGAAGTGGACCCACAAATGGAGGCTTCTCAGTGATGGAAGGAAGGGAGTGGAAGAGCAGGTCCCGTGATCTCCAGGGTCTTCCCCACAACGATGCTTCTTTTGTCTCCAGAAATCTTAGGGTTCCAGTTAGTTTGCAAACTAAACATGTTCACGAGTGTCCACTCCCTCAAAACCCACAAAACCAGAAGGAGATGCCCAGTGAGGCCAAGCCCTGAAACAATGGTCAAGTTGATCTTCAACACAGGTGCCAAGAGCATTCCATGGAGAAAAGAACAATCTTTTCCACAGAAGGTTCTGGAAACACTGGATATCCACATGCAAAAGAAGGGATTTGGACCCTTACCTTACATCATGTGCAAAAATTAATCCAAAAAATCAAATAGCTAAATGTAAGGGTCAAAACTACAGAACTTAGGGACACCTGGGGGGCTCAGTCAGTTGGGTGTCTGACTTCGGCACAGGTCAGGATCTCACAGTTCATGAGTTCGAGCCCCGCATCAGGCTCTGTGCTGACAGCCCAGAGCCTGGAGCCTGCTTTGGATTCTGTGTCTCCCTCTCTCTGCCTCTCCCTGGCTCACATTCTTTCTCTCAAAAAAATGAATAAATGTTAAAAAAAAATTTTAACTACAGAACTTGAAAGAAAATGAAGAGAAGAGTCTTCATGACTACAGTGTTTCTTGCCTATCATACCCAAGACACAGGAAATAATAGTAAAAACAGATAAATAGGGCTTCATAGAAATTAAAGATATTGGGCATCAACAGACACTACAGGAGAGTGAAACAAAGCCCATCAAGTGGAAGAACATATTTGCAAATCACATATCTGGTAAGGGGTTAATAATAGAATATATAAAGAACACTTAAAACTCAACAACAACAAAATAAACAGCCCAATTAAAAACTGGGCAAAGAACATGAGGCTCAGGGGCTGTGGTGAGTGAAATCTAGAAGAAAAAAACACATCCCAATAGAAAATGGTTCGCAAAGGACTTGAAGTTGCTCTCTGTATAAGAAGAAATACAGACAGCTATGTCCATTTGAAATACGCTCAACCCACACATAATCAGCAAAAGCAAAATTAAGCCACAGCAAGACAGTGTTTCACACCAACAGACTGGTACGAGTTAAAAGATGTGATGAAGCCAAGCACTGGAGATGATGGAGAAAAACCTGATGCTTGCACGGTGCTGGCGGGAGTGTAAATGGGGACAAGCACCTGGAGAACCTGGAATTACCAGTGTGTGGGGGGAGGTGTGTGTCTGTGGCCTGGCATCAGGGTAATGCCCTGGACCTCCTGTCCGTGTGCACTGAGCAACATGCTGACCGAAGTGGGGGCAGTCCACACGTCTGTCTACACTAGGACAAGTAAATGTATTCGATGCGACCCGACAGAGAAAATGAGCCAATCACAGTGACGCCAACGGCACGGATGCGTCTCACCATCATACATTTCCGTGGGAAAGGAAAGTTGCAGAAAAGACATATGGCATGATTACACGTCTACAAAGTCCAAATGCATGCAAAAACGACATGGCAGATTGTTTTGGGAGAGAAAGAAAAGCTAAAAGGTAAAAGAAGAGCAAAAGAAAACAAAAAAGTAAAAATAAAAAGAAAGTGAATGATAAACAGCATTCAGGAGAATGGCGATATCCGGAAGGAGGCTCCCGGAGAAGCACGTGGGGTGTGTGACACACAGGTGTGACCGATGTGCGCACTATCACCACCCGTCATACGTCACACAATCTCACGACTGCCCTTTGGAAGCTAGTCAGTATTGAATGAAAACAGTTAAACACAGAAGACAGGGGCTGGCGTGTGCTGAGCGCCTGGTCCTTCCATTCTTCTCTCTGTGTGGACTTGAGAACAAACCTGAGTTAAGACCAAACAATCCCAACAATCCTTGCAATCCCAACACCGGCTGGTAGAGTGGGGAATGCGCAGGGTGTGCTCAAAGTCACGGACCAGCAAGCCTTCTCCGCTTGCCCCTCTCGCCCATTCTAACGGCACCCCACCCTGGCCATTGGTGCCCATTTTACTACAAATAGCCGTCTACAGGTGTTTCAGCCTGTCTGCACCCACCACGGTTCTCTTTCTGACCAGAAAGTCTCCTTCGTGAGGCCACGAGAGAGGCCGCAGCCCAATGGTGGAAGAAATGAAAATCGGCCTGGTGCTCTATGTAACGGGCAGGAAAGGAGTAAAGAGAAGCACCTGCTCAGTGCTCGCTCTTCAGTTCTCTCCTGGCCCAAACGTCGTTAATCTCTAAGTCAGTCTAAAAACACCTGTCAAACCAAGGAGAGTTGTGGTGCTGACATTTTCGTAGGAAAGGCTCTGACACTGATGCTTTTCCTACGTTTATGATTTTCTTCCAAAGCCACAACGCAGCTTGAAAGACATCCAAGCAAGTAACACATACGACGTTCTGTCCCTTCAGCCAGATGGACTTCAGGGAAGCGGCATCCGGGAGGGGCCCAGACACAAACCGCAGAGGAGTGGCCGGTCCCCGACGCAGCGGGCTGGGGTGGGCCCAGGAAGCCAGAGGACACAGCCCCCAGCTGGCACAGAGCAGGCAGCCAGCACAGGGCACCAGACTCCACGCAGACCAGGGGTCTAGAGCAAACAGGGGTGCAGGTCCAAGCTCCCCTGGAGCTGATGAGCCTCCAGGCGAGCCCAGGAAATGTGCAGCCTCCTCCCCTGAGAACAGAGCTCCAGGATTCACACACCTTGCACTTTGGCAATGAGAACACACTTGACTGCAGGAACGTGCAGGCTGGGAGGTGTGGCTGAGCCATGACAGTGACCCCAGGCATGCAGACGGACAATAGGAACCGAAACCACCATTGTGACTCATCTACAATGTTTACAAGAAGCAAACATTTGTAGTGAGCTCCCCTGCCTACTTTTAGGTCTCCTACTTGTAGGAGCACCTCCCCCACCCTGGTACGTATGAAGGGGGGCCTCTGAGCCTTGCAAAGTTTATTTGGTGCAATGGTCACCCATCCTGTAGCCTGCTTGGTGTTACTGAGAAACTGATTATGAATCAAATCGGCCGGAGGCATTTGTGATGTGGGACAGAGAGGGCAAGGTGCGGGTGGTGGGGGCCAGGGGCCAGTGGGGGCCAGGGGCCACAGGGACGGCTGGCTCCCAGCCTCCAGGCATCCAGAGTCGACCAAGTGACAACGACTCCCTCCAGTTCTCTTTGGCCCCTCGGGTCACATGGGCTCATTTGTGACTGACCCTCCTTCACTTAGCCCTCGATATTCCTTTTTTTTTTTTTTTTTTTAATTTTTTAATGCTTTATTTCTAGGAGAGAGAGAGACAGCACGAGCAGAGGAGGGTCAGAGAGAGAGGGAGTCACAGACTGAAACAGGCTCCAGGCTCCGAGCTGGCAGTCAGCACAGAGCCCGACGCGGGGCTCGAACCCACGAACCGCGAGATCATGACCCAAGCGAAAGTCGGACGCTTAACCGACTAAGCCACCCAGGCGCCCCTCGATATTCCTTTAGACCTGATCTCACTGGGATAAAAATGCTGGTTGTCAGGGGTAGAGGTTGAGGGTTAGAGGGGGAGAAAGCTCAGTGTGTGGTCTGTCTTGAGGTCTCCATAAACCCGGGTAATGGTCAGGCTTTGCTGGTGGAAAGAATAATGGATTATTTTCTTAAAAATAATGGTTAAGGGGCACCTGGATGGCTCAGTCAGTTGAGCGTTCAGCTCAGGTCATGATCTCACGGTTTGTGGATTTGAGCCCCGCGTCGGTCTCTGTGCTGACAGCTAGCTCGGAGCCTAGAGCCTGCTCAGATTCTGTGTCTCCCTCTCTCTCTGCCCCTCCCCTGCTCATGCTCTCTCTTTATCTCTCAAAATATAAAATAAAATGTTAGGGGCGCCTGGGCTGCTCAGTCGGTTAAGCGTCCGACTTCAGCTCAGGTCATGATCTCATGGTTTGTGGGTTCGAGCCCCGCTTTGGGCTCTGTGCTGACAGCCAGCTCAGAGCCTGGAGGCTGCTCAGATTCTGCATCTCTCTCTCTCTCTGACCCTCCCCTGCTCTCAATCTCTCTCAGAAATAAATACAATATTAAATAAAATAAAATGTTAAAAAACATTTTTTTTATTACGATGGTTAAACCTATCTTGTTCTTTTTGTTGTCATGGAAAACGAGCCATGTCCCAAACCAGCAATGACTGTTTCCTCTACCACTTTGGACCACCTGCATGTAGCAGGTGTTTACACATGCCCACTGAGGCCAGATGATGAAGAGGCGGCACCGGAGCCTGTTGGTTCAGTGACGGAAGTTTCCGGAAACCAGAGATCCAGAAGCACGTGCACAGACTACCGTGTCCAGGGCACACCTCAACATGTGGCCATCCCCGGGGCCATTCCATCAAAAACGTAAACGTGGCCCACGGCCCACAGAGCCCTTCCACGTGGGGACCTAGACCTCTCCAGAATCCTACCAGCAGGTCCCCTTTGGAAAAACGTACATTCACCGAGTAGATTTTGTTTGAGATTCTGTCCTGTCTGTGGGAAGATATCTGGAAATGCCACCCTGCAGGAGAGACCAGGAGGGACCAGATGGCCAGGACGTGAGAGGCTATTCTCAATCGAGGGCCAACAGAAAAGCTGGAAGCCAGAGCCCAAATTTAGTTTGAAACCTGGTACCCAACAGTATAAAGTTAGAAACTCCCTTGAACCATCTGTCCAACCCTCGCTCGGCGAGGAACCTCAGAGTCTAGCTCCCACCCGGACATGAATCCACACCGTCACCATCAGGAGCCACGTGGCCCTAGGACCAGCCGACCTAGCGGCCGGCAGCCAATCCGAAGGGTCTTCGAGGTCTCTAGGACCCGTCTTCCACCCTCTCTTCCCACCACCAAATTCTCTTCTCGCTACCCTGCCTGCGGTCATAACACACGTGCGTGTACATGTACCCCCATGTGAAACGTCCCATGTGCTCGTCCTTCTGTCAACCCGGCCATGGTGGCCTCTTCTTCTCACGGACGTGCGCCTCCCAGCTTCACTCCATGCCCGCATCCCATTCTGTGATGTTGCTACAATGTATCTGTCATCCCTGAGCGGAAGGATGGGGAAGAAAGAGGCAGCCGCTGTGTGCCTCGGTGGCAGGTTCACACGAGGTACAGCGAGATCCCCCGGGATGCCTGCGCACCTGCCTGCCACTTCTAAAGGTTTGTGCAGCAGCCTTGACTGGGCCTCGATCTCCTGTGCCTCCACTGCGGGAACGGCGAGCAGAAGGTGCACCGGAGGACGGGGAGTGCGCAAGGAGCCATTGTGGTCCAGGCCAGTGGCCCATCCTCTCCATGACCTCCTCCAACAAGTCACCATCCCGGCGTGCCACCGGATCAGTGCATGTCCCAGGTCCGCCCTGTGCTTGCCCCGAGTCAGCCAACACCTGGCCTCCAGCCTCCACGCCCAGCCTGTAGTGTGGACTGACCCGGCCCCTGCCTCCAAGCCACATGCAGTCTGATGGATCGGAGGTGAGGATCCTGCCAGAAGGTGGGGCATTAGGACCAATCTCAAGTTAATTTCCTGACACGATGAGGCATTGTCACCCCCTCTTGCTTAAATAGAAGAAGTAGGAAATAGGAAATATTATTAGTAGAAACATCCTTGGAAGCAGAGCCAGCTGCCCAGCAGCACAGAGTTAGGGGATGCACCTCTAGTCCCGGCCCCGGGGCCACCTCCTCCTGGGGGATGCCTGGCAGCTGGCCACACCCAGGTCCTCTCCACCCAGGGCACAGTCTGCTGGCAATTACTGGGTACCCCGGAGGCCCTCTGTTGTTCAATGACATTTATTTCTTAATGAAAATGACACGCAAATGTGAACATTTATTAGGATTTTTCTAGCTCACGGCAGTAGAACTGACTTTAACAGCCGGAAATGACTGGAGAGTCACAATGATAGAGAGAGGGGGTACGTGGTGAAGGCATCACGGGCTGTGCCCAGCATGGGGCACTCGTCACCCTTGCTTATCAGCCCCAGTAGACTCTCTATAACACCCCTGGGCAGCCGGAGAAGGGGGCCCACAGCCAACCTGCCATGGGGTCAGCTGCGTGGCCTCCTGGCTCACGGTCAGTGGCAGGGAGCAAACAGATGAGGAACGGGGCTCACGAGTCCATCCAAGGGAAGGGTAAGGCTTAACACCGAGGAAGGGAAAGTATTGGCTTAAAACTCTGAAAAGAAGATTGCAAAACCAAAATTGATAAATGTTTCATTCTATGTCTACAAGATGCAATAATATTATGTCAACATCATTTGCTAAATTAATATTCATAACACTGTCATTACACGTAGAAACAACCACAAGAATTCCAAGTGTCAATGAGAAATCGTAGCCAATCATGAATTAAGCAAATTGTTCACAGCTGGATTACTTCAAAGGCAAATTACTTTCAGAACATCTTTCAAGTATTTATAGCAAAAATGTACATTTAATGTAACATTTTATTTATTTATTTTTAATGCTGTAGGATAAGGCCTCACAAAGATTTCCTCAGGTCTTTAAACAGGTCTGGCCAGTGTTGTCCTGAACCCACAAAGAAGGGCTATTAAAGCCATCAATAAATCCAGTTCTTAGCTTAATGACTGAAATGTTGTTGGTCCCCATTAAATCGTAATTATAGCCGCAGCAACTTCTTACTCAACATGTCCAGAGGCAAGGGAAACAAAAGCAAAAATGAACCATTGGGACCTCATCAAAATAAAACGCTTCTGCACAGCGAAGGAAACAATCAGCTAAACTAGAAGGCAACCAATGGGATGGGAGGAGATATTTGCAAACGATGTATCAGAAGGTTGGTATCCAAGCTGGGCATGGTGGCATGTGCCTGTAGTCCCAGCTACTCGGGAGGCTGAGGCAGGAGGATTACTTGAGCCCAGGAGTTCTGGGCTGTAGTGCGCTATGCCGATCAGGCATCCGCACTAAGTTCAGCATCAATATGGTGACCTCTTGGGAGAGTTGGTATCCAAAATCTATAAAGAACTTATCAAACTCAACACCTCCCAAAAAATAAACAACCCAGTGAAGAAATGGGCAGAAGACATGAACAGACACTTTTCCAAAGAAGACTTCCAGATGGCTAACAGACACATGAAAAGATGCTCAACATCACTCATCATCAGGGAAGTACAAATCCAAACCACAATGAGATACCACCTCACACCCGTCAGTACTGCTAGAATTAACAACTCAGGAAACAACAGGTGTTGGTAAGGATGCCGAGAAAGGAGAACTCTCTTGCACTGTTGATGGGAATGCAGACTGCTGTGGTCACTCTAGAGAATGGAGGTTCCTCAAGAAACTAAAAATAGGGGCGCCTGCGTGGCTCAGCTGGTTAAGCCTCCAAATCTTGATTTCAGTTCAGATCATGATCTCATGACTTGTGAGATTGTGCCCCAAGTCAGGCTCTGAGCTGACAGCTGGGAACCTGCTTGGGATTCTCTCTCTCCCTCTCTCTGCCCCTTTCCCCCACCCTCAAAAGAAATAAACATTTTAAAAAAGAAACTAAAAGTAGAACTACCCTGCAGTCCAGCAATTGCACTAGTGAGTATTTCCCCAAAGGATACAAAAATACAGATTCAAAGGGGCACATGCACCCCAATGTTTATAGCAGTGCTATGGACAATAGCCAAACTGTGGAAAGAGCCCAAATGTCCATCACCTGATAAATGGGTAAAGAAGACATGGTATATAAATACAGTGGAATATTGGCCATCAAAAAGAATGGAATCCTGCCATTTGCAATGATGTGGATGGAAGTAGAGTGTATTGTTAGGCAAAATAAGTTATTCAGAGAAAGACAAATACCATGTGATTTCACTCACATGCAGAATTTAGGAAACAAAACAGATGAAGGTATGGGAGGGGAAAAAAGATAGAGAGAAGGAAATGAACCATAAGAGACTCCTAATGACAGAGAACAGGCTGGGGGGTGCTGGACTGATGCTGGGTGGGGGACGGGCTAGATGGGGGATGGGCATTGAGGAGGGCACTTGGGACAAATCACTGGGTTCCACTCCTGGAACCAATACTGCATTCTTTGTTAACTTACTGAAATTTAAATTTTAAAAAAAAGACCTTAAAAAGATCTTTTGGGGGCTTTTCTACCCAAGGGGCTCCAGGGAACTAACTTTTACCAAACAGTCCAGCTCTCCTAGGGATGACTCTTCTGAACAGCCCTATCAATTACTTGAAATTTCGATAGCATGCTTTTTATATAAAAACCAACATCAGAATTCTTCAAGATAAATAAGTAAACCCTGATTGCGTTTGGAGCGTAGGGTCCGGAGTCAGGCTTCCCCAGTGCAAACTGTCGCTCCCGGACTTCACTGGGCATCCTGAGCCGAGTAGGGCAGCCTCTTTGGGTCTCCTTTTCCTCACGTGTAGCATCAGGAGCCCAAGAGGACCCACTTCAAAGGGCTGGGAGAATCAACTGGGTTCACACATGTGAAGCACGGGTAGCTGTGTCGGGCACACGGTGAGTACTGACCGAATGTGTCGTTCGTGGAAATGTGGATCCCATGTGGGAACGCGAACCCACAGTCATCATCAAGTCTTAACAAAGTGAGTGTGTACACCAGTGGACGGAGTCGCTTCTTCACCCAGGGCTCTTGGGACAAGGCGAGGGCACATCGCACAGGCGGACCCCAGCTGGGTGTCCTAGGAATGAGCTAGAACTGCGGGCACGGACATGACTCTCCCAATGAGGCCCCTCACGCCGTTGGTTCTCAAATAGTTTCCAGCCTCCCTGTGGTGGACTATTTATGCCTATAGAGAGAAAACGGAGAACTCTTGTGAAACTACATGATTAATTAATCAACAATTAAGAGGTGGATCTGCGGCAAATGGATGTTTCCTACAGAGGAATCAATTACTTGAATGCCAACTTAGTGTTTTATAGGCCCCTAAAGATCAAGATAATTCTTTATAAGTGTCCATTTTGTTTGTTAGGAGGGAAAGGAAGGGAGGGAGAGAGAGAAAAGGAGGGAGGGAGGGAGGGAGAGAGGGAGAGGAGGGGAGGGGAATGGAAGGGAGGGGAAAACAAAGAAGGAAGGAATGAACAAAGGAAGGGAGGAAGGGAAGGGAGTGGAGGGGAGGGGAGGAGAGAGAGAAAAGGAGGAAGGGAGGAAGGAAGGGAGGGAAGGAAGGGGAGGGGGAGAAGGGAAGGGATGGGTGGAGAAAATAAGGAAAGAAGGAAGGAAAGAAAACCTACTACCAAAGAATTTGTAGTATGAACTCATGTGTGAAAGAAAGAAACTCAGACTCCATTTGGTACGTGTTATGTGTATGAATCTGTAGGAAACAGGCTGAAGGGTGCACGGGTGTTTTTCGGAGCCCCACCTCTAACAGGGGAGATTTTCTGGGGGAGCGGCTGTGGTAGGGAGTCAATGGGGAGGGGGACACCAATGTAAAAAGAGCAAAATTTGGTGGGTGGATCAGCTGGGTTCCCGGAACCTCAAGCTGAACTCACAGGTCCACACCCCATGGGAGTCCCACATCCCAGAAATGTGTGTGGAGGGGAACTCACAGGTCCACACCCCAGAAGTGTGTGTGGAGGGGAACTCACAGGCTCACAGGTCCACACCCAATGGGGTCCCACACCCCGGAAGTGTGTGTGGAGGGGATCTCACAGGTCCACACCCCATGGGGTCCCACACCCCGGAAGTGTTTGTGGAGGGGATCTCACAGGTCCACACCCCATGGGGTCCCACACCCCGGAAGTGTGTGTGGAGGGGATCTCACAGGTCCACACCCCATGGGGTCCCACGCCCTGGATGTGTGTGTGGAGGGGAACAGCAAGGGACCTTTGCCAGAGAAGAAGCCCAGCCTCCTATAGGCTGAGTGTCATTGCCCAGTGACAAAGGCAGGAAACCCGCTGACTGGCTGGACGCACCGCTGGGCCACATGAGCCCACAAGAGTCCCCATGAAGCAAGCGCTGCTTCACGTGTGTCCGGCTGAATGTGCAAGATGATGGCACACTCAGGCGGTCTGCACTCCGGGTCCCCCAGCATTCCAGATGCGTGTGTGACATCTGGGTGTCAGCTGAGCCAGGGTAACAACCCTGCCCCCCCCACCCCCGCTAAGCCCACCTCTCTCCCTGAAGATGCCCTTGAACATTCACTCACCACCCCTGCGGCACCTAGCATGTGCTCGAAGATGAAGGAGACAGAGGAGACACAGTATGGCCTCTGGGAGAGACAAACACGTGGACAGACGGCCACGGGTCCGTGGGCTTGGGGCTATAAGCTCAGAAAGGAGCAGCCAGGAGGAGATGGCCACTGGGCAGAGCCCCAGAGAAGGGCCAGAGCTGATGTGGACAAACCGGGTGACTGTCCACACCCCCGCACCCCCTAATGTTAACACTCCTGACACCAAACTTCACTGCCGGTGGCTGGACCACTCTTAGCCACACACGACACTGGCATCACCATGCTGTCCTCTGGCACCAGAGGTGTTTCAGTTTCATCCAAGCACATACAGGACTGTGAACAAAAATTATTAGATCCCTAATAGAAGCCTGTTACCCTCACTCCCCCGAGAAGCTACAGCTGAGATACTCCGGTCCTGTGGTCGGGGAGGCTTCCTTTCGAGCTGCTCAGATATACTGTGAGCAGTGATCATACTTAGTCCACTCAGGATGCTGGAAACTTCACACTCAATACACTTGTCGTGGTGTTTTAATATGTTTTCCTTCTTGAACAGCCCCCCACCCCAACTCATGTGTACCCTCCCTTGGGTCACCCATGCCTCGTAATATTGAGTGGATTCAAATCAGTTTCCCAATCTCCTTTTTAAATTTTTTAAAGCAGGCTCCATGCCTAATGTGGGGCTCGAAGTCAAAACCCCAAGATCAAGAGTCGCAAGCTCCACCGACTGAGCCAGCCGGGCGCCCCCCCCCAAATCTCCTTTTTTAAAGTTTTTAATTTTTATTGTTTATTTTGAGAGAGAGGGAGGGTGAGTACATGAGTAGGGGAGGAGCAGAGAGAGAAACAGACAGAATGCCAAGCAGGCTCTGCACTGTCAGCACACAGTCCAACATGGGGCTCAATCTCACAAACCGTGAGATCATAACCTCAGCCAAGATCAAGAGTTGGATGCTTAACCAACCAAGCCACCCAGGTGCCCCCAAATCTCCTTTTTTAATGCTTACATATTTATTTTGAGAGAGACAGAGACAGCACAAGTGGGGAAGGGACAGAGAGACAGAGAGGGAGAGAACCCCAAGCAGACTCCACACCACCAGCACAGAGCCCTACATAGGGCTCGAACTCACGAAACCATGGGATCATGACCTGAGCCAAAACCAAGAGCTGGATACTCAACAAACTGAGCCACCTAGATGCCCCCAAATCTCCTTTTTTTCTTTTAGGACACAAGTCTAGATCTGGGCATTCAGATGCCAAAGAACAGAAGGAGGCCAGGGTATCATTTTATTCCACCCGACAAGTACCGACTGAACATCTTCTCTGTACAGGACGTTGTGCTAAATGCTAATGTATGCAAATACGTAAAGGACCCCCTTCAAGATACTGACAGTCAAAAATGATAAGACCAGTATTAGGAAAGGGAGCAAGCAGAACAAGGTAGGAATGTGTAACGAACGACAGGCAGGCACTCAGAGAGAGAAATCACTGTCAGAAAGGACACTGCAAAGTTCTCCCACAAGATTCTATGTGTACCAAAATTATCTTAAAGATAAAACATTTCCAGGGCCAAACACTGGAGAAACAAGCAAGTTCCTGCTACACTGTTAGCAATCCAAAGTTGAGACAGAAAAGAGGATACAAGTATCGTAGGGATCCCATTAGCACATAGACCGAATCAATGGCAGTCAGAGCCAGCTGTTGCCGGGGCACCTGCTTGTGACACTTGCAAACAGAGAAGACTTCGCCCACAGCTCCCGAGGGAGCACAGTAGGCATGCCTCCACATTGCAGATGGGTGTTGTGAACCTCAGGTCTTCAAATATTTTAAAAGTACAATAACAGGTGCCAGCGCGAACACAGAGGAAAAGGACCCCTCGTGCACTGGTGGTGGGAATGCAAACCGGTGCGGCCACTCTAGAGAACAGCGTGGAGGTTCCTTAAAAAAACTTAAAAGTAGAATTACCATATGATTCAGTAATACTCCACTCCTGGGTATTTACCTAAAGAATATGAAAATGCTAATTCAAAAAGATACATATGTCCCCATGTTTACTGCAGCACTATTGATAATAGCCAAATTACAGAAGCAAACCAAATGTCCATTGACAGATGAATGGATAAAGAAGATGTATGTATACACAATGGAATATTATTCAGTCATGAAAAAGATTTAAATCTTGCCATTTATTACAACGTGGATGGACCTAGAGGGTAAAATGCTAAGTGAAATAAGTCAGTCAGAAGAAGACAAACACCATACCATTTCCCTCATATGTGGAATTATGAAATAAAACAAAGAAAAAAGAGAAAAAAACCCAGAGTCTTAAATACAGACAATTGATGGTCACCAGAGGGGAGGAGGGCAGGATGAGTGAAACAGGTGAAGAGGATTAAGAGTACACTTACCTGGATGAGCACTGGGTGTGAAGTATAGAGTTGTTGAATCACAGGCACCTGGGGGACTCAGTCAGCTAAGCGTCTGACTCTTGATTTTGGCTCAGGGCATGATCTCAAAGTTTGTGAGTTTGAGCCCCACTTCAGGCTCTGTCCTGACAGCTTGGAGCCTGGAGCCTGCTTCACATTCTGGGTCTCTCTCTCTCTCTCATAAATAAATAAACATTAAAGAAAAAATGATAACTATAGGCTGACTTCTAGCTAAGATGGAGAAACAGAGCCCAGATTTACCTCCTGCTTGAACCAACTAAGAAAACAGAGAAACTATATAAAACTGTGGTTTTCCAGACACAGGATGGGAGGCAGGCAATAAAGGATGGTGATCTCTCAGAGATCAGAGACAAACATGAGTCTGATGTGGGCCCACATTACTGTGTTGGGGTAGTTTCCAGGCTACAGCTCAGAGAGGAGGAAGGGAACCCAGACAGAGCCCCATGGTCTCCCGGAATTGAGGACACAGATATGGGAATACAGAAGGGCCAAGTCAGCTAGCCTCCGCAGGACAAAGTGCTAAAGATGAGAGAGGTGTGCACAGAAAGAGCTCAAGAGAGCTACAGAAATAAATTCCTCCTCTAGTCATCAGCCAAGTTCTGCCCAGCTTGTATGTGTGAGGAAACTAAGGCTGGGGGAAGAATCACAAGAAAAGTCCTAGAAAGAATAATTCCTGGAGGTTTCACAATAACTGGGAGAGTTCCTGTTCTTACCAGGAAGAGTGAAAACTCTCATAATTCCCAGAGCCTCAGTAGAGTACACAGAAGGCGTGTACCGGTATTGGGGGAAATTATCCACAGATTAAATGCTGCTCTGGTCCCACTTAATGAATATTAAAAGCAAGATGGGAAACTCTCAAACGAGTAACTTAAGCACATCCCAAAATAAAGTTCAATAATATTTACAGGAAATATAAGAGTATCTAGGACCAAACAAGGTAAAATTAACTGACTGGCATCCAATCTACAGGGTATGTAGAAAAGCAGGAAAATATAATCTATAACAGGGAGAAAAATCTATCAACTGAAACTGATCCAGTAATCACAAAAATGATAGAATTCATGGACATGGCTATAAAAACATCATTTTCATATGATGAAAAAGCTAGAGGAAATATTGTACATATTAAGTACAGATACAGAAGATATTAAAAAGATTCTAACTGAAGATCTATAAATGAAAACTAGAATGTCTAAGATTAAAAGTATCCTGGATAGATTTACAGGACATAGAAATTGCCGAGGAAAAGATTTGTGAACATAAATACATAGCAACAGTACCAGTAGCATAACTTCTACTGGTGAAGTGAAACACCTGGAATCCAAAAAAGAGAGGAGAGGGAAGCACAGGAACAGTATTTCAAAGAAATTTTTCCCAGTTTGTTTAAAACTTTATAAGCTCCACAGATTCAAGAAACCCAGTGAACAGCAAGCAGAAGAAACATAAGGAAAACTACACCAATACATATCAAAAATCAAATTGCTCATAACCAGTGATAAAGAAAAAGTCTTAAAAGCAGCCAAAGGAGGAAAACACATGACATACATCAGAAGAGGGAAGGGCAGCAGACTTCTCTCCGGAAACAACAGAAGCTAGAAGACGGTGGAGCAAAAATGTTTTCAATACTTGTCAACCCTGACTTCTATACCCAACTAAAATATATTTCAAAAAATGAACAGGAAATAAAGATTTCTGCAGACCTACAAAAGTTGATAAATTTATCCTCCTAGGGTAAGCCCCAAAGTCAACAGCTAAAAACTGGTCAGACCCTTCCATTTTATCTCAGGGGTATGAACAAATTCATCATCAGCAAACCAGCCCTTCAAGAAGTATTAAAGCAAGTCCTTCAGGCAGAAGGAAAACTATAATGGATGATGGTGTACATCTACACAGCAGAATGAAAAGCATAGCATGGTAATCATGCAGGTAAATGTATTGTTTTCATCTTGTCACATAACAAATTAGCACGAATTTAGTGGTAAAACAACACCTATTTATTATCTCACAGCTCCCATAGGTCAGGAGTCTCGGTTCGGGTTCACGGGGTCCTCTATTCATGGTCTCACTAAACTAAAATCAAGGTTGTGAACCTGAAGTCCCTTTTCCTTCTAGCTGTCGGCCGAGGATGACTTGCAGCTCTGAGCAGCTACCCACGGGTCCCGGCCATATGGCCCCTCCACGGACAGTTCACGACATGGTTGTGTGCTCTTTCAAGGTTAGCAGGAGAATCTCTCACACTTCTCACTTTGAGCCTCTGACCTCCAAACCGTTTTTCAAAGGGCTCACCTGGTTAGGTTAGACCTCCCAGGATAATCTGTCTAGAGGAATTCAAGGCCAACTCATTAGTGACATAGTCACAGAGAGATCTCATCGTATTCACAAGCCTTACCCACACTCACAGAGAGGGGATTATTACAAAGCATAATGCACAGTAGGGCATGACTCCTGGAGACCTTGTGTGAACTCTGCTTTCCACAGTAAATATAAAATGTTCTACTTATTATTTAAATCTTTTTATGAGCTAGCCGACAATTGAAAGCAATTATAATAATATATTCTGATGTTTATAGCACATATACAAATAAAATGTATAACAACAAGATCACACAAAGGATGAAGGGCAGGTTGAAAATACACTGTTATAAGTTGTTTATGATATATGGCTGGCATAATATTACCTGTGACAAGTTGAAGATGTAGACTATAAACCCCAAAGCTAACACTAACAAAAGACAGAGTTAAAGCCAATAAACCAAAAACGTAAATAGAAGGGAATCCCAAACAGTACTCAGCTGATCTCCAGAAATGCAGAAGCAAGAGGAAAGTGGTTTAAATGGTACATCTTGGAAAGCGATGGTTGGTGGAGCGCTTCCCACCTTCCCCGCTTAGTCTCCAGGCCCATGTAATACACTGTATCTAGTGGAGCCATGAGGTACAATGGTACTCCCTTGGGGTGTCTTCCGCCTTCTGGAGGACGCACCCTCTCAGGGCATCATCTCCAATTTGATGCCTCTGTCTTGCCTTCAAAAAAGGACTCCATTTTTCCTTCACTCCAGCACCTTCTGAGTGACGGAGAGGGTGAGGGGGCAAGTGGATCCCATAATCACATCCCCACTGCTCCATCTCCTGTTCTGTGCCATGGGTTCCTTGATGCGTGGTGATGTTACGTGGGATCCCATGTTGGGGGGTCAGACGCTGAGCCCTTCAGTTGGTGGTGCTGACTGAGACCCTCAAGTCAGGAAAGACAAACTCGTACCTGGAATATGTGTCTATTGTAGGCAAGATGTTCCACTCTGCCTTCCAAGTGGAACAGGTTTAGTGCGATCAACTTGACTCCAAGTGGTTGGTCTGTCTTCTCAAGAGATGATGACTTATCAGGAGCTTAGCACTGATCCCTGTTACCAGAAGACAAGCATTTGGTGGCAGCAGTGTCTGTTGCAGCCTTGTCACGTCAGTCCCCGCTGCTGTGTCCAGGTAGCCTCCATCCTGTCAACAAGATTACTCCATTCACGCACCCGTCGTGCTAGCACTGGAGTGACCAATGAGAAAGGCTAGCCTACATCAACCACCCAAACCATTCGGCCTAATTGGTTGGTTAGTGCATCTTCTATAGTAGATGCCGTAGACCAGACAAGTCCAGGATGACATTTATTATCTGGCTTCCATTTGCCTACCTAATCTTATGGAAATCCCTGTAACACTTTGAGTTCCGAAGACTTGATTTCAACTCTGACCCTATACAGAGCATTCACTGAAACGTCAGAACATTCCCTTTTCCTCAGTAAACAGTTACCCAAGTGAAGGACAATAGGTCACTTTGGGGAAGAATTGGGGAATTGTTATCACAGCCCCTTGCCATGAGTTGTGAGGTCCTTCTATGGCAGAGGTCATGGAAATTTGGCCTCTTCTGTAGTCAGTTTTGGGTCTGAAAACGGTCTCATGTCTGGAAAGGAGTGAAGAAATTATTACTTTTTATTTTTTTTTTAATTTTTTTAATGTTTTATTTATTTCTAGGAGAGAGAGAGAGAGACAGCGTGAGCAGGGGAGGGTCAGAGAGAGAGGGAGTCACAGACTGAAACAGGCTCCAGGCTCTGAGCTGGCAGTCAGCACAGAGCCCGACGCGTGGCCCGAACCCACGAACCGCGAGATCATGACCTAAGCGAAAGTCGGACGCTTAACCAACTAAGCCACCCAGGCACCCCCAAATTATTACTTTTTAAATTGCGACAGTTGCCCTCAGCCTCCTGGCCATCCATCCTTGATTGTGTTGATTGCACATCTGAGCAACAGCCCTGGCACTCATGCCTCTCGGCCCCTAGGGACACCGTGTTCTGTTAAGCATCCCCATCGGTCCCTGAGAGCCTGGTTCTGTGGCTATCACCCTGACCTTTTCTCTCATTATACTAATGATCATGCTCCATCTTGCTTCTGACACATATGTGTCACCACCTGGCCTTAATTATTTTGGATTCTGTAATTTCCATTTCTGTTAGAGGACTCAGTTCTGTCACAGCATCTCCTTGCAGCAGCCCTGCAGAGAGATCACTACTGAGCTTCCCACTGATGCATGCACTGTATCTCGTGGGTAAACAGAGTTCTCTGAGCTGCCCACCAAATACAGTCGTGGGTGAGCTTTCCACCTTTAGATAAGATTTCCACTCTCACATGCCCACTTCTCTGAGACTGGTGATTCCTTCTTCCACTGCCCCAGCATTTGACATTTATACCTCTGTTAACATGAACCATTGTTATATACCCCTTGCAGTATATTAGCACCATCTCCCAGGGGCTTTGCAAGGATATTAAATCCTGTACCATGAAAGCATAGTCCCATATTGATAAAATTCCATCATCCAACTTTATGTCCTCTCCCAATCTAGAACCCTCAGAACCCTTTCCCACATACACTGATCTACAACCCCAGAACGCTGAGAATTCTCCCCCATGTACACTGATCTATTACTCTCTGGATCTTCCCTAACATACACTGATCTAGAAACATCAGAATCTGCCCCCACATACACTGATCTACTGATCTAGAACCCTCTCTCAGAATCTCCCCACAAATACGGATCTAGAACCCTCCAGATCCTCCCCCACATACACTGATCTAGAACCCTCAGAATCCATCCACACATATAGCCCCCCAGCTTGTGACAGGGAATAGTGTGGACATCTTGGAGCCCTTCCTCCCTTCACAGGCCCATCACATCTCCAGCCAGGCTACTGAAGGACTCAACCCTACTTATTGGCCTGGTGGCATCATTGTGAAGAAAGAGGAAGTGATAGCAGAGAGAAACAAGTTACTTCTGTGGGCCCAGAAGGTTCAGAAGCATCTAGAGATTCAAGGCTTTACTGACCCAGATGTTCCCACTGCGTGTCTCAGGATTCCACTCTGCCCCACTCAGGGCCATGACCTTGGCATAGCAGGCTTGACAGAACTGGCTGAATTGTTTGGGGCCAATTAAGTTTCCAATTAAGTTTGGGGACATTTGGCACAGCCTTCCCATTTTGGCTTATTTGGTGATTGATTACCATTAGCCTTCACTATCTTTCTCCAATGCACTGATTGCCCCTGTCTATGATTCTCCAGTTCTCGCTTCTGTTCCTAAATTACTACTTCCTCCTTAATTGGCAAATGCCTGACATGCCACCCTGGCCACTGCATTAATTTCCACTGGTGTTTCATTCCAGTTTACCCCAGCAAAAGTTCAGATGACTACATCAGTACAGCACGCCAGGGGCGATCTGTGCTCCCGCACCCCATCAGTGACAGACATCTCACTGCCAGGGAGTTGGAGGGGGATCAATATAGGTGTCCAATATAGGCAAGTGAATGGATGGTGCACAGGGAGATGGCTGCGGGGATGGGTGGAGTTCTCCAGAAGCCCACCTGGTTAGCCTGAGAAGTAGCTGAGAAACACTGGCATTTCCTAACCAAAAGTTTTCCTTTAATAAGAACACTATACAGTCAACAGGGATAGAAAAAGCAAGTCTTTGGGGATTTCTGACTTCTCAGCAATTAATAATAAATCCATAAAGTCAAAACTAAAATGAACAATCACTAACCAGATATATTATGACTGTGAAACACTAAGGTAAGTTCTAGTACACTTCAGTCAGAGTCAACATCAGCCAGAGGGGCCAGAGGAGTCCTCCGCCCCCGCATCCCCCCCTCCCCGGCCAGGCCCGGGACCCAGTGTCTAGGTCACTCTCAGCCCTGCCTCCTTGAGGATATTCATGGTGTAGTTACCAGGCAAAGCCCAGGAAAGAGAAGGGCACAAAGAGAATTTCTTTACCTTGAAAACTGCAGCACTGTTTCCAGACCAATTCAGAGTTCCGGGGCCTCTCTGTTCTTCCCTGGTCACTTATCAAATTGCCAGAGAAGCTGAAATATCTCCAATTGTAAGGAAGTATCACTGTTTTGAATTTTGACATCCTTTGGTTTGTTCAGCTTCCAGCATGGAGACCTTGCAGGTGTGAACACAGGTAGCCCCTGGGTCCTCGCACATCGGTCACTCCTTCAATGGTCCAAGTAAGTGGCTGAATGCCTTAGTCCTGCCTTACGAGTGTCACAGGCTTTGCTGCTAAAAATATGCGCTCTGGCCAGAACCCCGCGTCACATGTGCCCTGTCACTGTCTCTTCAGGAAAGATTCTCCATGAGGAGCACCAGCGGACAATGAGACAGTGTCACAGACTCGAAGACATTTACCTGTCAGAGCTGAGGCTTCTGCTGACTGTAAGGCTTCCTGAGAGTTGGATGGATGGCACCCCTGAGTCCAGACCAGAGGAGGGGCCCTGGTGAGGTCAGGGGGATGATCGCGGCTCAGTGTTCATTACACAAACGTTTGTGAGTACCCACTATGTGCATGTGCCGCTGACACTGGAGAGCAAAACCCACCCAGGCACTGCCTTCTAGAAACTTCTAGTAGGGAAAACAGAAACTGATATAAATATATGTGTAGTATATACATATACATGCACGTGTGTGTACATATAAACAGAACACCTGTGGACAAGCTGTGGGAGACCTGTGAGGGTCGAGGTCCAGAAAGTTCCGTGAGGGAGCACAGCATAATCTGCTCTGGTCTGAGAGGGCAGGGAAGGCTTGCCTGGGGGCCCCCTGAGTCTTGTCGGCAGCTCCATCCCCCCCACACCAGGGCTGAAGACTGAACACTGCGTTTCCCAGACTCCCTTGCCAGCTGGTTCTGCGTGGGGAGACACCAGAAGGAGGTGGGAAGTCAGAGGCAGGGAAATGTGGCTGCAGTCCCGACGCCGCTGACTTGGCAGCCATTGGCTCAGGGCAACCCTGGGCTCTCTTCTGCACATCCAGCCCCTGGAGGTGGCCAGGCTTCCTGAAGCAGCCAGTCTTGGAGTCGTCCACCTTCCCCTTTCTGCTCAGCCACTCTTGCAAGACCTCCGTTACCAAGTCCCTGCAGTAAATTCCCTATTTGAAACCCCAGAGGAGTTGGTGCTCCCCAACGGCACTAACACTCAGCTCCTGACACAGCCCCACAAACGGACCCAAACATGGGCACCTGGATGGGTCACCGGAGGGGATGCAAGCTGATGCAAGGCTCGAGACCCATGAAGCTTCGATAACCATGACAGAGAACCTCTTGTCCCTCACCGACCAGGAGCCCATCTACTAAAGGTCAGACCTCACATCTGCTCAGGCAGGTCGCAGAATTATCATTAACAGACTCACCATGTCTCTTTTGAGTCCTGTGATCTATAACCAAGTAAGCAACCCAGCTGCGGTTCTAAGTCGTGGGCCTAGAGGCTCACAAGACACACTTGGCACGCTTCCACCCCCAGGGAGGTCCATGAGCAGATCTGAGGAAACGCATTCCAAGCAGAAGGAACAGCAGGCGCAAGGCCCCAAAAGGGAGCCAGCATGGAGAGTCTGAGGGGCAGGGAAAGGGTGATGTGCCTGGAGCATGTCAAACGAGGAGGAGGGCAGAGGGACATGGTGCCAGAGAGACCGCGGGGTCACGTCTGGCCCGGCCAGAGTGGGGACTCATTTTATTCTGGTTTAATAAAATCCGGTTGACGGTGAAAAACAGGTGGATTCCTGGGGTTCTGACACTAAGCACCCAGAGTCAGTGCAGACCCCCCCTGGTTCAAGGCAGTCACTACTTCAATGCCCACTATGAGTTCAAGGTCCTGAAGCCACCCACGCTTCTGACCTGCTGGCTAGAAATGCAGGGGTCACTATGGCCTCCTCAGGTTTGATAACTCACTAGGATGACTCGGCACTGGGGACCAGCCAGGTCTGGGGGATACCCAAATCTTCTCCCTTGGGGACTCCCCAGGGACTCAGGGTACATCACCAACCAGGGCTCCTCACTCCAGCCTCGGTCCCCTGTGTCTGTTGGGGTTTGTCACTACGACGACACTGGCAGATGGAATCATGGGCCACATGGTTGGACTGCATCTTCAATGGCCTCTCCTCCCCGAGGGCGGGCTGGTGCCATGTGGTTTACTGCCCGACTGACCACAAGGCTGTGCTTCTGGCTGTGGGCCGTCTTGTCGGCATAAACCTTCGAGACCCACCTTGAAACACAATGGCACTCCTATCCCTTGGGAAATGTCATGGACTTTAGAAGCTCCATGCTCAGAACCTGGGACAAAGACCAAAGACATTCTTTATGATGTAACAGGAGAGTTTCATAATCAGAGTTAAATTTTAGAAAGATCATCGCAGCCGCTGTACGGCAGGGTGGATGGCAGGGCCGAGAGTCTATGGTGGTGTTCCCAGGAGATGGTGCCTAGTGTCCTTGGTCCTGTCCATTTCCAAGCCTGGTTCTGTAGCCTTCCCAGGGATTCTGGGAGCTACAAAGTACCCTCGTAACAAACAGTGCTTCTGCTCCAGTTCACGGGATTGGTGTCTGCAGTTTTCTACCAAGAGCCCTAGGCGTTGTACGCCTTTGTAGGCTCCTATGCTGTCTCTTCCAGAAAACAGAATGCGGTGGGGCCTTGAATGCTAGGCACAAAGTGCCAACTTACGAAAAGGGAAACCACCAAATCTTTGGCTGGAGAGAAGTGCGATGGAAGTGTCATCTGAATGGTGGCAGCAGGCTGGATTAGAGGTGGCGGTGGTGGAGACAGAGAGACAAGCAGTGTTCAAACAAGATACAGTAGTTTCCTCCGCACGGAAGATGGAAGAGAAAGAAATCGTCATCATAAAATGCAAAGTTGTTCATGAGAGAGAGGAGCAAACCCCCAAAGTTACAAACTGCCAATTCATGAAGAACATCCCCCAAAGAACAGTCAGTTCCTCGCCGAGTCCTTTCTGCTTTCTTTCCGAGGTCAAGAGGCCGCATCCTGGCCCGCTAAAGGCCCAGATGCTCAAATCTGATGAACGGCTACCTCTTCTTGAAGGGGAAATGGGACGGTTTTGCTCACTCGGCCCCATTTTTCCAGTTAGGCAGATGTATTTCTTGTTCGCACACACACCCTATTCAAGAGCCTCGTCTCCCTCTTTCCTCTCGTGCAACTTGTCCTTGGCTCCCGCAGCAGAATGTCCCTCCCTTTGTCCTCCATTTTCTTTCACGTGTGAGGCGAGGAAAAGTGAGCCCCGACGTGGCCAGCGCCCACGAGTGCCCAATCATGCCAGCGGCACGCCCTCGCAGGGAGGAAGGCGGCCCAACACTGGGAAGCGAGGTTTCACATCCTAAAGATCCAACCACCTCCCGGACCCTCCAGGGACACACATTTCCCCACAGACTATCCGCCAGCACCGATCTACACCATCATCCTTCCTTAATTAATCCTATGTCCCTGCAGGTGTCACTGTTTAGTAAAAATGAAAACCTTCCGTAATCAACGTCAGGGATGAGGGATTAAGTCACTTACCTACGTGCTAACGCTGCAAGGGAAATGGACTGTGTGACGAATTTGTCTTGCAAACACACAACATGGCATCGATATTGTATGTTTAAATGGCGTTGGTGGCCCAGCCTAGGCACCCAGTTGTATTCTTAGGAGAGGGGGCATTAGGTCTTCAAACAAATGGACTTCCAAGCTGATTGCCAGAAAGGCAGGGTTTGAAAGCTGAACACAGCTTAACTCTTAATAAAAAAAAAAAAAATTCTAACAAGACGTATAAAGTTATACAATTATTTTAGGTGTAGTAACGGAGAATTCCAACACGCATGTTGAACGCATGTGGCTTCCGTCCTCTCCGCTTAGTCGATCTGGCAAGCTGCCTGTTCTCTCTGTTGTTCTAAAGCCGTCAGCGTGATGCTGCTGGCTCACAGCGTGAGAAACGAAAAGCTGGAGGTGTGCTTGCTGTCGCCCGGGTTTTCTAAATATATTTATTAGTGCTCCTTGAATAACCCTCGAAGCTGGTGTCTCTCTCAATTTAGAGCCCCTTCTCACTCGGTTTAGCAACACCCTCTCCCTTTTTGTTGTTCAAAAGCCAGATGCTGCTGCATTTATTTACATATTTTAAATGAATGAAACTCTCGACTTGCTGACATGTGGGAGAGTCTAAAAAGGCCCCGTGTAAAGCCATCCTGGCGACTACCCGCAGGGGCAGTAGGGGATGAACAAGCTCCCCCCCGCAGCACATGTTATGTTTTCAAGGGAAGTGCTTGAGTGGGAATGAAAGGTTCAGCGACCTCAGTACTGAGTGACACAGAAGACACGGTTTTGGTTGCATTTCAAGTTGCCGAGTGAAATTTCAAGTGGAGGCCACGAGACAGAAAGCACGGGAGCGCAACGGGACGGAAGCACGGCTGCATTTGCACTGCCGGCTCCAGGGACCACACTTCCTTCTTTCCCGTTTTTGCCCCCCGGCGAAGAGAGGGCAGGGGCTCCGGGCTGCGATCTCCACGGCCAGCCTCCCGATGACCCGCAGTGTGACCTCGACCGTCTCTGTGCACCCGCTGACAGGTGTGCAGAACCCACCGGGCGTGAAGCCTGCTGGGATGGAGCCGCGGGGCCGCAGAAGTGAGGAGGATCCCGTGGCTCCTCCTCCCGCAGCTCACGACCGGGAGGGAAAGCGAGTGGCAACAACACAGAGCGGAGAGGAAAGAAGTTCTCTAGGAGAGGAAGCCGAGCAGGGGCCACTCACTCGACCTGGCAGCTGAGGGAAAGCTCCCCGGGGAGGCGGGTCTGAGGAGGAGCCCACAGACGACTGAGCAGCCTCGGAGGCAGGAACGGCAGGGGGAGCTGCAGGGAGCGAGGGAGCTGGAAAGGCGGGTCAGGGCCACATCCTCGAGGGCCTTGAGGCCACGACCAGGAGTGGAACCAGACACTATCTGACCCGTGTCATAGAAGAACGTCCACACGGGGCTCCTGGGGGACTCAGGCAGTTGAGCGTCCAACGTCAGCTCAGGTCAGGATCTCATAGTTCGTGGGTTTGAGGTTCGCATCGGGCTCTGGTCAGGATCTCATAGTTCGTGGGTTTGAGGCTCGCATCGGGCTCTGTGCTGACAGCTCGGAGCCTGGAGCTGCTTCCGACTCTGTGTCTCCCTCTCTCTCTGCCCCTCCCCTGCTCACACTGTCTCTCTCTCTTAAAAATAAACATTTAAAAGAAGAAAAAAGGACACCCATGTGACACGACCCATGTCACAGAAGAACACCCACATGACAACGAGGAGAATGGGCTGGAAACCTGACCTAGCAAGAAACTCCTGAAACACGCAGAGTGGAGTTAACCAGAACGGAAGGCAGAGCAGAGCCACACGCTGGGACGGGAGGCTCACGGGAAGAAAGCACAAGGGTTGGCAATCGGTCATTCGGACATCGAGAGGCACCGGAGTCCAGAGAGAACGGAGAAGAGGCCAGAAGCTGGCGGGGTGCCTGGCGGGCACAGAGGCTCCAGCGGCCATGGAAGCAAACTCGGCAAACGGAGCAGTGAAGTGGGAAGTGGGTGTGTTTCAAGGCGGCGAGTTTTCATCACGGATGAGGGACGTGCATAAGGACACACAGGAGACTGTCGGAGGTGCGGTCACAGGGGAGACCCCAAGGGGAGGGAGTCTGGAAAAGAAGATAAAAGATAGGAAGATGGAACCTTGAGGAAAGCTGCATTTAAGTTGTTAATTTAAGCTGTGAGCAGAAAGGAGACCAGGAAGAATCGCCCTCCAAGATGCAGCGAGAGCCAGAGGAACATTCCTGGGTGTTAATGAAGGGGAACAGGGACAATCCCCCCAAACCAGGGGCGTGGGAGACAGAGGGGTTCAGTCGATTGAACATCCAATTCCTGATTTCGGCTCAGGTTAGGATCTCACGGTTCCTGAGTTCAAGCTCTGTGTCAGGTTCTGTGCTAACAGCGTGGGGCCTGCTTGGGATTCTCTGTCTCTCGTGTGCTCTCTGTCTCTCAAAATAAATAAATAAACTTAAAAAAATTTTTTCTCAAAATTAAAAAAAAGAAACTCCCCCAAACCAAAGCTCTTTGAGTTTGCTCCCTGTCCTTACTAGAATCACAGGGAAACAATCAAAGGAAGACTGGCCTTGGGAGGGGGATCTAGGCTTCAAGGCTCCAACTCCTCCCCCCTCCGCCCTCGCCACACACCTACTTGTGAATGATTCAGGACACATGCCTCCTCTTGGCAGAAAACCACCAGGTCCGCAAGCCTCAGAAAAGATGGTGCCGGCACCCAACAAAGTCGGCAGCTTGGCAAAGTCGAGGTTGCAAACATTCCCCCTCAATCGGTGGGTCTGATTTCTGTTCTTCAATCTGCCCTTCCTGCCCCAGGTCCCATGCCGCCCATGGAGGGAACAGAGTCGTGCGTTAGGGGTGACGCTGACATGAGCAGTCGGTGGCTCACAGCCCATTGGCTTAGCCGACACTGTCCGGGCGTCTCCTGAAGCGGAAGGCAGCTGTCTAACCGCTGAGCTACACACCGTGTGTCTGCACAGCCTCTCCACTCAGGGAGAGAAGAGGGGACAGGCGTGGATGTGCCCAGGGGAGAGGTGTGGGGGGATGCTGATAAATAAGGGGAGAGGGTGGGGGGACCGGCAGGCAGATGTGCCCAGGGGGAGAGGTGGGGGACAGGCGTGGATGTGCCCAGGGGGAGAGGTGGGGACAGGCGGCAGATGTGCCCAGGGGGAGAGGTGGGGGGACAGGGGTGGATGTGCCCAGGGGAGAGGTGAGGGACAGGCGTGGATGTGCTCAGGGGAGAGGTGGGGTGACAGGCGTGGATGTGCCCAGGGGGAGAGGTGGGGGGACAGGCGCAGATGTGCCCAGGGGGAGAGGTGGGGACAGGTATGGATGCCCAGGGAGAGGTGAGGGGACAGGTAAGATGCCCAGGGGGAGAGGTGGGGGGACAGGCGTGGATGTGCTCAGGGGGAGAGGTGGGGACAGGCGTGGATGTGCCCAGGGGAGAGGTGGGGGCTGGCAGGCGTGATGTGCTCAGGAGAGGTGGGGACAGGTGGATGTGCCCAGGGGGAGAGGTGTGGACAGGCGTGGATGTGCTCAGGGGGAGAGGTGGGGGATGTGGCGGATGTGCCCAGGGGGAGAGGTGGGGACAGGCGTGGATGTGCCCAGGGGGAGAGGTGGGGGACAGGCGTGGATGTGCCCAGGGGGAGAGGTGGGGACAGGCGTGATGTGCTCAGGGGGAGGTGGGGACAGGCGTGGATGTGCTCAGGGGGAGAGGTGGGGACAGGCGCGGATGCGCCCAGGGGGAGAGGTGAGGGACAGGCGGACGCTCAGGGGGAGAGGTGGGGACATGGCGTGGATGTGCTCAGGGGGAGAGGTGGGGGACAGGCGTGGATGTGCCCAGGGGGAGAGGTGGGGGGACAGGCGTGGATGTGCCCAGGGGGAGAGGTGGGGGACAGGCGTGATGTGCTCAGGGGAGAGGTGGGGGACAGGCGTGGATGTGCTCAGGGGGAGAGGTGGGGGGACAGGCGTGATGTGCCTCAGGGGAGAGGTGGGGGGACAGGCGTGGATGCTCAGGGGGAGGTGGGGGACACATGTGATGTGCTCAGGGGGAGAGGTGGGGACAGGCGGATGTGCTCAGGGGGAGAGGTGGGGACAGGCGTGGCGTGCCCAGGGGGAGAGAGGTGGGGGGGGACAGGCGTGATGTGCTCAGGGGGAGAGGTGGGGACAGGCGTGGATGATGCTCAGGGGAGAGGTGGGGACAGGCGCGGATGCGCCCAGGGGGAGAGAGGTGAGGGGACAGGCGTGGATGTGCTCAGGGGGAGAGGGGTGAGGGGACAGGTGCAGATGTGCCCAGGGGGAGAGGTGGGGACAGAGGCAGATGCGCCCAGGGGGAGAGGTGAGGGGACAGGCGTGATGTGCTCAGGGGGAGAGGTGAGGGGACAGGTGCAGATGTGCCCAGGGGGAGAGGTGAGGGACTGGTGCAGATGTGCCCAGGGGAGAGGTGGGGGACAGGCGTGATGTGCCCAGGGGAGAGGGGACAGCAGATGTGCCCAGGGGAGAGGTGGGGACAGCATGGATGTGCCCAGGAGGTGGGGGATGAAGTAGACAAATCCCAGGGGGAGAGGTAGGGGGGTGGGGGACAGGCGGATGTGCCCAGGGGAGAGGTGGGGGACAGGCGGATGTGCCCAGGGGGAGAGGTGGGGGACAGGTGCAGATGTGCCCAGGGGGAGAGGTGGGGACAGGTGCAGATGCCCAGGGGAGAGGTGGGGGACAGGCGGGGATGTGCCCAGGGGGAGAGGTGGGGGACAGGTGCATGTGCCCAGGGGGAGAGGTGGGGGACAGGCGTGGATGTGCCCAGGGGGAGAGGTGGGGGACAGGCGAGATGTGCCCAGGGGGAGAGGTGGGGGGACAGGCGTGGATGTGCTCAGGGGGAGAGGTGGGGACTGGTGCAGATGTGTGCCCAGGGGAGAGGTGGGGACAGGCTGATGTGCCCAGGGGGAGAGGTGGGGACAGGCGGATGTGCCCAGGGGGAGAGGTGGGGGACAGGCGCAGATGTGCCCAGGGGGAGAGGTGGGGGGACAGGTATGGATGTGCCCAGGGAGAGGTGGAGGGGGACAGGCGGATGTGCCCAGGGAGAGGTGAGGGGACAGGCGTGGATGTGCCCAGGGGAGAGGTGGGGGACAGGCGGATGTGCTCAGGGGGAGAGGTGGGGGACAGCGTGGATGTGCTCAGGGGGAGAGGTGGGGGACAGGCGTGGATGTGCCCAGGGGGAGAGGTGGGGGGACAGGCGGGATGTGGCTCAGGGGGGAGAGGTGGGGGGACAGGCGTGGCGTGTTCAGGGGGAGAGTTGGGGGACAGGCGTGGATGTGCCCAGGGAGAGGTGAGGGGACAGGCGTGGATGTGCCCAGGGGGAGAGGTGGATGGGGACAGGCGTGATGTGCTCAGGTGGAGGTGGGGACAGGCGTGGATGTGCCCAGGGGGAGAGTTGGGATGGTGGCGTGGATGCAGCCCAGGGGGAGAGGTGAGGGGGACAGGCGTGGATGTGCTCAGGGGAGAGGTGGGGGACAGGCGCATGGATGTGGCTCAGGGGGAGAGGTGGGGGACAGGCGTGGATGTGCTCAGGGGAGCAGGGACAGGCGGGATGTGCCCAGGGGGAGAGGTGAGGGGATTGCATGGATGTGCCCAGGGGGAGAGGTGGGGACAGGTATGATGCCCAGGGGAGAGGTGGGGACAGGCGTGGATGTGCCCAGGGGGAGAGGTGGGGACAGGTGCAGATGTGCCCAGGGGGAGAGGTGAGGGGACAGGGCGTGATGTGCCTGGTGGGGAGAGGTGGGGGACAGGTGCAGATGTGCCCAGGGGAGAGGTGGGGACAGGTGCAGATGTGCCCAGGGGAGGAGTGGGGACAGGTGCAGATGCCCAGGGGAGAGGTGGGGGGACAGGCGTGGATGTGCCCAGGGGGAGAGGTGGGGTAACAGGTGCAGATGTGCTCAGGGAGAGGTGGGAGGACAGGCGCGGATGTACCAGGAAGGGGGACAGGCGGGCTGTGCCCAGGGGAGAGTAGGGACAGGCAGATGTGCCCAGGGGGAGAGGTGGGGACAGGTGCAGATGTGCTCAGGGGGGAGAGGTGCAGGACAGGCGCGGATGTGCCCAGGGGGAGAGGTGAGGGGCGAGGTGCATGTGCCCAGGGGGAGAGGTGGGGGGACAGGTATGGATGTGCCCAGGGGGAGAGGTGAGGGGACAGGCGGGATATGCCCAGGGGGAGAGGTGGGGGACAGGCGATGTGCCCAGGGAGAGGTGGGGGGACAGGCGTGGATGCTCAGGAGGGGAGGTGGGGGACAGGCATGGATGTTCCAGGAGAGGTGAGGGGACAGGCGGGATGTGCGGCCCAGGGGGAGAGGTGGGGGACAGGCGTGGGATGTGCCCAGGGGGAGAGGTGAGGGACAGGTGCAGATGTGCTCAGGGGGAGAGGTGAGGAGGACAGGCGCGGATGTGCCCAGGGGGAGAGGTGGAGGGGACAGGCGTGGATGTGCCCAGGGGGGAGAGGTGGGGGGACAGCAGGTGGTGGATGTGCCCAGGGGGAGAGGTGAGGGGACAGGCGTGGATATGCCCAGGGGGAGAGGTGGGGTGGACAGGCGTGGATGTGCTCAGGGGGAGAGGTGGGGGGACAGGCGTGGATGTGCTCAGGGGAGAGGTGAGGGACAGGTATGGATGTGCCCAGGGGGAGAGGTGAGGGGACAGGCGTGGATATGCCAGGGGGAGAGGTGAGGGGACAGGCGTGGATGTGCCCAGGGGGAGAGGTGGGGGGGGACAGGCGTGATGTGCTCAGGGGGAGAGGTGGGGGACAGGCGGGATGTGCTCAGGGGGAGAGGTGAGGGACAGGTGTGGATGTGCCCAGGGGGAGAGGTGAGGGGACAGGCGTGGATGTGCCCAGGGGGAGAGGTGAGGGGATCAGTCGTGGATGTGCCCAGGGGGAGAGGTGGGGACAGGCGGGATGTGCTCAGGGGGGAGAGGTGGGGGGACAGGCGTGGATGTGCCCAGGGGAGAGGTGGGGACAGGCGTGATGTGCCCAGGGGAGAGGTGGGGACAGGTGTGGATGTGCCCAGGGGGAGAGGTGAGGGGACAGGCGGGATGCGCCCAGGGGGAGAGGTGGGGGGACAGGGCGTGGATGTGCTCCAGGGAGAGGTGAGGGGACAGGCGTGGATGTGCCCAGGGGGAGAGGTGAGGGACAGGCGTGATGTGCCCAGGGGGAGAGGTGAGGGGACAGGCGTGGATGTGCCCAGGGGAGAGGTGGGGGACAGCAGATGTGCCCAGGGGAGAGGTGGGGGGACAGGCGTGGATGTGCTCAGGGGGAGAGGTGGGGGGACAGGTGTGGATGTGCCCAGGGGGAGAGGTGGGGACAGGTGCGGATGTGCCCAGGGGGAGAGGTGAGGGGACAGGTGCGGATGTGCCCGGGGAGAGGTGGGGACAGGCGTGATGTGCCCAGGGGGAGAGGTGGGGGACAGGCGTGGATGTGCTCAGGGGGAGAGGTGGGGGGACAGGCGTGGATGTGCTCAGGGGGAGGTGGGGACAGGCGTGGATGTGCTCAGGGGAGAGGTGAGGGGACAAGTGCGGATGTGCCCAGGGGGAGAGGTGGGGGACAGCAGATGTGCCCAGGGGGAGAGGTGAGGGACAGGTGCGGATGTGCTCAGGGGAGAGGTGAGGGACAGGTGCGGATGTGCCCAGGGGGAGTGAGGTGGGGACAGGCGTGGATGTACTCAGGGGGAGAGGTGAGGGGACAGGTATGGATGTGCCCAGGGGAGAGGTGTGAGGGGACAGGTATGTGGATGTGCCCAGGGGGAGAGGTGGGACAGGTGCAGATGTGCTCAGGGGGAGAGGTGAGGGACAGGTACATGGATGTGCCCAGGGGAGAGGTGGGGACAGGCGTGGATGTGCTCAGGGGGAGAGGTGGGGACAGGTGCAGATGTGCCCAGGGGGAGAGGTGAGGGACAGGTGCGGATGTGCCCAGGGGGAGAGGTGGGGGGACAGTGCAGGATGCTGTGCCCAGGAGGTGAGGGGACAGGTGCGGATGTGCCCAGGGGGAGAGGTGGGGGACAGGCGTGGATGTGCTCAGGGGAGAGGGTGAGGGACAGGTATAGATGGTGCCCAGGGGGAGAGGTGATTGTGGTATGATGTGCCCAGGGGGGAGAGGAGGGTATGGATGTGCCCAGGGGGAGAGGTGGGGGGACAGGTGCAGATGTGCTCAGGGGGAGAGGTGAGGGGACAGGCGGATGCCCAGGGGGAGAGGTGAGGGGACAGGTATGGATGTGCCCAGGGGAGAGGTGAGGGGACAGGTATGGATGTGCCCAGGTGGGAGAGGTGAGGGACAGGCGTGGATGTGCTCAGGGGGAGAGGTGAGGGGACAGGTGCAGATGTGCTCAGGGGGAGAGGTGAGGGGACAGGCGTGGATGCGCCCAGGGGGAGAGGTGGGGGGACAGGCGTGGATGTGCCCAGGGGGAGAGAAGAGGGGATGATCTAGTACAATTACCTGCTGGGCAATGAGAAGGGGCGTCAGAGACATGACCAACGCCCCCCGCTAAGTCCCGCTCTCCTACACAGGAACAGCAAGGGCACCTGTTCTCCCTGACGGGGAATCCGAAACCAGCCGACGGCCCTGGTTCCCTCTCCAAGCGGGTCCCCTTCACTCCTTGTCCATTTCCATGTCTGGGAAGATCCGTCAGTGACCCCCTTCCAGGTGGGACTGGTTTGGGCACCAGGGCTGAGCAAGTACCGGCCCTGCCAGCCAAGCTCACCCTCCTCTGGCAAAGAAACCCTGAGGAGACCAGTACTAGTACGACTGAGTACTCAGTCAATCCCTTAGCCCAGTACCTAGCATTCCATCAGCTCAGTACCTAGCACTGCGTCAGTCTGCTGGCCCAGTACCTACTGCTCTGTCAATACATTTGCATTTAGTCATTTCATGGGATATTAACCAAGAAGTCAGCCTTACCGCAGGCTCTGGCCTGGGAGTTCCATCTCTTAGCAAAGGCCTGGCTGCCACCCCCTTCTCCCCCTCACAGCAGTAATGGGACATTGTCAGCTCCAGCACAAGTAATGCCACACCCAGGATCGATTCTGGCTGGGAGGCTTCCACGCGCACACTAGCTCAGGTGTGTAAGTGGTCAGATCGAAGCAGGGAGGGAGGTTTATCAGGTAGTGAGGCCAGGCAGGAATCTGTCAGCTGCACACGGGCTCCAGCAAATTCATTCGGACCACGTTTCTCCCTCACTTTGATCCTCCTTTCCTCTGACTCAGCTTCCTTCATTCGTGCAGGCAGGCGGGCAGGCAAAGCTGCCAGCAGCCACCGTGGCTTACACACTCCCCTGCAGACCCCCTCCCCGGGTGAGGCCAACATGTCTCCTCCTGAAACAAGCCCCCCGGCCTGGCCCAGGTCATGTTCCCACCCTTAGGACGGTGGAGACAGAATCCTCCCCCGACGCCCTCCACGCCGACGTCACCAGAGGGGGCACAGCGGAGGTAGGACAGGTGAGAACAAAGTCATTCCTTACCTGGAAGGTGTCAATCACTTGGAGCAAACGGTTGTGGCGAACAGTCGCCCACCCTGGGTCCCTTCCCGATCCTCCTTTTCCCGGCTGATGGAATCTCAATTTTGCTCACTTGGCAATATTCCAGGAAAGAGCATCCTCTCTGAAAGGAAAGAGGTCTGGGCAGAGAGCCCACGCACGTGCAGGCCTGGCCTGCTCCCAGTGCCTGGCTCTGGGCCAAGTACATGGGGATGTGATGGTTGGAGCTGCTGCAGCTGCCTTGTGGACCATGACAGGAGGCCCAAGAGAAGAGCAGAATGCCAGCCCAGAGCCCGATGTCCCAGAGCTACAGACCCAGCTCCAGACCCGCCGTGTCCAGGCTGCCTGTGGGGAAAACGACACGCAAGGAGCCAGGCTGTTTCTCACGGACATGTGCTAACTGTTCCATGACACTCCTCAGACACGCGGGACCCCTCTTCATGCTGCAGTGGCAAACAAGGAGCCGACAACCACCTTTGCTGCGTTAAAACTGTCTGGACCATCAGCCCCGACAGCACGCAAACACAGGACTGAACGAGGAACATGAGCTACAGACAGTCCTCCTGCCCCAGAATGTCTGTTGCTCATTTCCCTTTACCTTGTAGCAGGTTGACCCTTGTGAAACTGACCGGTTCAACCGACTGCAGTCTCTTAACCGGTGGGGATGCCCTTGTCCGTCCTTTTATCAGGGCGTGTCCACGTCAACAAGTGAAGAGGCACATTGCTCCCCATCTCCCAGCCATGGCAGATCCTTGAAGAACATTTGGAAAAAGCATCAACAGTATGTGGTGCTGGCGGGGGGGCGGGGGGGGAGCGTGCTGGGTGACAAGGCGCAGCTATGACTCATCGGCTGGCTGTGTAGCCTGGGTCTCCGGGCACCATCCAGTAGAACTTTCTACAATGACGGCAATATTCCATTCTGCACGGTCCGGTAGGGTGGCCACTGGCCATATGTGACTATTCGGGTCATGTGAGCCCTTGAACGGTGGCCAGGTATGACTGAGAAACTGAATTTTAATTGCACTTAATTTTAATTCATTTCCACTGCTGCACGCTGGCTTGCGGCAGCCACACTGGTCGGTGCCACTCGAGACTTCAATGACCGTCCCTGTGGCCTCAATTAAATTGCACCAACAGGGGCTCCTGAGGGGTTCAGTCAGTTGAGGGTTGGACTCTGGATTTCAGCTCAGGTCATAAGTTTGAGCCCCATGTCGGGCTCTGTGCTGATAGCTCAGAGCCTGCTTAGGATTCTCTTTCTTTTCCCCTCCCCAGCTTGCACTCACTCTCTCAAAATAAATAAACATTTTTTAAAAATTAAGAAAGACCTCTGGTTCATCCTGGGAAAGAGCCCTGACAGAAGATGCCATCCATACGGGTCAAACGGGACAGCTGTGGGACAGCCTGACTTCCACACTGACCACAGTGACTTCTTGGTCAATTTGTGAAGTTTGATTCATTCACCCATGCAACCAACATCATGTGGTGCTCAGTCTGGAAATGTGTGAAGTACCGGGATTAAAAATTATATATACGGTGCCCGACCTCGGGAAGCTTTGACAGGAGACAGACTATCAAACAACTCACACCATGAGGGACACACACGATGAACAGATGCACAGAGCCTGGGCTCTGCCTGTGGGGGGCAGAGGGTGTAAGAGAAAGCGGCAGGGGAAACCGCCTGAGCTGGGTCTCACGGATGCTCTGAGAACAGTGTGGTTTTAACTCAACTCTCACCACTCATCGACACCACCTGAGCCCACTCCGGGTCTGTTAAAATAAGAACCTTTGGGGGTAAGGACCAGGTAGGTGTCTTCTAGAAACCCCCAGGTGGTTCAAGTGTGCAGCCAGGGCTCGATCCACCATTGTGGCGAGAGTGAGAAACAGGTGGTGCGTCCCTGACGGGTCACATCCTCAAGTGAACGTTCCAGCAGTACAGAAGCCGAGGTCAACCAACCACCCGACAAACTGCGGTGTGTGTCCGCTGCAGGGAATTAGCACAACAGAAAACCAATGACCCCTGCACATCCCAGAAACAGACACACCAATGAGAGCAAGACAGAATAATCAACAATGGGTGATTTCTGGGCAGGGCAGGCGGGGATATGGCAGAAACCAAATGGTTCCAGGGACATTGAACCCTCCACTCAGAAGATGCATCGCAGATCAGAGGTACTTCAGAGCTACCTCGGACCTAAGCCTGAAGGAAGACGTAAGATGGCACAGACCGGAGAAAGAAGCAGAAGCCTGACTCCCTCCGTACATACCCTGGTCCCCCGTTCTCCACCCGCAGGAGAGAAATTACACCCAAACACGACCAAACAAGATGCCTGGTGTTTGGCAAAAGGAAGAGTGAGGAGGGAACGGAGGGGCATGGAGAAAAGAATCTGCATGTTAACTAGCATACTCCTCTATTTTCTATGGCGCGTTTTTTACAAAAGTGGAATTTGCCAGTGGGATGTTTGGGTCTGGTGCCCCTGAGGCAAGGGCCCAAAGGAGAGCAAGATGGTTCTGCTGCGGAGGGTGGAGAAGAGTCCAGGCAGGTGCCCGCCATGAGCCAAGCGGGTACAGCAAGGAAACCTGGTCCCTGGCTGTTCACGGGATCACCTCCCTTCGTGGCGAGAGCCCTCAGTCATCAGGCGCCTGTGTCCCTCCCTTCATCCCTGCACTGGGTGCCTCGACTTCTTGCGGGTGTAAACCTTAACTTTCTGAGGTCTGTCGTCTGCCTCGCAGGGTTCTGGTCGTAGGACAGGGGTAAGGAGAGATCCCGCTTCCTATCAGAATGAAAATGCCCCACCTAGCAATGAAAATTCAAGACCAAACACCCCGAATAGATGCATCAGATGAACTGCACTTCATCGATATTATTTACGATAAACACATGAGCGGGATTCTTGGGCTCCAAGCAGCACAGGTAACTGTACAAACGATGACCATCGCCGGCACAACTGGTGATAACCGTGACACTAACACTAGCGAGGCTGTTTCGTTTCCTGACGTAAGTCACGGTCAAGAACGTGAGTAATCTGTTTAGCGTTCGCAACACCCTTGGCGTTTTGCAGTTTCACTGAAGCGGGTGTGGAATACGGCAAGTTACACACATCACAGACACGGTGTCCTGGGCTTGCCTCTGGGGTCTCCAGACTGAGTCAGCGGCTCCGACAATAGTGACCACAGTAACCCCTGCCACTTATTAAGCATTTGCTGCATTCAAAGGCTGAGCTCCAGGGTTACAAGTTTTATCTCATTTCGTCTTGTTATTATTCCCTCCTTTGCAAATGAGGAAACAAGAACCAAGGAGGTAAAGTGACGTCCCGAGGTCCCGCACGGAGAGCTTCAACCCACACCTGCCATGCCCGATCTGGAGGGACCCCGCTCCTGAACACCATTCCCTACAGGAAGCATCAAGATGGCTGCATTTGGAACTGGAGGCTGGTTTCCAGGCCCCAACTTCCCCTTGTCCGGCCCTGTGCAGCGTGCTCTGTGCCTTAGAGCCTCGGTTTCCTGGGGGTAATGCGACCAGCCTCCCGGCCAGCCCGGCCAGGTCACAGAGGGATCACAGTGGCTGCAGAACAGAGACGGGCCCCGAGGGAGGGCATCAGGTCTGCTTCCCAGCACTATGCACTTGACAGACGTTTACTGCAGTAATAGTGCCTCCAAGGTGCTGAGTAAGCCGCTACATCATATAGACAGAGGCAAGGGGGCTGCGGGCACTGGCCACCTCTGGGAGGACCCACTGCGCTGCCACGGACTCCCCGGTGGCCCATGCGTCCATTTCCAAGGGGCATAGAGCTCAGTCTCCCAACATCACGGAGGAGCACCCCCTCCAGTGCACACGTTGTGGCAGCCGTCGTCACGGCGCCCGACCACGTGGTCAAGGCTTGTGATGCGAGCTCCGGTCTGTATTCCTCATCCTGACACAGCCACCCAGCGTCCCCGGGGCCCCACATCACTGGGTTCCATAACGACGTGAAGTATTTCTCCTTGGCCAGGCTCGCCCCGAACAGACAAAATGCACCTCCCATCACATAGCAACACCCTGGCAGGAGGTGCCAACACTAGCCAAGGGCAGTGAGTAACCCCTGCATGGCTGGGACCAGCCAGTCCCAGCCTAGCGCAAGCGCCATGCAGGGTCTGAGCTCCTGCACCCGGGTTTATGGCCCAGCTCGGCCACGTGAGCTCCCCGCCCGTCACCCCTGCACACCCCACAGGCTGACACCCTGGGAACCGGGCATCCCTCCTAGGTCCACTCAGCCCCTTCCCTCCACAGCAACCTGAGTCCATGGGGTCCATTCTCCCCCACCACCTCCATCAGCCCAGGGGAGGGAAGTAGCCGAGACACACGCATGTCCCACGTCTGCCCATCAGTATGCAGGTGCCACATCTCAGGCCACGTGAATCCTGCCTCTGAAACAAGGCAGCCGGGGGCGGGGAGGATGGAGTCTTCAAGTGCACACCCGGAGAACCCAGAGGGGCCCAGGAAGGCCGTGCGGGGAGAGAACACATCATCATAGTGCAGTGTAGGGACAGAGGGGAGGGAAGTGTCTGCCCTGTCTGTTCGGCCATGTCCCACCCGTGGCCCACACCACACGGCCCATCAGCCTCTGCTGATCAGGACCACACCAACGTCCACGCACCCCAAGATGGCTGTAGAGACAGGGTGCACCAGGCCCTGCAGTCTGGGGTGGGGAGAGGGTTTGCAGTGACCCCACCCAAAAGGCAGAAGGCCCAGGCCTCTTACTCAGCAACACTTTTGCTTTGAGATATAAGAATTTGCCTCCTGTGGCTCTGAGCTGCAACGATGAATAGGGATAGGGAGCTGTGGCTGCTCTCAAAGGTCACAGCCTTGGGGCGCCGGGGCGTGGGGCTCACTCCGTCAAGCATCTGACTCCTGATCTCAGCTCAGGTCATATCTCATGGTTCATGGGTTTGAGCCTCACACTGGGCTCTGCTGACAGCTCAGATCCGGCTTGGGATTCTCTCTCTCCCTCTCTCTCTCTGACCCTCCCTCATACTCACACACTCTCTTTTTCTGTCTTTCTCTCAAAATGAATTTTTTTAAAAAAGGTTACAGTCTCGTGGGAAAAATCACGATGTGGCCAAATGGTAGTGGGGGATTTGTAGTTGAAGAAAACGCAAGTTCCCACCAGATTTTGAAAGGTCACCTTAAGCTACTTTGCTTTTACCAAAGACCTACGTTAGCACCTGTCCTTGATAACTGAAAGGCATCCAAGTGGATTTCCACTTTCCCAAGAGGTGAAAAGAGAAAATAGCCTTCAGCACCTGTTACAGGGGCAGCGCCCAGCCCCCGTCCACCTCCTTCCCCAGAGCGGCATCCCCACAGCAGGCGTCTCCAAGAATCAGCTTTGTGTCCATCAGTAAGATGTGTCCTATGGTATCAGAAAAGCCCAAGAGAGGTTATTTTGGGGGTCTGGAAATGCTAAAAATATTTCCCGTATAAACCAAGGGTAACTGCTTCTCCTCTCTGCCACTTCCGCTTATGGAAGGATCATGCTTGCAGATATTTTCAGATACTGCGGGGAGCCTGCAGCTGTTTTTATATAATTAAATACAAAATAAATTAAGCTCTTTTAATATTCATACAAGTAATGGCTTTCACACCTTCACCTGTTCTGCTCCTCAGCAGTCCATCATCAAGCTCTCGAGGGACAGGACACCGGGTGACAGTGGGGACTCCATCCCGGGGCTCTCCCTCAGCACAGCGTGATCTACAACAGATGAGCCTAGGGAAGCCGAAAAATGGGCAAGAGGATTCCATTTTTTTTTCTAAGAAGGAAACATGGATTAAGTAATAACACAAGACAGAGTGAACAAGAGAAAGTGATCGTGGGCTGTGCTTGGTCAACTACATCACAGGGGAACGAGGCAGCCAAAATGTTTCCCAAGTTACCGAGTCTACTGGAAAGGTACCTTTACATTCAGCATTGGTAACAAGTAACCTAATCCCAGGCACAGACAGTGCCTCCGATATCAGCTGATGGCAGCAACAGAAACGTTGTGCGTTTAACAAGACCTTTAAAAATATTGTTACATCATCTTCACCTGTCTTTTCTGAATTTTTATGCATGCTTTATAAGAAGCATAATATATTGGTACCGTAATGCATGTATAAGATTACAAAAAAATGGGTATACATCTGCTGAGCTCCCACACTCACAACAGTGGGCCATCAGAAGGTTCTGGAAGCCACCACTCTGAGCAACAGCACCCAGAATGTATTGGAAGAAGAGTAATTTCCCGTATATGATAGTGGGTTTCTTTTAAAATCAATCTGTGTCGCTTTCATATGAGTGGTTGTTAAAATACAAAGCAAATAATGTAGAAGGAATGATTTGTGTTCAAATGTTGGAGAATAAGGGGGGTAAATGGAGGGAGGTGGGCGGGGGCTGGGCATTGTTGGGACCAGCGCTGGGTTTTGTATGTAAGAGATTAAATCACTGGGTTCTACTCCTGAAGCCGAGTCTACGCTGTATGTTAACTAACTAGGATTTAAATAAAAATTTGAAACAATAAATAAATAAAATTTGATATTGATGATTAAAAAAATTAAAAGGATGATGAACGAGGGGCTCTTTGCTGTCACGGCTCCACCGCCTGGACGCACGGCCCTGACCTCCAGCCGCCTAGGGATCCTCACGACCTCAGGGTGCTCTGTGTCCCGTCCTCCATGAAGAGGTGGTTGGTGTGACAACGAGCTGGGAATCTGCTACCAGAAGAAATTACCAAATCCCTGGAACCAGAGTGAAGAGCAGATCAAGCCGTCACTCAGTCCGGCTCCGTTTCCCGACAGAAACATGCAGGTTTGGTGCCCCCTGCTGTCCGCTTCCCGCCTGTGTCTGTGTCCTGTGTCCTGTCTACGTTCCCCGTGTCCCGTGTCCCCTGCGACTCCAATGACCCGTGTTTCCTGTCCCAGCCCCTGTGTCCCTGTGTGAGTCTCAGAGGCCAAAGGACACAGGCCAGCGGTGGCAGAGGCAGGTCCCATGATCCACCGGACCCCAAACCCCATGCTCCGCATGCCCAGATCCTTCTGTGGCCTGGTTCTGTTGTGCACAGCGGGGAGGGGGCCATGACAGTGTCACCTCAGGGGCTAGAGGAGGGAGAGGGCTGGGTTGGAGAGCACTCAGTGTTTTACTTCCTTTATTTTAAAAACAAAATTTTGGGGTGCTAGGGGGCTCAGTTGGTTAAACATCTGACTTGGGCTCAGGTCATGATCTCAACCACTGATGCATGGGTTCAAGCCCCACATCAGCCTCAGTGCTGACAGTTCAGAACCTGGAGCCTGTTTGTGTTTCTGATTCTGTGTCTCTCTCTCTGTGCCTCCCTCGGTCTCACTCTGTCTCTCTCAAAAATAAGTAAACATTAAAAAAAGTTTTTTAATTAAAAATGTTTTCCTAAATAATACTTTTATTTTATTATTTTTTATGTTTGTTTATTTTTGAGAAAGAGAGAGACAGAGTTCAAGTCGGGGAGGGGCAGAGAGAGGGAGATACAGAATCGAAAGAGCTCCAGGCTCTGAGCTCTCAGCACAGAGCCCGATGTGGGGCTCAAACCCACAAGTCGTGAGATCATGACCTGAGCCGAAGTTGGATGCCTCACTGACTGAGTCCCCCGGGAGCCCTGCTAAGCAATATTTTTGAAGAAGAAGGACAGAATGCAGAAGGAAGAAAGCACCTTCGAGGACCTGAACGTGAATCCTGAACGCCGGTCCACCCGCTTGGCAATCACACGTGGCTGTGAAAACACCAGTTTCTCCTCATGGAGAAAATCCACACTGTCATCGGGGGACCTCTGAGCGTGTCACAAACAGGAGTTAACGGCACCTTACGTCACCTAAAAGGGGAGCGGAGCTTCGCAGCTTGTCAAATAGGGTCTGTGCCAAGCGAAGTGTCTGGTCTACCCCACAGCCTGGGGGGGGTGGGGCGGCACAAGTCTAGAAACCAGACGATCAGCCTCTCAACCACAGCTGTGACACATCCACCCGCTGCCCCTGTGCCCTGTGGGGGCAGCTCGAACAGAGGACAGCCTCCGTCTTCACGTGAAGCCCCGTCTGAAAATATCCTTCCACATATAAATAGAGATCTTTTTCGGGGACAACCCAAACCACATCCTCTGGCCTCTGGCCTACATGTTCAGGCGGGCTCTTTCAAGCCCTGGGCCTCGGGCCTCCATCTCCTCTCCGCAGACAGGGGCCAGTGCAGGGGGTGGGGGGTTGCAGGGGCTGGGCTCCAGAGCCCCCTTTGGGGCCGAAAGGGAGCCATGGAGGACCTCCACGGTGGGGGAGGGGAGGGGGCGCGGACATGACCACCGCTCCTGCCGCTGTCAGGGGCAGGGTCACAGCGTCAAAGCCAATGACTGGCAGGGATCCGCAGGGACCAGTAGTGACCAGAAAGGACCCAGCAGGGCCCCACTCCCCACGCACCAGGGTACCCTGGCCTCAGCCTTGGGTGTCTGACACTCTGCCTCCCGCTCCTGCTCCCTCCCGGTTCTGCGGCTCCCACAGCGAGTGACTTCGCAGGAGACAAAATACGCGAGAGGCGCACATACCCCGCTTTCCAGAAGTTAGTGTTGTGCACTCTGCTTCTGCCGCCTTCCTTTGCACCTGTTCTCGCCAAGCAGAAGAACCTGGAAGCGGGTTTTTGCTTTTACGAGAGAAGGTGAAAAGAGAAAAGAGCCTGCCGCTCTGTGCTGCCGCGGCCGTTACAGGGGCAGCGACGGCTCGCGTCCAGCCCCTCCCCCGGACCCCACGCGGCATCCGCAGCACGTGTCGGACCCACGCACCGCCAGCAAGATGTGCCCGACGGTATCAGAAAAGCCCAACACAGTTATTTCTCAGGTCTGGGAACGCTCAAATATCTTCCACATAAATGAAAGGCAACTGCTTCATCCATTTACCCCGTTTCAGCTTATAAAAGTTTCCAGAGGAACGCTCCACCTTCAGACAGCGGGGGAAGCCTGCCCCCTTGGGAGAAATGGGGGGTGGACTGAGCCAGCTTTACCCGATGCTGAAGTACGGGGATATTTGCATATTTGATACCGCTAGTGATGGGGACTCACAGGCGGTTCACGAGGAGATAGACTGATCCCAGCTGCACTCAGGAAAGGAAACTGGCCCTGCGTGTCCCACGGATCAGAGCAGGGAGACCCTGAAGGGAGGTGCAGGGCTGTCAGCCTCTCCCTGGTGCACAGACGCTGAACCGAGAAGCCCGAAGGGCCCGCGGCCCCTACCACAGAGCATTGGCCACGTCCTGAGCCTGACGCCGAAGACCACGTCTCGGGAATCAGGACAGACGCACACGACACAAGGTCCAACTTGTGAGTGCGTCCGTCTTGGCCGGGAAAGCCCGCCCCTTCCAGTGCTGGCAGCTTGTGCAGCCGCCGCGCCCGAGCTGCGCCCTCGCGCGAGTCTGAGAGGCCCGCGTCTGGGAGAAACATACCCGCAGGTCTGGAAAGGAAGAAGTGTGTGCTTGGGGCGAAGGGAGGAGGGTGTGCTTTGTCTTAAACCGTCTGGTTTCCATTCTGTAAAACCCGCCACTGCCAAAGGGTGTCAGGCCGGGGCCCTCAGGGTGCTCACGTGACAGGGCACGGGGGCGGGGTGGGGGGGCAACGACGGAAACGCCTCTCGTCCGCCGCTCTGGGGGGCAGACAGGCCTCTGCACGCGCAGGGAAATGGACTTTTCCTTCCAGAGAGAAAAGCCTACAACACGATGCAGGTTGTCCAGAAATGCCTGGCCCCGGGCCCACGGGCATGCAGCGCGCGTGTGGCACAGAGGGCGTTCCCAGCAGGGAGCGGCTGTGGGCCCTCTTCCTCTCGTCGCGGGGCCTGCACAGAGCACGCGTTCTCCGAGGAGGCGCACACACAGCCCGTTTAAAGCCCTGCCTCAGTTCACGGTGGACTCACCAAGGGCGTCTCTCACGCTGGGAAGCCTGTGAGTGCGTGCACCTCTGCAAGAATCCGACCGGGAAACGAGATGCCGGTACCCGTTTCTTGCAGATGACCTCGAGGAAAGAGCAGGGATGGAGGTGAGCTTTCTAGACTGTAGTATGCTGTGGTATACTGAGGTATGCTGTAGTATACTGCAGTGTGCTGTGCTATACTGTGCCATGCTATGGTATACTGTGGTATACTGTGTGCTGTGCTATACTGTAATATATTGTGGGATGCTATGCTATGCTGTGGTATACTGAGGTATGTTGCAGTATACTATGATACACTATACTGTGGTACGCCATGCTATGCTGAGGTATGCTATGGTATACTGTATGGTGCTATGGTATACTGTAGGGTGTTGTGGCGTGCTGTGATAGACTGTAGTATACTATGCTATACTGAGGTATGCTGTAGTATACTGTGGTGTGCTGTGCTACTCTATGCCATGCTATGGTATACTGTAGTATACCGTGTGCTGTGCTATACTGTAGTATACTGTGGGATACTATGCTATACTGTGGTATACTGAGGTATGCTATGGTACAGTATGGTATACTGTGGTGTGCTGTGGTGTGCGTGCTAGGCTGTGCTACTATACTGTAGCATGCTGTGGTATACTGTGTGATGCCGTGCTATGCTGGGGCATATATTCACAGCCTTTTGGTTTAACGATGGGCCCTAGTTGACAAATCTGGCTGTAGTATTCAACATCATGGGGATATATACATCAGAGAAAGCTTTTAAGTGTGTATGCATATTCAGCAAACCCTGATAAAGAATTTATTACATGTTAGGCACTATTTTAATCACTTTTAAGATATTCATTTAGTTTGGGGTGCCTGGGTGGCTCAGTCAGTTGGGTGTCTGACTTCAGCTCAGGTCATGATCTCATGGTTCACGGGTTCAAGCCCCATGTCGGGCTCTGTACTGACAGCTTGGAGCTTGGAGCCTGCTTCCGATTCTGTGTCTCCCTCTCTCTCTGCCCCTCCCCCATTCGTATTCTGTTTCTCTCTCTCTCTCTCTCTCTCTCAAAAATAAATAAAACGTTAAAAAATAGGGGCACCTGGGTGGCTCAGTCAGTTAAGTGTCTGACTTTTCGGCTCAGGTCATAAATCTAGCAGTTCGTGGGTTCCAGCACTGCATCGGGTTCTGTGCTGACAGCTCAGAGCCTGGAGCGTGTTTCAGATTCTGTGTCTCCCTTTCTCTCTGCCCCTCCCCCACTTGTGCTCTGTCTCTCTCTGTCTTAAAAATAAATAAAACTATTAAAAAGTAAATAAAATAAAATAAAGATTCTCATTTAGTTTAATGTTCTTATAAACCCAGAAGGCAATAACTACTGTTATCCTCATTTACAGATGAGAAAGCGGAGGCACAGAAAGGGTACTTAGGCTGCTCAGGGTCACGGTGCTGTTAAGTGACAGAGTTAATACTTGAACCCACCCTGTCTGGACCCCCATTCTGTGACAATGCTAACACCTGGCCTCTTCTGGGTGGCTACAATTCTCCTCCTGACTCATTCTCCCATGTTTTGAGAATTGGCACATTTGCTGTTTTGTGAACACGATTACTTCTCACGTAGGTCCTGAGGATTAAAACGCGATCCTTTCCCTAGTCCTGTGCAGGCACGGCCTGACAGCTGCACGCAGGTAACGTTTCAGCACAGAAGGGTCTAATGTAAAAACAACTGATCCCACGTCCCACAGGCGGCTGCTAGAGACACGGGGGCTTGCAGCCTGCCCTGGGGTCCCCCATTTCTCTGCAAAGGGAAAGCCTTGGAAGTAGGGGTGAGGCAGGCTGTCGTCACGCCCCACCCCCACGGCCCGAGCTCACGAGGAGCACAGACTGACGCTGGGCCTGTGAGCGAGTGGCAGAGTCCTGGCTGCCACAGGCCCTTGGCTGTGGGGCCGAGAGGAGGGTGTTGCGGGGAGAGCCGAGCCCGAAGGGGAAGGAGCAGAGACGGTGAAGACAGAACGTGCCAGCTCCGGGGCTGCACGCACCACCGTTCTCAGGCAAGGGGCAGCGGCCGCGTGTGCGGGTACACGGCCCTGTCCTCCCACGTCACCACAGTGCCACTGTCCCACTGGGTTTTGCGTGACGTCCTCCATCATGAAGGAATTTCATTCCTGAGACATGCGCTAGTCCCCAAAGATTGCTTCCTGAAAAGAGGTTGAAATTCCATGATCCAAGATTCCTTAAAGTCAGAAAACTGCCCGAGGACCTTGGGCCCCAAAATCTTTCTGGGGGGGAGTGGTGCACAGGAGAAAGCGCGCTTTCAAAGTGGCAAACACGACCAAGCCTTCAAGTCCATGGATTCAGGAGAAATGACCAAACTTCTAGTGCAACAGGGAGCAAAGTACTGCTTTCAGTTAAAGCTCTGGTCCCATTTGACGTGCTCTGCTCCTCCAGGTTTCTTTCTAATCTTTTATTCATGTTTTAAATTTTTTTGTATTTATTTCTAGGAGAGAGAGAGAAAGAGACAGCGTGAGCAGGGGAGGGTCAGAGAGAGAGGGAGTCACAGACTCTGAAACAGGCTCCAGGCTCTGAGCTGGCAGTCAGCACAGAGCCCGACGCGGGGCTCGAACCCACGAACCATGAGATCATGACCTAAGCGAAAGTCGGACGCTTAACTGACTAGCCACCCAGGCGCCCCTCTTTTATTCATTTTTGAGAGAGAGAGAGAGAGAAAGAGCATGAGCAGGGGAGAGGCAGAGAGAGAGAGAGGGAGACATAGAATCTGAAGCAGGCTACAGGCTCCAAGCTATCAGCACAGAGCCTGACATGGGGCTCGAACCCATGAGCTATGAGATCATGACCTGAGCTGAAGTCAGACGCCAAACCGACTGAGCCACCCAGGCACCCCTGCACCTCCAGATTTTTTTATGATCAATTGGCAGTTTGCCAGTTTTGTTGAACACCAAGAGTTTGTATGGTATCAATACAACCGGGAAAGAAGATTATGGGTCACAATCTGTTGGTAGACTGTGCCGAATGGCACAAACAAGGCCTTAACATCCGTCTCACGAAAACTCAGTCACGCCACAAAGTCCCCCTGGGCGCTTGCTTTATCGTTGGTAAAACGGGGATACGCGCACCTGTTGCAGGAATCTGACGTCCTTGCTGCTGTGAGATGCCGCGTGTACCTCCTTCTCGTCGTTGTGAAAACAGACCAGCATCCTGACATCCTTGCCAAGTGGCAAATCTGGTGACAACTTAACCAAGGTGGAGGGGTGGGATCAGGTGTTTATGGATCACCCCACACACGAATGCCACCACTGGCAATCTGGTGAGAGGACAGAAGACACAGCCGGCTGTTAAGGAGCTCACACCCGAGACAGGGGAGCAGACGCTCCTGGTATACGCCGAGCAGCACAGAGTCTTCCAGAACCTCCACCGAGCATGGATGGTGAGCCGAGCACGGACAGCTAGCCAAGAACACTGGCCGCTCAGGGCAGGTCTCGTCTGGTGCCCTCAGTGACCCACAGAAGCAGCTGTTCCCAGCTTTGGGTTTGGACTCCCGCCATCCGGATCTACGGACACGGCCGCATGTGGGCCGGTGACAGTCACGTGTCAGAGAAGCCGAGCAGAGACTGAGGGGTAGTCAAGCCCGTGGCCCAGCCTCCTCGGGGGAGCTGAGTCCGAAGGAGAAATGCGATCTGGACCGGCAGGTGCCCGTGGAGGGCTTTGACCCCAGATCTGAGTCTGGACGGCACCCATCAGCCACACAGTCCTCAAAACGACCTATTCATTCAGCAGGACCGGTAGTATTTCCGTTCTTGATGTGAAGACAGAGTCTGAAGAACAGCAAGTAATTTGAGTGTAAGCTTGGACCACTCACAACCAGCCGGGCTTTGTGACACCCACTCCTCATGCCCATCCGCTCCCAGGGAGGGCCACTGTGTGTGTCCCTGCTGGACCTGTGTGTGTGTCTGTGTGTGTCCCCGCCAGGACTGTGAGTATCCCCATTGGGTCTGTGTGTCCCCACCAGGCCGTGTCTCCACCATAGCTGGAGCCCTGCTGCGGCCTCTGCCGGAGGGCTGGGCCCGCGGTCCTATCTCCTTGGCCACAGCTGTGTTGTCAACAGGGAGAGTCACCCGGCTCCTTCAGGAATCCCAGGCTTGGTGCGGAGCCGGCAGGGTGTGTGAGGATGAGATTAGGCGGGTAGGCCGGCCCCCTGCCTGCAAAGCTCAGTCCTGAGACCGTCTGGGCTGAGGGCAGGGACACAGCAGCCCAAGGCAGGAAGAGAGAAGCAGGGAGCAAAAGGCAGAGAGGGTGGGGGCCAGATGACCAGCACAGGAAAGACGTGAGCTGAGCTCTCCAGCAAGTATGGGGCCCACGTCACAGACCCCGCGTGACAGTGTTCACTTTATGCAGTTACAGAACGGGGTCCGTGTGGCTAAGCGGTGTGCTGGTGTCTCATACAAAACAAAGGCCTTTCTCTTTCATATCCTCCTCCCCGAGTGCTAGCCCCACGCTTGCGAGTGGCCAGAGCGCACAGCTCTCCCCCAGCGCCCCCAGCCTCCCCCAGTGCCCCCAGGTCTCCCAGGTCTCCCCCAGCGCCCCTGGCCACCCCCAGAACCCCCGGCCTCTCCCAGCGCCCCCAGGTCTCCCAGGTCTCCCCCAGCGCCCCTGGCCACCCCCAGAACCCCCGGCCTCTCCCAGCGCCCCCAGCTCTCCCAGCACCCGCAGTTCTCCCCAGCGCCCCCAGCCACCCCCAGCACCCCCGGCTCTCCCAGTGCCCCCAGCTCTCCAGCGCCCGCAGTTCTCCCCAGCGCCCCAGCCACCCCCAGCACCCCCGGCCTCCCAGTGCCCCCAGCTCTCCCAGCGCCCGCAGTTCTCCCCCAGCACCCCCAGCTCTCCCCCAGCACCCCCAGCCACCCCCAGCAACCCCCGCCTCTCCCAGCTCCCCCAGCTCTCCCCCAGCGCCCCCAGCCGCCCCCAGTGCCCCTAGCCACCTGAGCCTCCTGCCCCTTCTCCTGCGGGCGTGTCTCGCCATTCACGTGGTTCTCAAATCCACGGCTTCCTTTCTGTGGTTAGAGGATAAAAAGCTTTCCTTTCTGTTCGCCAGTGTTTAAATGCCTTCTAAAAATGTCCAGAAAAGACTATCAGAGGGGAACAGTCTCTTCCAACTGATTGCTCAAGGAGAGCTCAGCAGGGAGTGGGGGATGGGGGTGCCCAACAATGGGGTCTCTGGTCTCCTGGCCCCCTCCACCCCCACCTCTTGCTGCTGGAACTGCACCCCCTCCTCAGGACGAGACCAGGGGAGAGGATCCGCCCTCCGCTCTCCAGAAGCCAGGAGTCTCGGGAAGCAGGGATGTGGGTTTGGGCCATGAGCCTCCGGATGGGCGGCTGTTTTCAGGGACCTAAGGAGGCCCCGCTCCCCTTGCTTCACAAGGTCCACACAGACCCTCTACAAGGAGCGACTCCGGTGACCCGCCGCCCTGGCATATGTCTCTCTTTCGCGGGGCCGGAGAATGGCTTGAACCCCCCAGTTTCTGAAGACACCAGGGGACAAGGGGCCATGATTGGCTGCGCCTGGACCCTGCCCACACGAGGCATCCTGGGGGAGACCCTCGTCCCGCAAGCCACCCTGTGCGAAGCTCTGAGGGTCCTCTGCTCACCTGCCCACCCCACCTTCCTCAACACCATCCGTGCAGCTTTCGGGGGAGTGTCAGGCTCCTCTGCCCCCACCCTCCCCTCTACGACCAGTCACCTCTGCCGGGACTCGGTGTCCAGGGAACAGCACACAGATCTCTGTAGGAAACACGAGTGTGTGGAACATGAGCTGGGGGCCAGGAGAGTCTGGATTCCAGTCTACACCACTGCCTGCTGGCCGCATGAGGTTAAGTCAGATTTTGTGGGGAGAGACCTTGACACAGACCCCTGCATGCAGAAAGCTCTTAGCAATGATATTATTATTACTGGCAACTATTTATTCAACACTCAAGCCCTACACTGAACACAGTAAGAATCCCACTACCTTGGGAAGCCCAGGGGGCTCTGTCAGTTAAGTGTCCGACTTTGGCTCAGGTCATGGTCTCACAGTTCATGGGTTCGAGCCCTACATTGGGCTCTGTGCTGACAGCTCAGAGCCTGGAGCCTGCTTCGGATTCTGTGTCTCCCTCTCTCTCTGCCCCTCCTGGCTCTCACTCTGTCTCTCAAAAATAAATAAATGTTTTTTTTTTAAAAAATCCCTCTACCTCAAGGTTCTTTCTGTTGAATTAAGGACTCAGAAATAGGGGCGCCTGGGTGGCTTAGTCGGTTAAGCGTCTTACTTTCGCTTAGGTCATGATCTCATGGTTCATGGGTTCGAGCCCCGCGTCAGGCTCTGTGCTGACTGCCAGCTCAGAGCCTGGAGCCTGTTTCAGAGTCTGTCACTCCCTCTCTCTCTGACCCTCCCCTGCTCACGCTGTCTCTCTCTCTCTCCTAGAAATAAATAAAAAACATTTAAAAAAAAAAAAGGACTCAGAAATAAACCACTGGAAATAATGCTATAAAATACACACACACACACACACACACACACACAATCCTCCTAATATTTTGTCTTTGACCGCAGTTCCTGACCTGGAGCTTCTAAATTCTTCAGAATTTCCTGGGTGATAGTGTCTTTTGTTCTAATGAGGTGACTCTCAGGGGAAGGGAGGGGTGGGTCCTGGGGCACCAGAAAGTCTAAGCCACATTTAGAAGCTTGGAACTTTCACCCCTTCCCCATTTGTGCGCACACGTGTGCTCCCTCTCTCAAAAATAAATAAACATTAAAAAAAAAAAGAAAAAGAAAAGCTTGGGACTTTCAGCCCCATCCCCATTCTCTGGGGAGAGGCAAGGTGCTAGAAAATGAATTAACAATCAATCCTTCCTACATGATGAAGCCTCTGTGAAAATCCCTGGGGCACCTGAGGGGCTCAGTCGGTTAAGCATCTGACTCTTGATTTCGGCTCCAGATCATGATCTCACAGTTTGTGGATTTGAGCCCTGTGTTGGGCTCTGTGCTGACAGCACAGATCCTACTTGGTTGGGATTCCCTCTCTCCCTCTCTCTCTCTGCCCCACCCCTCCCCAAATAAATAAACATTTAAAAAAAAGAAAACTCCTAAAATTCAGGGTTCTGAGAGGTTCTAGGCTGTGAACACATCTGCATGCCAGGAGGGTGGTGCGCTCTGGCTCTGCGGGATCCTTCAGGACCTCGCCCTATGCACCTCTTCAACTGTATCCTTTATTATATTCTTTACAATAAGCTGGTAGGTATAAGTGTTTCCCTGAATTCTGTGAAACATTTTAGCAAATTATCAAACCCAAGAGGGGGTTGTGGGACCCCCAATTTATAGCCAGGCGGTGAGAAGTATGGGGATTGTGGCTGGCCTCCAGTGTGGTACAGTCTTATGGGACTGAGCCCTAACCTGTGGGATCTGACGCCAGCCCCAGGTGGGGGAGTTGGAATGGAATTGTGGGGCACCCAGCCAGCATCAGGGAATTGACACCAATGGTGTGGGGCAGAATCTCACCGGGTGTCAGAGGTGCCAAGAGCGAGGGTACAGGAAACAGCACATTTTCCTCAGACAAATGCAGAATTCATAAACCAGCCACCTGTGGGACAGAGCCTGGCGTGCCGGTGAGTGGGGAGGGGTGGCACTAATGATACCCAGAGAGTAGAGGGATGTGGCACCGTGCAAGGCTGTGATGCGGTCAGTAGAGTGAGCAGTGAGTCCAGGCAGCAGTGGGAGGTGGGCGCGGAGACGTGAAGGTGCAGGCAGCATGTTTGGGGTGGACAAATGCTGGATGGTTCCTTGGGTTTGAGCCCCTCCCCCCCACTGCCAGCCCCAGTGTCCACTTAGATGCCCACTCAGTGCTGGGGAAACCCTTGCAGTAGGTAATCAGTCCCACAGGGATTGGTACAGCATAAACATGGATATAAATAAGCCCAGTCAGAATGAAGGTGGCTTAGGAAGGCTGTGCCAAATGCATTCTCCTGTTCTTTAGAGATGAGAACAAAGAAGCACAAAGCCTAACAGTTGCCGGCAACCATCTTGGGACCATGAAAATCAGACAGAAAGAAATGGAGTGAGTCCTTGGGGAAACTGCTGAGCTGCCAGATCGAGCCTTGCCTGAAGCTCACACCATAATGGATTTTTTTTTAAGTCCCAGGAGCAAATAAATCCCTGTCTTATATAAGCCAGTTTGAGCTAAGCTTTCCAGATTCTTGATGTTCATGTATCACAGAACTGCGGGTGCAGAGAGGGATGTAAAAGGCATTGAAACTAGAAAGGAAGTTGAGGAGTAAACCATGGGAGGCTTTCCTCGTTCCACACCAGGACACCAGACTTCATACAGGCAGCAGGAGACTCGCTGAAAATTGTTGAGGAAGGAGGTGGCGTAATGGAATCTGTTTTTCGGAAATTAGCTCTCATGGCAGGATGAGTGACAGACTGAAGAGAAGGGAGATTAGAAGCAAAAAAAAAAAAAAAAATGTGATTAGTAACGGATCTGGGAAAGGACATTTTATCAAATATCCCCAGATGTCGATGTCGTGGGGAGAGTGGGTGTTGGTGAGCAGGCAGTCACTCCTGCCCAGCTTCTCCTTTTATCGGCACTGAAGGCCTTTCCTTCACCCCTAAAAGCAAACAGCTCACAGCTGAGCGGCTCCAAATCCTAGTATTGCAATAGGTCCGTAGGCTATCCAGTTGTCTTAGAAGTTTCAAACAGACAGAAGCCTTTTATTTAGAAATCTAAAACAAAGTGATTTTAATTTACTTAATTTTTAAAATTTTTTTACTGTTCATTTATTTTAGAGAGAGAAAGAGAGAGAGAGGGAGAACAAATGGGGGAGGGGCAGAGAGAGAGAGGGAGACACAATCCTAAGTAGGCTCCAGGCTCTGAGCTGTCAGCACAGAGCCCGATGCAGGACTTGAACCCACGAACCGTGAGATCATGACCTGAGCCGAAGTTGGATCCTTAACCGACTGAGCCACCCAGGTGGCCCAAACTAATGCTAAAGAGTGAGGAAAAGGGGCACCTGGGGAGCTCGGTCCGTTAAGCATCCAACTTCGGCTCAGGTCATGATCTCATAGTTCATGAGTTCAAGCCCCATGTCAGGCTCTGCACTGACAGCTCAGAGCTTGGAGCCTGCTTCAGATTCTGTCTGTCTGTCTGTCTCTCTCTCTCTCTGCCCCTCCCCCAGCTTGTTTTCTCTCTCTCAAAATAAATATTTTTTTAAAGATTTAAAAAAAGAATGAGGACAAGAATATACCCCAAAACAAGAAGCCATAACAAGGTGTCCCCACTCCCTTGTGAATCGCTGATCTAAATCATCGTGCTCCCAGCTGCCCGGGGGAGCACCTGTCACACAGCGGATGTGAGAGGCCTCCAGGGCTCACGTGGCTCAGTCCCCACATCCCTGAGGAGTATGAACATCTGTGTCTCCCCTCCCAGTGTCCATAGAGAGCCCCGGCTGGCCCACTGCTCCGGCATGGCCCAGGGCTCCACATGCCCTTCGCCCCTGCCTTGCAGCCTCCTCCTGGGCACGCAGTGCTCCCTGACCTGGCCGTATCTGTCCTCAGCCCCCAGAGTTTCCCACAGGCAGACTGCCCCCTGCGTCCCAAACCCACTGCCTAATCCACACAATTCCCATTGCTTGCGTTGCTGGCTCCCTGTTTGTGAAAACTCCTGTACAGCTTCTGAGGGTCACAAGACCCAGGAGCTGGGCTCATGACAGCCCCCTGCCAGCTCTGCATCCAAGGGGACAGGGGAGCCGCCATCTGACAATTGCCCTTTTTGTTGTAGAAACAGAAGCCTGAAAACACCCAGTGGTTTACAATCCAGAGAGTTTCCTACAAGGTTTGATGGCACTGCCCGCTGGCTTCCTGTTAGCAGAACAAAGTTTCAGGCTGAGTCACAGCGGCGAGCCCAGCCCAGCAGTGATTCACCAGGGCTGCTAACACCGCCCCTGCCGCCCCACCGGCCACCGCGGGCGCTGCCCCCACCAGGCTGCTGTGGCCCCAGCTTGGCCGGATCCCAGGAGCAAGGCAGGCTGAGCCGTGTTCCTGATCCTCCCTCCCGGGAGGCCCACGACTGGCAGCAGCACCCACAGGCCGGCCTTGAGATCCGGGGACCCGATGGGGCCTGAATCGGGGCTGTTCCAGGGATGCCCAGGAAGGCGCTCCAGCTTCCAAACTCATCCCCACCCTGCCCTCCGCATGACGGAAGAGTCCTCCCTCTGAGTTTTCTCCGTCTTCCTTTACGGCACAAATACAGCTTAAATGGGCCACTCACACCCGAATATGATGAACGTGATGACCTCACTGGAGAAATGACCCAGGACAGTGCCAGGCCAGGAGCGGCAGGCAGGGGACAGGCTCAAGTGTCCAGAGCATCTGGGTGTGGCCCAGGTCCAGGCCTGCCTGCAGCGCCCACACTGGGAAGGCCCTCACCGTCTGCCGGGATGCAGTTTGGGGGCTTCTCCCGATTCTGAGACCCTCCTGAGGGGCCTCTGTACGCAGCGTGCCACGCAGTTTCTGCAGGGACAAACTCGGGGACAAAATACAGGGGCTTGAAGCCACACCCAGACTCGGACACCAAAGGTCACAGGTGGGCCTGTCACATGCATAGTCGCCTGCACAGCAGCCTAGGAAACACAGCCCCTCCTGACGGCAGGGACGAGGGGGACGGTCCCCATGCACACAGCGGACCCAGGTTCTCTGATCCAGGGTCCAGGGTCGGCCACAGCATAGCTGATTAGTTCCTAGATTGAGCAAAACCCCAGACGTGGCCACGTAACGTGACAGTCCACCATCAGGGGTGGCAGCCGGTTCACCAGTCACATAGCCACCAGCGGCCCCCAACTCTGTCTGGACAGCACGCGGAAGGCCCTCCCGCAGACCCCACCAGGGCCCCGCCCCAGGGGAGGCGAAAGCAGAAACCCCAAGGTACCGAGAAGGGAAGGCAGCTGCCTGGGGACAGGCTGTGCTGCAGGAGCCCAGAGAGCCCCTGACCCCCCAGAGGCCTTGGGGACCCTCCCAGCCCCTGGGGTAACCACCCCCGTCCCAGAAGCCTCAGGGACCCTCCTGGATTATGGTCCAGGAGATAGCAGCTCGGCCCCCTGCTCAGTGGGTGCGTCTCCCGCCCTGGCATCTCACAGACGTCTTAAATTTGACTACTTCTGAAGTACAATTCCCCTTCTCCCCCACACCCTCCGACCTCCAAACTCACTGACTCCCCTTCACCTCCTTTATCTCTGCTCCTCTTGCCCCAGGAACTTGGTATGAGCTGCACCCCGCTCACAGCTTGCGGTTCCGGAGCCCCCTCCTCCCCGCACTCAGGCCCTGGCCCCTGGGGGCTCAGGGCCCCTGCCCCAGGGAGGACCCCTCAGCTACTCTGCTGGCCCCTCCTGGCCACACAGGCCCAGCTTCTGAGGCACACTTGCCGCTGCCATGGCCGCACATGCGCAGGGTGACCGCCTCATCAGTGTCCTCAGCCGGCAGTCCCCTGTCGCTCCCGGTACCCCCAGGGGCCGGCACAACCCGCACGACTCTGAGCAACCAATGAGCTCGGTTTTGTCTGTTTTCACCGAGCTCCTTATTTATTGAGGTCTAGCTGACAGACACCGTGATTCAATACTTGTGTATGTTGTGAAACTATCACACGAAAGTCTAGTTAACCACCACCATGTGCACAGTCACTGAAAACATCCTGCCCGGCTGTGAGCACAGGAGAAGGTCTGCGAGAAAGGGGGCTTCCAGCACGGCAGGCAGAGGGCGTGATGAACCGGTTCTACCCTTTGTCTACACTCCCTGCCCACCTTCCTGCTTCCAGAATGCAGGCCTGAGGAGGCCCCACGCGGCCAGGTGAGGGGAGCACACGGGGACACACAGGGACAGCTGGGCACAGGGGAGCTGTACGCATGCCGCTCCTTCTCATCCCTGCGACTATGCAGTGTTTCAAGCGCTCAGTGATTTTGGGGAAGCCCCTGGGGGGATCGGTCAGTTAAGCATCCAACTTCGGCTCAGGTCATGATCTCACCGCTCTGGGTTCGAGCCCCACATCAGGCTCTGCACTGACAGCTCAGAGCCTGGAGTTGCTTCAGATTCTGTGTCTCCCTCTCTCTGCCCCTCGCCCACTTACTCTCTGTCCTTCTCTGTCTCTCAAAAATGAATAAACTTAAAAAAAAATGTTTTAATGGGCTTGGTGATTTTTGAAATTCTGTATGAAAATGATATGAGATTTAATTTTTCCGAGACCTTGCAGTCCATTCCATCCAGAGGGCGTGAAATACCAACATGGCTGGTACGATATTCAGAAATTACATTGTCACAGTTTTCGACCCATTCAGAGATGGGCCCTGGTAGCTTCTAAGACGGAGAGTCTGGAAGGCTTGGTTTCTGGTCTTTCAGTTATTTTGGAATCAGAGCCACGTGGGATCAGATCAGTGCGGCAAGTCTGTGACAACGCCACAGTCGGTCCTACAGATGACAATGCAGCGCTTGGCTCTAGGCAGAGTGGTGTGGACAGAGGCACTGGGGCCTGTGAACAGACTGGGGGGCGGGTGTGGGGTCTTGGGTCAGGGGGCAGGGAGGAGCCACCCCTCACCTCCCACTGCCAGGTTCCCAGGCACTTGGGGCCGCCAGGTGAGGAGAAGGATCTGAGTTATATATCTGATACTCGATATGAACCTGTCAACCCCAAATGACATTTTTATGTGTGTCCCACAGGACCCATCTTCCAGATCGCTGGGACACCGGGGTGTGAAGCTCAGAAGTTACTGGATCACGTTCCTGGAAGAGAAGGTGCGCTGCTTTCCCGGCCCGTGTGCACACGCTGCCACACCCTGGTCTGGCTTCGGTTCAACCTGTCTGCCCTTCTATCTCACTGAGCAGCACAGCCGTGTTCTGAAAACCTGTTCATGGTTCGGTTTTTGTAAACAGGCCACGTGTGAAAGGCACTGAGGGAGCTTCAAATTCTGGAAGGAAGGATGGCTACAAAGATGGCTAAATGCTTTGAGTCAGTGTTAGGAGGAAAGAGTCCCGATCAAACCTGTATGTGCACACTGTGGTTAAAAGTTTCAAATAACATCAATGTACACTTGATAAACTTCTGGAATGGGATTTACCAAAATTGATAATAGTTACATTAAGGTGATGGAATATGGGTAATTTCTTTTTTTTTTATTTTTTAATGTTTATTTTAATTTTGAGACAGAGCACAAGCGGTGGAGGGGCAGAGAGGGAGAGAAAGAGAGACACAAAATCCAAAGCAGGTTCCAGGCTCTGAGCTGTCAGCACAGAGCCCCATGCAGGGCCCAAACTCACAAACTGTGAGATCATGACCTGAGCAGAAGCTGGATGCTTAATCGACTGAGCCATCACCACCCAGGCACCCCCACAATAAACTTCTTTTAAGTTGAGGCAAATCTGTATTTCAAAGGCTTTAAAAACATTAATATTTCCCATTACAATAAAATTTAAATTTAACAATTAGAATACCCCTAAAGTCAGTCAAAATTAAGAGGTGAAGAAGGAAAATAGCAGATTCTCTGTAAGCAACGATCCAGGCAGTTCACGTGTGCGGAGGGGCTCTGGCTCACGTCTGTGCCTGTCTGCGCTGGGGCCCATGCACCTCTGTCCACATCAGGAGTGTCTGTATTTTGGCCAACAGCATATACGTCCCTTCCTCAAGCCCTTGGAACGGATGGAAACTACCTCAGAGAGGCACCCCACATCTACACGCACACACACCTCACAACCACACATGCAGACCCCACATGCACACACACACCCATGCACACTCACACCACACACACTCACATGCACTCTCACCACACACACTCCATAGTGCACACTCAAACACATGCACACTCACACACACCCACACATCACACATACCCAGACACTCTCACAGGCATACTCACACCACACACCTTACATGCACACTCATACACACTCACATGCACTCATACCACACACACACTCGCACCAAAACTCACACACACACCACACACACCATACATGCACACGCACACACGATTCACACACATGCTCATACTCTCACACCACACATTCACATGCACTCATACACTCCACATATCACTCACACATGCACACTCACACTGTCATATACACATGCACACACATACACACACACTGACACAGGCTCATACATATCACACCACACACATGCACACTCACATACATACAGCCACACACTCACACACACTCACTCAGTGAAACCCTTCAGGCCTTAGGGAGGTCTCGCTGGCCTTTTGGTTTGCTAAGCACAACTCTGAAGGCCAAAAAAGAAGGTAAACATTGTCATGCTCTGCAAATATAAAATTGCTGCATATGGGGGGGCACTTGGGGGGCTCCTTCGGTTAAGCATCCCACTCTCGACTTCAACTCAGGTCATGATCTCTGGTTCGTGGGATCGAGTCCCACTTCAGGCTCTGTGCTAACAGCTCAAAACCTCCTTGGGATTCTCTCTCTCCCTCTCTCTGTCCCTGCTCCATTCACGTGCTCTCTCTCTCTCAAAATAAATAAACCTTAGCAAATAAATAAATAGAAAGGAAAAATCTCTTCTTTCTCATCCTAAAATGCCCTTGTCCCCTGGCGAGAAATCACCACACACCCGGGACAAGTGCCCTTGCTCCTCCTGAATTCACGACACGGCTCTGCTGCCTCCACTCTGACACCACTGGGCGTCAACAGTAAAACAGCCCGAGTTGGTCAGTCTTGTCATCAACACAGATAGTGTCCTTTTTCCCCTCTACGCACCTAATGGCCTCTGCTATACACTTGGACATAAATGGAAACTTCTGGAAATAACCTTAAAAAGAGACGCAATAAACCTGGAGCAGGCTCTCCTAACCAGTGATGCCGTGGTGAGCAGACTCATGACACCCGTCCGGTCCAGGCCACCAGGCTTGGTCAGGACTTCCAGGACCTTCCAGTACAGGACCAGGTGACTTGGTGAAGGCCAAAGATCGACCTGAGATCGGCAAAATAGAAATCAACTTCCTGGGATGGGGGAGTGGATTGAATTGCAACAAAGGTTCTATTTGGAGCAAAAATGCTCTCTCCTCCCTTGTCTCTAACCATCAGCTTAACGTGCTTTCATAAGCAGCAATGGAACACTCCATAAAGTGAGACAGTAGGCTGACATTCAGCCTTGGAATTCAGCAGCAAGACTTCTGATGAAAACGTATAGCATATATTTTAAACAAGGGAATTAAGAGAAATCTGAAAATGCTGATTCTGTAGAATATATAAATAGGCTTTACAAGTTCCCCAAAACAGTGGTAACAACAGTTAACTATTATCCAAAATGCTTTTACAAAGTTCCTCCGCTTTCCACAGTTATATAACTATCTACTCAGAACCAATAAAAACCCACCCGTTTCCCTGTAAGATTGAACTGGATAAATCAAATCTCCAATAACAAGTGAGAGACAAACGTCATTTAATTAGATATGACAAGCTGCCATCAGGACTGAGGACTGTGCTTCACAGGGTGAAGGGAAATGTCTACAACGATATGTTGGTAAGCGCTTAACAACCACCTCTCCACAGAAGGGCTCTGCCTGGCAGCCTTCACCAATTTCTGCATCATAAATGCCCCGTCAAAGCCAATTTCAACCCACCATCCCCAGATGCAGAGTGCAGAGTGGACGCCCAGTCACGCGCTGCCGTAGTGTCTCCACCCCCACATATAAGAGGCGCGGAGGGCCTCAAAGGTGTGCACTGAGAGGGGCGCCTGGGTGGCTTAGTCGGTTGAGCGTCCGACTTTCGCTTAGGTCATGATCTCGCGGTTCGTGGGTTCAAGCCCCGCGTCGGGCTCTGTGCTGACTGCCAGCTCAGAGCCTGGAGCCTGTTTCAGTCTGTGACTCCCTCTCTCTCTGACCCTCCCCTGCTCACGCTGTCTCTCTCTCTCCTGGAAATAAATAAAACATTAAAAAAAAATTAAAAAAAAAAAAGGTGTGCACTGAGAAACAAAATGTCACACAATACTTGGGAAGTATGGCTTTTGAGTATTTCCCACCACTGCTTGAAATATAATTGACTTAATTGTAAGTTATAAAGTTTAATTTCTAGTAATGGACTTGTTTAACGAGCAGTGTAGAAAATTCCTGCAGATTTAACAACCCACACTCGTGAGCCGGTGGACCCAGCTCCTGTCCGCTGCTCCTGGGAAAGTCTCCTGGGGCCCACACCGTGGCTTCCAGAACATCAGGTATATGGGTAATGGAGAGTTCCCTGCAGGCCAGGGACTTGACGACTCGAAGAGTCTCAGACAGAAGACGCCTCAACAGCCGAAGCACAGAGGAGAGGACCACACTGAAGGGTCCACTCCTTAGATCAGGAGAGAAGCTAGTAAACGTGAGGAAATAATTCTGATACATAAAAGTACGTGACAGCGATGGAGGATTTACAGGTTCAGTCTGAGAGCAGATCTGCCCTGGTCTGTTGAACATGTAACAAGGCTGTCTCTGTACAGACAACTCCCAACCTAGAACGGCTCCAATTCCTCGTTTTCGACTCTGTGATGGAAACAAGGCACTACGTACGCAGTGGAAACCATAATTCCAGTCATAGGTTTTGACCTTTTCCTAGGCTGGAGACCTGCGACATTCTCTGGTGAGGCTGGGCAGTGGTCCCTGCTTCCCGCTGGCCAGCAATCAAAGAGGTCTAGACCGCACCCCCACAGCCGTTCTGCACCCACGTAACCATTCCGCTCTTCACCCTCAGTACGGTATTCAATAAGTTACACGAGCTATCCAACACTTGGCTATGAAACAGGCTTTGTGTTAGATGATTTTGCCAACCATAGGCTAATGTAGGTTTCTGAGCAGTTTTGAGGTTGGCAGGTGTATTAAGTATATTTTCGGCTTAACGATACTTTCCACTGAAAAGGGGTTTATTGAACTTGACTCTGTTGTAAGTTGAGGAAATTGTGTATTAATATCTCTTGTGTGCTGTGTAAATAAAACCAGTGAATGAAACAAAGTATCAGTTGAGTTATACTGAAAAGGAAAATCCGAAAACACCCAAAGAGGTCAAATCTGAGTGTCAGGTTGGGGCCGGACTGGATGGAGAGCTGGCTGGCCCACACTTACGGGCTGCACATCTGTCCACTTTGCACCCAGAGACAAAGCAAACAAACAAACAGAACAAAACCACAAAAGCCAGGGTCACTCTGTATAATTCCAGCCCACAAAATAAGAAACCTTGAACCTTTCCTGCAGGTTACTGACCCCTACAAAAAAAACATCTCTCTCCTAACTTTGTCAGTGTTGATGTCTGAAGATCCGTCTCAGCCTCTGAATACTAAAATCATTCAAGACAACTACTAATTTTTCTGCCATAAACAGACTGACTATAAACTCAGTGATTTGGTAAGTCCTTCCCTTTAAATACCTGTTGCATTTTTTCCTTGCACAGCCTGCCTTTCTGAAGCCGGACGCCCTTACAAACCTCGTTATAAGCCAAGTTGTCTTTTTAGGTGCTTTTGATCTCTGAGTCCTTCTGTGACAGCAACTTGCTCATCTGTCCCCATCTTGTGGTCCTACATGCCTCTCTCCATACCTGTTTCTAGTCATGGCCATGTGGCCCCTGTCAAGCCAAACCTCTCACAAATAACAACTGTTAACTCTGGGCAAAATACAAAAACAACTACCGAAGACGCTGGACAGTAACCAGAACAGGGAAATACTAGAAGGAAACGAGCGCTTTCATGGAGGGAAAAGAACTGGGTGCATTTCCTGATTTTTATGACTTTTATCCTGAGGGAAGTCCTCGAATCACAGCATGTGAGGCAGCTAGAGGTCAGAAAGAAACTCCAAAGTCTTACTCATGTGAAGAACACAGAGCACAGAGTGGAGAGACATGGCTCCTGGACAGCATAGGGGGACCCTGAAATGGGGAGAGACAGCAAGCGGGAGCCCCAGATCACGCGTATACATTTTGTCCAAGTCTCTGGCTTGTGCCAGAGCCACATGTGTATGAAGCAGACCTCAAGCCGTCCGACAAAGACTACATGATATGAGCAGAAATTTGACCTGCCATTCGCAGCAGAGAAGATAAGGTTAGCAGTCTGAATTCAACCAAGTCAACTGCCTGCTATCAGGAAAACAAAAACAAAAACAGAAAACCATGACTCTTCAGGGCAACATACCAGAACTAAGAATCTCTACAGCACATTATTTATAACGTCCAGACATTCAGGCACCTGGGGGATCAGTGGATTAAGCGTCTGACTCTTGATCTCAGCTCAGGTCAAGATCTTACGGTTCCTAAATTCAAGTCCCGTGTTGGGCTCTGTGCTGACAGCGAGGAGCCTGCTTGGGATTCTCTCTCTGCCCTTTCCCTGCCCACATGCATACATGCTCTCTCTCTCTCAAAATAAATAGATAAACTTAAAAAAATTACTTATCATCCAAAGAAATAGGAAGATGTTATCTACACTCAAGAAAAAAGTAAAGTCAACCAAGATCAACCCTGAAATGAGTCACATATTGGAATTAGCAGATAAGCTATAGAACAATTATTATAACTAAGCTTGAGGACAGAAAGGAAAGTATGCTTGTAATAAATGAAAAATCAGCAGGTAACTATAACCTATAAAAAGAACTGAATAGAACTTCTGGAACTGAAGTATATCTGAAGTGTTGAAAACCACTAGATGGGCTTAACAGCAGAATGAAGCTGAACCTAAAGACAGATTAATAGATTTCTTTTCGGGGTGCCTGGGGGGCTCAGTCGGTTGAGTGTCCGACTTCAGCTCAGGTCATGATCTCACAGTTTGTGGGTTCAAGCCCCACGTTGTGTTCTATGCTGACAGCTCAGAGCCTAGAGCCTGTTTCAGATTCTGTGTCTCCCTCTCTCTCTGTCCCTCCCTTGCTCACACTCTGTCTCTCTCTGTCTCAAAAATAAAGAAACATTTAAAAATTTAAAAATATAGATTTCTTTTCTTTTTTCTTAGCTTTACTTATTTATTTTGAGAGACAGAGAGACAGAGCATGAGCAGAGGGGGGAGCAGAGAGGAGGAGACAGAGAACTGGAAGCAGGCTCCAGGCTCTGAGCTGTCAGCACAGAGCCCGATGCGGGGCTCAAACTCATGAACCATGAGATCATGACCTGAGCCGAAGTCAGACGCTTAACTGACTGAGCCCCCCACCCCAGGCGCCCCAGTAGGTTTCTTTTCTAATCTGAAGAGCAAAAGGGAGGAAAAATGATTTAAAAAATTAACAGAGCTTCAGGAACCTGCAGGACGTTATCAAAAGAGTAAACATATGTGCAATTGGAGTCATGGAGGAAAAGGGAAATAAAATGAAATAGACAAGATACTTGAAGACATAATGGCTATGCATTTCCCCAAATTGCTACATCCCATCTAGACAGCAAGCTCAGTGCAAGTAAGGAATTCTGAGTTGTGTCTCCTTAGTGGTCCACACAGCACCTAACGAAGTTAGGCCACATGGCAGATTTACAGCTTATACATATTTATACATTCAGCCCCGAAAATTCTTTATTGAGTGCTTACTGTGTGTAAAGCACAGTGAAAGGGCCTAGAGACACAAAGATGCTTTAGTTACAGCTGCTGTGCTCAGTGGGGGAACCGGATTTTGGAAACGATGAGAAGGAGAAGCCTGGCTGCTTCTTTTTGAGGAAGGAAAGGATTTCATTCTCTCCCAGGCGTTTCATCATGATTTGGTTGGTTTGCTTACAGTCGTCCCTGCTGAGGGGACATATAACCCTGGGAATCCGGAGTGAGAAGGGGTCGCCTGTCAGCAGGTGAAAGTGACAGGTACCTCTCTCCAGACCCCCTTCACACAGTCCTTCTCTCCCTGAACCCTGCTCGTTTAGGACAAAAGGGGGCCTCGTCCGCACAATTTTCACTAATTTTGCTTGAAGGTGTCTTTAGCTTTTAGAAGAACGTATATCCTCAGGACCCTGCCAGGTGATTAACCATGACACGCTCAGATGCTTGTGTGATATATAAGGAGAAACAGCTGGACTTCAGGAAGCGCACAGAGAGGTGGGAACGCCTCTGTAGGGCCCTAAAGAATGGGAGGCAACGGTGGGGCACCTGGGTGGCCCAGCCGGTGAAGCATCCGACTTCAGCTCAGGTCATGATCTCACAGTTTGTGGGTTCGAGCCCCACATCAGGCTCTGTGCTGATGGCTCAGAGCCTGTTTCAGATTCTGTGCCCCTTCTCTCTGCCCCTTCCCCACTCATTCTCTGTCTCTCAAAACTGAATAAATGCTAAAAAATTAAAAAAAAAAAAAAAAGGAGGTGACGGGATTAGGTTTGTGTGTGTGTGTCAGAGGGACAGCAAGGTAGACAGGGCCAGAGAGACACGCAAGGGAAGAGGGACTCTGGGCATCCCTCTGTGTGTGGGACCCTTGGCACGCTCCCGGGCCGCTCGCACAGGGACCGCTAGCAGTTGTGACGCTGAGGGGCAGCCTGTCCACAGACCCAGCAACACGTCTGGCAGGCAGGTGACAGCCTGAGAGGCCCCTTTGAGTCCCCTATGGCTGTGAGGACGTGGTTGGGCACAGTGCCCAAAACGAGACGCCTGGACCCATCAATTTGGTAAACCCCCTTGAAATGAGCTGCTGGAAATGTCTCATTTCTGTTATAAAAGAGAATTCACCCATACAGATATGAGCATAAATTAGATTTCGGTATGTCTGCAGGAGCCTCTGAGTCCAGGAAGTGGCATTTATGAGTCTGGGTATGCATCTGTCAGTGGCTCCATAAGTGACTTTAGTCAGCGTTTGAGGCTCCCTGGTGCCTGCATAGCTGCCAGTTGGGGCTAATATTCTTTTTTTTTTCTTCATTTTTTAAAATGTTTACTTATTTTTGAGAGAGCACAAGCAGGGGAGGAGCAGAGAGAGAGAGGGAGATACAGAATCTGAAGCAGGCTCCTGGCTCTGAGCTGTCAGCACAGAGCCTGACACGGGGCTCAAACCCATGAACCATGAGATCATGAGCTGAGCTGAAGTCAGATGCTCAACTGACTTCACCCAGGCGCCCGGGGGCTAATATTCTCTGCTCTCCACTTCACCTTTCACATCTGTCATATGGGGGTAGCTGTCCTCTCCTGAGTTACCCCCATGTGCCTGGCACCATGATAAGCACTTTACTTGCCTTATTTCTAATCCTTCCAACCTTCCTGAAGTGGGCGCTATTCAGTTTGTAACAGGACGCTGCTGAATCTCAGAGGCTTAGTGGATTTGGAAAAGTCACATAAGCTAGTAAGTAGTAGTGCCAGGACTCTATCAGATGCCTCTCGCCATGTTATGTTAGCGTGCTCTTATTCATTACTTGATACATAAAGAACACTCTAGAGAGAAGAGGAGGGGGCGGAGAAGGGGGAAGAGAAGGAGGGAAAGGAGGAGGAGGAGAAGGAGGAAGGGAAGAGGAGGAGGAGAGGGGAAGGAGGAGGAGAAAGGGAGGAGGAAGAGGAGGAGAGAGGGAGGAGGAAGAGGAGGTGAGAGGGAGGAGGAAGAGGAGGAGAGAGGGAGGAGGAAGAGGAGGAGAGAGGGAGGAGGAAGAGGAGGAGAGAGGGAGGAGGAAGAAGAAGGAAGCTCAATATCTACGATCATGGAATGTAAATCTAGATGAAAGAAGAGATATGGCCTAAATCAACTAGAGACTGTAAACAAAGCAGGGAAAAAGCCACAGGCTGCAAGGACCATGCATAAAAAAGTCAAAGAGTATTTGAGTTGCACACCTGGTGTGTCCCCTGAAAATCACTGGAAACTCAGTTTTCGTGTTGTATCCATCCGAACTGCATGACCAACCCAGAGTCCTACTCCCAAAGCACACGAGACACCAGGCTGTGTGTCCCCACTGCAAGATGTCCACAGCCTGCAGGTGAGTCTCCAGAGTTTGCAAATCTGCGGCAGGGGAAGAATGGTTGTTGATGAGTACAAGGGAGCCTGCTCAACCGTCTCTGTGTTCTGGCGGGCTTACGATTTTCCAGAACTCAAGTTTAAACGTGAGAAAGGGGAAAAGGGAAAGCAGAAGAAAAATGGCTGTGCCTGGGATGGAAAACGAGTGATGCCTGAAAACAAAGAAGAAATCCTGATAAAACACGTGACTCGTGAAGGGGCCTCTTTTCCTGGTTCTAGGATTTCAAGAGGAGCAAACTTGGGGAAGAGAGAAAAAACTTGTGCTGTGAAAGTCTGAGAGTATTTCCACAGATGTGAGGGACTCTGAATGACCAAGAAAAGCCAGCATCTTGGAAGAGAGGCCCGAGGGGCCCACTATGGCGGAGCCCGAGCACCTGCACAGGAAGCTCGTGACCAGGGGGCAGGCTTCCAACACACGACCACTTGCAGTGACCCTAACTGTGTCCCAGAACAAAACTCAAAGGTATGCCTAGGATATCGAAATACACATATCAAAAATGTATCTTTTTTTAATTATTTTTCTCCCTAAAGGAAGAAAAGCCTATGACATATTAAGTTTTTCACAAAACTAAACAAAAATAAAAGACCTGGTAATTCTCTTTTAAAAAATTGTTTCTCGGGGTGCCCGGCTGTCTCAGTCAGTGGAGTTACAATCCTTGATCTTGGGTTGGGAGTTCGAGCCCCAAGTAGAGATTACTTAAATATAAAATCTTTAGGGGTGCCTGTGGATCGGTCAGTTAAACATCTGACTCTTGATTTTGGCTCAGGTCATGATTTCACAGTTTGTGAGATTGAGCCCCGCGCTGGGCTCTGCGCTGATAGCACAGAGTCTGCTTAAGATTCTCTCTCTCCCTCTCTGTCTCCCAGGTGGTCTCTTTCTCTGTCCCTCTAAATAAATAAATAAACATTTTAAAAAATTTATTTTCTTTTTTTTTAAAGTTTAATTTTGAGAGAGAGACAAGAGCACGAACAGGAGAGGGGCAGAGAGAGAGGGAGACACAGAATCCAAAGCAGGTTCCAGGCTCCATGCTGTCAGCACAGAGCCCAATGTGGGGCTCAAACCTGTGAATGGCGAGATCATGACTTAAGTCAAAGTTGGATGCTTAACTGACTGAACCCCCCCCAAAAAATTGTTTTCATATTAATAGGAGCACAAAAATATCCAGCATTCAATATGGCGAAATGAACAATGTTAAGCATCCAATGAAAGACTAGTAACCATACAAAGGAATAGGAAAACCTTAACCTTAACAAGGAGAATGACCAATCAAGATAAACCGACCCAGAACTGATAGCTCCAGATGTGAGCATTAACAGACAAGGACATAAACGCAGTCATTATAGTTGTATTACATGTGTTCAAAACTGAAGTGGACACGTGAAAGTTATTTCTTAAAGACTCTTACCAAACTTCTAGACAATACAGAGCAATGGAACAGAACAAAGAGCCCAAAAATAAACCCATGCATATTTGGTCTACTAATTTATGACAAAGGAAGCAAGAATACACAATGGGGAAAATACAGTCTCATCAGTAAACAGTGCTAGGAAAACTGTACAGTCACATGCAAAAGAAGAAACTCGAACCCCAGTCTTACACTATATACAAATATCAACTCAAAATAAATTAAGGACTTAAATTTCAGATCTGAAAGTATAAAAATCCTAGAAGAAAATATAGGTTATGAGCTCCTTGACACCTGTCTCGGCCATGAGGTTTGGATTTGACACCAAAAACCAAAAGCAACAAAAGCAAAACCAAACTAGTGGAACCACATCAAACTAAGAAGCTTGAGCGCTGTTGGTGGGAATAAAATTTGATGCAGTCACTGTGGAAAACAGTACGGAGGTTCCTCAAAACATTAAAAATAGAGCTACCTTATGGTCCAGTCATTTCACTTCTGGGTATACATCCAAAGGACTGAAAGCAGGCCATCAAAGAGGTATCTGCACCCTTGTATTCATGCAGCATTACTCACAGTGGTGAAGGTACGGAAACAACCTAAGCGTCTATCAGTGGATGAATGGGTAAAGGTGTGCGCGTGCGTGCACACACACACGCACACACACAAGCACGCACACATGCACACACATACATACAGTGGGATATTATTCAGCCACGAGAAAGGAAATCCTGACACCTGCGACATTGCGGATGGGACCTGATGGTGTTATGCTAAGTGCAGTACCACTCAGTATCACTTCCATGTGCAACCAAACAACAGCACAAGTCAGGCTCACCAAAACAGAGAACAGATAGGCGCCTGGGGGGCTCAGGCGGTGAAGTGTCCGACTTCGGCTCAGGTCATGATCTCATGGTTCTTGAGTTCAAGTCTCATATCGGGCTCTGTGCTGACAGCCTGGAGGCTGCTTCAGATTCTGTGTCTCCCTCTCTCTCTGCCCCTCCCCTGCTTGTGCGCTCTCTCTCTCCCTCCCTCTCTCTCTCTCTCTCAAAAATAAATAAATATTTAAAAATTAAAAAAAAAAAAGAAAGAAACAGAGAATAGACAAGTGGTTGCAATGGCGGGGAAGGGGGCAATAGCGAGGTTGGTAAAAGGGCACAAACTCTCAGCTATAAAGTGAATAAGGACTGAGGATCTAATGCAGAAGATGGGGACTCCAGCTGATAATACTGCGTCATAAAACTGAAATTTGCTAAGAAAGAGAGTAGAACTCGAATGTTCTTATACACATATGCACAAACGCACGCAAGAAGATAAATATGTGAGGTGATGGGTGCATTAATTAACTAGACAGGAGACACTCTTTCACAATGTACGCAAACATCAAATCATCACAGCGTACTCTATAAATATCTTACCATCTTGGGGTACCTGGCTGGCTCAGTTAGTTGAGTTGACTCTTGGTTTTGGCTCAGGTCATGATCCCACAGTTGTGGGTTCTAGTTCCATGTGGGATTCTGTGCTGACGGTGTGGAGACTGCTTAGGATTCTCTTTCTTTCTCCCTCTTCCCCTTGCCCCTGCTCTCGCTCTTTCTAAAATTAAAAAAAGAAAAAAATTTTAAATAAATATCTTACCATTTTTTATCAATTATACCTTACTAAAGATAAAAAAATAAAGTAAGATAATATAAAATACCAACTAACACCTAAACAATTCCTTAAAAAAAGACCTCTAGAGATAAAAACTATATTATCTGGAATAAAAATCAGATCAGATAGAATTAACAGCAAAGTAGATATTGCAAAAGAAAAGGTTACTGAATTTGAAGACATAGCAATAGAAGCTACTCAGAAGTAAACAGAAAGAGAAAAAAAAGAATTTAAAGAAATTAAATCCCAGACACCTGGGTGGCTCAGTCAGTTAAGCATCCAACTTCGGCTCAGGTCATGATCTCACAGTTTGTGGGTTCAAGTCCTGCATCAGGCTCTGTGCTGACAGCTAGCTCAGAGCCTGGAGCCTGCTTCAGATTCTATATCTCCCTCTCTCTCTGACCCTCCCCTGCTCACGCTGTCTATATCTCTCTCTCTCAAAAATAAATAAAACATTAACAAAAAATTTAAAAAAGAAATAAAATCCTTAGTGAGCTGTGGGCCAATGTCAAGCAGCCTCCTATGAGGCATAGGGAAATAAAAAATATATTTGAAGAAATAATGGCTAGAATTATTCCAAATTGGACAGAAACTATAAAGCCACAGATATGTGAAGCTCCCTGAACCCCAGCTCATGCAACAGGAAGAAAGCCAGACCAGGGCACATCATATTCATATGCTCAAAACTGGTGATAAAAAGGTCAACTGGCCAAAAAAAAAGAACCTAAGTCTCCCGCCTTTTACAAAAATTAACTCAAAATGTATCGATTCAAGTGTAAAATGTAAAACTATGAAATTTCGAGCAAAAAACAACATAGGAGCAAATCTGGAAGACATTTGACTAGGCAGAGTGCTTAGACTTCATGTTAATAATATGATCCAATAAAAAGAAAACTTGACAAATTAGACCTCTTAAAAACTAAAAATTTTTGCTCTGTGAAAAAGCCCATTAAGCAAACTAAAAGAGAGATTACAGGTTGGAACAAAATCTTTGCAAACCACCTGTCTACCAAAGGACTTGGTGTCTAGAATATATAAAGAACTCTCAAAACTCAACAGCAGAAAAGCATACAATACAGTTAGAAGGTGGGCTAAGGACATATCAATGAAGACAATATACAGGTAGAAAAGAACCAAATGACCAATGTCAAAAAATCAGCAATCAGGGAAATGCATGTTAAACCCACAAAACAAAAAATCCCAGTGCTGGCAAGAATGTAGAAAAACTGGATCACCCAGAGATTGCTTATATTGGGAATATAAAAGGCTACAGCCACTCCGAAAAATAATTTGTCATTTTCTTCTCAAACTAAAAAAGCACTTACCATGCACCCCAGACTTAGCACTGTTGGGTATTTATCCCAGGCAAATAAAAACCTACATACACTCAAAAATCTATACGTGAATGTCCATAGCAATTTTATTTGTAATAGCCAAAAACTAGACTTGACACAAACGCCCTTCAATGTATAAATAAATAAACTGTGGGACATCCACACCGTGGAATACTACTGAGCAATCAAAAGGAACAAACTATTGATACAATGAGACCTTGGGCTGACCTCAAGGGAAAGCAAAAGGCTATATACTGCACGATACCATGTAAATGACTCCATTTACATAACATTCCTGAGATGACTATAATATGAAATGGACAACAGATTAGTGGTTGCCAGGGGTCATGGATTGAAGGAAAGGGGGCAGAAGGTACAGGGGAGCCTTGTGGGAATGAGAGACACTGTATCTCACTTGTGGTGGCAATTACAGGAAGCCACACATGAAGTCAAACTGCACAGATACGTACACATACACATTCATGCACACACAAATGAGTACATGCAGAGCTGAGAAAATCTGCATAAACTCTGGGTTGTATCAATGCCAATTTCCTGTGGTTACGTAAGAGACCAGCATTGAAGGAAGTGGCTGAAGGGAACACAGGACCTTCCTATACATTTCTCTGCACCTACCTGTGACTCTACTATTAATTCAAAAGAAAAGTTAAAAAGAATAAAAAAACCTTACTGTTTATGTAAAAACAATAATATAACCTAGGGTTTATTATATATTATAGCAAATATATAAGTAAAAGATACGACAGCAATGGCATAAGGAACAGGAGAGAAATGAAGGTAGTCTCCATGGGCTCTCATACCACGCTTCCAGTGGCGGAATATAGCTTGACAGCAGACTGACGAGTTAAAGACAATACCACAAACCCTAATGTAACCACTAAAACAGCAAGGTGAAGAGATACAACTAACAAGCCAACATGGAAGATAAAATGGAGGGGCATCTGGGTAGCTCAGTGGGTTAAGCCTCTGACTTCAGCTCAGGTCATGATCATGTGGTTCATGGGTTCAAGCCCCATGTCAGGCCTTGTGCTGACAGCTTGGAGCCTGGAGCTTGCTTCAGATTCTGTGTCCCCCTCCCTCTCTCTGCCCCTTCCCTACTTGTGCTCTCTCTCCCTCTCTTAAAAACCAACCAACCAACAAATAAAAAAGAAGACAAAATGGAAACACAGAAAATATTCAATACAAAGGAAGGCAGCAAGTGAGGAAAAAGGGAATAAAGAGAGATGAAACTAAAAGAAAACAAATGTAAATGATAAATATATTTTTTATATTTTACACATCCACATTTTTTGATGCTTATTTGTTTATTTTTGAGAGAGAATGAAAGAGATAGAGAAAGAGCAAGAGAAAGAGCGCATAAGCAGGAGAGGGGCAGAGAGTAAGAGAGAGAAAGAATGTGAAGCAGGCTTCAGGCTCTGAGCTGTCAGCACAGAGTCCGATGCGGGGCTCAAACCCATGAGCTGTGAGATCATGACCTGAGCTGAAGTCAGACAATCAACTGATTGAGCCGCTTGGGTGCTCCAATGATAAATTTAAATGTAATCATATGAAGGGCACCTGGGTGGCTCAGTCAGTTAAGCGTCTCACCCTTGATTTTGGCTCAGATCCTGATCTGTTTGTGAGATCAAGTACCACGTCAGTCTCTGTTCTGAGAGTGGGAGCCTGTTTGAGACTCTCTCCCTCTCTCTCTGCCCCTCTCCTGCTCACTCACTCACTCTCTCTCTCTCTCTCAAACTAAATAAACTTTAAAAAAAGAATAATCATATGAATAATCACTGTGTCCAACAGAAGCAAAATACACACTCTTTTCAAGTGCACATGGAACATTTATCAGGATGGATCATGTTCTGGGCCGTAAAACATATCTCAGTCAATGTAAAAGGGTTTATACAAAAAAGTATGCTCTGTGATCACCTGGAATTAATATAGAAATTAACAGAAACATGTCTGGAAAAATCTCAAAATGCTTGGAAATTAAATAACACACCTCTAAATAACCCATGGGTCAAAGAATAAATCAAAAGGAAAATTGGAAAGTACTTTAACTACATAAAAATAAAAAATACAACCTATCAGAATTTGTGGGATTCTGCTAAAGCAGTTCATGTAGGGAAATTTACAACATTAATTGCCTATTAGAATAAAAGAAAGGTCTCAAATCAATGACCTCAGTTACTACCATATTAAACTAGAAAAAGAAGAATAAATGAAACCAAAGTAAGGAACATAGGAAATAACAAAGATCAAAGAGGAAATCAATGAAATAGAAAACAGAAAAACAACATACAAAATAAATGAAATCTAAAGGTGGTTCTTTGAGAATATCTATAAAATTAATAAGCTTCTAGACAGACTGATCCGGAAAAAAGAAAGAGGAGACAAATTACGAGGATCAGGAATGTAAGAAATAAGTAACATCACTACAGACTCTATAGATACTAACAGGACAATAAGAAAATTTTATGAACAACTTTATGCTTATAAATCTGACAACTTATATAAAATGAACCAATGAAAGATGCAAACTATAAAAGCTCATTCAAGAACAAATAAATAACTTGAATAGACCTGTATCTATTAAAGATATCAAATTTAAATAATTAAGGTTTAAATCCTTCCCACAAAGAAAGCTCCTAACCCAGATAGTGAATTCTACCAAATATTTAAGGAAAAAGTAATACCAGTTCTACACAAAGTCTTTCAGGAAACTGAAGAAGAGTGAATAATTCCCAATTCATTCTATGAACTAGCACTGCTCTGATACCAAGACCAAAAACATTATAAGAAAAGAAACTACAGGGGCGCCTGGGTGGCTTAGTCGGTTAAGCGTCCGACTTTCGCTTGGGTCATGATCTCGCGGTTCGTGGGTTCGAGCCCTGCGTCGGGCTCTGTGCTGACTGCCAGCTCAGAGCCTGGAGCCTGTTTCAGTCTGTGACTCCCTCTCTCTCTGACCCTCCCCTGCTCGTGCTGTCTCTCTCTCTCTCCTAGAAATAAAAGCATTAAAAAAGAAAAGAAAAGAAAAGAAAAGAAACTACAGACCAATATCTTCATGAACATAGATACCAAATTCCTAAACAAATTTTAGTAAATGGAATCCAAGAACTAATAAAAGGGTGATACAGGGATAATATAGTCGGTTAAGCACTGACTCTTGATATTGGCTCAGATCATGATCTCACAGTCATGAGGTCAAGCCCCACATTGGGCTCTGTACTGGGGGGTGGAGCCGGTTTGGGATGCTCTCTCTCTTCTTCTCTCTCTATCCCTCCCTACTTTCTCTCTTTCTCTCCCTCTCTCTCTCTCTCAAAAAAGTGTGTGTCGGGGGGTGCCTGGATGGCTCAGTTAAGTTCCGACTTTGGCTCAGGTCATAATCTCACAGTGTGTGAGTTCAAGCCCCACATTAGTCTCTGTGCTGACAGCCTGGAGCCTGGAGCTTGTTTCAGAAACTGTGTCTCCTCTCTCTGCCCCTCCCCTGCTCCTTCTCTCTTTCTCTTTTTCTCAAAAATAAATAAATAAATGGTAAAAAATAAAATTTAAAAAAGATATAAATATTTTTTCTTTTAAAAGAGTAACACATTATGGCTTAAGTAGGGCTCATCCCAAGATTGCATCTTTAGTTTAAATTTGAAAATGAATGTAAGTCATTCTATTAACAAATTCATAAGAAACATCATGTGATCATCTCCACTGCAGAAAAAGCATTTGATAAAATGCAACACCTTTTCATAACGAAAAGACCCAACAAACTAGAAATGGAAGGGAACTTTTTCAACCTGATAAAGAGCATCTATGAAAAGCCTAAAGCTGGGGCACCTGGGTTGCTCAGTCAGTTAAGCATCCGACTTTGGCTCAGGTCATGATCTCATGGCTCGTGAGTTCAAGCCCCATGTTAGGCTCTGTGCTGACAGCTCAGAGTCTAGAGCCTGTGGCCAATTCTGTGTCTCCCTCCCTCTGCCCCTCCCCCACTTGCACTCTGTCTTTGTCTCTCAAAAATTAATAACTGTTAAAACAAAATTTTTTGAAAAGCCTATAGCTAACACCATACTTAGTGGTGAAGAACTCAATATCTCCCCCCTAGATCAGGAACAGCAAGAGGACATCCATTCTCGTTACTTCTGTTCAACAGTGGACTAGAGGTCTAGCCAGTGCAATCAAGCAAGAAAAATAAATAAAAGGCATCGAGGTTGGAAAGGAAAACATTAAGTCGCCTTTAACCACAAACAATATGATCATCTAAGAAAATGTGATGGAATCTACAAAAAAGCTACCAGAACTAGTGAGTTTAGTAAGTTTAATAAGAACACGAGATCAAAATAACAAGTTCATTGTATTTCTGTATACTAGCAACACAAAATCAGAAATTGAAAATTTTCAAAATAACATTATTTATGACAGCATCTCTACAAAATGTATAATGGCTCAGAGCTAAGTCTGTATTATACATCTTTCGTTTAAAATGTACAATGATGGGGGCGCCGGGGTGGCTGTTGGTGAAGTGGCCAACTCTTGATCTCAGCTCAGATCTTGATCTCAGGGTCATGGGTTCAAGCCCTACGTTGGGCTCCACAATGGGCGTGAAGCCTGCTTTAAATACATATGTACATATGTATATATATACACATGTAAAATAAATTTTTAAATAAAATAAAATATACAAGGATATATTTATACAAGGGTATATAAATCAAGGGTAAGGATGTACGTATAATAAGAATATGTGATTAGGAACAAAAGACTGAGGTACACTCCTACCATATGATGCAGCCATTCTCCTGTTCCATATACATCCGTGAGTGATACAGAGTCCCACACACAAATGCTCTTAGCAGCCTTTTTTTCCCGAGTTGATTTATTTTGATGGGGGGGGAGGAGCAGAGAGAGAGAGAATCCCAAGCAGGCTCCATGCTACCAGCACAGAAGCTGATGCAGGGCTCGATCCCATGAACCATGAGAACATGACCTGAGCTGAGATCAAGAGTTGGACGCTCAACCCACTGAGCCCCCCGACACCCCTCTCAGGAGCTTTACCAGCCAATCCCACACTGTGTGGCACACTGGGATATAACTCAATAAAACAGAATGAGCTGAGACATACAATGAGCTTTATCCATTTAAACAGAAGATACTTCGGGCCACCTGGGTGGCTCAGTCGGTTGAACGTCAGACTTCAGCTCAGGTCAGGGTCCCACAGTTCATGGGTTCAAGCCCCGTGTCAGGCTCTGTGCTGACAGCTCAGAGACTGAAGCCTGCTTCAGATCCTCTATCCCTCGCTCTCTGCCCCTCCCCCACTTGTGTTGTCTCTCAAAAATAAATCAAACATTTAAACAGAAGATACTTCTGTGCATTTATGAAAGCCCAGCTCCACCCCCCCACCCCACCTCGATGGCAGGAACACTCAAAATTCAACAATTCCAAGAACGATAGTACCAACAGATCTATTTTGTTATGCGCACAGAGTCCTAGCGGAGATTCGAGTTGTGTGATTTCTGTTCTTTATTAGCGCTGTGGCCTCATGCCACTGTCCAGGTAAGAACAGGAAAATGGGTGCGTGCCCCTGAGGGTCCCCATCCGTAAGTCTGGCTTCGGGTAATACTGACACATGTGAGCTTATCCTTCACCTCCTGGAGACCAGAAGTAGTCACGGGCTGTGTTGGCAGGTCCATGAGGTCGTCAGGGGCTCAGCCTTCTGCCATGGTCCTTGGTGTGTGGTGACATGGTGTCTGCTGCAGACCTATAATCTGGAAGGAAAAAGGGCAAAGGGAGGTGCTCTGATTGTTCCGGAAGGTAAGGATGGTGCTGCCTGGAGCAGGGAGAGGGCCATCACCAGCAGGTCAGGCGCCCGGAGTCAGGAATATGGTGGATGCAGCAACCAATCCCCAGATAACACTCACACCTCCTGGACCCTTGAGGGCGCAAAAGGGCTGATGGCCGGAGCTGAAACACGTCATCTGGTTTCGCGTGCGTCGCTAAACTTCCCCTCCCTCGAGAAACGGCTGCAAAGGACCTCACTGCTGTGCTCAAGTCCCTCCCTCCAGGGACCTCCTTCCATGAGGACAGAACCCAGTGCCGGGGACCCTGCACATCTTGCACGTTCTCCCAGGCTGCTCAGCGGCCCAGGGCTCATGGGCCAAGGGTGACGAGCCGGGTGAAGGGCAGGGTGGGGCAGGGAGTGTCTGCTGCCCCTGGATGCATACTGGAAACAGAGCATAAATGAGGGGCTGGGGTGGGGGGGTGGGCAGGTGGTCTGCTCACAGGGGAAGGAAACACTGGTGTCAGCGAGGAACACAGAGAAGGTGGTTGCTTGCATCAGAGCTGGCTCTCCTGCCAGCGGCAGGCCACACCGCCCCAGCTCTGTACCAAATTGGAACCAGGAGAAGGTGCCTGAACAGAGGATCCAGGAGGGCAGGAGCCCCGGGGGAACATCCTGCACTTCTGGGCGTCCTGCCTCAGCCCTACTACAGCTACAATTACAGTAAGTCGCCCTTTCTGTGCACATTGGATCTTAGAGAGAACTACAGCTATAAGGTAAAAGCAGCCCCCCTCCTCCCCACGCCTGTTGGCACGCCCTACATGGTGCTGGCGCATCGGTATGTATGTATTCTGTCCAGATACCTTCTGTTGAATGTATTTGACAGAACGTTCCCTAAACAATTTGATTAACAGTAAGTCACATATAAAGTACATCCTACATTAAAATTACTAGGAAGGAGATGGGGTGGGGGGGTGTCCCCAGGCACAGTTCCCAAGATGGCCACCAGGTGTCAGAGCCACCAACAGTGCTCCCAGCCCACGGGGAGGGGAGTGTGGGGAGGGAAAAGGGGTGGAGAGATCCCCGCATGGCACTGTTCAGCCCTTTGGCGCAAATTTTGTCTACTATGGGGTTGGAGAGGCAGTAAGGGAGCTGCAAGCTCAATTAAATTC